>JAPDNY010000004.1:199389517-199989517 GCA_029375565.1 Gekko gecko
TCGAGCAGCCAAGCCATCCCCTCCTTGGTTGGATATTGGGTCATATCACCAAGGTGGGCAGGACACAGCCCCCAAGCACCACGGCAACAGGTGGACTCCCCCCAGGGTGGCAGGGGGAGCATGACAGAGTGGTGAAGAATGTGGGCAGTGGCAACCTGCTGAAGAAGCCCACCCCCTAACTGCTGATGCCCCCCAGGGTGGGGACTGCCATCCCTACGTGCCAGAACTAGTGTGCTAGCTGAGGACCCAGAGGGCACCACATTGACCAGCGAGTCCTCGGGGTCCAAGGACAGCCAGGACTCTGTGCTTCTGCAACTTCCCCTGTCTACCCCCCTCATGACAACCGACATGGACTTTAGGCAATGTGGCCAATGGCTGATTGAGCACCAGACCCAGCTCTTCTGTGATGTGGCCCAGCAGCAATAACAGGCCCAGGCCACCATGATGAGGGACTTCCAACAAGCCATTCTGGCAGCAGGCCTGGCCCAAGGCAGTAACCCCACATGGGGCCCATGGCCCCCAATAAGTTGGGCCCAGAGGACAAGATTGAAGCCACTTTGGAAGCCTTCGAGAGGACTGCAGAGGCCGCTAGGTGGCCCACGGACCAAATGGCCTGTATACTCGGGCCTTACCTGATGGGGGAAGCACAGACAGCAATGAAGGCCTTGGAAAAGATGGAGGCAATGGGCTACAACAAGTTGAAGGCGGCCATCCTGGACCGGTACTGAATGAAGTTCTGAACCTTACCCTTGTCCCATACGGGGAGGCCGAGGGCTACCATAGCAGCACTAAAAGATATGGCCATCCGGTGGCTAAATCCCACAACGGAGGATGGGAGGTGCATCATGGAACAGGTAGTCATCAAACAACTGCTTCAGATCCTCCTCCCCTGAACCTGGCTTTGGGTGGCCTGTTGGAAGCCCACATGCCTCTCTGAGGTCCAGGAGTTGTGGGAAAACTACTAGGCCACAGAGAGCCAAGAGGTTGGGCCTAGGCCAGAGCCCCCCAGGGGCAGCAATGGCCCATACCCCATGGGGAGGGGGACAATGCCCCCTGGGAACACTCAGCTGCCTGACGCCATGAGCCAGGGAGGTAGGGCCTGCTTTCTGAACACCCGCACAGGACCAGGACCCCTGTCATCCTGTGGCCTGGCAACTGGGCCAAATCTCTTTGGAAAGGGTAATGGGGTACCAATGAGGGGCGGCAGAGACCAGCAGCCAACAACCGTGACACCATCCATGGACATTGGCTCCTGCTTCACCTGTGGCCAGTGGGGGCACCTCAAATGTGAGTGCCCCCTGATGGAATGTGACTTGGGCAAAGAGTATTCTTTCCATGCTGCTGAAACCAGAACCCACCCCCCAGCATGCCTGTGGAAATGGCTGCAAGGTGCTTAAGAACCGTGCCTGTGGAAGGACCGTGCCTGTGGAAATGGCTGGAAGGTGCTTAAATGCACTTCTGGACAGTGGAAGTTTGATATCAGTGATGCTTACCCACTTGCTCCCCACCCGCCTGCCAGTAGTACGAGAGGCTACAATAGTCTGCTTCCATGGCCACACAGAGAGGTGCCCAGTAGTAGCTGTCCTATTGTACTACATGGGACAGGTACACGAAGTACACCTGGCCCGCATGACAAAACTGCCCTGTTGACTGTTGTTGGGCCGGGATGCCCCCAGCATTTGGGCTGTGATTGAGAGGTTCCATCTGGAAGCAGTGGGGCAGGGACCTTGGGAGGAAGCAGGGTTATGAGACCCAGCAGGAGCCCAACCAGAAGAAGGCCTGCTGGGCCAAGAAGACCTCGAAGAAGGCCCCACCAATGACCTGGGAAAGGGTCCATCACACCCACAAGTGGGAGAAGAAGACTCCCAGAGCAGGTGTGTTGTGGACTCTCAGTTCGTGCAGTCCCAGCAGGAAGATGATGAGCCGGCCAAGCTCCGGGACCAGTTAGCCATACATGACGGAGTGATGATTGACGCTCGCTGAGGACAGCACCTACCTCAGGTAGTACAGAGTGGGACATATGGTACCGGAGGGAGAGAGGGAGAATGGGCACCCTAGACCAGTTGCCTCTACTGGCACCTTATATGATGTAGGCACGCGAACATCCATGGGTGGGGCACCAAGGTTTCCAGAATACAGTCACCCAGGTCCTGGCCCACTTCTTTTGGCCTACCATTGCCACAGACATAAGGGCCTTCTGCCACTCCTGCAACATATGCCATTGCATGAACACGCGAGCCGCCCCCCAAGCCCCCTCTCACCAATCCAAGGCACGGTGCCCCCTTTGACAAGATAGCAATGGACTTCATAGGGCCCTTACCACACACACCTTGGGGAGTGCAATACATCCTGGTAATAATGGATTATGCTACACAATACCCGGAGGCTCTACAGTTGCCCAGTCTGAAAAGCACAGGGGTTGCCAGGGCCTTAATGCACCTCTTTGCCCACATTGGATTCCTGTGAGAGATACTAACTGACCACGGATCCCCCTTTACCGTTCACCTGATGTGGCCGGTATGCGACACCCTGCACATCAAGCAGTTCTTTACATCCACCCACCACCCCCAAACCGATGGGCTGGTGGAACATATGAACCAGACTCTCAAAAATATGATCTGGAAGGCATCCTGAGAGCAACAAGTCTTCATGGGACTTGTTGGTGGACCCCCTCCTGTTTGCCATACAGGAGATCCCCCAAGCCTCCACTGGGTTCACCCCTTTGAGTTGCTATACAGCTGGGTGCCCCGAGGGATTCTGGGGCTTGTGGAAGAGCAGTGATCCAGAGAAGTGCCTGATGGGGAAATAGAGGTATGTGAATACATGACAAGGCTGAGGGAGCATCTCGAAGTAGTATGGAAAGAAGCCGCCGGCAATCTGCAGAGGGCCCAGTGTGCCCAAAAAGAACGCTATGACACAGCAACCCGTCTCTACTTCTTCCAACCGGGATACCAGGTGTTGGTCTCCCAGCAAGCCCTAGCCCGACCCCACAGAGATCCCTGGCAGGGGCCCTATGAAGTAAAGCAGAACTTTTGCCCCTTGTTCTATGAGGTCCAGTGCAGCGCCAGGGCACAGGACACCAAGCACCTCCACATCAATGACTTAAAGGAATGGTGGGAGAGACCAGAGGTGGACAGTGCCCACCTCGCAACTGACCCTGCTGAGATGCAGGAGGGTCCACTGCTGTGAATGACCAGAGTTGGAGACCCAAGCCAACCCCTCCTCAACTTGGGTCTCACTGACGAACAGCAAGCACAAGCACGGATGATAATAGACCAAGTACCCGATGTGTTTGCCCTGACTCCAGGATATACCACCTAGTTACCCACGCCATCCCCACCACACCAGGCAAAGTCACATGGACCCGATGGCGTCTGCTACCCCAGAAGCAGTGTGAACTCATAGGTTGGGAGGTTGAAGACATGCTCTGCATGGGAGTGATTGAACTGTCCCAGAGCACCTGGAGAAGCCCAGTGGTACTGGTCCCAAACTGGAAAGCACAGTTCACTTCTGTGTGGACTACCGGGAAGTGAATAAGATCTCACAATTTGATGCATACCCCATGCCCTGAGCTGACATCTTAATCGACCAACTGGGAAAAATGAGGTACCTGTCCTCTATAGACCTGACAAAGGGATACTGGCAGGTGCCCGTACACCTGCAGGACCAAGAGAAGACTGCATTCACCACCCCACAAGGTCTCTTTCAATTCCACCGCATGCTCTTCAGTTTACAAGGGGTAGCCACTACTTTTCAGTGATTGGCCAATCACACTTTGGCCCAGTGCGAGGGTTTTGCTATATAGATGACATAGTCTTTTGTAGCCCTGACTGGCCGACACATATAGATGACATAGTCATTTGTAGCCCTGACTGGCTGACACATCTACAGCACCTACAAAGTGTCCTAAAGGCCCTGAAGGCAGCAGGACTGCACACCCTCAAAAAGAGCAAAAGAGCATTCCAGGAGCTCAGTTACCTTGGGTTCATGGTAGGGCAAGGGCAACTGAAACCACTGCCAGAAAAAGTGGTGACGGTAAAACAACACCCCTGACCATCCACCAAACACCACTTGAGGCACTTCTTGTGAGTCATGGGCTATTATAGCAAGTTTATCCTGCATTAGGCTTCATTGGCCAGTACTCTCACTGACTGCCTGAAGAAGAGCCAACCCAACATGATACAGTGGGACGCCCCCTGTCTTAAGGCCTTTGAGTCTCTGCGTCACAGTCTCTCTTCCAGCGCTGTCCTGCAGAACTCAAACTTTGCCCATCCATTCACGGTCCACATGGATGCCTTGGCCATAGGCCTAGGGGTTGCACTGACCCTGGTTGTCCAGGGGGAAGAATGCCCGGTATTTTTTCTGAGCCACAAGCTACAGCCCTCGGACTGCCATTACTCAACAGTCAAGAAAGAGGCCTTGGTCATCAAGTGGGCAGTGGGCTCACTACAGTATTACCTGGTGAACAACCCTTTTGTGCTAGTAGTAGGCCATGCCCCTCTACAGTGGCTCAAGAGGATGAAAGATCATAATCCCCGCATATTAAGATGGTATATGTCACTCCTTCCTTTCCAGTTCACCATGCAGTACCACGCCAGCCAAGAGCACCTCCTGGCAGATTACCTGTCCTGGCTCCATGAGGATGACCCCACTTGGAAGCTAGGGGGGAGTGTCCTGGGCCGGACCGGAGCTCCCGGCAGGATCGCCAGGGACCCCCCCACACACACCCCAGCTGCAACAACCCCAAAGCCTGTCCCAGCTACACTCACCAGCAACAGAAGAAGAGCAAGGTGGCCAGCAAGTGACGGTGGAAAGACGTGCCGCAAGGCTGCCACGACAGGAGATAGTGTCGAGAGGGCAGGTGCCAAAAGAGCAACAAGCTGGCCGGGCTAGGGCCTGGGAACGGGGCGAGAGAAAACCTGGGAGAAGAGACAGAGAACTGGTGGAGGTCACCACATGCTCCAGAGAGCCAGCGCAAGGCGGGCAGGTGGAGGCCAGCGTGTGGTCCTGCCATGGGACAGGTACCAACGCTGACAGGCAGGCGATTCCCAGGAGGGGGCAGGCCCAGCATCGGGCGGGATGGTGTCGGTCCTTTTGAATGGGGCCGGGACCGGAGAGAGGGGATGGCTTGGGGGACTGAAGTGGCAATAAAAAGGGGAGAGGAAAGGGGACCGGGGAGGAAGAGGAGACAGAGCATGGAAAGCCAGAGAGAGTGAGAGAGAGAGAGAGAGAGAGAGAGAGAGGAATAGCGTGCATGCTCCAAGGGACACAAGGGGTGATGCAAACCCTTTTATAGAGTCCTTGGTCTGAGACCCCTCCTTCCTCAAGGCCCTAGGAGCTGCTGCAAGCAGGCAAGCCATCCCCTTCTTGGCTGGATAGGGGTCATATCACTAAGGTGGGCAGGACACGGCCCCTGAGCACCATGGCAACAGGTGGACTCCCCCCCAAGGTGGCAGCGGGAGTGTGACACAGATGACCTCCAGAGGCATCTGGATTGGGGCACGATGGCAGTGCTGTTGTTGTTGGACCTGTCAGCAGCATTCGACACAGTCAACCACCAGTTAATTGCCCACTGCCTCGCTGACATGGGGATTCAGGGGCTTGCCCTGCAAGGCTCATTTCCTTTCTCCAAGGTCAGGGACAAAGAGTGGCAATTGTGGAGCAGCTGTCCCGAAGGCACTCCACAAGTTAGTGGTGGTGCTTTCCCCAATGTTATTTAACATCTATATGTGCCCCCTTGCCCAGATTGCCCGGAGGCATGGGCTAGGGTGTCACCAATATGCGGATGATACCCAGCTCTATCTGTTTCTGGGCAGTCAGTTTGTCTCTACCTCGGAAGATCTGGACCGGGTGCTACAGGACATGGCTGGATGTCTTAGACTAAGTGGACTGAAATTGAATCCAACAAAGACGGAGGTCCTGTGCCTGAATTGGAGCAGCTCAGGGCTAGGGATCCCATTACCAGCCTTCGATGGGGCACCATTGGTGCCAGCGCCGAGGGTCAGGAGCTTGGGAGTGCTCCTGGATGCCTCCTTAACAATGGAGGCCCAGGTAGCAGCCACTGCCAAGGCAGCCTTTTACCATCTCCGGCTGATCAGGCAGTTGGTTCCCTTCCTCGAATGCAATGATCTGGCTTCAGTGATCCATGCAATGGTCACCTTGAGGATGGACTACTGCAATGCTCTCAACATGGGGCTGCCCTTGGTGTGACTCTGGAAGCTGCAGCTAGTGCAAAATGCAGCAGTCAGGCTGCTGATGGGGCTCCCTGTGTGAGAGCACATCCAGCCTGTGCTAAAGTCATTGCACTGGCTACCAATAGCATACTGGATCTGCTTCAAGGTGCTGATTTTGACCTTTAAAGCCCTTTATGATCAGGGACCCGCCTACCTGAGGGACCGCCTTTCCCTGCATGTTCCCCAGAGAGCATTGTGATCAGGTTCACAAAACCGCTTGGCCCCTCCTGGGCCGAAGGATGCCAGGCTGACATTGACGCGGACGAGGGTGTTTTCCTTGGTGGCCCTGACCTATTGGAATGAGATCAGGGACCTGCGGGGCCTGTCACAGTTCCACAAGGCCATGAAAACATAGCTTTTCCAGCAGGCATTCTGATAGGAGCTGCAACCTATCAGCCAGGCCCAGGGTCGACCTAGAGCTAGAAGCTACCTAGAGTGGCGGCACCGCTGAATGTGATCTCAGTGCACTTTAGTATATCGTATCGCCATTGTTATATTAATTGTTTTAAATTGTTTCTTATTGTTTTTATACTGAAATGTCTATTGTTTTATCGGTTTTATGTGAGTTGCCCTGCCCCTGCCTTGGCAGGGAGGGTGGGGTAGAAGTTTAAATAAATAAATAAATAAATAAATAAATAAATAAATAAATAAATAAATAAATAAATAAATAAATTTAAGACTCCCTCCATGAAGCTGAGGACCCGTTTCAAGTTCGGGATTACTTCTCCACGTTTTGGGCAAGTGGGGATCATTCCCAAATGCCATCAGCCCTGTTATGTAAACTACAGTTTTTGTGGCTTCGGGCTCTGGTCAAATGCAAGATAACTCAAATGAAACTCAAATTCTTGTTCCCCTAAGGATTACATCAGTGATGCAGTGGTAAAAAAAGGCTAATACTGTGTTGGGGTGCATCACATCCAAATTGCCAGATGTCACAGTCCCACTGTACATTGCATGGGTCAGACCATACCTGAAATATTGTGCGCAGTTCTGAAGGCATCATTTCAAAGAGGATGTGGGCAGAACGGAGCGGGTGCAGAGGAGAGCGACGGGGATGATGGGGGGCCTGGAGACCAAGAAGCCCTACGAGGAAAGGCTGAGGGACTTGGGGACATTCAGTCTGGAGAAGAAGAGGCTGAGGGAGGACATGATGGCTCTCCTGAAGTATTTGAAGGGCTGTCACTTAGAGGAGGGCAGGGAGCGGTTCCTGTTGGCGGCACAGGTTAGGACTCACAAGAATGGGTTTAAATTAAGGGGAGGAGGGTACCGGCTGGATAATTTTTAAAAAAGAAATTAAGAGTAGGTCATCTGTGGAACTGGCTGCCTAAAGAAGTGGTGAGCTCCCTCCTCCCTGGCAGTCTTTAAGCAGCAGCTGGACAAACACTTGTCAGGGATGCTCTAGGCTGATCCTGCACTGAGTACAGTGGTGGACTAGATGGCCTCCATGGCCCCTTCCAGCTCTATAATTCTATGGTGCTACTCCAAAAATATTTTTGCATTTAACTGTATACTATTTTAATGCATTTCATTTTCAGTGTTCAGCTGCTTGTTATAACCTGCAAATAAAACAAATCACGTAACATAAAATGTGGCAACTGGCTCAGAGGTTAGTCAAGTGGCCTGTCTAGGTTTCTTCCTGGTCCCATGCCCACCTTATTGCTCTGCTCTTGGGACACTTCCTTGCATTTCGAAAGGAGACCTCCTGGTCGGCTCTGTTTAAAGTTATTTCACATCTAATCCTTATACACCTCTAAGTCTTTCCCAACTTCCATTGACTGAAATAGGCTTACTCCTGTTCAAGGACATTAACATGAAAGTTTACTTTTAAGTGCTATCATAGAATAACATTTAAAATATTTTTTTCTGATTAATATCTTATATACTTTTAGGGAAGACTTAGTGTTTGGGCAAAAGGATGTGGAAATATGCTGAATTGCTTAGTAGCTCTAATCAGTTAGGAGCAAGAGCTAATCCTTACTGAAATTTGAGCACAGTATCTTTTTTTTTGGGGGGGGGGACTAGCAGAAAAAGGCTACATAAGCAGCCGTTCAGAATTTCCATATAGCTAAATCTTCTTGAAAACTCTTGGAGAGGCTATGTTTGAAGAAAATTACATTAAGATTTAGTTTTAAAGCCCCAAGGAAATTCGCAGACAAAAATATTCATTAAGGGGAAAGTTAAGGTTGAGAGTACAGATCAGTAACTCTGGGATGAAAGGAATCCTTATAGGAATATTGTTAGTTTTATTATGGGGGGGGGAAGCATGCCAGAAATCAAAGCTCAAAATATATAGCACTGAGGTTAATTATTCATGAAATGTTCAAATGTTAAGAAATGGGGGGCGCTTCTAACGGTCAATCGCCATTACCACCGTTAGTGTACATGACACCGTAAAGAGTTTTATTGGCACATGAGTCAAGTCCCTGACTCCACAGAGCTCAGAATTCGGGAAGCTCAAACAGCTGCATGTTCAGCTCATCATCTGCTCGCTGAGCATGAATCTTCACCAAGCAATTCACCTGCTTTCAAGCAGCTTGAACCTGTTAAGTGGATTACCGTTTGTGTATTCAGTCAGTCCAGAGCATGTTGAACATGTGTGAAGTTCTCGCAAAGCCTCAAGGGAGCTCTTGTTTTCCCTTCCCCCAGCAGAGCTGTTGCTATTTGGCAGTCAGTAGTATAAATCAAAGGTGAGCAAATGAATCAGAAGAAGAAGAAGAAGAGATTGGATTTATCCCCCGCCCTTCACTGCCCAAAGGCGTCTCAGAGCGGCTTACAAACTCCTTTCCCTTCCCCTCCCCACAACAGACACCCTGTGAGGTAGGTGGGGCTGAGAGAACTCTGACACATACCGCTCTTTCAGGAACAGTTGTGCCAGAGCTTGTGACTGACCCAAGGTCACGCCAGCAGCTGCATGTGGAGGAGTGGGGAATCAAACCCGGTTCTCCCAGATAAGAGTCCGCACACTTAACCACTACACCAAACTGGCTCTCAGTCAGCCAGTGATTATAGAAGGAAAGGAAAACAAACACTTATAAGTTTTTTTTCTTTTTTTATATATTTTATATATTTTATATATTTTAGTGCATTTTGGTCTGTGTTATTATTGCTGAGGTTATTAGCATGTGCACATTTTCACTTAATTACCTGACCCAACCACCCATGACTCTGGGGGAGAATCAATTCCACCTACATTGTGGGTACCAAAATGACTGAAGGCAGAAGAAAAGGCAGCTCAACACAGCTACTCTTTTGCATTTGTAAAACTGTTCCAGAGCCTTTTGAGTTGGACAGGGTGCAAGGTGAGATCCAAGACTCTGCTCCTGAGTGACTGGGACTGTTGAACGGAGTGTGCCGGTCTGCCAAATTCATGGCATCTAAAGCAGATAATGGGGAAACTAAGGGAGGGAAGGGAGAATAAAGGTTTGTCCAAATATGAGTATCCAAGCTTAAAACTCAATTACAGATGACAATGGGGTCCAAATGTGGGTCCAAATATGGGTATCCAAGCTTAAAACTCAATTACAGATGACAATGGGGTTTAAGGGGTTAAACCACAGATACAGCAAGGAAAGTACTATGGGAAGGATTGGAAGCAAGAGAGAAGGACAGATGTACTATGTACGCGTTGTGGAAGGGAGCCTTGCGCATCCCTAACAATAACTCAGTGAGCTAGGTTAATCCGAGAGAGTATAATTGGCCCAGCAGCACCCAGGGGCATGGATCTGAACTTGGGTCTCTCAGATCCTAGTGCGACATTCTAACCACTAAACCACACTGCTGCCCATTTTGTCTTTTGCTCACTTGACTTGCAAAGCATGTATGGATGCGGGATGTTGTTGCACCAGAAGGATGCACCTCCTGTAGCCTAGTACCTTGCACTCTGACCGGCAGTGGCTCAAGAGCCGTAGCCCCCGAGCACCTGAAATGACCTTCTACTGAATCAGACTCTTGGTCCATCAAAACTGTCAACTCAGCTCTCCAAAGGCCTCAGGTGGAGGTCTTTTGCATCACCTACTTCCTGATCCTGTCAACTGGAGATGCCAGGGATGGAACCGGAGGGCTTCTGCAGGCCAGGCCGACACTCTGCCACTGAGCCGTGCCCCCTTCCCACCTTGTTCGTGCATTCTGTGCTTTCCTCATGCCTCTCCTTCGGTTGCTTCTAGCTTGACCCATTCTGTCTCTGGCCTGGCTCTATGATATCCCCCCCCCCATGCACATATCAGTCGGGTATCTTCACAGGCACACTCGGACAGCCCTTGTCAAGGATTCTTTTGTCCTTTGCCATTTCCCCCCTTCCGCAGAGATAGGGGAGCTGCCCTTTTCAAATACCACAGTCAGAGAGTGGAACGATTGTTTTCAAGGACTTGTCCCTTATCGTGGCACTTCTTTTTCAGAAAATTAAACGTTCCGAGTTCTTCTGACAAAAGCCAGGTTTCTCTTCAGGCTCTGACCTGTGACTAAAAGATGTCAGCTTTTTTGGTGCCACTTCAGTAGCAAGACAGCAGTTTTCTCCAAAAAAAAGAAAGAAAAGAAATGCTGATTCTCTTCTGTTTTGTTACTCACAGACTGACAAAGAGCTGGTGGGCACAACGTGTTGCAGGCATCACTAAGAGACAGCCTATGGCCGAGAGAGCCCAGGGGTCCCAACCCCCTTGGGAATCCCTGTTCTCCCAAAATCCTCTTCTTGGCATCCTTCCCCCTGGAAGCACAGGTGTGAAGCCTTAGGAAACTTAACAAAGGATGTTCTCCAGACTTTGGCACAGGGTAAGTCTTTGCTCTCCCCTGCCCCCCCCCCCAGGTTTCCCCAAACACACATACTGTTTTAATTCTTTCCTTCCCAGTTGCAAGAGGCCCTACAGGACCAGTCCTTAATTTGTGGGGTTGGCTCCCTATTTCCCACCAAACCCACATTATCCAAATTCACTGTGTGTTGTGCCACTGAACTTTAGGTCACTGAGCTGGGGGTATTAAAGCCTATCCATCCTGCCCCCACCCCCACCCCCCAGGCGGCCAGTTGGCTGCCATATAGATCATCACCTGTCTTCCTGAAGGTAACTTGAGGCTTCATGCCAGTGTTCAAACAGGTGTATTTTCTTAAGGCAAACAGTTTCTTACCCTCAGCAACAGGGATATAGCTGGCTGTCAGATTCTTAGACAAAACGACTCTCAACCGCACTCACTGATAGTGATTAAGAACATAAGAGAAGCCACTGCTGGATCAGGCCAATGGCCCATCCAGTCCAACACTCTGTCACACAGCGGCCAAAATATACCAGGTGCCATCAGGAGGTCCAGCAGTGGGGCCAGGACACTAGAAGCCCTCCCACTGCTGCCCCCCCCAGCACCAAGAATAGAGTGCATCACCTGCCCCAGACTGAGAGTTCCCATCTTGTTTATTGAAAAGCAAAGATGATACAAGCTAAGATGTGGTTGAGTCAGAACTAAAATTCTGGCCCGAACCCCCCCCCAGTTATACAGGGTTCAAAAGTCATGCCCACCAATCACACAGTCTATACGTTCCCATCTAGCAAGCAAGCATCTAGAGCCCCCCATCTAGCAAGCAAGCAAGCATCTAGAGCCCCTAGTAAATCACCCATTTATTATCTAAGCTAAAGTTGTAAGCACAGACCATCCGGCCATCATCCCTGGGAAAGAAGGGAGGCACCCTTATAAGTATTACCGAGATGCATCGCCCTGCAATAAAGCGACTTTCACACCTACACTCACGCTCCCCCCTCCTCAGGAATCCCCCAACATCATGGCAAACGCAACAGCAGTTTAACATTGGCATAGTCACATGCCACTCTGAGACCAATGGCTGCCTTCCATGAGTGCTTAAGGGATTCATACCCTTAAGACAGAGTCAGGCATAAGATAAAGAGGGAGCTGAGGACAGACAGATAGACGGATGGACTGACTGACTGACTCTAAGTTGACTGCCCATTGGGCCAAAGAATGTCCAGTCCTCCACTCTGGCCTTTCCTATGGATTCTTTAAACCCCAACTACCCGCAGTCAAATAAAAAGGGGAGATATAAGCTTTGATTGAAGGGTTGTTAGCATGTAAGCTTTGTGCTCCCTAAAGGCCTTTTATCGGGGAACCTGATAGACCAAGACTGCAAATGATTCCTGAGATCAGCAGCAATCAGTTCTTCATAGATATGTGACTAGACAGACAGACGCAGATGGAAATGAACAATAAAGGTTTATTCAACAGAAAATAGCGTATTTAACGTGTTTTGTGTGGATGGCTTCAATACACATATAAAGTGCCACTGGTTCTCTCAACTTCACCCTCATGGGTTACAAATTTTCCTCAGTGAGAGTGCCTGCTTTGTACCTGAGCCTCAGTTAACATGGGCACTTTCACACACACTAAATAACGCACCTTCAATCCACTTTCAATGCACTTTGGAACTGGATTTTACTGTGGCCCTTTTCCCATTACCATTCTAAACTGGATGTTATCCATTGTTGGCCCAATTTCAAGTAAAGTGATACAGGGTTTTTTCATTCAGTGAATTTTCTTCCATTAATGAGCCATCTCTGAAGTACTACGGTCATTTAAAACAGTGCCTTTTTTTGTTTTGCGATCTTCCTTGAACTTTTTTTTTTTAAATGTTTGGAGGTGAGTGCTATAGTGCTAAATCACTGAAGTGCTATAGTGGCACCACTGAGATGTAATGTAAATGGTATAGCGGTTCAGCACAATACAGCTCAGCTTAGAATGTTTTATTTTTTTTATGCCAAGGAAGGTTGCATGGCATAAAAGGGTGAGAAAAAAGCAGCATTGTAGGAAGCACTATCTACATTTTAAACAGCATCCCACAGCAATTCAGAAGTGCAATGAAAGGGTTGGAAAGGGGAGGGGGGAGTTTCCCTCAAAAGCAGCTCAACCATGCTTTGCTAACCCAATGCAAGTAGGTTTGTATGGCCAGGTAAATAAATTCTGCTGGCAGTCGATTACTAACATGCATCAGTCTGAAATGTCAGGAAAAAATCCATTAGCAACCAGTTACTAAAGTGGGATGCAAAAGCAGTTTGAAAAGGGGCATAGTTTGAGTCCAGTGGCACCTTTAAGACCAACAAAGTTTTATTCTGGCCAGGTATAAGCTTCTATGTGTGTGCACACTTCAGAGGTTTGTGTGCACATGAAAACTTATACCAAGAATAAAACTTTGTTGGTCTTAAAGGTGCCACCGGACTCAGACTTTGTTCTGCTGCTTCAGACCAACACGGCTACCCCACCTGAATGTTACTTCCCATGTTATCTATATTATTATGGGGAGGGGGTGCCAATCCCTAGGGAAGGCCTCAAGATCTCCTGGAATTACAGCTGCTCTCCAGGTGGCAGAGGTCAGTTCCCTGGAGAAAATGGCTGCTTTGGAGGGTGGACTCCGTGGCATTGTACCCCACAGAGGTCCGTCCCCTTCCCAAACTCTGCTATTCCCAGGCTCCACCCCCAAACCTTCAGGAATTTCCCAGTCCAGGGTTGGCAACCCATCATCATTATGCCCATCATCAGCTCACACAGCCACCAAAACAAGCCCCAGACATGCTGGTAAGGAGAGCAAAGCCTGGCTTGTTTCTAGCATGCCTGACCAAATACAAGTGGATCGCCCCACTTCTTTTTCTTTTCCAGTACACCAGTGTGCTTTTGGATTTTGACACTCAGGTCAAAAAATGTTGCTTTCAGATATGCATTACTCCCTTGCTTCATATCTGAAAGGGAAACCTGATAAACAAACACGCCTTCTTCTGTAACAGCTAGCTTGACCCTAAAAGTACATGAATGAGATAACAGGCTCTATGGCCCAGGTAGAAGACCAAATAAGAGCAATGGAGTTAGTGTTGCCTACCATCAGCTGTCAATCAGTGGGAGAGGGAGGGACAGGGACGAGGAAGTGAGGCTCTGTATTCTTGGTGCTTGGGGGAGGGGGTCAACAGTGGGAGGCCTTCTACTGTCCTGGCCCCACTGCTGGACCTCCTGATAGCACCTGCTATTTTTGGCCACTGTGTGACAGAATGTTGGACTGGATGGGCTATTGGCTTGATCCAACATTGGCTTCTCTTACATTCTTAAGAAGACACAACGTCACTTCCAGCAAATAGCTGGCACTGATGTCAAGTCACTGGTGTGACATCAATGTGATGGTCTGGGATTTGGCAAACCTTTATGGTTTGTGGTTTTAGTTTTGCCAAATCCTCGAGTGTCATGTCAAATGTGATGTCACTTCCAGGTATTTATTATTATTGTTATTTATTTATTATTTATTTCATGTATACCCCACCCTCCCCACCGAAGGTCTATAAGAAAAGGCTGAAGGACTTGGGAATGTTCAGTCTGGAGAAGAGGAGGTTGATGGGAGACACGACTGTTCTCTTGAAGTATTTGAAGGGCTGTGTCACTTACAAGAGGGCAGGAAACTGTTCCTGTTGGCAGCAGAGGACTCACAAGAGTGGGTTTAAACTAAGGGTGGGAAGGTACCCCTCCCCATCAAAGGTCTATAAGGAAAGGCTGAGGGACTTGGGAATGTTCAGTCTGGAGAAGAGGAGGTTGATGGGAGACACGACTGTTCTCTTGAAGTATCTGAAGGGCTGTGTCACTTAGAGGGGGGCAGGAAACTGTTCCTGTCGGCAGCAGAGGAGAGGACTCACAAGAGTGGGTTTAAACTAAGGGCGGGAAGGTACCGGCTGGATCTTAAGAAAAACTTCCTTACAGTCAGAGTTGTTCAACAGTGGAATCAGCTACTTAGGGAGGTGGAGAGCTCCCCCTCACTGGCAGTCCTTAAGCAGCAGCTGGACAGACACTTGTCAGGGGTGTCTCTAGGCCAGGGGTGGCCAGACTGTGGCTCAGGAGCCGCATGTGGCTCTTTCACACATATTGTGTGGCTCTCGGCAGGGCGGCTGGGGAAGCTAAATATCATTAGCAAACAAATATCATTGGAAAAATAAATATCATTATAAATATCTGCTTTTACCACTTTTGTTATTATTTTTGGCAGTTCATGTTAATAAAAAGCAAATTTGCATATTTCCCAGTAAAAACGTGTAATATCTGTTCATGTCTTGCGGTTCTCAAACATCTGACATTTATTCTATGTGGCTCTTTCATTAGGCAAGTTTGGCCACCCCTGGGCTGGGCTGGTCCCGCATTGAGTCAAGGCTTGGACTAGATGGCCCGGATGGCCCCTTCCAGCTCTGTGATTCTAGGATTCTTTGATGGTACATCATCTCCATGCTATCTTTTTTGACATTTTTCCTCCAACAACCAACCTGGAGCCGGTGGACAACAAACAGAGAGGGCGGCTGGGGAATGCAGGAGGCCTGACCTTCGCTTTGGGAGGGGATGGAGGGTGTTGTTTCACCATGACAACAGCTCTGCCTAACACAAGAGACAAATGATGGCCATCTGGAAAATCCACTGCAACTGCTGACAAAAACGGACAGTATTAGATATATGCTGCGTATTGTTCAAATTCCTGTTCCCTTCCCCCCCAAAAAAAACTGAAAATAATGTTGTGAGTTTTAGTGCCAAAAAGTCTTTCTAAGCAGCACTCAGGCACTTCATCTGACAGAAAAAAAGGACTTCTATTGCACACCTCTCCTTCTGTCTGATACCTCAGAAAATAAGGATGACAAGAAGTGCTGTGAGGACAGTGAAGTTATTTTACACCAGAAGAGCCTTTCGATGTCTTCTCAGCGGGGAGGCTGGTAAATTGGGATCTAGCTCCAGGGCTGCTGATGCGAGGTGAGTCCCCGTGCCAAAACAGCCTTCCCTCATGTCGAGGGGCTAAACTTATTTTTCTTCTGCCCACACGGTAACTGAAGGAGTGTCTTTAGCTTCCACTAAGAGCTGCCACTGCTCTGAAAGGAGTGATGGGGGAAAAAGAAGGAGGCTCTTCATTTCTGCTTCCAGGAGAGGTGGGAGATGCTGTTCGGGGCAGCAGTGTGCTGATAAAGATTTTTAAAATAACCAGCACCTCACAATCCTTATTGCCTCAATTTCTCACAATATAAAGGGGGGCGTCCATGTTTCCTAACCCATGTGGTAGCCAATTTACATGGTGGGATTCCCCCCCCTAGTTTTACCCCAAATAGCTGCTCCCCAGACTCAGTTCAGGTTGGGGAGGAAGCTCACGACCCCCTCTCTGCACATCACGGTCCCAGTCCGAATGAGGCTCCCATGCACCTAGGGTTGCCAACTTCAGATTAAAGGAGCGCTGACTCTGGGTTGGGGAATACATGGAGGTTTTGTGGGGGAGCCTGGGGACAGTGGTAAGGGGAGGTACAGTGCCCTGAAGCCCACCCTCCAAAACTGCCATTTCCTCCAGGGGAGCTGATCTCTGTCCTCTGGAGTTCAGTGGTAATCCCAGGAGACAACCAGGCCCCACCTGAAGGTTGGCAACCCAACCATATTGTGAAATTCCTGCCAATTCGTAGGTGATGCCTCGGGAGGATAGAGCCTGAAAAGGAGAGGAAGCTCAGTGGCAAAGGAATGCCATCGATCCCGCCCTCCGAAGCGGCCGTCTCCTCCAGCGAATGGACCACTGTCGTCTGGAGATCCATTGCGATTCCAGGAGAACTCTGGGCACCCCTCGGTGGCTGGCAAGCCCACATGTGCCTCAGAACTAAGTTCCCGAGACCACTGAGAGTTCTGAGCACAGGACTGATGGTGCCCATCTGGTTCGGGAGGGATGAGGGCAGATCCAGCAACAATGTGGCTCCCCCCACACACCATTAAACAGGGAAGGTAGGGAGAAGGTGGCAGGAAGGGAAGCAAAGAGGCTCTCCTTGGAAGCCTGGGATCTCTTTGGTGGCAGAAAAGTCCACAATTACGCCTTCCACAGGAAATGCTGAAGCAGGGCAGCGGGGGGGGGGGATTGCCACTACTATCCCAGCAATGCCTTTATGACAGGCACTTCCCCCTTAGGCTGGTGGGGGATCATGGGAAAGCTACCTTAGTAGCATTGTGACCTGGTGGGGGCCTCATCACAACAGGGTGCTGGTTTAGCATTTGCCCAAATTGCTATGGTTTAACCATCATTTGAGTAAATGCTAGAACTTCAGCTGGACAGGAAGACATCACTTCTGGGTCACACTGGAAGTGACATCATGGCATTGGCACAACACCAGCAATCTCCCCCCATTTCCCCGCTGCTGGCCCAGTGAGAAGCAGCAAAAGGTGAAGGGTGCTGGCGAGAGATCTCCCCGGCAGCCCTACGCTCCACTGCCATACAGCAGCTTGTTCCCAAGAACCAACTGAAAAGGCCTGGAAGCAAACAGCAATGAATGTGGGCTTACATAGGCCCTTGGAAACATCAGAATGTCAACACTTTAGCTGCTGATTTCTGCACATCCAATCCCTGTTTAAAGGGCTGGCCAAGCAAGCCACCATTGGATTTCTGCTTTAGCCAGCTGTCAATCCAGTTTCCGTGGCAGAGTGCATCCTGGCATTTAAATCAAAGAATTAAAATGCCCCCTCCAAACATATTAGCAGCTATGATGAAACAGCAGGAATGTACTTTTCAAACTATGGCGTAATGGGAAAAAGTACAGTAGAAAAGAATGCCAACATCTTGGAGAACAAAGGCATTTTAATCAACCTTTAAATCCTGAAAGCTTTGAACAACAGGCAAATATGCTTTAGATACCCTCCTCCATTTCCAAAAACAATGGTCTGATTTGTAGAAGGCAGCATAATTGTTGCTTTATAGTCAACACTTCCTTCCTTCTCAGTCTTTCCTTCCTCCTGCTTGCCTCCTCTCTATCTGCAGTGTGCTAGGGGCGGGTGCCGAGGCATTCTTCATCCCAATGACTGCTGTCTCGCTCCACTCAGTCACAAACCCCACAAAATGGAGGTCAGGGACTCCAGCTATCTCCATTTGCCAGGGAGGGTCATCAAGTCCAGGAGCTAGTGCAGGAGAAAAATAATAATAAAAATGCAGCTTCAGGTACTTACCAGAAGCTCTTACTGGAAATGACAAAGGGTAGCTCTAGGAACTGCTGTAAACTCTATGGACACTACATTTTTTTTTAAAAAAGTAGCTTCCTATAGTTACTGGAAGTGAAAAAGAATAGCTCTAGGAATAGCTGGAAACTCTAGCTATAAGCATCACTGGAAATTCTATGGTTTACCATAATGTTTTGAGTGATTCCTAGAGCTACTCTTTGTCATGTCTGGTAAGAACATCCAGTAAGTATAGGAGGTTAAATATATATATACAGAGCTCTTTTTGTAGCAGGAACTCCTTTGCATATTGGGTGACACACCCCTAATGTGGCCAATCCTCCAAGAGCTTACAGTCGCTCCTGTAAGAAGAGCTCTGTAAGCTCTTGGAAGACTGGCTACATTAGGGGTGTGTCGCCTAATATGCAAAGGAGTTCCTGCTACGATATATATATCCCACAACCTCTCCCACCTTGGCAGCCCTAGTCTATCGGTCTCTATATATGATTATGCAAACTGTAAAGGTATATACATAGCGGCTTTCCCATTACTTTGGAACTCTCTTCTACAGAGCCCAGAGACAGCTTTTCTCTGAAAAACCCACAAACATTTTCAGCAGCTGTATGGATAGTAACAAACATGGTGGTGGTCTTGAAACTGTTTGTGTCTTATTACCTTAAACATGTTTAGAAATATGCCAGTGCCTGCCTTGAGTAGGTCATACACTGAATAACGATGAAATAATAATTGCAGTTTCCCCATGTATTCTTCATTCACTGAGTGTAATAGAGGGAAGAAGTTAAATTTCATAAGGCCACTATAATTGTATGCACTATAAAACTGATAAGATCCTTTAGAAGATGCCTGCATTCTGTTATAATGATATATTTATGGACCCTGCACCTTGGGATTCCTTTCTGTGTATGCCCTAGAAAAATAAATATGAAATGTTTCCTTATTTGCATATATTTGTTTTCCTTTTTTTCCCCGTCACCGGAAGCATTGTACAAAGGTGCCGCTCAACAGGAGTTGTGCAAGAAAACTGTTACTAGATGTAGAGAATTTTGCCTAGATGGAGATACTGGGGAACTGCACCCAGGTTTTCTTTTTAAAAATAAGCTAGAAAAACTAAACTGTGCTATTGTTTACCCAGGATGTTTCTACAGCTTTTCCTAAAAATGCAGCTGTACCGTGCTACACCGGTGGTATGTTTAAACTGGGGTTGCCAGGTACCCCCTGGCAACTGGTGGGGGTTGGGAGGCTCCTGTTGCTGACCAGGTAGTGACGGCCCCTCTGGTGCGCTGGAATTGTCATCATCACATCACCAGTGGTGTGGAGACACTCTGAGGCTTGGGCAAAAGCTCTATGGTGGAAGTCATTATCACCACAGAGGTTCTGCCCAAATAACAGAGCATCCCTGCATCACCAGTGACGTGATGATGTCACTTCCGATGCATGTTAGAAGTGACACCACTGCATTGTTGGTGATGCAGGCCAAGTTCCCCTCTGCCTAGCTGATCAGTGCTGGGGGTTGGGGGTGGCCCCAGACAGCAGGTGCCTGGCAACCTTAGTCCAAGCATTTCTAGTTAATGTGATCACTTAAGGGTATGTAAGAAATCAATTGCTCAGGAGTTCTTTATTTGGGGGGGGGTCTTTATTTCAAAGCATATAGATAATACATATAGATAACTGGTTGGCCAACTCCTCAAATATTCCAGTGTACTATATCTTAGAACTAGCTGCAAATTTTATATCAGGTCCTGTTAACTATTTTTGTTACTAGCTACTGGGAAATTATCCTGCACACGTCCCACTGAAACCAGCTGGAGACCTGATGTGTGGGAAAAGTTTAATCAAGGGTGCATTTCAGGCCCGGCTTGCTTATAGCCCTTGTAGCTCTCCTTTCCTCCGTCACAGGCCCCCCTGTAGCTAGGGCTCACAGGCCACTGCCAGCAAACCCCAGGAGAAGGTCACACCAGCACACTGATGTTACTTCCAGTAAAAAACAGAAGTGACATCATGGGATGCTCTTGGACTTACAAAAACTCCATCTGTGTTACAGTTTAGCTCTTTTCTGAGACCCTTAAATGTAGCCCCTGTAAAGGCACCTCTCTGTCGTGTTCTGAGGTGACAGGTGTTTTGCTGCCTCCTGGCCTTCCTTCGTGTGTCCTATTTATTTTCACTGCCACCAAAGTCACTTTAGAATTGTTGCTTGGAACCAAAGACTGGATGTAGGGGTGGCAGGTCCCCTCTTCACTCTGGTGGGGGGATTTGGGGGGCATTCTGGGGGTGGGGTGCTCCTGTTCAATTTAAAGGGTTTCAGCTGATTGGCAGGGACCTTTTAAATCTAGCAGGAGAGAGGGAGATGGGCAGTTGCGGGCTGCACACTTACCTTGCCAAAAAAAACCAAAACCCTCTTTAAAAGGTCTTTTTGCGAGCAGGGTGGGGGCTGTGGTGTGCAAGGGTGATTTCCCCTTTTGTGAGCTGAGTGTGTGGCCCATGACTGCCCCTTCCTTCCCTCCTGCTAGATTTAAGGGCACTCCAGCTGATCAACGGGCTGATCAACTGAAGTCCTTTAAATTGGGCAGGAGGGGAGGGAGAGGGGTAGCTGGACAGGTGGTCACTCTTGGAGGTGGGGCTTGGGGGTGGGGCTTCCCAGGGGTGGATTGGAGCTCTCAAAAGTGGGGGGAACCCCACCAGGACCTGGTAACCCTAACCGGATGGCTTAGTTATATTTCGTAGAATGACAGAACAGTCAGTACGTGGGGGTGGCTATGAGGCAAAAGGGGATCATCTACTCTAAACAAAGCAGTTTTCTCTTAAAGGTAAATAGAGCTTATTTAGAAGTATAACAGTAATGGTGCGCGTGCAGATGAAAGCTTATACCCAGAATTAAACTTTGCTGGTCTTCAAGCTGCCACTGGACTCAAACTTTGTTCTAGTAATAGTTTCAGTTTAGTATCATAGGCATTATGGTTTCAGAAAGGTACATAAGTGTAATGGTTCCAGATAGGTATAGTTCTCATCCTTTCTCTAAAGTTCCTTAAATAAACCTAGCCACAAAGGTTGATTTTCTCACTCTCCACTTAGGCTAATAACTTCCACAAAGAACACAGATTTTTCTCAGGGCACTTCACCAGTACAAGACGTATGTGTGATGCAACAGATCTTGAAGCTGGGCCCTGTAGAATGACACATGTGGACAGAGATTGTTCCCCATCCTGTAGCCAAGGGACACTGAAGCCTGTCAAAGAAGCGTCTGGATCAGCAAAGGACCAAGTCTCTTGCCTGAGGGAAAAGGCCGTATTGTCCCCTACCCCAGACTTTGTGGAAGTCTTTGTCATCTTACCTAATGATTAGGGTTGCCAGCTCTGGGTTGGAAAATTCCTGGAGGTTTTAGGAGTGGAGCCTGGGGGGGGGGGGGTGGAGCTTGGAGAGGGAAGGGACCTCAGCAAGGTAGAATGCCATAGATCCTACCGTCCAAAGCAGCCATTTTCTCCAGGGGGACTGATCTCTGTTGCCTGGAGATCACGTGTCATTCTCAGAGATCTTCAGGCCCCACCTGGAAGTTGACAACCCTATGTGTTCCCAAATTAACAACAGGTTGCCCAGAAGTCTCCCACTATAAACAGGAGACCTGGCCACTTTACCTGTAGAAAACAGTTCAAAATTTTAAAATATGTTGGATAACAACAACAAAATAAGTCTAAAAAAAGCAGTTGGGAAACGCAAAAGAAATGACAGCCATCTCTGTTTGAAACTGGAGTTGTCTTCAGCCCGGCCTGAAAGGCCTGTAGGAAGGGCGTCCTTCTCTCCTGAGAAGAGGGAGCACCACAGTTGGACCCGTCCCACTGACCTTGTCCGTCGGATCAATGCTTTCTCTCATTCTCCTCTTATAGAGAGGTTGGAATGGTGCCAATATATTCTAGCATGGCCTTGGTCTTTGCCCCAGTGTCTTGGAACAGGCAGGCCGAGGGACGGCGAGACATCACATACACCCCTCCCATTTTATAAAGCTGGGTCACTTTGGGGGAGTGTTTGGGGGAGGCTTATATCAGGGGTTTCGAACTCATTTGTTATGAGGGCGGGATCTGACATAAACGAGACCTGATTGGACCAGGCCATGTGTGTCATAAAATGTAATGCCAGGTAGCAGAGGTACAAATTTTATAAAGGACACAAACACAAAGATTTCTTTTTTTTACTTAAAATAAAAACAGGCTTAAAAATATTATCTCTGTTAAGCTTCAGACCTACTTTTGATTTATTGACATTCACCACAGAAATCTCACGCTCAGAGTTCTGAGTCCAGGACCCAGGTTAAAAACGTGAAATGGCTGAGCGAGTCAGAGAGTGTGACGAAGCAAGCTACGATGCAGCAGCAGCAGCAGAATTGGGAGGAGGAGATGGGCAGTTCCACTGTGGGCCTGATGGAAGCCCTCTGGGGGCCTGATCCGGTCTCCGGGCCGCATGTTTGACACCCCTGGTTTAGAGGATCCTGTATAAGATTAAAGATGCTGGGTGGAGACTGCCATGAAAATGATATGTCGGACTGGTAGGTTACCGTTACTGATCTGTGTTTTAATGAGGGGATTTTACTATTTATCTGTAAACTGCTTCATGCCTGTAGTCTTGCCGAGAAAGACATATATTAAAAATATGTTAATGATGGCATCCTCTAAGGTCCCAGCCAATTTCACTTGGATAATGTCAGTTGCCACGGTGGAGCACCATACAAGTTAGCGAAAGCAGGGAGGATGAGTTGGCAATTACTGCTCTTGAGTGCGGCCACTGTACTTTTCTTGATTGCATTTGAATTTAATAATAATGTGATATCCCCGTACTTCTTGCATTTCATGGCCTTCTGGCCCTTCTGTTTACAGCCTTCTCTTTTCATCACCATATGGGCTTTTGAGCATGCTTATATGGGCCTTTGAGCATGCTTGTATGGCTGCCTATGAACGATCTACCTCCTTCATCTATTGACATGGTCTCCATGAAAGCTTATGCTAGAACAAAAATTCTGTCAAGTGCCATAGGGCATCAGTTTGGTTTTTCTGCAACAGAGGCACATGGAACTTGTTTTCATTCAGGCAGTAAATCTGTGTTTACAGTATACAGTTTTGTAGTTCTAGTGGGAACTAGGGATGGGCACAAACCTGCTCAGATCGTGATGAACTTTGGCTAGTTCATGGTTTGTGAACTGAAGTTTGTGACAGGTCAACTGGCATGAACTTTCCATGGAGGTTCATGCCTGTTTGTGAATAGATACATTTCCAGACAGACTGTCTCTGCTCAAACAAAATGTTCACCAAAGTTCAAAGGGGGAGGGGCGGAATTCTGCAGTCTTGGAAAAACTCTTGTTTGTTTCAAACTAGTCATGTCAGTTTCAATAGCCCCCTCCCCTTTGCCAGCATTCCCTTGTGTTCCCTTTCCATTTTCTTTCATAGAGCTTGCAAAATTCAACCCCCCTCCCACTTGGATGTGTGATCTATGCTATGAGATCAATCTTTTAAAGCTTGCTTTGCAATGGAACTGGGTTCTGCTGGGCATTCTGTACACTGAACAGGTTGTGCTGGGCTTGAATCCCCTCTTCAATTTGCAATGCAGGGATTCTCTGATTTGACATTAGCCCTCTTTAATTTGCATCATTACAGTGGCACTGGTTCTGCTGGACATTCTGTACACTGAACTGATTGTGCTGGGCTTGCAACTCACCCACACACTTGGGTTGTGGTTCTGTACTTCACATGAGTCCTGTTGAGCTGGCACTGGGTTCTGCTGGGCACTAGTGCAGTGCACTAGTTCTGCTGAGCTTGCACTCCCTTGCTTGGAGACATCAGTCCTGTTGAGCTGGCATTGTCACAATGGCACTGGATTCTGGTAGGTTTGCAAAAATGCCCCCTCACCACCTTCAGTTTCTACTGCAGAGATTCCCTGGCTTGACCTTAGTCCTGTTTGGTTTGCACTGCTACAGTGGCACTGGTTCTGCTGGGCCCATTGCATTGGTTCTGTTAGGCTTGCAAAAATGCCACCACCTTCATTTTCTACTGCAGAGATTCTCTGGGGCTTTGATTCTGTTCTACTGGGTTTCTATTGCCCTTGCTTTTTTGCTGTTTTTGACAGGGGCATCTTCTTTGGGGGGATGTAACTCAGACCCTGTAAATCCAATCCTCACCAAACTTGGAGGGCACATAGAAGAGAGTCAGCTGGAAACCCCTGTGTGTTTGGTATCTCTAGCATGCTGAGGGAGGGGGCGTTCTACCACATCACAAACCTCACAAACTGAACTGGTTCATTTTGTCCCTAAAAGTTCATGATGGTTGTTGGTTCTTGAACTAGGCATGCCATGAACAACAAACCCTCATGAAACTAATTTTCCTGGTTTGTGCCCATCCCTAGTATGGACTGACATGGTGGAAAACCAGAATATCAGATAAAAGGCTTGATTAAATCCTCTCTTCTAGACATTTAGTTTTCTTTTTGCAGATTTTTTTTCTTCTACAAACTGGTCGAAGTGCTTAAATAGTCACAGGCACTGTGAACAGGCTACAGAATAATATAATGCCTTGGCTGAGGTAAATATTTTCTTCTTACACATGTTAGTGTTAAAAAGCTTTATATACAATTTAATTCAGTATGTAGAACTTGTGCCTTTTCTCCCCAGACTGATATTTTTTCATTTGGAAGTCATTTGTGGACAACCTCTGTCAGGACTCATGAATCTTGACAAACTGTTGTCCCATGAATCTTGACTGTTGACATTGGTCTCCTTCTTTCTGAAGAATAGACTTAAACCAGATTAGACCCACTTATACACAGGGGTTTTAATCTATCCAGTTTGCTCCACCCCAAGGCAGACTCTTTTTGGAGTTTGTCTGCTCTCTACAAGAGTCACATCCCCCTTGAAATCTTTCCACTCACTCCAAGAGTCAGGCCTCAACCTTCTACTACCATCTCACCTCTCTGCATTCTGTCACCTCGCTGGAAGCTGATTAGATGTTGCTGTGGCGTTCAAAACTGCTCAAGTTTTTACATGGGGCTGGTTGTGTGACGGATAGGAGCCAGACAGATGCCTGTCCATCAAATCCAAACACAGATTTATCACCTCAAAGTCACTTGGTAAACTCACCCTAACTGGTTGGAAAGGTGGGGTGCATATGTTTTAAATACATAATAAAAAATAATTATTATTTCCAGTGCTTTCCTCATGCGATAAAGAGTTGGCCTAAGTACAGGAGAACACATTCAGCCTGAAGCAGATGCAATCAAGTTGCCACCATGCCATGAGATGATTTTACCACATCAAAAAAAGTAAGAACAGGCTTGTCTGACTTACAAGTTGTGCGTTTCCCTTACAAACACATTTGATATGAAACCTGGCCATGTAAAAAGTTACTGTTCCATGGAAAATATTCATTTAAAAAATCTAATTACAATATTTGTAGCTGGCATTTATCAGACCTGTGTCTTTTCCAGTTCCTATCTTCATCACCATGGTCAAGTCCGCTGTTCCTAATTCTCACATCATTATATGATAGGTCTTACCCTCTTGATCTGTAAGGATGACCTACATTTCATTCATTAACCTCGCTAGTCATATTGTTTACTAGAATCTGTCTGGACCAAGTTCATTATACATATTATGGAAGTTTTTTTAAAAAAAAATGTGCATGAAGGTGGAGAGCTACTTGTGGAATAATAGAGGTGTAAATATCATGGCTGTTATCTTTACCCAGTGCTACGTATTTGTTCCAGGATGAGGAAGAGGGCTTTAAAAGATGATGAAGAGGACTTTTTTTTTTTTTTAAAGTGTCTTTATCTCTAAATTGCAGCTCAGTTTCTGAAACATCAGGGTGGGGGGTGGGGGGAGATACCCTCAGAGATGCCGTTTGAAAGAACAATCAGCTTTTGTATTAACATTAAAGGCAGACTAGAACTGTAACGAGAAGGGAGAACAGCATCTGCCAGGAAAAGAAGATGGAACAATGGGGTCGACAACAACAAAAATTCTGGCCCCTTTGTTCTAGATGCACAAACAACTGAACTGCCCCCAGGCTACACATAAGATAAACCACGCAGTTCATGCTTATTTCTTTGTTAGGATGTGACACGCAGTCTAAAGATGGGCAAAGCATATAAAGACCACTTGCTGTGACACACCTTAACAACTGAAGCTGACAAAGGAGCGAACGGGTCCCTGTCCAATCCATCCTTCTGCTCATCTGCTTATTAAGAAATCATCATGCAAGCCAGGATTGCCAGCCTCCAGGTGGGACCTGGAGATTTCCTGGAATTATACCTAATCTCCAGACAACAGAGATCAGCTCCCCTGGAGAAAATGGCTGCTTTGGAGGGTGGACTCTGTGGCATTAGACCCTACTGAGGGTCCCTGCCCTCCTCAAGCCATGCTCTCAAAATTCCACCCCCCAATCTCCTCCCTTAAGATGTGGGGACTTTGTAGGGGGGGAGCATCCTTAGGGTTCCTTGTTAGATTTCAGCAAATGGAGTAGGAGGAAGGAGGAGGGAGAGGAGGGAGAAAGCAGATGAAGAAGGGTTAGGGACGGAGCAAGGCAGTCGACTAAGAGAGCCAGGCTGTCAGACAGCTTGGTGTACTGTTCCATCGGTCAGCATGAGGAACCTCCACGTTCAGAGGCAATAGACCTCTGAATCCCAGAGCCAGGAGGCAACATCAGAGGAAGGCCTCGGCTGGTGTGGTTAGGTTTCTATAAGGAACCATTTCACTTATGTACCTCTCTGAAACCATTACACTTATTAACCCTACAGAAACCGTTATGCTGTTTTACTTATAATAAACTCTATCAGGGCTTCTTTTTTTAAAAAAAAGTGCCAGAACTCTTAGGAGGGAAATGAAGTTTCCAGTCTGCACACTGGAAACTCATGAACTTGTAAACATTTTTCAAATAATTTTGTCGAAGAGGCTCCGGAATTCTGTTCCGGTGTGTTCCCCCAGAAAAAAAGCCCTGAGCCCTATTCATGTTTAATTTTAAAACAACAACAACAAACTGTTTATTTTAAAGGATCCACTTTTACCTCAGAGCCACCCCTACGCACTGACTGTTTGGTCATTCTGCCAAGTGTACAACTAAGCCATCCCGTTCTTTGGGTCTGACCAAGAATGCTAAGGTGAGCGTCTTTGGTGGCGGCAAAAATAAGGAAGGACTGGAGGCAGCATAACACCCGTCACCTCGGAACACTACAGAGAGGCACCTTTACAGAGGTTTTACATAAAGGGGGTCCCTCATAGAGAAAGAAAAACATTACTACAGCTTTCAAAATTAACTAGGCACATGCTCTTAAATTGTCTATCTATATATGCGTGTGGAATAGGATTGCCAGGTCTTACCTGGCTGCTGACAGGGGGGATCCAGTCTGCTCCCAGGAGTTTTCTTGTGTGCACATGAAGTGTGCATACTGTGATGACATTACCCGGAAGTGATGTCATCGTGCAGGGCATGTCAAGTGGGATTCTCTAGCATTTGGGCAAAAAAACCTCTGTGGTTATCATAGAGTTTTTGCCCAAATGCTAGAGAACCCCTGTGCAATGTGCCTGGCACGGTGATGTCACTTCCAAGTGGTGTCATCTATCAGGCAAGCTATGCATTTTATTAACTGATTTAACCAGGATTCTGACATCATCACACCAGCAGTGTTCCCCCTAAGCTGAGTTACTGTGAGATAGCTCGGTTTTTTAGCCCCTAGCTCTCACATTTTTGCCTTAGCTCAGGAAGGAGGGCTCCAGAGCAGACTAATTTATGCAGTAGCCGAATCGCTCACTCACAGCTTTAATGCCAGTAACTCACAAAGTAGAATATTTGCTCACAAGACTCCACAACTTACAGGGAGCATTGCACACCAGGCATGTTGGACAGGATGGGGCTTTTCAGAGGCAGGGCTCCCCCTGCCGGCCAGTGGATTGGAGCCCCCAAAATTAGGGGAAACCATGCCCCCATTGGGGGGATGGCAATGTAGAGTGCGCACAGAGAAGCACTCCTGGTGGCCAGCCATCTGTTACAGAATTCTCTCTCCCTGAAAACTCAGTGAAGCTCAAGAGATTATTATTCCAATTGGCATTTCATGGCAATGGGAAGATGGTGGTGGAAAGAGCTGGAAGTAGCAGCCAACTTATGGTGACCTGCCCTTGTGTAGCAACCCTGGACTCCCTGGGAAGGGTCTCCCATTCAAGTACCAACCAGGGATGACTCAGCTTCGCTTCTGAGGTTGGATGAGATTGGGCCATCCTGGGCCATCCTGGTCAGGGCCCATGGGGACACTGGGTAGGGTAATTGACACACCCACACTCATTGGGTTCGGGTGAAACATAACGTAGCCAGTAAAAGATCAGTTGCGTACTTTGGATCTGTACCTCACACTTGATGCATGAAGAACAAACCTGATGACATTAGACATGCATTGTGGGACTTTCCCTGCAGTTTTGCCTGTTCAAGGCAGCTTCAAGGGACCTCACTAGGCTCAATCAAATAATCATAGCGAGGGGCCAACTATATGAATGGGACTGTCAAGACAGAACTGAGGTCGTGTGGTGCAGTGGTTAAGAGCAGTGGACTCTAATCTGGAGAGTGGGGTTTCAGTCCCCACTCCTCCACCACCTGAAGCCTGCTGGGTGGCCTTGGGCCAGTCACAGTTCTCTCAGAACTCTCTCAGCCCCATCTACTTCACAATGTGCCTGTTATAAAGAGAGGAAGGCAATGTGATTGTAAGCTGCTTCGCAACTGCTTCAGGTAGAGAAAAGCCGGGTATAAAAACCTACTCTTCCTCTTGTTCAGCTGTTGTTCCAGCTCTGTCCTGCCTTTAAATGCAAGCTCACCACCTTGAAGCCACCTGAACTTCCATCTTTCTTGGAGGTGTCAGCCTCCTAGAAGTCACGATGAAAGGAAGTACCAGAAGTTGTGGGTAGGCTAGTCAACACCTCGCATTAGGACTGCTTGTCTGTTCCTGGAACTTACCTGCTTTTTGCTTGTTCTTGCCTGACTCTTTCTGAATCTCACTTTGCTCTTTTTGCCTTTACCTGCCTGTTTGCCCTTAGCTTTTGCCCTGGGTCTGCTACACCATCCGTGTCCTGACAGACCGACAACAAATCAAATACCATAAAAAGAATTTCCGTAGCATCTGAAGCATGGTGCTTTTCAGTCAGTCTGTGGAATTGCCTGCCAGTCATCAAGTGGAAAAATAATCAAGTGATGAACTCATGAATCAGTCCTAAAAACACACTCTGGGAGCATGGCATTTTTTACCTGTTTTGCAGAAATTCCATACAAACTTACCAAGGAGTTGTCGAAGGCTTTCACAGATGGAGTTCCTTAGTTGCTGTAGATTTTCCGGGTTCTGTGGCCATGGTCTTGGCATTATAGGACCTGACATTTTGCCAGGAATCTCCTTTCCTTTCCCTTCCCTTTACCTACAAACAGTACTCAGACCCACCAGAAAAATACAACAGATTCTATGATTGGCAAAAGACAGAAGAGACCCCCTCACTTCTGCAGGAGAATACGTATACCATGCCGTTGTGGACAAGTTTACATCGGAACCACACAGCGTAGCATTCAGACAAGAATAAAAGAGCCTGAAAGACACTGCAGACTTGGCCAACCTGAAAAATCAGCAGTGGCTGAACATAGCCTAACTCAAATGGAACACAGTATTTTGTTCCAAGACACTGAAAGACTGGACAACACTTCCAATTACCATGTCAGATTACACAGAGAAGCCATTGAAATTCATAAACATAAACACAATTTCAACAGGAAAGAAGAGAGTTTAAAAATAAATAGGGTATGGTTTCCTGTCCTGAAAAACACAAAATGCTCTACAGCTGGCATTAGCACTGCAGATAAGATTAGAGTTTCAATAGCCATTCTACACACAAAAGAACTTCCTCAGGAAATAATCCATAGACAAAAGAACCTCCTCAGGAAAGCTCCTCCATTAGCACGTTCATAGCCTGGGGAACTCCTACAAGATAATGACTCAGCCCTACCCTACCTTCCAGGGTAGATATAAATTACCTGTCTACCATTTTTCTGCTCACCTTGACACAGAGAGTACTTCATCTTTCTGTGTTATACCTCTGAGAATGACAGTCACAGCTACTGGCAAAACATCAGGTCCTATAATGCCAAGGCCATGACCACACAACCCGGAAAATCTACAGCAACTAATTACCAAGGAGTACTTGAAAATTGAACTCCCTGTACATCACCAGCACCAGATGCCCCTGTTGGAATTCTAGGGTTCCAGAGGAAAATTTAGTTTTTGGACAGAATTCATACGACCTGAAACTAGAGTTGCTACCAAATGTCACTTAAATCAACATCCCAAAGAAAATTTAGAATTTCTTGATTGGGAGAACTGTCATTTTGAATGACCAACCCCGGCAGTTTTGATAAGACAGTGTTTGTTGGGGAAGGTCCACCTGTCCATATGAGGAATATACCTAGACAGTAAATATATAATGAGATCTCCCAATGTTTGTATATTTAGTGTTATGTACCTATGTTACATAATGGCTGCGGTGGCTCAAGTAGTTAAGACGCTAAGCTGCAGATTGGAAGGTCAGTAGTTCAACAGTTCAAGACCCAAATGCTGCATGACGGAGTGAGCTCCCGTCTCTGGTCCCACCTCCTACCGACCTAGCAGTTTGAAAGCAAGAAATTGCAAGTTGATCAATAGGTACCACTTTGGTGGGGAAGGTAACAGTGTTCCGTGAACCTCGGTGTCTAGTCATGCCAGCCACATGACCATGGAAATGTCTTTGGACAGTGCTGACTCTTCAGCTTAGAAATGGAGATGGGCACCACATCCCTAGAGTTGGATTCGACTGGCTTTCGAGCAAGGGAAACCTTTACCTTTTACCTTTACCTATGTTAGTGCTGTCAAATTGTGGTGACCCCAGCAAATGTCTTTCGAGGCAAGTGAGAAGCAGAGGTGGTTTGCCATGGCCTTTCTCTTCAGAGTCTTCCTTCGTGGTCTCCCATTCAAGTACCGACCCCGCTCAGCCTCCAAGATCTGATGAGATCAGGCTATACCAGGTTACCTCCCCTCCTGTACATAGCGGTAGGAACACAGAGCATTACTTTCCCCAGTGCTTTCCATTTTCTTTAAAATTGAGCTCAAACTCTTCAAATGGACTCCTAAATTCATCACAATATTTTCATTTGGGAAGGGAAAAAAAATCACTGGCATTGTCTAATTACCTAAATAGGTTTGAATATATCCAGCAGTGTCAGTTTAGTGATGAAACAGAACCAGTTTGGTATAGTGGTTAAGAGCAGTGGACTCTAATCTGGAGAACCAGGCCTGATTCTCCGCTCTTCCACCTGAAACCTGCTGGGTGACCTTGGGCCAGTCACAGCTCTCAAAGGTCTCTCAGCCCACCAACAAGTCTAGCTCACCACCTTAGAGGAGGAAGAGGAAGAGGAGAAGAAGAAGAGAAGAGAAGAAGAGAAGAGGAGGAGGAGGAGATTGAATTTATACCCCACCCTTCACTACCTGGAGGAGTCTCAGAGTGGTTTACAATCTCCCTTCCTTTCCCTTCCCTTCCCTTCCCTTCCCTTCCCTTCCCTTCCCTTCCCTTCCCTTCCCTTCCCTTCCCTTCCCTTCCCCAGAACAGACACTCTGTGAGGTAGGTGGGGCTGAGAGAACGCCTACAAGATAATGACTCAGCCCTCCCCCATCTTTCTGAGTAGATATAAATTACCTGCCTACTATTTTTCTTGTCACCTTGACACAGAGAGTACTCCATCTTTCTGTGTTATACCTCTGAGAATGCCAATCACAGCTGCTGGTGAAATGTCAGGTCCTATAATGCCAAGACCACAGCCATACAGCCCGGAAAATCTACAACAACTAGTGGAGAGATCTCTTTCAAGGACTGCCCTTGAGAGAACAGCTCTGAGAGAACTTGTGATTGACCCAAGGTCATACCAGCAGCTGCATGTGGAGGAGTGGGGAATCAAACCTGGTTCTCCCAGATTAAAGTCTGTGCTCCTAACCAATACACCAAACTGTAATGGTACATAACACTAAAGAGTGAGAACTTTGGCTGCCAGCCAATCCTTGGATTTCCTGGCTATACAACACACACTGCCATACAATAATTAATTTAATTAAGTGATGAAACTTCACTGCAACAGGCAAGAATTAGCCTCAAATTATTAGACCATGAAAAGATTTCCTTTTAATAAGAACCAGATACTGTTGACCTTGGCAAAATCATCGATTTTTGAAATAAATGTACTAGAATGTTTCAAAAGAAGATGAAAATTATGAATTGCTAATCATGAAATCATTCAGAATACCATTCACTCATGGCTAAAAAGTAGTTCCTAGGAAAATTTTAACCTGTTGAGTGTTTAATGGTCTGAAAAAGAGCTAGTATTTTCTCCCAAATCACCTGAAGCAAATGAGAAAAAAAACAAAACTGTCTTAACCAGCAGAGCACAAGAATTCTCAATCAACCAGAAAAGGAACTAGCATTAATGAAAAGTACAGTAGCCCATATTTATGCAGGATCTCTGAGCCATTGCAAAGATATACAAATATGTGGTGGGTTTTGTTGTGTGTATATATTAGTTAAAGTTTCTAGATATACTTGCAGCAAGTTTATTCCACTTAAATAAAACCCATAGATCATGTCCACCGGCCTGGGCATTCAGGAATAAATTACCTAGCAGATTCAAGCATTGATTTTCCTTACACACCCTACTGTGCATGAGCAAATGAGCAGTCCCTGGAAGGCTAAAACCACCTTTTCCTTTTAGCAGTCTCTTTGTCACTTACATGATTTGGCAGACTAGCAAGGGAGCGCCTGATTTGCCGTGCTGTTCAACACCAAAAGTACAAGCAACACCAGCATTTAACATGAGTTTAAGAATATTTAACAAATATATTTCAGAACGGTACACGAATGGTATTGCGGACATTTTTTTTGCAATCCCATTGAAATTACCACCAATTGGATAAAAATCATGACACTCAGCTTGATCTAATATGACAGGTCAGATCCACAACAAATCAGATAACTATTTAGAGGAGACGCTTGGATTACTTATGCTTGATCACTCATGGACTGGGTTCAAGTCCTGCTTTCTGCTCACAACCAAGGAGCAAATTGTTTTGCCAAACTATTGGAAGGGATCAAGCAAAATCCTACTTGTCCATTTGCACGATTCCTCTGCTTTCATACAGCTTCCAGGCCCCCTGTCTACCACTGCCACCTCTCATTTTAAAGGCACTTACTTAAAAGAGTAAAAAAAAAAATGAGATTTTTGAGGTCAGACTCATTACTCAGATGTCTCTATGTGCCCCAGTATTTGCCTATGAACCGGGTTAGTCTTGTGCTGCTGATTGCTCAGGTCCAAAAGAACATCCATTGTCTGCCATTTAAAATATGTATCTGACTGTGCTGGCAAACCGAAGGGATGAACTGTGATTAATTCCATGGTTTACAAGTAAGTAGGTCAGGTCAATGCCCTGATCATGTTGATTACATGCAATTAGCTTGTGTAGTGGGGGCAAAAGCCACCACAATTACTTATCTACCAAGGCACAACATGGTCCTGCAAGATATGTCGCTGCAGCATAGGTGCAGAGATGCTTGGTACAGTGCTGTGCTTGAGACAAATTTTGGCAGGAGACATGGAGGCTACCAAATCAGGAGCTTGGCTTGTGCATAAGCGATGGAGTTTGATCAAGGGAAATTCCCCTGGTAGTTGCATTCCCTTTGAAGGACTCAGCATGCCTAGCTTGGATAATTATGCAGCACTAATAATACCTTAGGGGGCCGCGGTTAAGGCTCAGAGGTTAAGACACTGGGCTGCAGACCGGAAGGTCTGTAGTTCTGAAGTTCAAGACCCTAGTGCTGCGTGATGGAGAGAGCTCCTGTCTCTGGCCCCAGCTCCGGCCAACCTAGCAGTTCAAAAGCAAGAAATTGCAAGTAGATACATAGGTACGGCTTCAGTGGGAAGGTAGCAGCATTCCATGCGCCTCGGCATTTAGTCATGCCGGCCACATGACCACAGAAATGTCTTCGGACAGTGCTGGCTCTTTGGCTTGGAAACAGAGATGAGCACTGCCCCCTAGAGTCAAATTCAACTGGCTTTCAAGCAAGGGAAACCTTTACCTTTACTATATAATACCTTAGAGTTTGCTCTGGAGAAAGGACACACTTCATAAGAACATAAGAAAAGCACTGTTGGATGAGACCAGTGGTCCATCTAGTCCAGTATCCTGTCTCACACAGTGGACAACCAGTTCCTCTGGAGGACCAACAACAGGGCATAGAGGCCTTCCCCTGATAATGCCTCCAGGCTCTGGGATTCAGAGGATTAGTGCCTAGGAATGTGAGGTTCCCCTCAGTCACCATGGCTAGTAGCCACTGATAGACTGATCCTCAACAAATCTATCTCATCCCCTTTTAAAGCTGTTTATTCCTGTGGTCATCATTCCATCCTCTGGCAGCGAATTCCACATTTTAATCACTCTTTGTATAAAGTAGTATTTCCTTCCCCCCTGAACCTACTGTCCATCAGCTTCATTGGATGCCCTCAAGTTCCAGTATTTTGGGAAAGGGAGAAAAAGTTCTCTGGCAACACTCCATGTACACTTTTATAAACCTCGATCACAGTCACAGTCACAGCTCTTCCAGCCCCCCAAATAAACCTAGCTCCCTGTGTAATGCTAAAAAAGAGCTAGGCTGTGATCACACGCAGAATTAGCCGTGCCATAGGGGTGAATGCTGGGTGGATTTTAAGGGCGTGATCAGACGCAAACATCTGCCAAGCATCCCACAACCATCGGCAGCCCATTTTGTTCCCGCCACAGAAGTGGGGTAAAAAGACACTAGGGAAAGTCTGGTAGCAAACGGGTTGCTATGGGCCAGACATGGACTTTCCCCTGTGTGATCGCTCCAGTGCGCTCCCATGGCGTCGGGATGGTCTGATCAGGCCATCCCTACTCCCTGCCATTGCTTTCCCCCCCATTTTGGTATGCGCATCATCGCACACTGCATAGGGAACACTCAGTGCGGAGATGCGAATCATTGATCCCTCGATGAAGTACACTGGAAACACGTGGCGACCCCCCACCCCGATTCACCTGCGGTTGCATCTGATCACGCAGTGGTGGGCTGCCCCTGCAGCTCCCAGGGACTGTGTGATTGCGCAAATGTGGGTCAAATTCCTACGGAGCAAATAGCCTCGCTTCCCCCCCCCGCGTTATCTCCCTAGAGTTTCAAGCTGCCAGACAATCCTAGGATCTCCTGGCTATACCATGCACAATGCCATAATTTAGTGTAATTTTTAATTTAATGTGTCCCCCCCTTAGTTGTCTCTTTTCCCAGACCTTTCAGCCTCTCCTCACAGGGAAGGGGATCCAACCCTTGAGCCGTCTTGGTCGCCCTCCTCTCTACTTTTGCCAGCTTGGCAGTGTCCTTTTGGACATATGGTGACCAGATCTGTACCCAGTATTCCAAATGGGGCCACACCATAGATCTGTCCAGGGGCATTACAATATTGACTGTCTTATTCTCAATCCCTTTCTTAATAATCCCTTAATTTCCTCAATTTCTGCTTTTTAAAAACCTTCCTGGATGTGATGAAATACCCATCTCTGTTCTTTCCACTTACGATATTCTGAGGTGGGTGTTTTTGTTGGATATGATACTTGAAGTAGCAGGGCTGCCTCGTTCAGTTGAATTATTTGTCCTTAATATATTTTGATGTGGTTGTTTCTGGTACCTACTTCAGAGAATCTAAGTTTCTTCTTCGGGTGACAAGTGTAAATTAAAAAGAGAGATATAGTTAATAATAAAGGTCATGCCAGATGCTAGAAATTTGTCAGTTCTGCTCTCGACGCAACATTTTATGTTGACAGCTTATTGCAATAGCAACCTGAGGTGATCCATTGGAGTAACAGCCGCTTTGACATTCTCTCTGCTCCCGGTCTTCAGAAGGTGAAATCTATCTGTGTGTATAAAAGCCAATTCCCAACATTCTATAACACATTTCTACCATTCTGCCATGTTCTGTTGAACCAGGAAAAGCACCTGGAATGGCTTATTCAGATAGGAATGGGCATGGTTCTCAGAAACTAGCATCACTGGAGACATAAAGCAGATTAGGTCCCTGACACAATGATGTCCCTAAAGGCATCCCTTTGCTTGCTTCTTGTGAGAGAGGCTGATTCTGCACCAATCTGTTTCCTCGCAGTTTTTCCACAGCCACGTGGGGAGGTAAATCTCTCTCTACACTGAATGCCACTTTTTTCGTTCATCAGGTTTTATAGTACCTTCCGCCGTTCACAGGTGAATTCACAGTCAGTATGACATTGTTCCAGGGTATCCGAATGTGGTTTTGAGTGGCACCTTTTCCTTCCTCCACTTCTGATTCCAAGGGAACAATAAGCAGCCAACTTGACACAGCTTCATTGATCTCAGTCACTCCCCCCACCCCTATTTCCCCCTCTGCATTTACCACTTTATTGTGAATTTCTTGGCTCAGGCAACTAATGACTGCTGAGGCAAGTACTGACACAGGGAAATCTGCATACCAGATTGAATGAAAACAGATATTTCGAAGCAAGGGGGAACCAGGTCGAGTGCTGAGGAAATGTGGAGCAAATGCCATGTTGGGCACTGATAATAGAAGGCAAAAACAAGTGTAGTTAACAGACTCACCAGTTACAACTTGCCAAAATGCTGAATAACATGTAATAGCGAATAATGTATATGGGTCCCGGTAATACGAGCAGGATACTGCGCCGCTGAAGGGAGGCAAATTAGAGCCGGAGCAAAAAGGTGTGTGGTAGCATGTTCAGACGGGTCCCCGAGATGCCGCACAGACTCCGATAGCTGGCGATCACATGGTGATGTTGAAGTGCATCAAAGGCTTTCACTTTCGCATTCATGTGCATGCGCAATCTTACGTTTCTTCGCATACAGTGGAGGCTTGGAAAAATCACATCCAGTGTGATGGGACGCATGCGCATGCCAGATGCGTCAGATTAATTCTGCTTCCACGATCTGATACTCACCTGTGACCTGCGTTTTCAGTTGCTACTACCCTTTTGCTGGTACTTTTTAAATCCACTTCTTCGGGATGACGGTATGGGTTGGTGACGGGTGCTCTACGCTTCCCAGATGTTGCTGTATGATCGCGCCCGTTTGATGTGCCCTCAACGCGTCCATTTTGCAGGGCAAATCCTCCCATGTGACCAGGGCCATAAAGTAGCTACAGTGAAAAAGTACATGTAAACAATAGAGAACTGGTATGTGCTACAATGTATAAAAAATGGAGAACTACTAAATGATACAACAATGGAGAAGTGCTAAATAATTCGACGTTGTATCCGGATGTTTGATAACAACGTTTCAAATTTCATCCTTCATCATGGTGTTCCCTTTAAGCTGTTGTCAGGCTCTTCAGAAAGTCAGTCAAACACCAGGCTTCATAAAGGAGATAGCGTTTATTGAAAGCAATTCTAAAGGCACGGTAACATCTCTTTGTCAGTGATAGCTAATTCTAAGGATACACTTACAGTTATACCACCTTGAAATGCCCTCCCTCTCTATCTACCAATGGGCACTAAGCCCGCACCGGGGGGGGTGGGGGGGGAAGGTGTGAAAGTCCCAAAGCAGTAAATAACCAAAATGCCCCAGAGCTGTCCCAGACAGCGGAAACCAGAACTGTGAGACCAAGGACATTTGGTGAGATAACAGATTGCCCAGGAGGTGGAATTCTGAATCTCCTAGGCAACCTGCACACCTCCCTACATTCCAGAGCATGAAAAGTTGCAGACCATCCCTCTCTCTTACCCTTCCATCCATCTGATGTCAGGATTACCTGACAGCTGTTATGGTTTTCATACTCTTACTAGCATGCATTGGGAATAGTAACAACTTAATACAGAATCAGACGCCAATCTCCAACATGTAGTCAGCTTCACTAGCTTCAGACTTGCAGCAGGACCAGCAACTCTGGTTGAGCTTGTTTCCCCCAAAAAATAGCTTACTAGGATCCTGGAGTAGACCAATAGAGAAACAGTATTATGTAAGTAGCCTATCATTGAGAGTGGGGTGTGTTTGGCGTGTGGTGTTTGCATGCTTAAAAACCGGGCAGCTACCCTGGAGTTTTGTCCTTGTGGTGCTCCTGAAATCACTTAATAAAGTAGATATGTTCCACTGCAATGCGTCCAGAACCCAGTATTTAACATGCCAGCTGCAGAATGGATCAGAATTTTGCAGTGTGCAAATTCCCACCACTGCTCTCAGTCCCCCTCCCTCATTTTAGAGGTTGTTATCTAGCCCTGAAAATGAACAAATTCATGCAGACTTCCACTCCTATTCTATTTATTTATTGACATATCCATAGGCTGCTTACCTCCCCAGGGGGAACCAAAGTGGTTTACAATGTCATTCTTCTCTCCTGCATTTGATCTACACCACCACTGCAACACTTTGAGGTAGATTAGGCTGAAGGAGCATAACTGGCCCAAAGCCACCCAGCAAACTGCCATGGGTGAGTGGGAATTCGAACCCAGGTCTCCCAAATCCTAGTCCAAAACTATAATCACTGCCCTGGGTCTCACTTGTATGGAACTAGTTTGGCTGTACACCTGCTTGTGCAATTAACCTATTATTTTGTGTGGGTTCAGTGATAGTAATATGGGTAACACTGCCTGAGGTGCCTATTGGCAATAGCAAATAATTATTTTCTCATGTTAAGAGAGGATATGAATGGAACTCAGAGAGAGGCTGTAAAGTACTGGGTTCCGTGCCTCATGACTCGGACGATGACATAAGAGAAGATGCGTTTATTTGTACTTCACAACAAAGACAAACAGTAATGTCCGGAGGCCAACTATATACAGTAAGGGGGGGGGGACACCCACATTCCTATTGGCAGGTTTGAATCTCCTGCCAATGCTCCCATTGGCTCTCTTTTGGCAAGCTCAGGAGCCTAGTCCCTATTGTTCTCAGGAACGGAGCTCGGCTGCTTTCTGCCTGCTCTGGCTTCTGGTCATAGGACATAACAGAGATATTGGGGAGGGGGGCAAAATTCAGGGGGCCCAAGTTGGCTGGAGGGCCCCCTCAAGCTCTATTCACTGAATATATATATATATTTTTTAATTAAAAGTTCCTAATGCAGTTCTGACAGCTGCCACTAGGAGCGCAGGGAAGGCAGAGCCTTCCTGCAAAGTTTCCTGGGAGGCTGGGGGAAAGCATTTGGTGATCAGATCCTGCTAAATCAGCCAGTCCAGCCGCCACCGGAGCAAGTCAAGACCAGCCAGGACAAGTTAGTCATTGCTAGGATGCAGCCCCCCGCACTGGGTTATTGTCGAAGGCAGGGGCCTCGAACTCATTGGTTATGAGGGTCGGATCTGACATAAATGAGACCTTTGTTGGGCCGGGCCGTGTGTGTGTCATAAAAGGTAATGCCAGGTAGCGGAGATATAAACTTTATAAAGGGCACAAACACAAAGTTTGTTTGTTTGTTTTTACTTAAAACAAAAACAGGCTTAAAACATCAGCTCTGTAAGCTGCAAACCTACTTTTGATTTATTGACATTCACCCCAGAAATCTTCTGCTCAGAGTTCTGAGTGCAGGACCCAGGTTAAAACATGAAGTGGCTGAGTGATTAAGAGAGTCTGCTGAAGCAAGCGATGATGCAGCAGCAACAGCAGAGATGGAAGCTGGAGATGGCCAGTTCCACTGCGGGCCTGATGGAAGCCCTCCTGGGCCGCATGTTTGACCCCCCTGATCTAAGGCGTCCTCTTTCTTTAGGTTCCCCCAGCTCCTGCACAGCCAGATCTTGCCAAGGGGCAGTCCTGTTAGAGTGTGGTCACAACACACCCCAGAAAAAAACTTTCATTGTCTTTTCCTAATTTTCCCTCTTTTCCACATTTTTCTCCTCCTTCATTTTGCTCTCTGCCTTTCATGATAAGAACGTAAGAGAACATAAGAGAAGCCATGTTGGATCAGGACAGTGACCCACCCAGTCCAACACTCGGTGTCACACAGTGGCCAAAAACCAGGGGCCATCATGATCTGCCATTCGACTATCCCCACTTCTGATTCTTCTACCACCCCCTTCCTTATTTTTCAGCCTCAACTCTTCATCTCTCCTATTTGGCAACTTAGAAGGTATTTAACTGTAGTAATATTAATATTGTTAATATTGTGAATGTGGGAGGGGGTAATATTTCCCCGCAATCTGTCGAAGTGGTAAAAGCACGCTTCCCCTCCCTCTGCCCTTTACAGGCATAATAGCAGCATGTTAATCTGCCTTAATAGTAACAAATGAGAAATTTACTTGATTCCTGTCCTGCCTTTCTTTCCAAGGGGGACCCAAAATGGCTTACATTGTTCTCGTCTCCTCCGTTTTACCCTCAGGACAACCCTGCAAGGTAGGCTAAGCTGAGAGAGAGTGACAGCCCCAAGGTCACCTAGTAAGCTTCGAGATAGTGGAGTGGGGATTAGTGTCAGTAATGGGTCTTTGTTTAATGTTTCATACTGCGTCCATTGTTCTGTGTTCCCTATCTTGTCCCTGTTTCTGCGCTTGGGTAGATATGCTAGCTGTAACGTGGGAGCTTCTCCGCTGCTGCTCGGTGTTATCATTGTGGTCTTGAATGCAGGCTTTGGGCTATTCTTGAGTCTATGAGAATTTTCCAGTCCTGTGAAGCTGAGGGGTGGAGGGAGTAGTCTCCTGACTATTAAGTAACCCTCCCACCGGGAGTTTCCCACGCGCACACTTGAAGATCATTTGCTAGTCGCATTTTGCATCACACTATAACCATGCTTGAGCAGCATACCCCGCCATTCCTGACAATAACCATTTTACTGTGGGTTTTAGCACTGTATTTCAATAAAGCCTTTCTTAACCCCAAGAATGCTTGGATCTACTTGCTTTTGAACCTGACAATTTGAACCTGGGTTCACCAGATCCCAGAGTGACACTTTAACCTTACTTTCCTTTGCCAATAGTGGGGTGGGGGGTGGGGGAATATAACCCAGGCCAGGATATTCTGGTTCATTTAATTTTTGGCCCTGGAACTCTCACAGTCATCCTAAAGTTGGTGGCCAATTTTGAGATTCCTAGTTTTATTTTCTGACAAAGTTATGTCTGCCACAAATGGACAGGCAGATGGGTACGCAGATCCTTTTATTATTAAAGATGTGTGGAAAGAGCCAGCGAAGTGATCTGTTTTGTTCTGATATTTGCTTTGGACAAGGGTCATATGGGGGGGCAGATGGAATCTTTGCCCGGGGGCCCAAAGTGGCTCCTGGCAGCCCTGGAATGGGACTGGGGAGGGGAGGAGTTTGAAGAAAACTAAAGCCAAGTAGTTGTAAACTCTCTTCAGTTCTTTGGAGATCTCTGTGTTTTCCTAGTGTGTTGTGCATATACTTGTGATGAGCAAAGAATTACCAAAACGTTAGTGGTTCCTCCTTCTAAAGAAATATTTTTTCCCCCTGGTTAACGGTTCCAATCGTTAATAAACGGATACTGTGGAACAGGGTGATTGTTCAGAATAAGAAATGTTGCATCAACAAAAACAATAGACATATAGAGAGCCCCACAATGGGATATTTCCTTGGCAGCTTGAAGCATTATAGAGTTGTCAAGTTGATACCAGAGAAGGTATATTTTCCAGAAGTAGTAACTTCCAGTTTGCATCGCCATAATGCCATCAATTATGCTTCGCCATCTGTGGACATAATTAAGTTTACCCTTAAAATCTGATTGTAGGGAAATGCCGTTTGCAGGTGACTCTAGTTTAGCAAACATGTTTGCAGTAAGGAGGAAAAGCAAAGCTGTTTAACCTGGAAATAGCTTTTCCTGTCAGGCCTGAGGGCACAATGCTACAGCAACATTTGTACAATATCAGTTGTGCACATGTCTCTTAATAGCCCTTGTTCCATTTGCTCCAGCCGGCAGAATGCATTTCCCGTTACAGAAATACCCTGGCTACCTACCAGTCTGTTCCTTCAGGCTAGAAGCCTTCCTCCATTGGAAATGCCTCATCCTCTTCCTCTGCTGGAGGTGGGATTCAAGTCTTGCAGAGCAGCAAAGCCCCTGGGATGAAGTTGGGTTTAAAATCAGGTCTATTGAAGGCCTTCTTTCATCTTGCATCTTAGGGTGCTTCTGCATCCTATTATTATTATTTTTTTGCTAGTGTGATCCTGTTGCTTCAAGGGTGGGGGAGAGTCTGTTTTGCATGTGTATTACTCCCTGTAGTGGTCAAATCAATATTACACCAGTGTATGTCTGGCATTAAAAATTGTAGTTTAAATCTGCAAGGAGAAATGCCAGACATAAACAGCTGTAATATCTAATTGACCACTAGAGGGAGCAAAACACATGCAGAATAACCCCCCAAACCCCCCCCCCCCAAAAAAAATCAAAACAGGAACACACAAGCAAGGAAAATGAGAATGCGGAAAAGCCCTTACAGTTTAGGCTCCTAAATAGGGTTGCCTAAATAGAGTTGTCTGAGGTTGGCAACTAGTGTGGGGGGCACTGCTGGGGGCAACACCAGGGGGGCACTGCCAGCAACACTATGACATCACTTCTGGTGGAACCCCAGAAGTGATGCTATTGTGTCACTGAATACACTGTAGCATTCGCCCCAAACGGTCCAGTTTAACCATAGAGTTTGGGGTGAGTGCTAGAAAGTTACCTGATGTGATGATGTCACTTCCAGGTTGTGCCAGAAATGGCCTCGAGGCTTTGGTGATGGTGCCCCCACTTCTACCAACACCTCATTCCCTCTGCAGTTTTCATCCACTGGCCAACTGAGCAGTGGCTAGCAGAGTGTATTGGGGGTGGAAGGTCTCCCACCTAAACCAAGGTGGAGCTTTATGGAAGCAGAGATTCAGAGAGAACTGCTCAGGCAAGGAGCCACAATGGATACCGGAATACAAGTTTCAGTGTGGTTATAGTCCTACATATCACAGCTGTTTTACTTGCTTAGGAGTCTATAGGCCCGGTCACACTGTGTCGTGATGTACATGTCCAGTGTAAGGCTGGCCTAGATGAGTTTGATCTATGTCAGTGCAGATGACAGCTAGGAGCTGTAAGGGCAGCTGGTTCCAGACAGTTTAGGGCAGACCAGCCCAGCACTGAGTAACTTGCATCACCATGAGTCAGCACTGTACTGATTGGTCAGTGGTTGTATAAATGTAAAGCTTGTACAGTGTATGTATCTCTCTCTTACTGAATGGTTGCAGCGGAGCACTTTGTCACTGAGAACTGGATGTTGCTGGAGGCTTGGTGTAAATAAATTGTACATAGTATTTGCACTAAAGCTGTGGAGTCCAGTCTTCCTTTGGATACTCTTACTCCCTTATGGGCCCCTCAGTGTCAGCCAGTTCCGCGCATCACGACACACTGACGTTTTGATCAGGGTTCGCTGCTGTTCCCTCGCGCATGTCAGTTTCACGTTCACATGTGCCAATCCACCTCCCGCCCCGAAGCAGACTCACTTGCGCAATGCTGCCGGTTTTTCCTGACCCCTGGAAAATCAGGTGTTTTCCTGGCACTTGTGGTTTGAATGCACGATTTTGCCCATTTGGACAGGCCATCTTTCGCAATGATTGTGATTAGGGCCATCTGACCACTCTTTGTGCGTTTTTTTTTTTTTTAAAAAAAGCTTCCAGTTTGAGCGCTTGAGCAAACATGCGCTTAATAAATCCATTTAACATTTAGTAATGGATTTATTAAGTGCATGTTTAGTCAAGCACTCAAACCGGAAGTTTTTTTTAAAAAAATGCACAAAGTCGGCCCTGGAGGCAGGAACGAGAGGTGGGGGTTCCGGCAGGGAGGATGGCCGGAGACAGCAGACATGGCAGAGCCTGTTTTCGTGGGGCAATGGCGGCAGCAGTGGCGGTGGCACCCCCCCCAAGTGGCGGCAGAAGCAGCAGCCGCCCAAGCCTCCCCCGTGGGCAGCAGGATCGCCTGGAGGGACGGCGCAGCAGCAGGCGAGTGGGTGCTGGAAGAGAGGGGCTGGCTGCATCTGGTCAGCCCAACCCGAAGAAAAATGTTCCCAATTTAAACAAAATGGGAACAAAGTGCAATTACCTTTGCAGTGTGACCAGGGCCTATACCAGACAAGCTGGTGTTGTTGTGTTGCTTTTTCTTGCCAGTAGCAAGAGAGCTGCAATTCATACATGTTTCACTCTGCTGAAGAATAAATCTAACACTGTACCCCAGTCACGTTCCATTTCATTTTGTTCTGATTTTAACACAACTTTTACTTTCATGATTTTATGAAAGAAACACAATGGTTGTTGGTTCTTGAATGTGAAAACAGGATACAGACAAATACCACAGGATGTAATTGTGTGTCATGGTGTGCAGTGTGTTCTTTGACTGACTTCCACTGTCACATTTACTTCTTCAGGGTTCCATTGTAAATTCCACAAGGTCAGTCTGGGGTAACCGGTTGCTCCATGAAGCAACAAATATATATATATATATATATATATATCTTTTTTCTGTGTCCACACAAGGCTATTTAGCATTCACTTGACTCTCCCATCTAAAATTTAAAAGGCTTAAATGTATTTGACAATGTCTGGCCCATACTATTATATTTTATATCTGGGTTGAAGGCCACAGAATAGCAGTATTGCAATAATGGAATGTACCCATTAAGAGAATGGGCAAAGTCCAGACCTATTGCTGAACGTTGGAAAATAACCTTGTGTATGATAAGGCATGTAGCATAACAATACCTTTGTAATATGTTGAACAACTCATTCCTGCATATGGAAATAATCACTAGTTTAGTCAACTTTTTAAAAGGTTTGTGAATAGCAAGTGTCCCAACAACCATTAACCATGATAGCTAAAGGAGGGGAAGGGCTGTGACTCAGTGAAAGAGCCACTACTTTGCATCCATAAGGTCCCAGTTTCACCCCCCCCATCCCCCGCTGGCATATTCAGCTAAAAGGACCAGGTAGAAGACATGAACCTGACTTACACTGAATCAGAGCTTTGGTCCATCAAAGTCGGTAGTGTCTCTTCAGAATTGCAATAGATCTCTGGGATGCTGGGCATGGGTCTTTCACACCACTGACGAAGTATTCATTTAACTGGAGATTCCAGGGATGGAACCTGGGCCGTTCTGCATGCCAAGCAGATACTCTGCTGCTAAGGAGGTGATGTGAAAGACTTCTGCCTGAGACCCTGGAGAACTGCTGCCAGTCTGAGTAAACAATACCGTCCTTGATGGACCAATGGCCCGACTCAGTATAAGGTAGCTTCATGTATGTTCCTTGTGCACATGCTCCATGTTTACAAGCAGCACACCTCTGATTACTCAGGGTGCATACCAAAATTGTTGCCATACTATTGTGCTCCCAAGGACACTGGGTGAGCTGTTATTTAAGAAAAGTACAAGAGATTAGATAGGCCCTTTCAGCACTGCCAGTTTGCTCCAAAGAATCCAAGGAGTCAAGCCTTAACAGTTGAATGCATTCCCTCTGCACTGGTTTTTCCCTCCCTCCAGTTTATTTATTTGTGTAGTCTGTATGCATTTTGCATCTACAAGAAAAACCCACATTTTTTGAGCTAACAGGCTGCTTTGTCTAGGGTGAAGAGAAACACAAACATCTTTCAAAACTTTTAACTGCACATCCAACCACTATCTCTCGCCCTCTGCCCATGACTCTGCAAAAAGAAAGGGAGGGGAGGGGGAAATCCAGGCACACACATGCAAGACTGACACATTTGGGAGCAGGGAACCCCCTAGTCCTTTATATTTACTTGATTCCTTCTAATGTTCTCTCTGGCTTTTTAAAAGTTTGCCTGAGCAGGAGGCCATGTCCTCTTTTGACTTTGGAGAAGGAGGGAAAGAAAACAGAATGGGGAGGGAGTGTCAACCTAAGGAGGCGGAAACGGGGGAGGGAAGTGGGCAGCACTTAAATACCTGCAGAAACAATTCTACTTTAGAAAGGATTGGTGATTCAAAAGCAGATGAGAACAAAGAATCTCAGCAAAAGGAGTTTTGGTAACTGTGGGCCAACAGTGTGCTGGAAGCTGTCTGAATACAGATTCCTGTAAAACTAATGCAGAAACAAGAAAAAAGCCCGACACAAACTGGAAGTGAAAGCGGGAGGGAATGCAGAACAGAAGAACAGGATGCACTCAGAAACCGAGGCAAAATACAGGTGCAGAAAGGGCCATAGATTAGATGGCTTAGTTCAACAGAGTCGTTTGTAAGTGTGCTTAAATGTTTAGACTCGAGCCCAGTAACATCACAGAGACCAAGAAGATTTTGGGGGGTATAAGCTTACTGCTTTTAGGGAGCTTTGACTTTTGAAAGCTTATACTCTGGGGAAAAAAATGTTGGTCTCTAAGTTGCTACTGGATTCAGATCGAAACATTTTTACTGCCGATCAGCACAGCTACCATCTGAAACTATCTTCATGGGAGGCATCAGTAAAAATGGTCGCTGTTCAAAGTCGGAAGCCAGCGGGATGCCCTTTCTTGGGGGCCAGCCCCACTGGCGCTGTCCTCCTCATTCTCAATATGACCAAGGCGACAAATTTTTGCAAGTTGAACTTAATTAGAGCTTCTGTTGATGGTGCATGATTGGTAATCAGATTCTGCTCATGCCCTTGTCATCAGATCACCTTCAAGGTCTTAAGAGGAGAAATCATGTTCGAAATTATTCATCATCGAGACTGAGACACCACCGATAGACAGAAAAGGTCACTCAGGCATGAAGACCTCATTTTTCAAGAGATTTAACATTTGTAAGTATAAACACACTTTAAACTCTGCTCTGGAACGAGATTATAATGTGGTGTTCTAAAAGGTTTGCTAGGCTAGATTGTAAAGTGGTGGCATTTTCATTATCTACACGTTAGGGTCCTTCTGAGCTTAATCCTAGGGTGTGAGAAACTCTGAAGAGAGCTCTCCTCCCTCTAGCCCGGTTGGGAAATATGAGTCATGTTCTTGATGGCCACATTACGCTCCTTCCCACAAGAGTCTTACTCCAGTTTCTGGGCACAGAATGCTGGGATGATAAGGAAGCAGGCCTCGGACTCCCCCTGCTCACAGGCAGTTCAAATCTTCTGCTGTTCCCGGAGCAGTTTAAGACTCCCAGCAGCAGTTACCATATTCTCAAGGCGACATCAGGACTCTGCAGTTACAGACAGGAGGCTGAGCGGACTGTAAATCATGGGAGTCATTTAGTACTCAGAAGAGATAGTGCTGAGGTCAGTGGGCCAGTAGGTGACCCAGCTTACAGTTGTAATTCCAGGAGATTTCTAGCTCCCACCTGGAGGTTGGCAACTGTAGATGTGTAACAAGGGGCAAATCTGAGCAGGCTAAACTGTATAACTTGGTACCGTGGTTAAGAATGGTGGGCTCTAATCTGGAGAACTGGGTTTGATTCCCCCTTCGTCCTCCACATGAAACCAGCTGGGTGACCTTGGGTCAGTCACAGCTCTTTCAGAACTCTCTCAGCCTGACCTACTTCACAGGGTGTCTGTTGTGGGGAGAGGAAGGGAAAGAGATTGTAAGCTCTTCTGAGACTCTTTTGGGTAAGTGGGGTATAAAACCAATTAAAAAAAAAAAACTAGAGGGGCAAAGTCTTCTAAGGACAGGTGGGCTTGGAGGAGGAATGGAAAGGGAGATACAGCATTGGCAGCATTTTGCTATTCTGCCACACTGTGCCCTTATGTGATTACATACTAAGGGCAATTAAAAGCAATTAAAACCATCTGTTTGTCTCTTGCCTTGAAAAGCCTATGGTGTCTCCATAAGTCAGCTGCAGATCAGCGACTCTTTCTACCACCAATGAAAAGCCAACTTGTGCATGCAAATGCATAACAGCAGGTCTGTCTGTTCCTCTTATCACTAGAATAGCCTGATCCTAGAAGTAGTCTTCTGGAGTCATTGTGGAAGGGCTTTTGTTGCTGTTCTTCTTGTTATTGTTTTCTAGCATTTTGGAAAGGCGTGTATGAGTTCTGATGCATGACAATAAAGTAACAGCATTAAAACGTGAACAAGGTCCCGGGAAAATCTTCTGAAGCAGAGTCATGCTAAAGCTGCATAAGCCAGATTTTACCCATGCGTGCTATTCAGATGATGTGTGTTTTATGCTATGCCATGCAGCAGAAAAAGAAATCAAGGTGTTGAGTGATTCTTTATTATTGCTTCCTGATCCTGACTGCTGGTATGGCCCTGCTGGTATGGTAGTTCGAGGCCCGAGTGCTGTGTGACAAAGTGAGCTCCCATCTCTGGCCCCAGCTCCTGCCAACCTAGCAGTTTGAAAGCAAAAAATTGCAAGTAAATAAATAGGTACCGCTTTGGTGGGAAGGTAACGTTGTTCTGTGCACTTCGGTGTTTAGTCATGCTGGCCACATGACCACGGAGAAGTCTTTGGACAGCGCTGGCTCTTTGGCTTGGAAACGGAGATGAGCCCTGCCCTCTAGTGTCAGATTCGACTGGCTTTCGAGCAAGGAAAACCTTTATCAGGTTTAGAACAGATAAAAGGAAGCCTTTCTTCACCCAAAGAGTCATTAACACGTGGAATTTACTGCTGCAGAAAGTGGTGGCAGCTACAAGCATAGACAGCTTCAAGAGGAGACTGGAGAAACAAATGGAGCAGAGGTCTATCAGTGGCTATTAGCCACAGGTGTAGATGGAACACTCTGTCTGGGGCAGAGATGTTCTGTATTCATGGTGCCTGGGGGGCAACAGTGGGAGGGCCTCTGGAGTTTTGGCCCCTCTAGTGGACGTCCTGATGGCACTGGGGTTTTGGCCACTGTGTGACACAGAATGTTGGACTGGATGGGCCATTGGTCTGGTCCAACATGGCTTCCCTTCTGTGTTCTTATAGCTGCTATCAAGAGATAAACCACCATCCTAAGCACTCATCTGCAGGCACCGTCATAGCCACAGAACACCCAGGGCAGTTGTTCAGGGTCCCAGGTTGGGAGGGGAGCTGACCACCCATGCACCCACCCCCAGACTGAAGGTAAAAGTGGAAGAAAAGCAGGCAGGCTTGCCCACCCCCTCAGGCTGCCTGGTCGCTGTATCAGCGGCCACCAGAGTGCTTGCTCCCTCTGGGGCTTGGGCAGCCATCAGCTCAGCAGCTGCCATGCACACCTGTCTGTTCGGCATGGGGTGAGGGCGGTCCCTTGCTTGAGCCTGGACTTCCCCTAGGAGGGGGTGGGGCTCAGCATGTGGACAGCGAGGATCCCAGGGCCCCAGAATCACCCAAAGCACCACTGGCTGAGCCTCACCAATGGCTTTAGCCACACTCCCACCCACTATGGAAATACACCCCATATCTGTAGAAAAGTGGTTTCCTTTATTAGGAATTCTTACAATGTAGGTTCTATAAAATTAGTTCATATGAACTTGCTTAATATCTGATTGCTTGGATGGTGCTTTGAATATGTAGTTACGTCCCACTTTTTAATGTAACATACTGTAGAAGCATTTTTGTAAAAAAGGGGGGGGTATGCCCTCCCCCCCCAGATTCAATGCCCAGGCCGACCCCTTGCTCCAAGAAACCCAAAATAAGGGAAGCACATTCCTACCATGACATCGACCCCCCCATTAAGAGATTTCTGAGAAACATGACCCCTAAGGGGGTAGAAAAGGAGCAAAATGTGTTCCCCCCATTGTTTTCCGTGTCCCTGGCCGGCTGCTATCTCCTTGCCCCCCACCCCCCGGATTGGTCAATTGTGTAACGCAGAGTTCTGAGGTAAACCCTGCCTGCTTGCACCCACCTCCCTCTGATTGTTTAGCTGTGGATCTCAGTGTTCTGAGGTGAAAATACGGTTAGAAGAGACTGCAGACAGAAACCAGTGATTCAAAACTCTTTTCAAAAAAGCCAGCATGGCACTTGAGTTAATTAATGTTCATGGGGAGATAGTAAAGGACCTTTCTAGGAGCCGTTTCAATGTGTGCCTCCCTCATGAACCTGAACAAATGTCCACCACATCACCACTCCCTCACACCAACTCCCCCTCACACCTCTCAGCTCTTACCGCCCCCAAGAAAGCAGCTGGCAAACGTTGAGCCAGATACATAAATGCTACAAGGAGGAGGCAACTCAGGAATGCAGCAAAGACATTTGTGCATAGTACTCCTGCAGAGGGAGCTGCGGTGGCTCAAGTGGTTAAGACACTAAACTGCAGGCTGTGGAAGGTCAGTAGTTCAGCAGTTCAAGACCCGAGAGTGCCGCATGACGGGGTGAGCTCCTGTCTCTAGTTCCAGCTCCTGCCAACCTAGCAGTTCGAAAGCAAGAAATTGCAAGTAGATAAATAGGTACCACTTCGGTGTGAAGGTAACAGCGTTCCGTGCGCCTTGGTGTTTAGTCATGCCGGCCACATGACCACGGAAACGTCTTTGGACAGCGCTGGCTCTTCAGCTTTGAAATGGAGATGAGCACCACAACCCTAGAGTCGGATTCGACTGGCTTTCAAGCAAGGGAACCTTTACCTTTACCTTTACTCCTGCAGAGCACTGAGCTGTGCAGGCCAAGTACCAGCAAGATCAAGCCTGAGATGCTCAGAACAACACAGTCTCTGTATGAGTAAAATGATCCAGGAACACAAGTAGAGAGGCCATCACTTTCATGGAAGGTGGCAGGAGTTGACTTAACAGATGACTGCTTCTTAATTGGACAGTTCTATGCTGCCTGCTCACCTATGCTGAGTTCACCAAGCAGCCTGATGATCCTAGCACCTCAGAGGAGAACCACCAGTGTGGTCTTATAGAGATCTCCTTCCGTTGGGGGGGGGGAGTATGTATGCCTCACTTCACCCTTTACACTACAATCTTCTCCATTAAAATTCCTACAACAAATGTTACATTTCAAACTTCACATCATCAGTATTATAGCTGGATTTACGGAACTTAAATACCATAGCGAAGCACAGGTATCAGGCTAATAAAATATATATTCTTGATCCAGAAGGGATTTACAGTGTAAGAAATTAATGTAACACTGTCCTAATTATAAGAATTTAGGGAACAAAAGAGGTCAGACAAGAAAACACTGGGGGAAAAAAACATTGCTCAGATCAAGAATTGTTAATAAGGACCAAGTATTCCTTCCTGTTGACTGATATGTCTTTGCTTCCACCATCTGTGACCAGCTATGGCAAATACAGCACACCAGAGTTAAGATCACTGGGTCTACCCAGGAGAGGCCTGAGAAACTTCCTGCTTTTTCTGCCTACATTTGATTGCAAAAATTAGGGAGAATAGATTGTCCTTAGAATGGCAGGCCAAAACTCATGACTTGTGCGGCTGTGTTCCAAATGGTGGGCCTAGGGTTGCAAACTATAGGTTGGGGGATTTCTGGAGATTGGTGGGTGGAGCTTGGGGAGGATGGGGTTTGGGGAAGGGAGGGGCTTCTGTGGATATAATGTCATAGAATCCACCCTGCAAGCAGCCATGTTCTCCAGGGGAACTCATCTCTGTAGCCTGAGGCCAAATGTAATTCTGGGAGATCTCCAGGCCCCACCTGAAGGCTGATGACCCTAGATGGACCACATGTCATTGCAGGCTTCCTTTGCTGTTTCCACCCAAGCCACATGCTAGCTCTCACACAGTTCCAAGGAGCTGATTGTCCTTGACCAGATACAGCCAAAATCTACGCACACACATTGCTATCTTTACAGTTCCATGGGCATGGTTGTCATCCTCCAGGTGGGGCCAGGAGGTCTCCCAGAATCACAGGTGATTCCCAAAAAACAGAGAGCGGTTCCTCTGCAGAAGATCTAGATTCAAGTCTAGTAGCACCCTAGAGAACCACATGATGTTTGGGGTATACGCTTCCGAGACTCAAAGCTCTGTTTGTCAGATGTATCCACACAAAAAAACTTATATCCCAAAAGTCATGTTGGTCTCAAACTCATTTCTAGCTGTTCGACTGCAGATCAACATGGCTACCCTCAGAAAGTATTTTCTGGTTAAAATGGCTGCTTTGGAGGGAGGAGTCTATGGCATTGTATCCTGCCAAGCTCCCTTCCCAAATGGCATCCTTCCCAAATTCCACCCCCAAATCTTGAGGAATTTCCCAGCCCAGAGCTGTTAACCCTATTTATGGGACAGGATACTGCGTATGTTACCCCAGTGCTGAATGTAACCTTGTCTTCCCTGCCAATCAGTCTGTTACTTGACATGTGGACACCTCCCACTGCGTGGGGAAGTACCAGGTGGCATATGGAAGACCATAACAATGCTACTGAAGTGTCTGCAACTGTCCAAAGTGTTGGCTGAAACTTCTGATGTACCCTTTTCCATTTATTGGTGCACAAAGCAAGAGAACATATGGCCTATGGAATAATCACATATTTTGCAAATCATGGAGTAATTATATTTGAAGTTCCCAAGTAGTTCAAAAAGCAATTACCTTGTAACTGGGTTTCAGATCCTATAATAAGGCTCTCAAATTAGGAGGGAAATAACTAGATAATTGTTTTCTGCTTATATGATCATTCAACAATGGTTTAAATAATAAAGGCTTTGTTTAAAAGAAAGGAAAAAAAAGGCGAGAGACCTGGGCTAACAACCTCCATGCCAGCTTTCAATCTCCTAATTAAAGCGGCTGAGCCACACGCCACAGACAAGAAAATGTCATTGTTGCCCTTGCTTTGTGCTAAAAAGTTAAAAAGGACAACAATCCTTGTTAGCAGAATACGTAAAAGACACTTTGCCCAATACATTTTGCGTAAAACGTAATGAGCCAGTGCAGCCTACGCATGATTTTTTTTTACTGCATTCATTCAACACAACATGCTCCAGATGAGCCCAGATGTGTACATGCCTGTGGTCTGTTGGCATGCTCAACTCCTTTCTCCCTACCCAGGGATGCCAGCCTCCAGGTGGGACCTGGAATCCCCAGAATTACAGCTCATCTCCAGCCTACAGAGGATAGTTCTGGAAACCTTCTGGAAACCAAAAGACTTAGAGAATATAACAACAACAACAACAACAATACTTTCGATTTATTGATTGCTTTTTCCCACACACCTGTGGGCTCAGAGTGATTTACAGTTACTCATTGACAATTGGACTAACAATATTCATGGAGGATAGGGGAGACAACACATAAAATTATTTAATCACACACTGTAGCTGCTCGGGAGGATTCATCTGCAGGCTGTATCAGACGTGATCCGACGGCATTCTTTGTCAGCTGGCTGATGATGTCAGGACTCACGATGTCGCATTGTCACACTGCCACTGCCTGGCCGATTTGCTCCACTGCCTGGCTGATTTGTTCCACTGCAGGGATTGCCGACACAGATTTTCCACCTTTCGATCTCGCAGCACAGCAGACGTCTTTCCAACGGCAGCTAACACCTCCCCGAAGGGATTGGTATGCTCACCCCTAGTGGATGGTCCCCAATTTTATCTACTTGCCGAAGCTTTCGAATCGCTGGGTGGATGATGAGCTAGGGGCCCAGGACAGACTGGCAATTTGCCCCGGTAGCCAGTCGCGGCAAAAAAAACCCCGGATTAAACAATACCGGGTTTTCCCGTCCACACAGCGGGGGCCGCTGCCGGAAGACACGGGACGGAGGCGCGCGGGAGCGTTCAGACTGCCGCGCCAGAGGCATGCTATATTCGCCATTTTCCCATTAATTCGGCTGTGGATGTGTGCATGAGCGCTCATGCGCTCATGCGCATAAGCGCATTTTGCCAATTTTTTTTTTTTGCCCTGCAACGCCGGCACCGCATTGGGCAGTGGAGCGGAGCGCAGCCAATCACACCGCTGCTGCCTCATGCCCAACGCGGGTTGCTCCCGGCTTTTCGGCTGCGCATTCAGACTCCCCGGAAGCGGAGAAACGTGCGACGAACGCAGGCTTTCAAGATTTGCGAAGGCTTTTATCAGGGGTTTTTTTAATCCGGCAGTGAAGCGCAAGAGCACCGGTAGGCTACGGGTGGGGGACGCCAGGCAGATGTGCCTGTGTGAACGTTCCATTTACTCCGGTATTGAATCGTTGTCAGCCCGGGTCCCATCCCGGGGCAAATTGCCAGTCTGTCCTCGGCCAGGGACAAGGCTTGGTTGCTCACATCAGCGCGGGGCTAGAACTGACAAGCTTGGCAGTTCAGATGTTATAGTTATGCAGGGGATTTTACCTACTGTGCCACCGCTCCCCTATGCAAAGAAAGTATACTGAAGTGTTCGGGGAAAACACTGAAACAAAAGCCTCTCAACATATAGATTTAAGCCACTGAGAAAAGCTTAAGAAATCTCATTAGCCTGAAACATATGAACAAAAGTCTGTGCATGTCCTGGTTTTGCCTGGCAACCCAACCCCCAACCCCCACTCCATTCCCAAGAGAAGGCCTGCCTAGAAAAAAGATATATTTCTCCAAGCTGTAAAAAGGCAGGTGTTCAGATTGATTCAGAGAGTTGCCATGTTGGCCTCCAGTAGAAGCACGACATTCGAATCCAATAGCATCTTAAAGACTAACAAGATTTGGGGGGTATCTCACAAAGGGCCCTTTGACTCTTGAGAGCTCCTGTACCCTCCCTGGGCATCTTTTCTCTGTGTTTCTACTGGACTCGAATCTAGGTGTTTAGATTGTGACCTCTGAATTCTCTCGAATGTATACAGTTATGACAGCCATTTTTTTTTTCTGCAGTGAGAGTAATGGCCTATGAGGTTCATTATCTTATTTTGCTTTGGTAATGTAAGCCACAACTCTCCTCAGCTGTTACCAATGCATCTGTAAAGGATTCAGACAGGGCTGTAGTCTCCATAGCCTTGCCAGCCTCCCACCAGGGGTGGGGCATTCCCCACCCCCAGCACCCATTGTCCACTGCCCCTACTGTGGCCAACAGAAGGAAATATGTGCTTAAAAAAATGCCATCCCCCATGGTGTGACATCACTTCAGGGGAAAACTGGCCAGCACCTCCCCCCTATGTCCCCACTAGTTGCCAGGGCTTACCTGACAACCCTAAATCCGCATAGGCTTTTGCCTGTCCATGACAGGCAACCTCCCCCCCCACCCTCAGTCTCACCCTTGATAAATTGAGGAGTAGGTGGGGGGGAAGGCTAGAAAATGAAATCTACAGTGATGCTATAGGAATTTACCCATAGAGATTAGGAGAAAATCCTAGAGTATCACCCAGAAGTGATACTGCATAATTTTCCAAACTCCACCATCCAGAAAATCTCCTGGCATTGTTAGACTCCTGGATAAATCAGTTCTCAACAACAGTCATGTAGAACAATAGACAGTTTATTGAGACATTGATAAGATCCAGACTCTTAACATTTCCGTGTTAGAATTTGGGGAAAGCGCATGAAGCAAGCTATTATACCTAAATCAAGCAGGACCCTAATGGCCTGGGGCCAATCACACCTAAGCTAGAGGGCTGCCAAAATAACAGCCTATAGTTCTCAGGGGAAAGATGATGCCAAACTTGACTGGGGCTCAAGGTTATTTGTCTCGGCTGAATATGATAACTAAAAGCAACAGCAAGGTGACCAAAAGCGAAAGTAAGACATTCTTCTCACTCCCCTATGTCCCCATGGCAACCAAACCCAAGAAAGCAGGCAAAGTTGACAGGCATTTGCTGTCAATCCTAAATCTGTAGGAAGCCACAAATCTCCCGTACACGGCTATGCTCTTCCATCCTCACTGCTGTTCCTTGGGAGTTCTATGCCTGCTGGGTAGTGTTGTTAAGTGGAATTCTCCTAATTTCTCTTTACCCAATTTATCTCTGAAATCCACAAGCCATTTTCCTTCTTTTTAGGAATCTGGAGTCTGTTTTGAATTAACTATGTTTCGATCTCTCTTTTCGAAAAGAGGAGGGGCAGGGAAGGGAGGTCCTACAAAATTTCTGATTTTCATTCTGCAGATACTCAGAGGGAGGTGATGCCCCCCCCCCAAGCCTTCCGATTGTTCTGCTAGAGCACCATGTGGTGTGTAACATGGAAAAAAAAGGTACATGGGCTGAAGTTACAAAAGGGCACATGGAGGCATAACAGAAAATGACACACAGAAATCAAAGAGAAACTAAAGAGATTTTTCTTTCTTTTGAAAGAGAGAAACAGAATAAGCAGAACCAATAGCTGTAACTTTTAAAAAGTGAACTTTGGAAAAAGACAGTCCATTTCCCCATAGCAATGCTATCATTAGTTCAGTGTGGAAAGAACCAGGAAGAACTAGCAACCACAGCCCGCTCACTCCATCCACTGGCCTGGCTAGGTAACAGGAGGTGTTTGTGGGGTTGCTGTTGTGTCTGCTGACCGCCACAGGGCTTGAGTCCTGCCTGAGCTTGAGTCCCGGAAAACCATGGGGACTGACTCTGACTTAGGGGAACCAGTGGGAATGATGGCGGGAAATTCAAACCCACCAATGGGACCAAGGGGTGTCTCCCTATGCTTGTATATAGTTGGCCACCGGCCGGTAAAAGGTGTTCTTGTTGTGTAATAGCAAACCATGCTGACTACGAGTCCAACCCACTACACAACAGTTGCCAACGCTAGCCTGGGAAATTCCTGAAGATGTGGGACTGGAGCTTGGAGAAGGCAGAGTCTGAGGGGGAAAGGGAGCGCAGCAGGAATGCAATTCAGTGGAGGCCCCACTCTCTGGAGCTGCCGTTTCCTCCAAGTGAACTGATCTCTGTCATTGGGAGACGAGTTGTCATGCCAGGGGATCAGGAAATCTACAGAGCCCAGGTAGCTTGGAGAAACGATGGCTGAAGGGTGACATGATTGAGGTTTATACGATTATACATGGGATAGAGCAGGTAGAGAAAGAGGTACTTTTCTCCCTTTCTCACAATACAAGAACTTGTGAGCATTCAATGAAATTGCTGAGCAGTCGAGTTAGAACAGATAAAAGGAAGTACTTCCTACTCCAAAGAGTGATTAATACATGGGATTCTCTGCCACAGGAGGTGGCAGCGGCTACAAGCATGGACAGCTTCAAGAGGTAATTGGATAAACATATGGAGCAGAGGTCCATCAGTGGCTACTAGCCAGAAGGTATAGATGGGAATTCTCAGTCTGGGGCAGGTGATGCACTCTATTCTTGGTGCTGGAGGGGGCAGCAGTGGGAGGGCTTCTAGTGTCCTGGCCCCACTGCTGTACCTCCTGATGGCACCTGGTGTTTTTGGCCACTGTGTGACAGAGTGTTGGACTACATGGGCCATTGGCCTGATCCAACATTGGCTTCTCTTATGTTCTTATGGAGGTTGGCAAACCTAGGTGTGCTTGGAAAGACTGTGCTGTTTGACTGGGAAAACTGCCACATCAAACAGGGCTAGGTTTGGCTAGAGTTTTTTTTTTTTTTGGAGGGGAAGTGGTTAGCAAATCCCTCTTTTTCCCCATCTTGAAGATGCGGCAATTGTTGTATTAGCATTCGAGGGGAAATGTGAAAGTACAAAAAATGCTGAAAAGAAAATCTCCCATTTTCGTGTACAGCAGATGATGGAACATTTTCAAATCACTATTACCTATCTGCTAAATCAGTTCAGAATTGAAAAATAGAGGAATAATTAGATGGTGTCCTAGAATTGTTAGTAAACATGTTAAGTTGGGGGAGGGGGCATTGTACCCAATGCAGACAGCACATTTAGATGCACGTGATTAGATGCAGCAGAACTGAGGCTGCCAGATCAAAACATCAGAAAGAAATCTCTTTTGTCTCAGTCCCCCTTTGATCAGTCTTGCCCTGGCATGGTGGCAACTTGGAACTATCACATTATCCTTCAGCTGCCATATGATGCCATCACACTATTTGAAAGCTCCAGTTCTCCTTATCTGCTCTTCTGCAACTCAAATTGTTGTTTCCAACCTTTCTTCTACAGTATTTCCTTGAAGTATTATCATTCTTAGCAGTTTTAATTGGCTTTTGTTTTTAGCATCATAGTTTTATTGTCAGTTTCTGCTGACAACAGGCCTGAAGGTCCAGGGACACAGTGGGGAAATGTCCCCTTGGGAATCTGCCACAAACCCTTTCTGAATTTCTGGCATCTTTACTGGATTAACAGATCTCTCCCCCATCCTCCACATTTCCCAACACCATTTTGAATCCTTCCCCACAGGTTTATTCCCTGTTGAGAGAAAATATAGGTACAGGGGACTTTTGGGGCTGGAGTGCACTGGAGCACTGGTCTGGGAGCCCAGGAGCTGGCACAAAGGGCGATGGCAGCAAGCCCCGCCCCCAAGTGCTGCAGCCCAAAGGAGGCCCGTCACCTGCCTCCTGGGGTCCATGCTGGAGCACTGCGGCCTGGGGGAGGCACAAGGAGGTCCGTCGCCCTGGGAAGGCCTTGATTGCAGTAAATGAGGGATCCACAGGGGTGGGGGGACTTGATGGGGGGGGGGGAGAGCTTTCCTCCCTCTCCCCATCTCTTTGCCCTCTTTCTGTCCCTCCTTTCCTTTCCTTCCCTTCTGCTTCTTTCCCTTCTCTATTTCTTTCCCTCCTTTTGTTCTCTCCTTTTTCTCTTTCCCTCCTTCTTCCCTTCTCTCTCTTTCTTTCCGTTCTTCTTCTCTTCTCTCTTTCCCTCCTTTCATTCTCCCTTTTCCCCCTTTCCCTTCTTCTTTCCTTCTTTTTCTTTCCATCTTTCCTTTTCTCTTTTTATCCCCTTTCCTTCTCTTTCCTTCTTTCCTTCTTTCCTTCCTTCTTTCCTTCTCTCTACTCTCTCTCTCTTTCCTTCCTTCTTTTCTACTTCTGCAGCCCAACTCTAGTGAGAAGGGGTTTAAACTTTAAATCCCTTCTCTCTTAGCTCCCCCCCGCCCCAGGAGCCAGCTGGGGAAGGGAAGGGGAGGCTTTTGAAGATTCCTTCCCCCCCTTTTGCTTCCCCTGCTGACATAACTTCTGGTGATGTCAGGGGGCATGGCATATGCTAACAAGCTATTATGCTAATAGCCTAGTAGCTTATTAGCATACCTTATGCTAATGAACTCCTGCAGCTCTTTTTCTATGAAATGACCCCTGTATAGGTACATACATTGAAGCAACAAACATCTCAGAGATACTGGTTTTCCCTGAAGAGCTGTCATTCTACAGATATATTAGCATCTCCAGACATGATTTTACATTATAGACATTTTAAATCTGTACTCTTTGTGAAATTATTTATTTATTTATACCCCATGTTTCTCCCCAAAAGGGATCCAAAGCAGCTTATATTATTCTCTTATCCATTTTATACTTACAGCAACCTTGTGAGGTAGGTTAGGCTAAGAATGTATGACCGGCTCAAGGTTACCCAGCAAGCTTTCCATGAAAGACTAGGGATTCAAATTTGGGTCTCTGAGATCCTAATCAAACATCGGGTTGCCAGCCCTGTGCAGGTTTTGAAGCACTGCCTGGGAGTGGTGGAGTTTTAGGGGATGTGACTTCACATCTCTGTGATGCTTTAAGAATTTCCCCAATATCAAAGGTAAAGACCATAGAAATTGGGAAAATTCCTAGAACATCATAGAGGATGTGACATCACTTCTGGGTGAAGGATTTGGGGGGTGACATCACTTCCAGCTGACAGTCTAGGAATTCATCCAATCTCTATGGCAGGAGTCCCCAAACGTTTTGACCCTGTGATCAGCTTTGGAATTTTGAGAGAAGGTGATGAGTACCACCCCAAAATGGCTGTTCAGGAAGGTGGAGCTAAAACCCAAATGGTTGCCACAGGAGATGGAGGCAAACACAATAATTCCTTTGTTTTACAAAACAATTGCAGAAGGTGAATAAAAGGAAATGAAGGGAAGCTTGAGGGGGGGAGGGAAGGAGAAACAGGAGAGAGAATAGAAAGAAGAAAAACCTGAAGGGGAAATGGAACCGCAAGCCTGGCTGCATACCAGTCCTCCTGACCCCCCCTATGGCTGCTGTTGATGTCCCTTTCATTTAAGTGACGGTAGCCAATAACAAGGCCTTCATTACAGCCCCACCCACTTTTTGAAAAGCTTGGCAGGCTCCAGGGGAAGCCCGGGCAGGACCATGGTGCCATGTCGTGACCCCTGCTTTATGGTATTTACCACAGAGACTGGGCAAATTCCTAGAGCATCACCATCAACACTGTCCCCTTCCATTTTTTTTTAATCTTGCTCTATAAATTATTGAGGGTGGGGGTAATAGACACTAACCTCTACAACATACTGCCTTTCATCGTGTGACTTCTTAGCACTGCATTTTTATAGCTGCAGACCCTTTCACAGAAGACAGAATTAGCTAGCAAAATAAAGAAGCCACAGTATTTTGTTGATGGAATGAAGTACAGCCGGGTGGTGTTCTCTTATTCTCTAATATCACACTTTGCTGTGGCTTGCCCCTCTTCTTTCTCTTGCCATTAACTGAAAACCTCTTCTCCTGTGTTCCACTGGTGAACAAATTCCAGATCACACATTTCAACCTCTGCATTATTGACACTCTCCCAGCTGTTTAGAGGCTTCACAGTTACCCACCGAGTTGCTGGATGAAACATTATTACTGCTGCTAATGAGGTTGAGGTTTCATGTTTGTGAAGTGCAAAAATTGTTCCGTCAGATAATGCTGCTGAATGGGCCAGGTGTCACGTCTCTGATGTGAATGGAATATCAATCAGCGGTCAGCTTAGAATGCAAGGCTACCTGAGCTCTTGGGCTCCTGGTGCGGAAAAGCCAATTCAATTAAAATGAGTGAATAACCTTAAGTCAATCAGAGTTATAATTAAATAACATTAAGTATATTGGAATTAGGATGTCAAACTTGGGCCTCGTTTACCATGTATTTGTTAACTGTCTGCCTTTAGTTTCTGTAGCTCACTGTCTGGTTTCATTTTGGCTGGGAATTGGAGGGGACTGTGCATAGGACTGCTTTGCTGAGAGTTGTGTGTGCCCATGAGGGGCCTCCCTATAATGGGAGGTATGTGTGCTTGGCCTTGAGTACCAGGCACTGGTAGATAATGTAACTGTATGCTTGCAGATGCTGGGGGAGGGTTAACAAAGAACAGTAGATTTTGTTGACTGGATATCTGGGTGTGATTGGACTGGTCACTGGGGGGGGATTATTTGAATTATATATAACTAGGAATAAGGCCCGTTGTGGAAATAAATACAACGGGCTCTAGAAAGAGGCTCTGGGAGAGTGCCCCGGCTTTGGGCACTCAGTGACAATTTGCTGTGGCAATCTCAGCAGGGTATAATGACAGAGTCCACCATTTTCTCCAGAGGAACTGATCTTTGCTACCTGAAGAGCAGTTGTAATTTTGAGTGATCTCCAGCCCCCACCTGGAGATTCGCAACAATGGTTCCCCATCAGGGAATGGCTGGATTGGAGGGTGGATTCTATGGCATTGTACGTGTCTGAGGTGCCACCCCTCCTCAAACCTCACCCTCTCCAGGCTCCATCCCTCAAATCTCCAGGAATTGCCCACCTGGAGTTGGCAACCTGATCAGGACTGGGTCAAATGAGTTTTCTCCCAAAGGCCAACATAGGTGTGGAAAGGGCCTTTTACTGACAGAGGAGAAAGTACAGGTGCCACCTCTGGTTAGGGAAATACCAGGAGATTTGGGGGGTGGATCCTGTGGAGGGCAGCATTTGGGGTGTGTGTGGAAGGACTCAGCAGGGTATAATGCCATAGTCTACCCTCCAAAGCAACCATTTTCTCCCAGGGAACTGATCTCTGTCATCTGGAGGTCAATTGTAACAGTGGGAGATCTCCAGGTCCCACCTGGAGATTGGCAACCCTAGGGGAAGTCAGCCACACAGCGGGGAGTTGAAGAAAATGGTTTGATGGTTGCTGGCCCACCTCATTAGCCAGCCAGCCATGCTGAATCTAAGCTGGAGAAAGAGCCTTTTCCCATCTATTCTGACAGGAAAGTGGCCATTGGGGAGGGGGTTATGGGCGGGGGTGGGGGTTATGCTGAAAGTCCTTTGTTTTTTTACTCACAGAGCCAAGCTTGGTTGCCTACCAACAGCCACTGAGGGGACAGTCCCTCACAGGAGCCAAGAGAACTGTCTTCCTCAGGAGAGAGAGCTGGCCGGCAAGGGGAGTGGGTGGGGAAGAGGAGCAGACCCAGCACCCGGCCAATGGCACGCGAGTACTCTTGAGTGGCGGCTGATGGGCCAATGGCTGAGGGAGGTCATTTTACAGCCAATGGGAGCGCATGGAATCTTACGAAACCAAAATATAATTATTATAAGGAGAGATATGGGAACTGGTGCCAAGGGAGTCAGTTCTGACAAAGACTCATCTATGCTTGAGAACTCTTTACCTCTCAATAAACAAATCACTGTTGTTGGGAGTCAGTTCCTTCAAGACCTGACATAGGACATGTAAGCATCACTGGCTGTTTTTTGAAACCTCTTCCATCAGGCTTGTTTTCTGGGGGACACTGGAAGTGGAGCACTTTTCACCAGGCTGTCAACCAGTGGGAGACTGACTTCTGAGGGGACCTCAATTATGTTGGTGGCAACATGGTAACACCACTTCCAGTCATGCCAGAAGTGACATCACTGGGACAGAATGCCAGTGATTCCCCACCCATTTTTCACCTGCCACCCAATCGGGCAGTGACAGGAAGTGGCAGTGAGGGTAGGAGGTCTTCCTCCTAAAGTGGGAACCTGGCAATTATGGGAGAAGGAGAATATTTGTTAGAGTAGCCAATGTTGCGGGGGGGGGGGTTGGCTGCCCTGGTGCTCCTCAGCATGATAAGCCTGTAGACAACTTGTGCTGAATTCCTTGGCTATCCTTCATTTCACCTTCAACACCTGTCAGCTGGAAGTGATGTCACTTCATTTCACCTTCAGCAGCAAAACTCACAACCTCACAGGAGCTAATGTCATCTGTAGGATTGCCAGGAAGTCCCTGGCAACTGGTGGGAGGGTTGTGGGGAAGAAGCAACATCCTGGAAGGAAAAAAAAATAAAAAGGAAAATTAGAAGTTCTGACTATTGAGTTGTTGGAGATTCCTAGAGCTACCAGGAAGTGACAAAGAGTAGATCTAGGAATTGCTAGAAACTCTATTTAAAAAAGTAAAATAAGGCCTTGTCTATTTACAGGAAGTTCTGACCATAGAGTACTTGGCTATTCCTAGAGCTACCTGGAAATGATAGAAGGTAGCTGTGGGGACCTCCAAAAACTCTATGAGAATATCTCCTCAGGACATTCCCCCCATTTGCCCCCAGGTTTTGCCTGCTGACCAGGTGAGCATTGGCTGACAAGGGCTGTAATTACCTGGAGGTCTCCTTCCATAAGTGGGCAAATGGAAACCCTAATCGTCTAGTAACTGCAATAACTCTGTTTCTTTTCTGGCCCTGCTATGCAGTGGTAGGACTGCAAGCACTAGGGCTTGGAAGAACCTTTTAACCTGGATGCTTTGTTGGGAAACTGTTTCAAAAATCACCTCTGAACTATTATGAGAGCTATGCCTCTCTGCAGGAGTTGTGGAATTAGTTAAAGGCAGAGCAGCAGGGATGCAATGTGGATAAGTGCAATTCCCAGCAGATTTGAGAACATTATCACTGGGTCTGCACCAAAAAAAAAGATTGTAACTGGCTATGGCAGCAGCCTCCCACCCCTGGCCTCTGGGCTCCCACTTCTACTCAGTGGAGCAGTGGGAATAAAATGGTGGTGGGACGAAGAAGGAATGATATCCTGTGATGCTCTAGGAATTTCCAAAATCTCTATGGTAAAATCCATAGACATTTAGGGAATTCCTAGAGGGTCATGTGATGCCTTTCTCTGTAGTCCGCATGCCACCCGCAGATGTGCATGAGGGTGCAGTAATTATTCAGCCTGCTTTGTAGTGGTTAGAAAGGCGTGTCATCTTTCTTTTCCAAGGGAGAGTATCATGCAGAATTCATCTGGTTTTGCATAATAACAGGCACGAGATGTGACACAAAGATTTGGACCTGCTTTGCAGAAACCACACAGCTGCTCTCTCAGCCTAATTAATTTCCTGTAAATGTGTGTGCAGTTCAAAACTTCCACAGAAGCAGATTTTGCATCCCTTACTTGGAGAGCCATGAAAACCAGAAGATGGCAACTCTGCATTTCTGGCTTTTTAAAAATTGGGGCAGTACAATATCATCTGCCTCACACGATTGTTTGGTCACTAATTCCTTCTCCCCTCCAACACAAAACCCTTTCCATGAGCATAATTAGGCATTGTCAAAGCAGGATGAGGCCAACAGTTTAATCGGGGGAACCGGTCTAGGCCATGCATTGTGATCAATTCTTTCTTCTAGTTCCACAGTGGGGGACAATTACACTGGGAACCTGCCGTGCCTGATGACAGCCACACATGCCTCCCGCATGGTGACCACCTGAGCCTAATCAAGCATGAGTCTTTGCGGTAACGGTGAGAAATATGGGACATATTAAGCAATGTCATGTAAATCTCGTGGCGTCCTCTACGGTTCTAAAATATCAACGGCCTGAGACTGTCCTCTCCTGTTGTAGCTAAATCTGTATGGCAAGATCCAGCTAGATGTTAGCCAAAAAGCTACTTTAGCATCTTCTTTATGCTCAGTGGGACTTATAATTGGACAACCGTCATGGGTTTTGACCCAAAAACTTGTGTTTTCCTTGTCTTCCCTGGGATGTGTCTGTGGGATACCAGATACAAAAGAAGGCACTGCCCCCATACCTGTAACCATCATGCAGAAGAGGGAATTTCAGCATGTTCCATTTTTTTTCCCTCCTCCAATGAAAAATCGTGCCTGTTCCATGACATCTGGTCACTCTGGGTTTTTAAAATTTGTTTTGTTTTGTTTTTTTCTGTCGAGTCACAGCAGGCTGATTGTGACCCTGTAAGGTTTCCAAGGCGAGAGACATTCAGAGGTGGCTTGCTGTTGTTTACCTCCTTGTCACAAAGCTGGTATTCCTTCGATGTCTCCCATCCAAATACTAACCAGAGCCAAGCCAGCTTAGCTTCTGAGACCTGATGAGATTGGGCTAGGCTGGGCCATCCAGATCAGGACAGGTAAGTAGACAGGCAGATTTTTTTTTTTTTTGAAAAATGAAACAAAACAAAAGGTTTCCTTCAAAAAAATTCTGAGAACTACACAATGGAGTTTAGTCTTGGGGATTGCCCCGAGTGGCCGCCGGTTCTGGAAGAGGAGATCGCCACGCTAATTGCTCAAATTAAGGCCGGAAAGGCGTCGGGACCAGACACAATTCCCCCGGAGGCCATTAAAATGATCCCGGAATGGTGGGTGCCTTTCTTAGCAATCTTATTTACTGCTATAGATAGGACAGGTATAATACCCGAAGCATGGACAAATGCTATTATAGTTCCAATTTTTAAAAAAGGTGACTGTAGATCACCTAGCAACTATAGGCCCATCAGCCTGCTTTCTATATTAGGGAAACTCTATGCAAGCCATCTGGCAGCCAAACTTAAGGTCTGGATGGCTGAACAAAAAATCTTAGGGCTAGAGCAAGCAGGATTTTGTCAGGGGAAATCAACTTTGGATCACTGTATTGTGTTAAGTCACTTAGTGAGTAAATATAAAAAAGGGAAAGGGTCCAAGTTGTACGCTGCCTTTCTAGATCTGAAGAGCGCTTTTGATACTGTCTCAAGAGAGCTCTTATGGAAGAAGTTAAGGCTGCTGGAAATTGACACAAGACTGCTCCTGTTGATTAGGAAATTATACACTGATACCACCTGTCAAATAAGAGGCTCTAGGGATGGTGATTTAACCCCGAAAATTTCCATCAATGTAGGGGTTAAGCAGGGCTGTGTATTGGCTCCCCTCCTTTTCAATCTCTTTCTGAATGATCTGACCATGGGGTTAGAAGGGATTGATGGACACAGCCCAATTTTGGGCTCGCGCTCGGTGCCCCTGCTATTGTTTGCAGATGATGCTGTAGTTCTATCTAGATCTGAAGTAGGGCTAAAGAGGATGTTAGCACATTTTATAGAGTATTGTGAGCTGAATGGGTTATCTGTGAATTTTGATAAAACTAAAATAATGGTGTATGGAGACTCCTGGAAACCTATCAGCTGGCGTGTCAAGGGTAAAACCATTGAACAGGTGAAGTGTTTTAAATATTTGGGAATTCACTTTCACCATAGTGCAAGATGGGTAGCCCACAGAGCAGAAGTAATCAAATCGGTGAATAGTTGTGTGCTGGCAATAACTAGTTTATTTTTTACTAAGGGCAACCAGTATGTCCCAGCGGCCTTAAAAGTGTTCGAGCACAAAATCAGAGCCAAGCTTTTTTACGGGGTACCCATTTGGATTACTGCTTTTAACAAAATGGTAGAACAACTACAATCCAATTTTGTGAGGAAAATATTAGGGTTACCTATGTGTGTATCCTATGCCGCCATTTGTTTGGAATCCAACTTGATACGTTTAGAAACAAGGGCTTGGATAATCTCTTTCAGATTTTGGCTACGTTTGCATTTTAGGAGCTGTCCCAATAGCTTTATTATATATCTGCTGAAAGAATCTCATTGTTCTGAGTGGTTTGCGGCTATAGAAAAGAAAATCGCCTCAGTAGGCTTATGCCTGAATGATATGATGTCCTCGTCTGAAATACATATTTTTGCTTTGCTCAAACAGAAATTAATTGACATTGAGTTGCAAGAGCTTAGAGCCTTGGCTTCTGGTAGATATTCCCCCTTAAGATGGGTACGTTTCCCGATCAAAGCCCCAGCACAATATTTATCGGGTCTGACTTCCCCACAGCTGCGCAGAGCATTTATGCTGGCCTGTTTTAACGTGCTCCCCTCCGCTGTTTTAGCAGGGAGATTTAAGAAAACCCCTTATTCTGCTAGGCTTTGTAACTGTGACTCAGATGAGGTAGAAACAATAGAACACGTATTCCTCTACTGCAGTTTGTATGATGACATTCGGGCTGTCTATTTGGAAGCCATTCTTAAGAAAGATGCTATACAATCCGATGACAGAATGATGTACTGTCTACTGGCTTCACAAAATATAGAGGTTATTGAAGTGGTTGCTAAGTTTTGTAACTGCCTCATAATGAGGAAGATGTGTGTTGATCCCATGAATTGAATGGTGACTGTTTGTGCTTCTGTTCTATGCCAATAAAGGTTCTGAATTGAATTGAATTCTGAGAACTAAATGATACTGACGATCTTGAACAGAGAGCCCATACAGCCTGGCAAGATGGTCGCCACACTGCTCCCCACTCTCTCTCTCTCTCACGCACACACAAATTGCCATCCTCTGGTGAGGGATACAGGTGGTTGTGGTGAGAAGAAGGGGCAGCAGTTCCCCTGGGGAATTCCGTGGGCCCACCTAGGCTTGCCAGGTTCCCCCTGGCCACCAGCAGAGGGTGGGGTGGTAGGTTTTCCAGACACAGGTCCAGAAACTCCTGGAGGTTTGGGGGTGGAGCCTGGAGGGGACAGGGACCTCAGTGGGGTGAATTCCTTTCTAGCTGGAGGTGATCTTTGCAATCTGGAGATGAGCTGTAATTCTGGGGGATCCCCAGGACCACCTCTAGGGTTTCCTGGTCCCTTTTGCCCACCACTGGGGGGACGGGGGATGTTCCAGGAGTGGGAAGTGATATCGCCCCCCCCAAAAAAAAACAGAGATGTCATACAGAACGTGCCTGCATCACCCAGAAGTGATGTCAGCAATGTTGTGGGTGACACTTTGGGCAAAACTTTATGGTAAAATTGGCATCAAAACATAGAGTTTTGCCCCAAAGCCATAGTGTCACCCCCCCAATGTTGCCAACATGCTGACATCACTTCCGGGTGATGCAGGCATATCATGTGCAAAATCGCTGGGGGGGGGCATTCCCTCCTGCCAGCCAGCTGGCCAGCGGTGGGCAGGAGCCTGCAACACCAAGGCATCCCCTGCCCCCTCTGGGCAAGTGGCAACCCTGCCCACCTCATACATTTCAAGAGAGTCCAGTCAAGGGTGTACACTCATGGAAGGAGCGTGAGAGGACTCCTTGCACTTTAAGTGGGGGGAGGCAGAGGCTGTTGCCAAGGACCAGGTGAATGGACACTCAGCAGTCGCCAGGCGACCCATCAGTGAGAGGCTGTGAAAGAGAGCTTGTTGATTCAGGCTGCTCTGTCCAGCCTCTCTGGAACTGGCGGGCACTCAAATCAGCAGCAAGAAACAAACCAGGATCAAGCCATTATGACGCTTTCGTATGTCACACAAAACCATAGTCAATAGTAGTTGTGATGAACTGCAACTTAAACCATTCCTGAGGAACCCTAACTAACCACAGGGAGTGGAACGGCCTGTGTTTCTGCAGTCAACTCACCTCAGTTAGAAGTAAAGCAAGGTTTCAAGCAGTGTCTGAATTCTGAATGCCAAAAACTGAAGAGACAACTAATGTTCAGTACAGGTGGGGTATATTCAACTGGGTGGGTCACGAGGTGAGACTTTTTGAAGTCCTTCAAGATGCCCCTCCACCACAACATTCGGGGGAGGGCTGTGGCTCAGTGGTAGAGCACCTGCTTGGCATGCAGAAGGTCCCAGGTTCAATCGAATCACTTGTGTTCACCTCTTGCCTTGATAACCCCAAGAGGTTGCCGTATAAGTTTGCTGTGAACTGACGGCATGGTCACCACCAGCAGCAGCTTTTCACTACTACCACCCACCACCACCAGTTATTCAAGGAGGAGGACTTTTCTGAATCAAAAATTCTACCCTGCATCCTTCAAGTAACCTGCTACAATGCCGTTGATCTTTGACTCAGTGGGTGACTGTCCAATAATCTGTTGGACAGTGCTCCCTCTAAGCTGTGGAGTCCTGTGAGCAAAAATTCTACTTTGTGAGCTACTGGCATTAAAGTGGTGAGGGAGCGATTGGGCTACTGCATAAATTAGTTTGCTCTGGAGCCATCCCTCCTGAGCAGAGACAAAAATGTGTGAGCTGGGGGCTAAAAAACTGGGAGCTACCTCACACTAACTCAGCTTAGAAGGAACACTGCTGTTGGATATTTAAATCTGGACTGAACCAATGGAGGGGAAATGACTGAAGTGGAAATGAATTCCATTCCATGACGGACTGGAATCAGATCCCTGCGTCTCCTGGGGAGAATTTCTAATAGGAAGGAATGTTATCAGTGACCAAGAAGACTTCAAATCAGAACAGGGGCAGAAGACATTATTGTAAAGTTCTGAGTAAGACCATTGCAAGGACTTGCCCACCCTGATCTGGACGGCTCAGTGTCAGGTATCCCTGCCATAGGGGTGAGGGGAGGTGAGAAGTTGTCAATGCCTGTATCTGTATTTTCTCTGGTATGTGGGGAGGTGACGGGGTTGCCTGGGAGACGGTGCAATCTCCATCTCGCCCAGGCCAAATGGCCTTGAAAACGCCAGGCTGAATGTCTCCTTTCTGTTTCTTAAGACAACAGCTAGGCATGGGAAATTATTGCTTTGTGGGAATGTAGCAATATAGTATCTGTTTGATCTTTTCGCGCGCGCGGGCTTTGACTCTATTGGTAGAGGGCAGAGGGGCTTCTCTCCCCCCTTTGAGTATAACCCTAGATGTTCTTTTTGTATAGGTCATTCTTAACAATGCTTCTGTTCTAGCGCTTTAGTATTGCAGTCTAATAAACATTATCCTTTACCATGAGGCCTGGTGTTTGACTGACTAGCCGAAGTGCCTGACACTCAGGCAAGCCCAGTCTTATCAGCTCTCAGAAGCTAAGCAGTGTCGACCCCGGTTTGATTTGGATGGGAGACCACCAATGTTCCCTCTAAGCTGAGTTAGTGTGAGCTAGCTCACAGTTTTTTAGCCTCCAGCTCACAGATTTTTGTCCTAGCTCAGGAAGGAGGGCTCCAGAGCAAACTAATTTATGCAGTAGCCCAATCGCTCCCTCACCACTTTAATGCCAGTAGCCCACAAAGTAGAATTTTTGCTCACAAGACTCCACAGCTTAGAGGGAGCATTGGAGACCACCAGGGAAGGCCAGGGTTGCCCTGCAGAGGACAGACACGGTAAGCCACCTCCAAATGTCTCTTGCCTCGAAAACCCTACAGGGCCACTATAAGTTTGCTGCAACTTGACAGCACTTTCCACCACCAATCTGCTCTGAGTCTCAGCAAGAAAGCTAGACAGTAAATAAATACATACAATGGTAATCTTGCAAGAGACAAACAACACAGAACACTCATTAGGAAACTGCGTATCAAATCTTGTGCCAGAAATGTACACATTGCATGTTGACTAATTAATATTTCAATTAAAGAACAGTTCAAAAGTCAAGCACTCGCTTTCCTAGCAGTAATCCTAATTAAGCCTCTCGGTGTCACCCTCTGTGTCCCCGTTTCCCAGAAAATGTTTCAGTTTCTTAGCCAATAATTTCACCACCTATCACCAGGATAATAATATCCCTGGAAGCATCTCTTTTAGCAACCAACTTATATCTCCAGCTTAAAGCAAACTTTGATTATAATAGACAATAAGCACTGTCTTAGCCTTTCAAGCAATCAGTACTAGAAATTTCTGCTTTTAGGTAAATGGAAGTCAAGAGGTCAGGATACTTGAACAGAAAATATATTATGGGCTTATAGGAGATAAAACTCCAGAGCCAGTTTCTTGTACCGGCTCTCTCTAACAAGACTGGTTCTTGCTTCCTTCTGAATAAACAGATTTATATTGTAGCTCTTGTGAATGTATTCAAAACACATGCGGACTAATTACAGTTGTCATCGGGGCTCCAGGGTGCATATATTCTCCCTCCCTGTCTTCTCTGGAAGGCAGCAAGTTTCTGAGAGATGGCTGGGAAACAAACTCATTTGGACAACTCTCTCTAACGTAGTTCTGAAAGTGAGCCTGCAAAAAAGAGGGGGCCGTACATGGTGTCCACAGACACCTTTCCTGTTGCTCGCCAGGTATTTTTAGAAAGTGGGCAGGGCCACATGGGGCTTTTGCCCAGCAGAGCTTCTCACTGGACACTGGAGATCTGATTGGCTGTGCAGATTTTTTAAAGTTGCTTTGGCAATAGCTGCCATCAGGGCTCTTTTTGTAGCAGGATCTCCTTTGCATATTAATATAGCCGATCTTCCAAGAGCTTATAGAGCTTTTCTTACAGTGGCTACTGTTAGCTCTTGGAGGATTGGCTACATTAGGGATGTGTTGCCTAATATGCAAAGGAGTTCCTGCTACAAAAAGTGCCCTGGCTGCCACTATAGCACAAAGATCTTCACTGCATTACTAAAGGTAAACAATGTGTATGCAAGAAAGTATTTTTTAACAATACGTTCATTTTAAAAGACATGCTGTCAAACAGAGCTTCTGCATGGAACACTGAAAAGTTAATATGAGAGTTATCCATGACTTCACTTCCTGACATTTTGTGACTGGCTCAGCCTCTTGTGGTTGCATCCAGCACCCAGTGCCAGAATTCCAAAGGTGCCCACAGTCCTGCCTTTCCCACTGAGACTCAGGAGGATTGCACAGTGTAAGGCTCTGGTCACACTGCAACTGACATGCGCTTTGTTCCCGGTTTATTTAAATCGGGAACATTTTTATTCACATTTGGCTGTCTACATGCAGCCAGCTCCTCTTTCCCAGCACCCGCTTGCCTGCTGCTGCGCTGTCCTTCCAGGTGATCCTGCCGGCCACGGGGAGGCTTGGGCGGCTGCTGCTCCTGCCGACACTTTGGGGGGGGGTGCTGCTGCTGCCGCCGCCGCCATTGACCCACGAAAATAGGCTCCGCTGTCTCCGCCATCCTCCTTGCCAGCCCCATCCAGGCTGCCGGAGCCCCCACCTCTCGTTCCCGCCTCCAGGGCCGTCTTTGTATGTGTTTTTTTTTTTAAAGCTTCTGGTTTGAGTGCTTGACTAAACATGTGCTTAATAAATCCATTATTAAACTTTAAATGGATTTATTAAGTGCATGTTTGCTCAAGTGCTCAAACCGGAAGCTTTAAAAAAAACAAAACCCACGAACGTTCAGACGGCCCTAATCGCAATCCTTGCGAGAGAGGGGCTGTCCACATAGGCGAAATCGCGCAATCAAAGCGGAAGTGCCAGGAAAACACTAGTTTCTCCAGGGGTCAGGAAAACCCGGAAGCATTGCGCGAGTAAGCCCGCTTCGCGGCGGGAGGCGGATTGGCGCGTGTGAACGTGAAACTGGCATGCGCAAGTAAACAGCAGTGAATCCCGATCAAAAATGGCAGTGTGACCGCACCCTAAGACAATATGATCAACATGATGGGGCACCCAGTAAGCAATGCAATAGGATTTCAGTTGCAGAAATGTGAAAATGCAGAAATTGCAGAAATCAGAAAATCTGAAAACAAATCTGAAACAAAGCATAAGAATTCATGTAACAATTAAAACAATGCAGAAATTACATAGCCGGCTCATACTTATAACAACAGACAGTACACAGTAGTATGGCCCATAGTCCCTTTCCCTGAACCATTTTGCTATGGTACAGCCCTTTTACCCATGTACAGCCCAATTACCTGACTGTCCCATCACTCAAAGAAGATCATTTGGTGGGTGCACAAGAGAGGGCCATTTTAGTGGCAGCCCTGCAATTATAGAACTGCCTCCCCAGCACTGTATCCTCTAAGCTGTGTGGGTGAGTGGCAGCTCATGAACATAGGAAGCCCTGCTCAGCAGCACTCTAGAGCCACACAGGATCTTGCACCACCCACTGCCCATTTGAAGATTACAGTAGATATATTCTGCTCAGGATGTGAAGTGCTCCACTCAGTTGGGGGGAGGGATTAAAGGGAACATTGACCCCCAGGAACTGAGCCTGGTTCCCTCCCTTTCAGTCTTTAGGAGATAGCTGAAGATGTGTTTTTTTTTAAGGGCCACATTTGGTTAATTTTCATAGTAGTCCTGAGTTGTGATTTTAAATTTTGGCTTTTTATGCTTTTAAGGTAAATGTTGTAAGCTGCCTTGTGCTCTGTAAGGAAGAAAGTAACAGTCAAAAAATTACAGTGATACAAACCAACAGCTAGAAAGAGTAAGTGACATCCAATATCAATTTACAACAATCTTTCAAAAATCTTAATGAAGATTCAAATATTTTATGCAATATGTCAGTGTAATTTTATATTATAAATGAGTGAAGTCACACTACACCTATATAATAGAATGTCTCATTCATAAGATTTGTAACATAGACAGGAAAATCGCAGACAAACAATACTCTAAGCAATCTGTTTCAATCACAAAAAAGGTCAACAAGTTCCAAAGTCCATGGTATATCAAAGAAGTCCTCCAGAATATGTCAAAGAAGTTCAATGTGGTTTCTGGATATAATCAGAACACACGTTTCAAAGTTCCTTTTTCAGGAACATATATAGTCATATCCACTGGTTAGTTTCATAACACTTTATCTTGGGGCATGTTTATTCAAAAGCCCTTCTGTTACATTCACAAAGGAGAATATTACAATTTCTTAAATGGAATGCATCCCCAACTCTGCATCCAGCTCTGGGTTGGGAAATTCCTGGAGACTTTGGGCGTGGATCTTGGGGAGAGTCCTCAGCAAAGCATAATGCCATAGAGCCCACCCTCAGAGTAGCTGTTTTCTCCAGGGAAACTAACTGATCCTGATCATCTGGAGACAAAATGTAATAGCAGGAGATCTCCAGTTGCCACTTGGAGGCTAGCAGCTTTACTGAGAATATACAACGATTCCTGAATTCCCACAACATCAGTGATGCAAAACTTGCTGCAATTGAAGTTCTGGGGCAAAAGTATTAGAGAATAAACTTAAAAAAAAACAAAAACAAAAAACCTTTAACATGAAGGAATGTAAGATGGCTACAACATTGACCCTGCTAGGAAGAGAAGTGAAGTGTAGAGAGTGATCTGCTCCGTTCTTCATTTTCAGGTTGAGTTACTTAAAAGCCACTAGAGCTTCTGTACGCATGCCTGGATTAGATCCAGTGAATGAACACCGGCAGAGCTTTAAGCAGGCTTCCCAATTGTCTCTGTCAGAGAATTTGTATGCAGAGTGTGAGACAGAACAGGCAGAGGTAGCCAGAGGTGTGCGGTGAGTCATCAAGGAAAGAGCTTTGCACAGGTTGGCAAGGCGTTGCGAGTCAGGAGGAGAGACGGCTGCCATTCAGGCATGATGTTCCCACACATTTGAGATGGTGGCTTCAAAAGGCTTTAAGCAGTTGGTGGCCAGTCTCAAAGAACTGGAGGATTACAGGCACCTTTCATGCTACCGGCTAGTGCCGTCACGCAGAGCAGCAAGGAGTTACGAACACGAACACTGGTCTCGCTCTGGATATAACATGTGGTGCGGGAACAGTTTGGAAAGGGTTTTCACAAGCAAGGCGTTCCTCCTTTTGTCAGATTGATCAGCTGCCTTTAATTCACCTTTTTTTCCCCAATGACATTTTAGGAACAAGGACTATGCAGCAAAAAAAAAAAAAAAAAAGGAATCCTCTGTGTAGTCACTGCCTGACTGAATTTGTTAAGAGATCTTCTATTTCTACATATCAATATATTTCTGTTTCCAAACAGTGCCACAGAGGATGTGTTTGTTAGAGCTGCAAAATGGGAACTGGGGCCAGATTCCTCTGCAAACCTGACGAGGGGAGCTTCGGCTCTCAGAAGCTCATACCCTCCAAAAATCTTGTTGGCCTCCAAGGTGCTCCTGGACTGGAATCCGGCTGTCTCACTGTAGACCAACACGGCTACCTTTGGAAACTCTCTACAAATCTGAAGTCTCGGGATTGCAGAGGAATGTCAACAGAGCAGGCACCGGGTGAACCTCGGCAGTGAGGGTAGTCCAGAGCAATAGTGCCACCCCCTTCTCCAGCTGGCACTTGCCACCTGCCTCGTCTATGAAGGTGGGGGCTTTAGATGAAGATCTGGGTTGGCTAAGAGGACAGTATGGATGGCAGTGGTCCTTCAGGGAACACACTTAGCACTGGCTCTTTCAACTGTGCTTGGAAACAGCGTCCAAGTTTGGTGACCCAAGTTGCTTGCCCTGACCTGGATAGTCCAGGCAAGCCCGAGCTCATCAGATCTTGGAAGGTAAGCAGGGCCAGCCCTGGCTAGTATTTGGATGGGCAACCTCCCAGGAATAGCAGGAGGGTGACACAGAGGCAGGCAATGGCAAACCACCTCTGAAACATCTCTTGCCTTAAATAAAACAAAAAACAAGTCTAGCTCACCACCTAGTGGTGCATAACACTAAAGAGCTAGAACTTCCAGCTGCCAGACAATCTTAGGATATCCTGGCTATACTACACACAATGCCTGATGATGATGATGATGATGATGATGATGATGCAGCAGAATGGGGGAATATACCTGTAATTAAAAAATAACAAAAGAAGAATATGGGCTGTGGATCATAGGTAGAGTATCTGCTGGGCATGCAGAAAGTCCCAGGTTCAACCCCTGGCATCTCAGCTTTAAAATATGGGGTAGTAGGTGATGCAAAACACATCTTTCTACCTGAGACCCTGGAGAGTTGCTACCAGTTTGCATAGGCAATACTGACCTTGATGGACCATGGGCCTGATTCAGTATAAAACAACTTTGAGTGATCAATCATGAGGGACTAGATATCAGTGTTCCCTCTAAGCTGAGTTAGTGTGAGCTAGCTCCCAGTTTTTTAGCCTCCGGCTCACACATTTTTGTCTTCACTCAGGAAGGAGGGCTCCAGAACAAACTAATTCATGCAGTAGCCAGAATGCCCACTCACAACTTTAATGCCGGTCGCTCAAAAAGTAGAATCTTTGCTCACGAGACTCCACAGCTTTGAGGGAACATTGCTAGATATGTAGGGCCAAAGCTATTCAGACACCCAAACTCTGGATCGTGTGTCTGAAAGGGAGCAATACTTTAAGATTCTCTTTGGGACAGACCCCCCCCCATAAACTTTTGAGGTGGAACCCAGTCAAAGAAGAATAGAAACCAAAAAGAAGAACTCATAACAGGACAGGAGTCCCCAACCTTTTTGAGCCTGTGGGCACTTTTGGAACTCTGGCAGATTGTGGTGGGTGCCGCCACAAAATGGCTGCCAGAAAAATGGCTGCCACCGGAGGCAGAGCCAGCCCTAAAACGGCTGCTGCAGCTTACCTTCAGTCCCACAGTGAAGATTCTTTGTCCTGTGGTGGCAACGGCTGCCAAAGCACAGCCAATCAAATCTCCAGTGGCCAATCAGAAGCTTGCTCAGCAAAAGCCCCCCCGGACTAGTCCGCTTTCTAAAAACACTTGGTGGATGCCAGGAAAAATGTAGGAGGGTGCCCAGGCACACATGGGGACCACACTGGGGACCTCTACTGTAGAGACTGGTGCTGTGGTGCCACTCGCATCGGTGTCTGGCTCACACAGCCAGTGGAAGTTGATGGAGTCTCTGCTTCACATGGTTGAGTCAGGGAGGCCTCCCTTGTCTCTTGGTGGGGGAATCGCTCTTCTGTCCTCCACCTCTGGCAACAGCAGCTGATGCCAGAGCCTTCAAAGACGGACGAGTTCTAGGAAATTAATTTTCTTCTTCTTCCTAGGAAAACCAGTGAATGCCCTCTCTGCACTCTTGCAAAGCTGAGCAACGAGAGTACATAAGAACAAGAGAACATAAGAACATAAGAGAAACCAGTGTTGGATCAGGCCAATGGCCCATCCAGTCCAACACTCTGTCACACAGCGGCCAAAAATACCAGGTGCCATCAGGAGGGCCACCAGTGGGGCCAGGACACTAGAAGCCCTCCCACTGTTGACCCCCTCCCTGAGCACCAAGAATACAAAGCATCACGTGCCCCAGACTAAGAGTTCCTATCTATACCTTGGGGCTAATAGCCACTGATGGACCTCTGCTCCATATGCTTATCTAATTCCCTCTGGAAGCCATCCATGCTTGTGACTGCCACCACCTCCTGTGGCAGTGAATTCCATGTGTTAATCACTCTTCGGGTGAAGAAGTACTTCCTTTTATCTGTTCTAGCCTGACCACTCAGCAATTTCATGGAGTGCCCATGGGTTCTTGTATTGTGAGAAAGGAAGAAAAGTGCTTCCTGCTCTATCCCATGAATAATCTTGTAAACCTTGATCATGTCACCCCTCAGCCGGCATTTCTCCAAGCTAAATAACCCCAAGCATTTTAACCTTTCTTCATAGGGAAGGTGTTCCAACCTTTAGATCTTTAATAGGTCTTTAATACTGTCTGCCTTACCACCTGGCACCCACTGTACCTGCTGGTAGAGTTGAACAGTTGGGCCATCAAAAGCATCAATACAAGATTTCAGCTGCCCGGAACACTTCCCTTGCAACTCCTGTCATACAACTCATGTAAAAACATTGACCTTCTTTTCTGCCTTTTAAGTCTATCTAATCGAGTTCTTTATCCAAGTTCTACTCCACTAACTGTGACAGGGGATAAGCTCATCATGATAATGTTTCTGAAAGCCATAATGGTGATAAATGGCATTTCTATTTGTTTTAGGATGATGCCTATGTAAATTGACTTTTTAAAAGCTGAACTTTAATTGGAAAAGTTAATGCTTTAATGAAACAGGAGATGAGTTTGTTCATTTGGTGTCCATTAACACTGTCAGTGTTGAGTACAGTTGAGCTGATACAGTCTTAGAACTTTTAATGCAATAAGAACATTAAGTAGACCACTCATAGGTACTATTATGCCTCTAGTTATTATTCAGAAGGAAGTGCAGAATTGTGCTTCAGGGTGGGGGAGAGGAAACTCAACCTGCATACAAATACGTGAGGGGGGTTGGGTTTTTTCCCCCAAGCAAGGGTTAAATATAGAGATGTGGAAATGTCCTCAGTTCCGCTCCATTATCATCTCAATTTCATTATAACTTGAATTTTGCCTGTTTGGTAAGAAAGGGGGATTTCAGACAGTAGATACTGGATTTTGGCCAGAGAAGATTTTTTTTAAGAGGTTGTGTGTGTGTGTGTGTGTGTACACACACACACATATATAAATATCCATTCCACAGAATTCAGGGAGAATTTGGCAGAGATGGATTTCTTCAGCATCTCTATAGATAAATCCAATTATAGTAACATTCCTCTCAAATAAGCAACAAGAGAGGCTGGAATGCTAAAAAAGGCAGCGGAATATCACGTCTGCTGAAGAGTAAGCAACAAGTTAAATCTCTTGACATTGAAGCCCTTGGACTAGCCAGTAGTGGAGCACACTGGATTGGGGCTACTGCTGTGGAAAGGGGATTCATGATTGTCGAAATCTTGAAACCTTGCCATGGGGTGGTAGGGCTGCCAATCCCTGGAGATTTGGGGGTGGAGCCTGGGGGATGCTGGAGAAAGGAGGGACCTCAGCATAATATAAAGTATAATGCCATAGAATCTGCCCACCAAAGCAGCCATTTTCTTCAGAGGAATCTGCATTGTTTGGAAATCAATTGTAATTCCATGAGAACTCTGGCAACCCTACCCCCCAACCCCACTGGTGGCTGGGGCGGGGACCTGGCACCCCTATCACTGCCTGACACTTTTTGGTTGGCTTTGCCTCCTGTGTCAGCCATTTTGTACATGTGCCCACCACCCTGTTTCAGAATTCCAAAGATTCCTGCAGGCTCCAAAAGGGTTGGCAGCCTGTTCTGTATTTACAGATGGTACCCCTACTGGGCTAAGCTAGTTAGTTCATGGGGTTTGCACTGGCACCTCTGGTTCTAAAGGGTCCTGCCATTAAAAGAGGAACAGAAGAATGGTGGCAGCGCAAGCAGGTGAGCCATGCCAAGGAGCTCTGGGTGGGGGGGGGAGGCACCTCAAGTCCACCAACAGCCTTGGGAATGGATGATGGAGTAAGTTTGTCATGTGGGCTTTCCCCAGTCTGTGCAGCCCAATTTGCAATTTGTTTCCTTGCTGATTATGCAAATCAACCACTATTTAATTACCTGCCAGTTGCTTTCTCCTAGCAACTACCACAAGAACGGTGAGATGTGCCATGTTTTTTTTTACTTGCCTGTTGGCTCCTAATTTCTTCTCAGACACTAGCAAATCTCAGTGAGAGAGAATCCAAATGATGGAGCTGAAAGGCATCAGCGAGGGGAGGCCCATGGAGCAGTGGGAATGCACATGCTTAGCACACAATAAATCAAAAAGGATCTAATTCCAGCATTCCCAGAAGAGTTATCAAAGCCCTCCTGGATAGAATTTTCTTGCCATGTTGTTTAAAAGCTGAGATCCCATATCTCCATGTTACCTGTTAATCGTGTATGTTATATCAAATAACTTTCATTTCTGTTCACATTTCAAAATGAAAAAAACCCAATCCTTTTCTTTGGCTCTGTTCAGACTGGTGGCTTGGTGCGATATGGTGCTGCTGCTAATCGTACCAGTTTAAAGTGTAGCGGGGCACATCATCCAGATAGCACACCCTGCTGCAGGTTACCTACGTAGCCATCCTGTGGTCAAGCATCCACATTACTGCAGCGCCTCAGCCATGGAGCATGCTGCCTAGTTGGTTTTTAAAATGCATGTGCACACAAGTGCGCTCATGCACATTCATAAGTGTTCATGCATGCACTCGTGTGCATGTGTGCACATAGGCAAAAACTCAAAAAACCCACCATAGTGGTGGGAACAGATCTGCAGGTTCAGACTGCCAATCCATTTTGTTTGTGTTTCCCCACATTCAGATGTCTGGCCATGCATGATAAATGTGTGGGGAACCAAAAGCACCACATGTTATGTGGTGGCTATTTATTCCAGTTCCAACTCATTGTGTAATGGGGTGAGTATGACTCAGGAATGGCTGACAACTGTAGCTATGTGACTGGGCCCATTTAATCCATTTGTGAAAAGTGCCTATATCAGGCCAAACTGCCAGTCTGAATGCAGCCTCTGTCAGGCTTGCCTTACACCAGCTTTGGAAAACAGGTATGGGTGAATGTCATACCCAATGCCAGAGAGAGAGAGAGAGAGAGAGAGAGAGAGAGAGAGAGAGAGAGAGAGAGAGAGAGAGAGAGAGAGAGATGAGTTGCATTCTTTGCTTCCTAGCACATACATGTTAATTTTAACATGCAGAGGTGGAAGTTGAGAACACAAATGTTCGGTGTAGTGGTTAAGTTCACAGACTCTAATCTGGGAGAACCAGGTTTAATTCTCCACTCCTCCACTTGCACCTGCTGGATGACCTTGGGCAAGCTATAGTTCTGACACAGCTGTTCTTGAAAAAGAACAGTTTCTGTCAGAGCTCTCTTAGCCCCACCTACCTCACAGGGTGTCTGCTGTGGGGAGGGGAAGGGAAAGGAGACTGTAAGCCACTCGGGAGACTCTGGGTAGTGAAGGGCAGGGTATAAATCCAATGCAGCTGCTGGTGTGACCTTGGGTCAGTGACAAGTTCTCTCAGAGCTGTTCTGTCAAGAGCAGTCCTCAAAAGAGCTCTCTTAGCCCCACCTACCTCACAGGGTGTCTGTTGTGGGGAGGGGGAGGGAAAGGAGTTTGTAAGCTGCTCTGAGACTTCTTTGGGTAGTGAAGCATGGAGTATAAATCCAATCTCCTCCTCCTCCTCCTCCTCCTCCTCCTCCTCCTCCTCCTCCTCCTCCTCCTCCTCCTCCTCCTCCTCCTCCTCCTCTTCTTCTTCTTCTTCTTCTTCTTCTTCTTCTTCTTCTTCTTCTTCTTCTTCTTCTTCTTCTTCTTCTTCTTCTTCTTCTTCTTCTCATGTGTTATATGGACACAAATTGTCACATACAGTCATAAGAGACTAGTAGCATCTCTGGATATGAAGTTAAACTTTATAACATTAAAATGTTGAGCTATCAGAATAGCATATTATTAAAAAAAATGCAGTGTTCAGGAAATGCTGCATTTCTGTGAAATCTTAACTTAAAAATAAATCTAGCCAATTTGTTGATTTCATGGAGAGTCCCTGAGGTGGGGAATTCTGAGAATCTTTTGGCCTATGTCTAGTTCAATGATAGAATGGTAAAACTTTTGCAAGTTGAAAGGCAGAGGGGGAGGGATGCAACACAGAAAGAATCTCTGTGGAACCTGCTTTAATTTCCTGCTAATTCATTTCAATTAACAGCACTGCTCTGTGAGAATGCCAATGACTATAATTTCCTCATAAAGTAATTTGCAGCTTGGTGCACAGAGTTTGAGCTTCCAACTGCTTTGCTTTCTGTTGTCGTTCTAGTTTTGGTAGCAACAAACAACAAAGCTTGATTTGTCAAGGTGTCTTTTGCTTGCAGAATTGGAAATCTGAATATCTAGGAGTAGATTTAGATCTCGCGGCTCCCTTCGAGGAATGCACAGAAATGCAGAGCTGGGGTCTTAACTGGTATCTGTCAGCCTGAACAAATCTAGGGCCCGAGTTCTTTATTTACAATTTTCTATCCACCTCTCAGCCAGAAGGTTTCCAAGCCAGCTAACAGACAGACACATCAACTGAAACAAATAAAAACATATAACATCAATAAAACTTTACATCAAGGAAAACACCATTTGCCAGCACACCAACAGTACAGTCAGCTGCCAAGCAGAATGGAGATTAACTCGTATCATTGAAAAAGAAGGATGGGGGGAGGGGGCTGAGATTTACTATGCAATATGATACTTTGTCTACTCAACACAGCCTTGCACCTGAAAATTAAGGGAACTTTTGCTGGTGGAACCTGAGGAGGGGGGACCGCTGTGAATGCGTGATACCACTTCCGCGCTACCACCTGGAAGTGACATCACAGCCTCTATGCTGCTCATGGATTCCTCCAAACTCTGTGTTAAAGACCATAGAGATTATGGAAAGTTCCCAGAGTATCATTGACAACTCTAGGATGGGAAATCAAAGGAGATTTGGGGAAGGAGCGCAGCAAAGCTCTGATGTCACACAGCCCCTCCTCCAAAGCAGCCATTTTCTCCAGGGATACGAGCCTCTGTAGTCTGGAGATCAGTTGTACTTTTGGGAGAACTCTAGAGCCAAACCTTATCCTGGAGTATTGTGGATGCTGTGACATAACTTCCAGGTGGTCACCCAGAAATGTCACAGCATCTGTGATGCCCCCCCCCTTTTCTTGCTCAGTTTGTCCACCTTCAGCATTCAAATGATATGCCTAACCCAATACTATAGGTTTGCCTAAACATAAAAGCAATAACAACAATAACAATAATAGTAGTAGTTGTAGTTGTAGTAATAATGTGTATTTACTTATGTAAATATCCGTAGGCCCCACAGAGCAAATAACCTTTGGGGAGAACGTTTGCTTGCTTAGTTTTTCTCAGACTGATATTTTGTATATCTGGCACGTAATCTTAAACACACACACACACACACAGAGTCTTCAGTTTAACTACATCCCAAACATCTGCACAAGTTCTTTTCATGTGGCCACTCAATTTGATCAAAAGAGAAGTTTCAGTTTGACTTTGGAGATTCCTGCACAGGATAAACATATAAGAAATTCTCAGGAAAGTTACAAGCACTTCAGTAAGTTTTCACCGATGGGTTCCACACATACTTCTTTCTTCTGACAAAAATCAAAGAAACCTCTCTGGTGAGGATTCACAGTAAGATGAATACATGACTCTGCCTTATACCGAATTTGACCCTTAGGCTGCGGTCACACACACTAAATAATCCACTTTCAATCCACTTTCAGTACACTTTTCAACTGGATTTTACTGTGTGAGCTGGCAAAATCCAGTTGGAAAGTGGATTGGAAGTGGATTATTTAGTGTGTGTGACCACAGCCTCAGTCCATCAATTGCAGTATTATTTACTCAGACTAGCAGAGGCTTTCTTGGCTCCCTGGTCTTTCTCATGACCTACTGCCTAGTAGATTGGCTATTCTGGGGATTGAACCTGGGACCTTCTGCAAGCCTCTGCCACTGAACCACAGGTCCCCCAATCCAATCCAAGATTAAAGGGATCCTTGAGAGACCAGTGTCATCTTTATAACTGCTACTTTTGACAAACTGTTGAGTTGCATTCCCCAAAAAAGAACCTGGCTATTTATGTTGTGGTAGATCTCGAGTAGTGGACTTAACTGCTAAAGTTGCATGCAGGGAAGCATCAAGTCTTACAAAGAGAGATTTATTGGTTGAGGAACACTGTGAATTTTCACTTATCAAAACACTTTAAATTTCCCTTGAAATTACTATAGAGGCTGAATCTCAGTCAGGAGCTCTACAGTCAACAGAAATTTCGCTTTTTGGTGACATTCAGTTGTACAAGAATGTGAACTGACTAGGCGGTGTCTGTGTGTGTTCATCCCAAAAGGTAAAAAAGTTTACCACTTTAGTAAGAAGCATTTCAATCAGCCCGTGGGACACGGTGATTCAAATCTGCTTCAGGTTGGTGAAGCCAGAACCCAACTTAAAAAATGAACCAGAATATTTCATCAGTCCAAGTGCCAAGGCATCTCTTATGAATGTGCCACTAAATTATGAATGCCAGACCCAAGGAGTTAGAACTGGATTTTTAATCTTGGCTCCCCACGGAGGGAGTGGCAGTGAAAATCTGCTCTGCTGTCTGCCACTGTGGAAAACCCTGTCAAGAAAGAAAGCGACAGAAAGCCCCACTGCCATTAGAATGACTTACAAGCCTATGACTTATTAAAAGGATGCTAACTTTCTTTCTTCCTTCCTTCCTTCCTTCCTTTCTTCCTTCCTTTCTTCCTTCCTTCCTTTCTTCCTTTCTTCCTTTCTTCCTTTCTTCCTTTCTTCCGTCCTTCCTGTCCATGTCTGTCTGTCCGTCCGTCCCTTCCTTCTTTCTTTCTTTCCGTCCATTTCTGCCCCTCCCTCCCTTCTTCCCTTCTTCCTTCCTTCCACTAAAGATCTGAAAACGACCATACTTTACTTTCCCTCCTGGAGTCCGCCTCTCTCTAGGCTAAGCAACAGTCCAGAAAACTGGAATTCCACTCCAGAGCTTCCACCCAGCCTCCAGGACCTTCCCATTTGGCCCCCAGCCTACTCACCATCCATGAATGTAAAGCAAATGTTTGCAGTGATGTGACAGTGCAGCAGAAAATCCAGGGTCAGATCCCCCCTCTGCCAGGGACACTTGCGGGGTGACCTTGGGCCAGGCCCAAACTCTCAATGTAACGTACCTCGCAAGATTGTTATTGTACAAGGTTCTTTCCTCTTGCACCCTCTCACCTCCAGTCCAGGAGATAAGAAAGGTGCAAGTCCTTGTTACTATGCCAGCACGTGGAGAATCTCACGTCTGTCCCACACCCCTTCAGGAGTGAGAGAAACCAAAAACCCACATGCTTCAGGAGCACTGAAATCCGTATTCTGCCACCAGGACCTATTTAAGGACGTTCCAACTCAGACAGAAGAATAGGTCCCACCTCCTGCCAGGTTTCTGGGAAATAACAACTTATCAGCTCTGGGCTAGAGCTGCAGATAATTAACACACAGTGGTAGCTTTCTAGGCAAGCAGCCCCAAGCCATGAGATTTAGCCCTAGAGATCCAGTTACAGCACATCAGTCAAAATCAGATCAATTTAATCTATATAAGATCTGTATTAAGCAAAGCAGTTATATGACAAGAGACTTGCAAGGATTAGAAAACAAAGAACAGGCCTATAACTTTGTACAGCTCTTACTAAACATAAACATATATCATAATTACCAATCCTTGATCCAGTGACCAGGTAGAACAAAATCCATTCTCCAAGGGATCTTAAACAGGAACCACATGCTTGCAGTAGGCAATTAAGGCCAGCTTGTTGCCCACTTGCAAAATTCGGTGTTGCAGGTTTGTAATCCAAACAGAGACTAACTCTTAGAAAGAAGCTAACTTTTCAGGAAAACTCTGTCTCAGTTCTCATAGGTGATCCCCACTCCCTCCCTCTTCCATCACAACTGGATATGGCCATTTATCCAATTGCAAGGGACTTAAGAGGTGTGGTTAGCCGCCATGCCTATGCTGAGGAAGGCACGTACGCTGGGCTTTGAAGTTTGGGAAGAGCCTCAATGTCTGGCTTTCACCTCCGAGGTACCAAAGTGGCTTTTGAAATGGATATCTAGGCCTGGCATCTGTGCATGCCATTTGGTGCAGGTGACAATTCACAAGGACATGTTATCAGCTAAGCCGTTTGGGCCTAGTATGACTGAACCAGGAAAGCAGACTGGCACAAGAATCCTGGTAAGCAGCAGAAACCGCCTTGTGATGTGCAAACTGTGTAAACTGACCCATGAAAGGACAGTCCTGCCCCTGTTTTGGCTTCTGGCACCCCCAGAGCAGTTGTTCCCTGGGATACAGACAGAAAGCTATTCCCTCAGTTCAAAAATGGACAGGATGTACTGGGATACTTCACGATCTTTGAAAATACCTGTGAAGAGATTGGTGTCCACCCCAGGCATTACATGTTGATTCTGAGGTCTCAAGTATCTGGTGTGCTGGCTGATCTCCTGGGTACGCTGACTGGCCCAGATGCCTCGAACTATCAGAAATTTAAAACGCTTGCCTTAAAGAGGTTTGCACTTTCTGCTGAGACCTATAGATGCTCTTTTCGTAGGGTGGAGAAGCAATCACCCACTGAGAGTTATCCTGTGGCTCTGGCTATGCTAGCGCAGAATTTGGACCGCTGGCTAACTGCTGAGAATGTCCGTGATTATGAGACACTGAGAGAACTCATCTTGCTTGAGCAGTTCTATAGACTGGTGTCTGAGGACATTGTTGCCCTGGTAAGGGATAAGAAGCCCACCACGGCTGAGATGGCAGCTGATCTCGCTCAAAGCATGTGGGAGCACTGGGAGTGAAGTTTGGGAAGAGCCTCAATGTCTGGCTTTCCCCTCCAAGGTGCCAAAGTGGCTTTTGAAATGGATATCTAGGCCTGGCATCTGTGCATGCCATTTGGTGCAGGTGACAATTCACAAGGACATGTTATCAGCTAAACCATTTGGACCTAGTATGACTGAACCAGGAAAGTATTTTTCCTATACAGTTATTGTGAGGCTAAAACAGAGGAGCAGAAGGGAGAATTTATTTATTTATTTTATTCCATTTATATCCCACCCACCCCACCAAGGTAAGCCACTTTGGGTCCTCATTGGGGAGAAAGGTGGGATCATAGAATCATAGAATGTCAGAGTTGGAAGGGACCTTGCAGGTCATCTAGTCCAGCCCCCAGCACTCTGCAGGAACAGAGCTGAAAGAAAGCCCTGCAACATACCCGAAAGATGGTCATCCAGATATAAACAAGCAAATAAACTGAGGCTCAAAAAAGATCCAGGTGGGTCGCCATGTTGGTCTGAGGCAGTAGAACAAAGCTTGAGTCCAGGGGCACCTTTAAATGTGCCTGCATGAAAGCTCATAAAACTTTGTTGGTCTTAAAGGTGCCCCAGGACTCAAACTTTGTCCTGAGGCTCAAAAAGGAAAGGTGCACATAGGAGAAGGTGTGGGCATCCACATACGATGGCTATGATGAGAGATGATCCGGAGGTTCAGGGAAAGGGCTGAGTGCAGAATGTGGGACAGAACAGAGAGACTGGCATAATAAAAAAAACCCAACTTGACTGTGAGCTTGATTCCATGTCCCAGTTATGGAAGAAGTTTCTTTTGGTGAGGTTATCACATTTGTCTTGAGCTCAAAGCACAACACTGTCCAGCCAAAACATTGTTGGTTCTTGCAAGTGCCATGTGAGTGTGCTTTGTGGGACTATTCAGCATACAAGAAGCACAGACAAAGGGCTCTTTGAGTCTTCGCCCTCCATGTCAACAGCCGCAGGAACTCTGACAAACATCCCAGGCCATATAATGTAGACAAATTACTCCTGCTGAGGCCTGATCTATGCATGCAACAAAATGTGTTGGGATTAAGGTTGCCATCTGTGGGTTGAGAAGTTCCTGGAGGCTTTGGGGGTGGATCTGGGAGAGGGCGGGGCTTGGGGAGGGAGGGGCATCAGCAGGGGATAATGCCAGAGAGTCCACCTTTCAAAGCAGCCGTTTTCTCCTGGGGGGCTGATCTCTGTCAGCTGGAGGACAGATGTAAATCTGGGAGATCGCTACACCCCACCTGGAGGTTGGCAACTCTGGTTGGAATGCTGGGTCATTTCATCTCTCAAGCCAGCTCTATTAGCAGAGGGTTGTTGTTGTTTTTTTTTAATGTGGTGTAGCCCTCAGAGATCTTATCCCAATTATAATTTGAAATTACAGCCAGTCTTTGTACAGTCAGTCTCCTGATCCTCAGAATACAGTGTCGGAAACAAAGGCAGGCTGCTTGATGAAAAGAAAGGTAAAGAAAGATCCAGTCCACCAAGAAATTCTGAGAACTCTTCCCATGAAGAAGAAAAAGAGTAGGTTTTAGTAGCCTGTTTTTCTCTACCTTGTTGTTGTTCAGTCACACAGTCGAGTCTGATTCTTCGTGACCCCATGGACCAGATCACACCAGGCCCTCCTGTCTTCCGCTGTCCTCTGAAGTTTGCTCAATTTCATGTTTGTTGCATTGAGGACACTGTCTAACTATCTCATCCTTTGCCATCCCCTTCTTCTTTGACCTTCAGTCTTTCCCAGCATCAGCATCTCTACCTTAAGGAGTCTCAAAGCAGTTTACAATTGCTTTCCCCTTCCTCTCCCCACAACAGCCACCCTATGAGGTAGGTGAGATAAGGGAGTTCCAAGAAAAATGTGACACCCAAGTTTACCCAGGTGGCTTCATGTGGAGGAGTGGAGGATCAAACCCAGTTCTCCAGATTAGAGTCCACCACTCTTAACCACTATGTCATGTTGGCTCTCAAATCCAACCCCTTCCTAAAATCTCAGATCTAACTTTCATTGGTAGTCATTTTGGGAACTTAATCTCTGGTTGCTTGGGTTTGTTCCACTTTGCTTCTGGCCCTGCTGGACTGATATCCTGCTTCTCCAGGGATATCCTGAAACGTGGCTACATGGGACATAACCCATGATCAACATAGCTGTCAGTCCACAGGTCTAACACCTGTGACTTATGGAGGTGGTAGAGTGGACCATAAAACATGGAATCTTTTTTAATGTTTTCATACATTGTAGACTCCCAGCAAATAGAAACTTTTCCTCCTGGTGTGCTGGGATGTCTTCTTTTACTCTCTGCAGTCCACTCTTTCTTAAGGAGAACATTGTTGAAGCCTTCCTGTTTGTCGGCTTCCTAGAGGTAGCTGGTTGGCCACTGTGTGAGACAGGATGCTGGACCACTGGTCTGGTTCTAGAAAAAAAAACCCACAGTCATGAATGCTCACAGGAAAAAAAGCCCACGTGGAAAAAAGCCCACATGGAAAAAAGCCCATACGCATAAAAGCCCACACAGGAAAAAGTCCACATGGAAAAATACCACGTAAAGTGCCATAGATATTTATAATTGTGGATAACCATTCATCTCCATTTATGAGAATGAACAGGTATTACCTGTATTTACATGCGACAATTTGTGTTGTGATTTTATCAAGTATAATCCTCTCTCTCCTAATAATAATTATCTTTTGGTTTTGTAAGATTCCATGTGCTCCCATTGGCTGTAAAATGCCCTCTCTCAGCCATTGGCCCATCAGCCGCCACTCAAGAGTACTCGCGTGCCATTGGCCGGGTGCTGGGTCTGCTCCTCTTCCCCACCCACTCCCCCTGGCAGACAGCTCTCACTCCTGAGGAAGACAGTTCTCTTGACTCCTGTGAGGGACTGTCCCCTCAGTGGCTGTGGGTAGGCAGCCAAGCTTGGTTCTGTGAGTAAAAAAAACAAAGGGCTTTCAGCATAACCCCCTCCCCCACCCATAACCCCCTCCCCAATGGCCACTTTCCTGTCAGAATAAATGGAAAAAGGCTCTTTCTCCTGCTTAGCTTCAGCATGGCTGGCTGGCTAACGAGGTGGGCCAGCGACCATCAAACCATTTTCTTCAACTCCCTGCTGTGCGGCTGACTTTCCCCTAGGGTTGCCAATCTCCAGGTGGGACCTGGAGATCTCCCACTGTTACAATTGACCTCCAGATGACAGAGATCAGTTCCCTGGGAGAAAATGGTTGCTTTGGAGGGTAGACTCTATGGCATTATACCCTGATGAGTCCTTCCACACACACCCCAAATGCTGCCCTCCACAGGATCCACCCCCCCAAATCTCCAGGTATTTCCCTAATCAGAGTTGGCACCTGTACTTTCTCCTCTGTCAGTAAAAGGCCCTTTCCACACCTATGTTGGCCTTTGGGAGAAAACTCATTGGGCCCAGTCCTGATCAGGTTGCCAACTCCAGGTGGTCAATTCCTGAAGATTTGAGGGATGGAGCCTGGAGAGGGTGAAGTTTGAAGAGGGGTGGCACATCAGACAGGTACGATGCCATAGACTCCACCCTCCAATCCAGCCATTCCCTGATGGGGAACCATTGTTGCCAATCTCCAGGTGGGGGCTGGAGATCACTCAAAATTACAACTGCTCTCTAGGAGGGAGGGGGGAGGAGATGGAAAACTAAAGGTAGGTTGATGGTTGGCTGGGAGGGAGATAGGGTTATCAACTCCAGTTGGGAAATTCCTGGAGATTTGAGGGGTAGAACCTGGAGAGGGTGAGTGTTGAGGAGGGGTGGGACCTTGGACAGGTACAATTCCATAGAATCCACCCTCCAAACCAGCCACTCCCTCCTGGGGAACCACTGTTACCAATCTTGGCTGGAGATCACTCAAAATTACTACTGCTCTTCAGGTAGCAAAGATCAGTTCCTCTGGAGAAAATGGTGGACTCTGTCATTAGACCCTGCTGAGATTGCCACAGCAAATTGTCACTGAGTGCCCAAAGCCGGGTACTCACCCTCTTTCTAGAGTCCATTGTATTTATTTCCACAATGGGCCTTATTCCTAGTATATATATAATTGTCTTACATGTTGCCAATTCCAGCTCTCCCATTGGCTGTGCTATGCACTCCATCAGCCATTGGTCATTCAGTCGCTAATCAAGAGTACTTGTGTGTCATTGGTTGTGTGCTGGGTCTATATATATAATTATCTACATAGGATTATACTTGATAAAATCACAACACAAATTGTCACATGTGAATACAGGTAATACCTGTTCATTCTCATAAATAGAAATGAATGGTTATCCACAATTATAAATATCTATGGCACTATGGCAGGAAAGCATAGGGCCTAGTGGCAGGGGAGCCCTGCCTCCTCTGGGGGATCTGGCAACCCTAGCTCCAACTAGTTGGGAGGAAGAGGGCGGGCTCTCACATGCCTTGCAGTGGGGTGTGCTGGGAAGGAGCACCCTCGATGGTGAGCAGCATCTTCTGAACCTTGTAAGAGCCTTGCAGTGCATCAGGGAAGAGGGATGAAGCTTGGCACCTGTCTGCACACATGGCTGTGCAGGCCATGATAAGCAAGGCTGGTGAAGGCACCGGGGTTTGGAACTGTCCACAAGGCAGACCAGGCAGTTGTCTAGCGCAGCCCACCCTCAAAATGATCTGCTGATTGAAATAGGCAGGCACATAGATCAGCCATTTGGTTGTTTTAAATAATGCAAAATAAAAACTAGCTGAACCCAGTTTCTTTTGTCCTGTGTCATCATTTGGGGAGTGCCGGGCCAAATACTTCTTTATACTGCAAGTGATTAAAATGTGAAATTCTCTGCTAGAGGATGGCCACAGAAATAGTTGGCTTTAAAGGGGATTAGACAGATTCACGGAGGAGAAGTCTATCAGCAGCTACTAGCCATGGTGACTGAGGGGAACTTCCACAGAGGCACATAAGAACATAAGAGAAGCCAATGTTGGGTCAGGCCAATGGCCCATCCAGTTCAACACTCTGTGTCACACAGTGGCCAAAAATACCAGGTGCCATCAGGAGGTCCAGCAATGGGGCCAGGACACCAGAAGCCCTCCCACTGTTGCACCAAGAATACAGAGCCTTACTTGCCCCAGCCTGAGAGTTCCTATCTATACCTTGTGGCTAATAGCCACTGATAGACCTCTGTTCCATATGTTTATCCAATTCCCTCTTGAAGCTGTCCATGCTAGTCACCGCCACCACCTCCCGTGCAGTGAATTCCATGTGTAAATCACTCTTTGGGTGAAGAAGGACTTCCTTTTATGTGTTCTAACCCGACTGCTCAGCAATTTCATTGAGTGCCCACAAGTTCTCATATTCTGAGAAAAGGAGAAAAGTACTTCTTTCTCTACCTGCTGTGTCCCATGCATAATCTTGTAAACCTCGATCATGTCAACCCTCAGCCTCCAAGCTAAAGAGCCCCAAGCATTTCAACCACTGAATACCACTGCCAGGAGGCCACATCACGGGAGGGCCTCAGCCTCTGTGCCTTGTTTTTAGATCTCCAGAGGAATTAGTTGGCTGCTGTTTGAGACAGGACTAGGTGGTCATTGATCTGATCCAGCAGGATTCTGTTCTAATGAAGGCCGAGGCCTCTATGCCCTGTTTTTGGACTTCCTGAAGAACTGGTTGGCCTCTGTGTGAGTCAAGATGCTGGACTAGATGGATCTCTGGTCTGATCCTGCAGGGTTCTTCTTATGTTCTTATGAGAGTTTGAGGATAAAACGAGAGCTTCTGGATTTGGACATTCAAAATATATCCTCTGTTAGAGTTGCCAGCCAGGTCTTTAGGCTAAAAGAATCCCTTTTTGAACTTTGATGGTGGATTTGTCCTCGTTTCTTTCATAATTTTCATATCTGAATTTGCACGTTCAGCCCAGCAAAGTGATCATTTGATTTCATATATCTGAAATGTCTTTTCCCCCAAAATCCTAATGATGGATGGAAATGCTGTATTCCAGCTGAGGCAGTTCAGGCTTCTGGAAATATTGCTTTTATAACAAGCTTTAAAAAAGAAGAAGCCCAAAGTAAACATTAGCTTGATCTCTAATGAGTGGGGCATAGAGATGGAATCTTGGGTAGATGAAACGTAATCCCAGGTCACCCCAAGAGAGTTGGCACTTGGATAACAAGAAGAAGAGAATCCTCGGGGGAGGGGGATCGATGAAAAGAATATCGTGGAGATGTCAGTAAACTTTTGAGAGAGATTTGGCTTCCTACTGAGATTTCAGAAAACCCAGAACCATTTCCACACTTATTTTAACCTACACCCCTCTGCTCTACAGGAACTTCTAGCTATTAAGCCTGGGGCTTAATAGGAGAAACACACACTGGAATTTTATCTACCTTGTGCTAGCAAAGATTTCCTCTTACTTGGGCTTACGGTCAAAATCCAAATAATAAAAAAACCAAGATCGATTTCATTCCTCTCTGCTCTCCCCACCCCCACCCCCCGTTCTAGTCTCTTCCCCCTGATCATGAAACATTTATTTTGCAGGGTTTTAAAAATATAGACCTGTATTTAACAATTAAATAATATATATGCATTAAAGTGTGTGTGTGAGGGGGAGATATTTATACTGCTTGGCTCCAAATCTTGCAAGACTCAAGAGATCAGGGAGAGTTCTGGCTTAGCAGAAATGGGAAAAAAAAACATATCAGAAAGACTTACCCACTTGACACCATTAATTTCTAGCCTATCTTTTGATCCAAAAGTATCTCTGAATTTATAGAGCAATTAAATGCCTTGTATATTCCACACTGCCTTGATGTGGATGGCCTGGACCAACCTGATCTCACCAGATCTCAGAAACCAAGCAGGGCCAGCCCTGATTAGGACACTTGGATGGGAGACCATCTCAGAAGTCCAAGGATGCGACACAGAGGCAGGCAATGGCAAAAACCACCTCTGTTCTTTCTTCTGCTTTGAAAACCCTGCGGGGTCACCAGAAGTCAGATGTGACATCATGACAACATTTTCCACCACTACCACATTCCACATTATTTAATACTCTGTGCCTATTTATTATGCATATATCTCATCAAACTTGGAGAGAGAAGGTGAAGAAGCTGAAGAAGTCGGTCCTCTTATATAGTCTTCTTTGCTAAAGGCTCCTTTGCCCTGACCTGGATGGCCCAGGCTAGCCCAATCTCATCAGATTTGGGGAGCTAAGCAGGGTCGGCACTGGCAAATATTTGAACAGGAGATCTCCAAGAAATACCAGGATCATGACACAGACGTGGGCAATGGGAAACCACCTATGGATATCTTTTGCCTTGAAAATTCCATGGGGTCGCCACAAGGCAGCTGTGACTTGATGGTCCTTTCCACCATGAAAGGCTCCTTTAAGGACACACCCATCCTTCTTTCCACCAGCCAAGCCTCACTAGAGCTAAGGATGCTCACTGCACCCCTCCTGGGCCTGAGACCGATGCAAACGAATAGAAAGCTATCAGGCTGCAGAACTCAAGGGGTTAACAATACAGAGAACTAGAGATAAAATGGGGGGGGATTATATGCTCTTCACAGTCACCCAACTGTCTTGGTAGGGAAGAACTTACAACTGCAGCATCTGCCCTCCTCCTCATCTCTGTTTCCACTTCCTTGGGGTGGAATTGTATATTCTCTCAGCAAATATGCTCCTGAACGTGGCTCGGCCAATTTATTGTGTGGGGATTGACTTGACAGACAGGAGGGGGGCTTAGTTCTTCCTGTGTTGGCTGATTCTCTCTGGCAAACTGTCCCTTGACTCACCACCAAAGAGCTCTTATTTGACGTTTGGGAAACTAGCTTGGTGGGGGAAGGGAGAAGATGAGGCATGGTGAGGAGTGAAAGGACAAGAACGGTGGGTGGGACAAGGGTTAAGCACCTCTTCCGGTCCTCCAGTCCTGCCCTGTGAATCCTGGGTGTCCCCCATTTGTGGGGGAAAGCATAAGGTTACCAACCCTGGCTTGGATTCCATGAACAATTTCCATGAATGCTGGATTGTTTCTGTGGAAGAGCATGCTTCCTCCTCCTATAACTTCTGTTTGCCCAAGAACAATGGCTTCCAATGGGCCTTCTCACAGGCAGAAGTTTTAGTAGATGAGGAAGTGCATTGTCCGCCAGAGACTACTGGGCATGCTCATCCGCAGGGTCCTAGCCTCTGTATTTTCCATGCAATTGTAGTGACATTCTCAGACCACTGTCTTCACTGCCCTCCTCTTCCTTAGGTGCTTATGTGCTTCCTGTCCCTTAGAAATCACTTCAAATTGCTTACTGAGCTCTTGTCCCAAGGACTGGATGAGATTTGCACTGTGGCTAAAGTGAGCATTCGCTTGCAGGACAACACTCTTAATAATTCCATTGCCCAGAAGTTGGAGTATTTGTGAATATTACACCATCACTGTCAATGGTTGTTGAGATGTCATAGCAATGGAATCTCTTGGGCAAACTTACTAGCTACACACACCGAGCAACTTTAAGTTCAAAACCTTGTTTGCCTAAATGTGGTTTAAAACATTCTGAGTTGCCTTTGTAAAGGGGGGAGGGGGCGGGAGAGAACGCCATGATTCTCCAGCTCTGATCCAGCTCCGGTTGTTCTTGGTTGAAGGTGATGTGCCCCCATATTCCCATTCAAATCCAATGCATCCATAATGATCCCAAGATCCTAGAATTCTGAACTATCCAAGTCCAGCTTCTAGCATTCCCCCTCTTCCTAATATTGTATTACAAAGTTGTGAAACATACACAATGTACAGACTAACATAAGAACATAAGAGAAACCAATGTTGGATAAGGCCCATGGCCCATCCAGTCGAACACTCTGTCTCACAGTGGCCATTTTGGCCAAAAAATACCAGGTGCCATCAGGAGGTCCAGCAGTGGGGCCAGGACACTAGAAGCCCTCCCACTGTTGCTCTCCCCATCAAGCACCAAGAATACAGAGCATCACTTGCCCCAGACTGAGAGTTCCTATCTATACCTTGTGGCTAATAGCCACTGATGGACTTCTGCTCCATATGCTTATCTAATTCCCTCTAACGTCCCAAACATCTTAACCTGTCTTCATAGGGAAAGTGTTCCAACCCTTTTATCATTCTAGTTGACCTTTTCTTCACTTTTTCCAATTCTATAATATCCTTTTTGAGGTGTGGTGACCAGAACTGTACACAGTACTCCAAATGAGGTCACACCATTGATTTATACAGGGGCATTATGATACTGGCTGATTTGTTTTCAGTTCCCTTCCTAATAATCCCCAGCATAGTGTCGGCCTTTTTTATTGCAGTTAAACACTGTCTAGACATTTTCATTGAGTTACCTACTATGACTCCAAGATCTCTCTCTCTGCCAGTTCAGACCCCATCAATGCATAGACTAGTTGGTAAATAGTTGTAAACTAGTTGGTAAATAATTGTATAAGGGATAATTCTATAACCTGTTTCAGTGGTCCCCAACGTTTTTCAGCCTGTGGTCACTTTTGACATTCTAACACGGCATGGTGGCTACAGTCACAAAATGGCTGCCACAAAATAGCTGCCATGGGCTGGGCCAGCTGCAAAATGACTGCCACAACTTACCTTGAGATCCTTGTGAGGTGGTGGCAGCTCCTGCCAAAGGTAACAGTTTTAAAAATCAAATCTCTAGTGGGCAGTCAGAAGCCTTGCTGGGGAAAGTGCTACCTGGCCCCCACCCACTTTCTAAAACACGTGGGAGGGGGTGCTGGTGGGAACCATGGCACCCACTAGTAACACAAAAGATGAGGACAGACTGGCAATTTGCTGTGGGAGCCAGTCGCAGCAAAAAAGCCCTGGAACAAACTGTTCCGGGGTTTCCTGTTCACACAGCCCGGACTGCTGTGGGAGCATACCATGAGGAGGCATGCTGGAGCATTCAGACTGCTGCCCTGGAGGAGCAGCGTTTCCCCATTAATTTGGCTGTGGGTGTATGGGTGTATGTGCACATGAGTGCTCATGCACTCATGCACATAAGCACATTTTGCCAATTGGAGGAGAACCCCGCAGCACCAGCACCGCATTGGGCAGTAGAGCAGAGCACGACCAATCATACCGCTGCTGCCTTCTGCCCAATGCGGGTTTCTCTTGGCTTTTCGGCTACACGTTCAGACTTCCCAGAAGCGGAGAAACGTGCGACGCATGCGCGCTTTAGGGATTTGCTACCGATTTCTTCAGGTATCTTTTTAATGCGGCAGTGAAGCGGAACAGCGTGGGTTGGCTATGGATGGGGGACGCCAGGCAGATGTGCCTGTGTGAATGCCCTGTTTACTGCGAGTTTGAAGCATCGCTGAAACAGATCCCTACCGGGGCAAATTGCCAGTCTGAACTCAGCCAAAGAGTGGTTAAAATGTGGAATTTACTGCCAGGGGATGTAGTGATGGCCACAGGAATGAACAGTTTAAAAACAGGATTAGATAGATTCATGGAGGAGAAATCTATCAATGGCTACTAGCCATGGTGGCTGAGGGGAACTTCCACATTCAGAGGCACTAATCCTCTGAATCCCAGCACTGGGAAGGAAACATCAGTGGAAGGCCGAGGCCTCTATGCCCTGTTGTTGGCCCTCCAAAGGAACTGGTTGGCCACTGTTGTGAAACAGGAGGCTGGACTAGATAGACCACTGGTCCAATCCAGCAGGGCTCTTTTTATGTTCTTATGACCCTTGGCCTATTTAATAATCTTTATCCATACTTGGCCCCCATCTACAAATTAGCTTTACAGTAGGGGCAGAGAGAAGCCTCCCCTCCCCTCAACTTCTGTGCACTAGCAGCAGTGAGGACATCAGTGTCAACGTGTAGATTCAGGACTCAAAATGTTGCTTAAAAGAATACCAGTGACTGGCACACTTACTTTGGGTTTGTCATTAAGAAACAAGAGCTACTGCAAAAAAAGAAAAAGAAAAGAAAAAGGCTGGATTAGGTAAAAGAAATAATATAGGACATCTACTAGAATCAGTAATAGGTTTTGAGAATGCCTGCATTGATTTTCCTCTACAGTAGTTCAGCGTTAATGGGCGTACTTCTCTACTTCTGAAGCAAGGGTAATAAGTATTCATATTCAAAATTTCCTTTCCCCCTCCTCTTCTCAGGCAGCGGTGGTCTTTGGGCTTGAAAAATAGAAGACAAACTACAACATATTATTGATCTACCTTCTTCCATTACCGGGATTTTATCATTCCACTATTAATTTTTCCTGGCTCATTTCATGCTCCAGAGCAGGTTGCTTCCACACGGCACCAATTATCCATGGAGCTCTCCTTGTCACTGCAAAGACAGGGGCAGCTCAGCGTCTGCACTGCAGTTTCCCCACATTTTCCTTGCCTTTGCCCACTGTGCCTGCCAATGCCCTCCACTTCTTTGCCAGTGGAGGTCTATTAAAAATCCCATCAATTGCTGTATCGCAATAACGCTACATAGCGATAGAGCAATTACCATTCTTTTAAAGTCTGAAAAAAGATCTCCACTAGCATGGAAGGGGGGCAACGACGGCCATGGGGAGCCAATTCAAGGAAGACGGCATGTGTGGAAAATGTACTTTCCATTCTGCATGGCGTGTAACCATGCTCTGACAGTGACCTTTCCTGAAAGATCATATAAAACCAGGTTTATGATAGATCACAGAAAGACATGAGATGTTTGGAGGTGGTTTGCCATTTCCTGCCTCTTCTTTGAAACCCTGGAGTTCCTCGATGGTCTCCCATCCAAATACTAACCAGGGCCAACCCTACTTGGCTTCTCAGATCTGATGGGATCAGGCTAGCCTGGATCAAAGCGATACCCAAAAGGTTCCACAACCTTATTCCACAGAAAGAGCAGCCAAATAGGGATATTGTTTGGTCACCACCCAGCAGCTCAGTTCACATCCCGTTGGCTGATAAGAGGGAGCCAATTGTTCAGTCTAAGTATTTGTCAACCAGTGACTGTTTGGCAGGTTGCTTCACTGTATTCCTTGCTAACCATGAAGTACAACACAATCGGCTTTTCACGCATGTACGTTATCAAAGAGTGCTCCTACCACCCACCCACCCACCCCTAGTCCTTGCTGCCTAACAGTTCCACTTGGCAGGCAATGGTTTAAACAGGCAATGAAAACAGCCATAAATTATATACATCAGTCATAAACAAACACTGTTTTAATAACCTGGGGGGATTTTACTAAATCAACCCCAGCAACAGTAGTGGCTGCTCATTGGTTTGAATTGGCATCATCTTTCTACATGCAAATATGTTTGACAGGTGCTGTGGCTGTTTGACCCAAAGAAACAAACTCAGTGATTGGATCACATGTGGTCAGCACCTTTCAGTGGCTGAATAGGTTCAAAATGAAATATAGGGAATGAACCTACTGCCAACCTCTACGGCTTCAGCAAGCAAGACACGGATTAGATAGTTTAAAGTTCAGAAGGGTACCTTTCTGTTGAAGAAGGAGAAACATCCTAATGGGAAGACTGGTTCAGCCATAGAATCAACAGCTTTGGTGGGCTCTCCCTCACAACACATCTTCAGGCAGAGGCTAGTCATTCATCAAATGTGGACGTCCTACCTTTGTGTTTCCTGAATTAGGGATGCCAGATCCCCATGTCAATCCAGTGATGAGATTTGGGGGGTGTTCTGGGGGTGGCAGGGGATGCCCCCAAACCCCACCCCCAAGAGTGACCACAAGCCCGGCCACCCCTCTCCCTCCCTCCTGCTAAATTGAAAGGGCCCACCAGCTGATCGGTGGGCCACATGGTCCCTGCCGATCAGCTAAAGCCCTTTAAATTGGGCAGGGGGAGGGAGAGGGGTGGCTGGGTGGCTGGTCGCTCTTGGGGGTGGGGCTTCCCTGGACCTGGGGACTGGCAACCCTATCTTGAATGGAGCAGAGGCCCTTCACAACTCTAGGACTCCAGTTTGGTGTAATGGTTAAGTGCACAGACGCTAATCTGGGAGAACGGGTTTGATTCCCCATTCTTCCACTGGCACCTGCTGGATGACCTTGGGCAAGCCATAGTTCTGATAAGAGCTGTTCTCTCAAGGGCAGTTCTCAAGAGAGAGCTTTCTCGGCCCCACCTACCTCACAGGGTGTCTGTTGTGGGGAGGAGAAGGGAAAGGAGATTGTAAACCACTCTGAGACTCCTTTGGGTAGTGAAGGGTGGGGTATAAATCCAATCCTCCTCCTCCTCCTCCTCCTCCTCCTCCTCCTCCTCCTCCTCCTCCTCCTCCTCCTCCTCCTCCTTCTCCTCCTCCTCCTCCTCTTCTTCTTCTTCCATGACTCTGTGGCACTATACTCTGTGATAGTGTTACAAATGAAAGTACATGAAGACATTTCATATATGCACAAACACTTCTTTTGTGCTACCTGCAATGTACGGATTTCCCCCCCTCCCACACTCACTTTTTATCATAAGCATTTCAAAGTAGTTTATATAGTGTAGTATATAGTGGTAGTTTATTCAAATGTGCAAGGCCTTGAAAGCCCCATAAGGTGGAATTTCATGGGGTTGCTATGAATCAGTTGCAACTCGATGGCAGACATTGCCTAAATAAAACTTTCACATGCATTTTACGTAGCCACTTAAGGAAAAGTTCACTTAAACATCACATGTGAAAACACCTAAATACAGGGTTCCCCATGCTTTTAGAGCCCATCGGCACCTTTGGAATTCTGACAGTGTGGTGGGTACAGTATCAAAATGGCTGCCATGGGAGTTTGAGACAGCCACAAAATGGCTGCCACAGCTGACCTTTAGTCAGAAAATGAAAACCCTTGTGCTGTGGAGGCAGCTCCTGCCAAAGGAATGTTTTTTTAAAAAAAAATCTGCAGTCAATCACATCAAAGACCAATCAGATGCCTTGCTGGACAAAGCTCACCTGGCCCCACACATCTTCTAAAACCCTTGACAGGCACGAGGAAAAGTGCTGGCAGTTACTATGGCACCAGTGGGCTTCACAGCATTCACAGGCACTGTGTTCTAGACTCCTGCCTTAATGCCTGGACCTAGCTAATATGGTCAGACACACTTTTAATCTGCCCGATTCATTTTGCTTAGCTAGGCGGCTTATTTCACATGGGAAAGCTGGGTGAGAGGAACTGGGTGTTTGGGCAATAGACTGTGGGAAAGGATTCAGCTGTCTTTGCAGGCAAATTGCTTTGGACATGAGCATTGGCTCTCTCACACCCTTGCCCCACTTTGTTGCACAAACAGAACCTTGTTATGCGTCTGGTTTTTGTGCAGCCTTTTGAAGGCCCTATGCTGAATCCTACCTTTTTGCTTCAACATCACATTGGGCCATCCTGAACTGGCAGCCTCTTAGTGGGAAATGCTAAATCTTGTGTTCAGCTGGCTAGGTCCTTCAGACTAAAGCATGCCTGATTAATTACGGAGATGAACGGTCTAAGGGCCAAGCAGTGAGAACAGCTAGTTTCCTCTCTGAAACGATATCTTTTTTTCCAGCAAGCATGATGAGATTATGTGTGATTCTGCCTCATTCTGTCATTTCTTTCCTGACCCTCTGCTTCTGCATCATACATATGCACACGGGTGCTGTCAAATCACAAGCAATTTATGGCAATCCCTGCAAGGGCCTTTCAGAACAAGTGAGGAGCAGAGGTAGCTTGCCATTGGCCTTCCTAGCCAGGAGAACCACTCTTCCCCCATCCAAGTACCAACCCTGCTTAGCTTCTGAGATCTGGTGAGACTGGGCTATATCTTAGGTGGGTGGGGAAATGCCTGGAGATTTGGGGGATGGAACCTGGGGAGGTGGGGTTTGAGGAGGGGAGGAATTTCAGCAAAGTCCACCCTCCAAAGCAGCCATTTTATCCAGGGAATTGATCTCTCTCATCTGGGGATCAGTGGTAATAGTGTGAGATCTCCAGGTACCACCTGGAGGTTGGCAATCCCATATAACATGCCACTTTCTCTACTTTTTGCATTGCAGAGGTGTGTAGGAAAAGACTTTCCTGTTTCATTCATACTAGGCCCCAAATGGCCTAGCTGTTGACATATCCCTGTGACTTTTGTCACCTGCACAGATGGCATCTCAGATGCCAAGCCTGATATCCATTTCAAAAGCCACTTTGGCACCTCTGAGGGGAAGACCAGACATTGAAACGTCTTCTCACGCTGATTACACTTCAGAGCTCAAGCAGACGTGCTTTTAGGGGTGTCAGCAATGGCTGCTCCTACATAGTTAGACATGCCTTTCCATCCTGTCGTGATTGGGTAAATGGCCATACTCAGTTATGACAGGAGTAGGAGGAGATTGTGGTCACCCTATGGAAATAGAGATAGAACTCTCTTGGAAGGAGATTTAGTTCCTGTTTGGATTACAAACCTGCAACATGGAATTTTACTAGTGGGCAGTGAAGCTGGACTTAATTGCTTACAGCAAACATGGTTTTCATCCTGAAGATTCCCTGGTGCCATAGTGCACATTGAATGACTGGTAAATATGAATACCTATGTGTAGTTAGAGCTAAACAAGTGGAGACTTGCAAGAAACTTGTGGGATGGTTATCTCATTCATCACACCTTTGCTTCCTCTCCTCGCCCCCTACCTCTCTTACACTATTTCTCCCCTCTGCCCCCCTTTTCTTACTCTCTATTTCTCATGCATGTGACTTCCTCTCTCTTTCTGACCTGTCATCTTTCTCTTTGTTTTTCTGCCTCCCCACTTCATCACTTTTTCTCTCTCTTTCTGCCCCCCACCCCATCATTCTTTCTTTCTGCCCCCATCACTCTCCCAGCCTCCTGCCTGCTTCCTCCCCCACTCCGCAGAGCAGCAACAACAGTGGTGGCAGTGCTTTCAGCCACCCACCTGCTTCCTCCCCCCCCCACAGCAGCAGTAGCAGCACTCTGGGAATCACAACTTGATCAATCCACCTTAGGGCTGCCAGCTCCAAGTTGGGAAATTCCTGGAGATTTGGGGGTGGAGCCTTGGGACAGTGAAGCTTGGGGAGGCAAGCAGCCTCAGCAGGGTATGATACCATAGACTCAACCCTCCAAAACAGCCATTTTATCCAGGGGAACTGGTCTCTGTCGCCTGGACAACAGTTGTAATTCTGGGTGATCTCTTGTCCTTACCCGGAGGCTGGCAATGGTGGTCCTCATGGAGGAAATGGCTGGAGGGTGGAGCCTATGGCATTACACCAGTCCAAAGTTCCTCCCCTCCTCAAATCCCACCCTCTCCAGGTTTCGCCCCTCAAATGTCCAGGGATTTCCCAATGTGGAGTTGGCAACCCTATTTCCTTTTCAGCCAACAGCCAACTTACCTTTATCTGCCTCTCTGTCTTCTGCTTTCCATCTCCACCCCCCAGCCTCTACCTAGGAAAATTACAGTCTTTCTCCATAGTGGGGACCAAAGCAGCTTTCATTATTCCCTCCTCCTCTTTACCTGCACAACAACCTTGTGAGGTTGGTTAGACTGAAATATGTGACTGGTCCAAAATCACGCAGTCAGCTTCCACTGCAAGATGGGGATCTAAACCTGGGTCTTGCAGACCCTACTTTGAAGCTCTAACTGCTGCACCTCACTGGCTTTCACAGGGTGGCTGCTGATGAACAGTAGCTAGCAGCCAAGGCTAGGTGAGTCATGCAGATCAGGGGGGACCTGGCAACCCTAGACTACTGCCAGGCCTAGAGTTCCCAACCTCCAAATGGGAACAGGAGAGCTCCATGGGAACTGGACTCTAGACAGCAGAGGTCTGTCTCCCTGAAGAAAATGGCTGCTTTGGAGGGTGGACTCTGTGGCATTATACCCAGCTGTAGCATTATACCTTCCCAAACCCAGCCCTCCTTAGAGTCCACCACAAAATCTCTAGAAATCCCCCAGCCTGGCCCTGGCAACTCTTGTGAGGCCTGGCCTCAAGGCTCCCTCCCTTCCTCCCTCCAAGGCCGAAAGAGGCCTGGAAAGGGCCCTTCCCCCACCCCCTTTTACTGACAAAGCCAGTTAGAAGCCTCTCCCCCCCCTCAGCGTTCTAATATCTCTTGATGCCTGGAGTTAGGTCCCTGCAGAGGTCATTCAAAAGGGTTTTTTATTTATTTATTTTTTATTTATTTATTTTGATTTATATCCCGCCCTCCCCGAAGGCTCAGGGCGGCTAACAATATAAAGAATCTAAACAATATAAACAATATAAAACAATATCAACCAGATAAAATTATAAAAACAAACAATACAACATAAGCACATTTAAACCCAAGATGACATGTTTTCAAGGTGGAATATCGAGGTGGAATAGCGGCAGTGGCGGCTCCTACTCAAAAGCCTGGCGGAAGAGCTCCGTCTTGCAGGCCCTGCAGAATTGGACAAGGTCCCGCAGGGCCCGGATCTCCTCTGGGAGCTCCTTCCACCAGGTAGGAGCCGCCACCGAAAAAGTCCTGGCTCTTGTGGCAGCCAGCCTCGCATCTCTGGGGCCAGGAATTTCCAAAAGATGACGGCCCCCAGACCGAAGTGCCCTTGGGGGAACATGTAGGGAAAGGCGGTCCCTCAGGTAAGCCGGACCCTGACCATACAGGGCTTTAAAGGTGATAACCAGCACTTTGAAGCGAATCCGGTACGCTATTGGCAGCCAGTGCAGCGCTTTCAACACAGGCTGAATATGGTCCCTCCTAGAGAGACCCATCAGCAGCCTGGCTGCAGCATTCTGCACTAGCTGCAGCTTCCGGATTTGCGACAAAGGCAGCCCTAAGTAGAGAGCGTTACAGTAGTCTAACCTTGAGGTGACCGTTGCATGGATTTTTGGGGAATTCAACCATTCCTGAAGGGATTTTTTCACTTTTTGGATTTTTCTACAAACCCAGGAAGTCTACTGACTATGTAGGAAAAGCTGTTGGGGGAGAGTGAGCCCCCTGTTGGTGGGAATAGATATCCATACATTTTGGCTATTAGTATAAGGATAGGCTATAAGCCTGGTTCATTCCTTTATAATCTTTGCAAGTCTGATTATATGCATGCTTTGCTAAATAAAGAACTTATATAGATCAATATTATCTGAGTTTGAGTTCTGTATTGCAACTGGATCTCTAAGGCTAAATTCCGTGGCCTGGGGCTGCTCAGCTAAGGTCTACCACTTTTTGTTAATTAATTATCTGCAGCTCTAGCCCAGAGCTGATAAGTTATTAATTCCCAGAAACCAGGCTGGAGGAGGGACCTCTCCTCCTGTCTGAGTTGGGAACGTTCCAAAGGAGGTCCTGGTGGCAGTCTACTGATTTAAGTGTTCCTGAAGCATGTGGGTCTTTGGTATCTCTCATTCCTGGAGGGGCGTGAGAGAGAAGTGAGATCCTGCACATGCTGGCAGAGTATCAGGAATTGTGCCTCTTATCTCCTGGACTGGGGCTCTGAGGGGAACAAAACCTGTACAAGAGGGGCTAAAATTCATTTTCCAGATCTCGTTTGGCAAAAAAGAGCTGCCATCAGCTGCCAAGATGGCATTGGGGAGAGAAAAGGCTCAACAAAATGGAGGTTGATAACAACAAAAGTAATAACCACATCCTACAAAAAGAGCGACATTCCAGCAAGTCTGAGAGTAGCACGGAACCCAGAAAAAGGTATCCACATTATGTACTGCTATCCTGAAAGAAAAGAACACCATATTGGTTGCATACTGTTACAGAATTGTTCTAATCTACCACTCTCCCCTGTGTGGGAATAGAATTTAACTTCTGTCAAACTGACCTGAGAGGGAATCAAGTAGGGGCATGAAAGCCAGGGCCTCCAGTACCCCTTCCCACACACCATCTTGAGAAACACAGTGAAGAACAGCTAGTTTTGAGTCCAGCAGCTCCTTAAAGACCAACATGATTTTCAGGGTATAAGCTTTTTAGAGTCAAGTTTGTCTTTCCCATTTGTATATTTTAGTAAACAGAATTAAACATATATGGAGGATGGAACAGCATGCACGTACAATGTATTTCCCCCCCAGAGGAGTAATTTGTTCAGACTATGTCACAGTGTGTTTAGCATCCCATAATGTGAAAGAGGTTTTCATGGCTATGGGTTTTCAGCATGATTCATCACCCAGCTTATTTTCTTGATTCTGTTGGGGAAGGTGCTGCTTTTGAATATGTGAAGCAACATAAAATATAAAAAAAGGATGCCATTCCAAATTATTCCCTTTTCCACATTAAACAAGAAGAGTAAGGCAATTTGACATAATCGGCCTGCAGATCTCTCAGTGATTAAAGCAGAAGGCACTTACACTGGGGCTAAATTATTTTCCTTTTAAGTTGAACACAACACACACACCCCAAAGTATTGCCCCCATCACAGTGAGGCATAAGAATTATGATTTCACAGCATGCTTCTCCTGTACAGATCAGGTCAAGAACTTGTACTTATGATTAAAACACAAGTGAACATCTCAAGAAGCTATTAAACATGAAATGAAAATAGAAAGTTGGTTTTTACTTCAGAGGAGCGGCTTTAACTGAAGGCCTTGCCATTTTAGTACGTTTGAAGAAACCTACAGATAGTTCCAGTTTCAGGGTTACATCTTAAAACAACTAAGCTTTGGGTTCTCTGACATCATCCCCTTCATACTTCTGTTTGGCTGCTGAAGGGGCTGTCTTTCACTACAACTAGGTTTGCCAACTCCAGGTTGGGAAGTTCCTGGAGATTTTGGGGGTGGAGCTAGGTAGGGTGGGGTACGGGGAGGAGAGGGACCAATGTTCCCTCTAAGCTGTGGAGTCTTGTGAGCAAAAATTCTACTTTGTGAGCTACTGGCATTCAAGTTGTGAACGAGTGAGCGATTTGGCTACTGCATAAATTAGCTTGCTCTGAAGCCATCCTTCTAGAGCTAAGACAAAAATGTGTGATCTGGAGGCTAAAAAACTGAGAGCTAGCTCACACTAACTCAGCTTAGAGGGAACACTGGGAGGGACCTAAGCAAGGTATGGTGCCATGGAGTCCACCCTCCAAAGCAGCCATTTTCTCCTGGTGAACTGATCTCTATCACCTGGAGGTCAGTCAGAATTCCAGGCGACCTCCCTGTACCACCAGGAGGTTGGTGACCCTACCTCAAATCTCTGGGAATCTCCCAAGCCAGAACTGGCAACCCTAGTTGGGTGAGCTTTGGTAGCTTTTAGCTGTGTGTTCCAATCTGTTGGTTAAACTGCACAATGCTCTTATGGAGAGAAGAATGGAGAGAAGAATTTGTATCCACCATGTAAACGTAGATCCCAGTTTGGAGTTAGGATTGCCAAATCTAAGATGGATTTGGGGATGAAACCTGGGGAGACCTCATGGGGCCACGGAGTCCACCCTCCAAAGCTGCCATTTTCTCCAGGGAGGCTGATCTCTGTGATCTGGAGACCAGTTGTAATTCCAGGTGATCTCCAGGCCCCTCCAGGGGCATGGCAACCCTTCTTTCAATGAACTCTGGTATTTGGTGCCACAGCAACTCTGACCCCAGAAACAGCTCAGTTTTTAGATGAGAATAGACCTGCCAAATTAGTCGTCAAGATGCCAGAAGATCTGTGATTGGATTTCTAATGGGCTGTGGGGTGTCAGACTCCCAGTCAAGTTACTCTCAGCAACACACACTTTGGCAGTGATACGTTTATTGAGATATATGTGTGATCCAGAAGGGAACCTGTATCAGAACTAAAAAATTGGCATGCTTTTGCCTTAATATAAGTAATTCAAATACAGCCCCTGCCCCTCTCACAGGTCACATCCAGTTCTTACTATTGTCATGGCAACCTCTGAGAAAATATAGGGTTTCTTATCTGAGCTCAAGCTGGCACAAAAAGGTCCAAGGACACTTTCCCCTGGGAATGGGAAAGGAGATGCCTCTTACAGAAAAGTTATGGCTTACTACAAGCAAAGGTTCATACTGTCTCACCCACATACTCCCCATAGGAATCCCCCACCCAGCAATCATGTCACATGAAGCAAGCAAAGGGAACTGAGGCTTAACAGCCCCCCCCGCCATTGTTTGCTTGTAAATAGCCTCCAGAAGCCCTGATGCAACTTGAGCCCATGGATCTAGGGAGTTTCCCCTGGCATTTTCAAGATCTTAAATATATATGTGCAATTTGTCATCCCCACCCCACCCTGGGGATAGACAGGCACCCTCCAGACACCCTGTATGGATGTTTCTCCAAAGAGAATTAAGAGCAGCTTCATGGAACGTCCAAGTTGGGGAGGGTGGGTGTCAAATGGTCCCTTTTCCGGCTCAAGGGTCAGTCTCGATTCAAGCTTCTTGTGGCTGCACCAGAGATCCATTCATGGATCATTCTCCTCTCCTCCACTTTATCCTCACAACAACCCTGTGAGGTAGGTTAAACTGAGGGTGTGCAGACTGGCCCCAGGCGACCCAACCAGCTTCCATGACACAGGCAGGGATTTGAACTTGCACCTCCCAGATCCTAGCCCAACACTCTGACCACTAAAGTACACTGGCTTCTCAATGGATTTTGCTCTTAAACTACATAAAACAATTTTGGAACAGAAACTAAGGAAGAATGACAAAATAACGGAAATGGAAGATGTTGCTCTCTGTCAGTGAAATGGGAAAGTCTGGAGTCTTAATAGACATGTTACCCCCCCTTCTAATGGGCTATAAAATAGTATTGTATAAGAACCATGGCAAAATTTTTGCTGTTCTCACTTTTGGCCATTTACAGCATTGCTCCTAATTTATCTCAGAGAAATAATTGCTTTATGTGTCTTCAGAGGAGTCGGCATGGGTAGTTTGTAACACAAAGGTCACAGTTTGTGACATAAAAGTCCTGTCATAAAGATTTGGGAAGTTTTCCCACAAAGCAAGCTAGTAAAATTAGATTACCTGAAGTAAAGAGAAATATGAGGTAATTGGTTTATCTGAGATTAAAATCAAGCAAAGGATAGGGATGTATAAATTTATAAGGACAGTGTGTTTATATTAGGAAAGCATTTAGTGGGAAAGAGAGGTTTATAGCATTATTTCTTTGCACCACCGCAACAACGTATCTTTGGCTGTGACTCCAACTGAGAATTTCCACAGCAGAGACATTGCAGGAATTCAAGTTCCAGATTCTTTTTTAAAAGTAGCATTTATGTTTCTGACATACTTCCACAAATTTTCCAGCCAAGATGTGAGAAAATACAAAGCCAAGCAGCTCTGGCTATGCTCTTATCACTGCTGAGATATGCATGCACACGCATATATAATTTTAAATTTTAAAAATATGTATATGTACACTGATCTAACCTATAGCATGCCATACTGTCAGAATCGGGCTCTGCTGATTGTCATGTTGACTAATGTTTTCATTTGTTTCCGTCTTGAGAACATAAGAACATAAGAGAAGCCAATGTTGAATCAGGCCAATGGCCCATCCAGTCCAACACTCTGTCACACAGCGGCCAAAATATACCAGGTGCCATCAGGAGGTCCAGCAGTGGGGCCAGGGCACTAGAAGCCCTCCCACTACTGCCCCCTCCAGCACCAAGAATAGAGTGCATCACCTGCCCCAGACTGAGAGCTCTAATTCCATACCCTGTGGCTAATAGCCACTGGTGGACTTCTGCTCCATATGTTTATCTAATTTCCTCTTGAAACTGTCCATGCTTGCAGCTGCCACGACCTCCTGAGGCAGTGAATTCCATATGTTAATCACTCTTTGGGTGAAGAAGTATTTCCTTTTATCTGTTCTAGCCCGACTGCTCAGCAATTTCATAGAGTGCCCACGAGTTCTTGTATTGTGAGAAAGGGAGAAAAGTACTTCTTTCTCAACCTTCTCAATCCCATTCATAATCTTATAAACCTCGATCATGTCACCCCTCAGCCGTCGTTTCTCCAAGCTAAAGAGCCCCAAGCATTTTAACCTTTCTTCATAGGGAAGGTGTTCCAACCCTTTTATCATTCTAGTTGCCCTTCTCTGCACTTTTTCCAATGCTATAATATCCTTTTTGAGATGTGGTGACCAGAACTGTACACAGTATTCCAAATGAGGTCGCACCAATGATTTATACAGGGGCATGATGATACTGGCTGATTTGTTATCAATTCCCTTCCTAATAATCCCCAGCATAGCGTTGGCCTTCTTTATTGCAGCTACACATTGTGTAGACATTTTCAGCGAGTTATCCACTACGACTCCAAGATCTCTCTCTTGGTCAGTCTCTGCCAGATCAGACCCCATCAACGTGTATTTATATTTAGGATTTTTGGCTCCAATGTGCATCACTTTGCACTTGGCCACATTGAACCCCATTTGCCACGTTGACGCCCACTCACCCATCCTCAACAGATCCCTTTGGAGTGCCTCACAATCCTCCCTGGTTTTCACCACCCTGAACAACTTCGTGTCATCTGCAAATTTAGCCACATCACTGCTTACTCCCAATTCCAAATTGTTAATAAACAAGTTAAAAAGCATTGGACCGAGTACTGATCCCTGTGGTACCCCACTGCTTACCACCCTCCACTGAGAAAGTTTCCCATTTATACTCACTCTCTGTTTCCTATTTATAAGCCAGTTTTTGATCCACAAGAGGACTTGTCCTTTTATCCCATGACTATTGAGCTTACTTAGGAGCCTTTGATGAGGAACTGTATCAAAAGCCTTCCGGAAGTCAAGGTAAATAATATCTATTGGGTCCCCCTTGTCCACATGTTTGTTCACTCCCTCAAAAACACTAACAGGTTCGTGAGACAAGATCTTCCCTTACAGAACCCATGCTGAGTCTGCCTCAATAGTTTTTGTTCATCAATGTGCCTACTAATTCTTTCCTTAATAACAGTTTCCACCAACTTACCCGGTATCGATGTCAGACTGACTGGCCTGTAATTTCCCGGATCTCCCCTGGAGCCCTTTTTAAAGATGGGAGTGACATTAGCTACCTTCCAGTCCTCAGGAATGGAGGCAGATTTTAAAGAAAGATTACATATTTTTGTCAGGAGATCCACAAGTTCACATTTGAGTTCTTTCAGAACTCTCGGATGAATGCCATCCGGGCCTGGTGATTTATTAGTTTTTAAATTGTCCATCAGTCGGAGGACTTCCTCTCTTGTTACCGCAATCTGATTCAGGTCTTTCAAACCCCCTCCCGAAATTGGTGCTTCTGGAGTGGGCAAACACTTCTCCTCTTCCACAGTGAAGACAGAGGCAAAAAATGCATTCAGCTTCTCAGCCATTTCCCTATCATCCTTCACTACTCCTTTTACCCCTTGGTCATCCAAGGGCCCCACTGCCTCCCTGGCTGGCTTCCTACTTCTAATGTATTTGAAGAAAGTTTTATTGTTGGTCTTTATGTTTTTTGCGATATGCTCCTCATATTCCCTTTTTGCTTGCCTGATCACAGACTTGCATTTTATTTGCCATAGTCTGTGTTCCCTTTTATCAACCTCACTAAGACTAGCTTTCCACCGCTTAAAGGAATCCTTCTTACCTTTTACAGCTTCCATTACTTTATTTGTTAACCATGCAGGCTTTTTTCTATACCTATTTGTACCTTTCCTAACCTGCGGTATATATTTTTTCTGAGCTTCTAGGATTGTATTTTTAAATAGTCTCCAAGCTTCCCCAATGGTTTTGACCTTCTCCACTCTTCCTTTCAATTTCTTCCTCACATGTCCCCTCATACCAGAGAAGTTACCCCTTTTAAAGTTAAAAGTGGTTGCGTCAGTCTTTTTGGGCAACTCCCTATCTGTACAAATGTTAAACTCAGTGACATTATGGTCACTGTTTCCAAGTGGTGCAATCACTTTTACATCTCTCACCAGGTCTTGGGTGTTACTTAGGACCAAATCCAGGATCGCCTCTCCCCTGTTAGGATCTGTGACCATCTGTTCCACAGCACAGTCATTGAGAGTGTCTAAGAACGCAATCTCTTTTTCCCGACTAGAACTCATATTGACCCAATCAATGTGTGGGTAGTTAAAGTCGCCTATTACAACACAGTTATTTCGTCTAGCCGCTATCTTTAATTCATTCATCATTTTATAATCCTCCTCTATCTTTTGATCTGGTGGGCGATAACAAACTCCCACTGTTAAGCCTCCTTTTGGACCCACTATTTCAACCCATAGCATTTCCAGAAGGGAATCCAATTCTCTTACCCTCTCAATCTTACTGGACAGTATACCCTCTCTGACATACAGAGCCACCCCACCTCCAACCCTTCCCCCCTATCCTTCCGATATAATTTATAACCAAGAATCACCATATACCACTGATTTTCCTCATCCCACCAAGTTTCTGAAATACCCACAATGTCTATTTCCCCCCCCAGCACCAAGCATTCCAACTCCCCAATTTTACCAAGGTCCTGACTTTCTGGCTCTTCCTGGGCTGCTTACAGAGCCCCTAGGCCAAGAGCCACAGGCAAAGAGCCTCGCCCTTTTGCTCTCGCCCTTCGGCTCGTGCCAGAGGCTCGTGCCTCTTGCAAATTTCCTGCCTTAAATGGAATTGTCTCCCAGGAGAGGGGAGGTTACCTTCTTTGTAGGTTACCTTCACTTTTAGACCATTATGACCATTTGGTCTCATTCCTTTCTAGCCCTCTCTGCTATAAATTCTGAGGGGTGGGAGGAGTAGGTATGAATGTCATATATCTGTATGTATAGGGAATTTCACATTACCAAGTTTCAGCCAGTTTGAAGCCATTTTTGATCCGTCTTGAAGTAAACTGGTACAGGGCTTCCATTTCACACATGGCTTTCCCCTACTGGAAAAGAGCCGGATCAGAGTGGTTTACAGACAGGCAATTCAGACTGCACCGCTTTGTTTTCCCACCATTTCCCACCTGTGCCGTCTTTTCTTTTCTTTTCTTTTCTTTTCTTTTCTTTTCTTTTCTTTCTTTCTTTTCTTTTCTTTTCTTTTCTTTTTGGAACATTCGCTTTAGAGTGCTATAATGCTATAGCACTATAACACAACCTAAAAACAGTGATGGGATTCCGATGGGATCACTATGGCACTGTTTTGACATTGTGTTATAGCGCTATACTGCTATAGCGCTCTAAAGCAAACGTTAAAAAAAAAAAAAAAAAGCCGGAGATTGCCCGTGCGGGCGAAAAATGACAGGAAAAAGTGTTTCAGATCTGGGAGAAGAAACTGAAGACTACTTAGAAGCGGTTTACAGGTAAAACAATTCAGCCCTGTTTCCTGAACAGGACAGAAGCATTTGTGTGTGAAAGTACAAATATATTCCAGTAGGGAACTGGTTCTAAAATGGTTCTGTCTGAAATGTCAGACCAGAAACTATTTGGGAACTGTTCTTGAACCAGAATATATTGCCTGTCTGAAATTCTCCTATGTGTTGAGGGAGTTAGGTTTGCATTGCTTGTACCAACTTTCCCATGAGAACAGGCCCCAAGATGTCTGGCCATCGGGAGCCTCTCATCCTTGGAGAAACATCTGTTGCTGGGCATTAAACTTTTGTAGTGCTGGGTAGTATGAAGGGTGGGGGAGTGAAAGAGGGTGAGAGAGTGAATGCCCACTGCATGACCATTGCATTATGGGAGCCTGACCTATTGCCTATACGATAACCTAACCCTTTGATCTGTTCTTTAGTCTGAACAAGAGATCTCTCTTGTGCACATCTAAAACTCTGTTTCTAATAAAGCTTTCATAAAAGATTATTAGACTGAGAGTGGATTAACTCAAGGGTCTGACACATACCTAAAAGGCAATTTTTAGAAACTCAACAAAATGTAACACTTCTGATGATCCATTTGTTGTTCCTTGTCTTTTCCTTGCATCCGTAAATTCTAACACATAGGTGGGAATGGAGGGTTGTTTCCTAGTGAAAAATGCATCAGTTGAGGTCTGCAAGTGAAATTTTTGGGCATCTATAAAATTGGGGGCCACGGTGGCTCAGAGGTTAAGATGCTGAACTGCGGACCGGAAGGTCGGTAGTCTGGCAGTTAGAAACCCGAGTGTCATGTGATGGAGTGAGCTCCCTTCTCTGGCCCCAGCTCCTGCCAACCTAGCATTTCAAAAGCAAGGAATTGCAAGTAGATAAATAGTTACCACCGGTGGAAAGGTAACAGCATTCCATACACCTCGGCATGTAGTCATGCCAACCACATAACCAAGGAGAAGTCTTTGGACAATGCCGGCTCTTCAGCTTGGAAACGGAGATGAGCACCACTCCCTGGAGTTGGATCTGACTGGCTTTCGAGCAAGGGAAACCTTTACGTTTACTATAAAGCTGGCACACATTCTTCTGTCTGTTTGAGATTTGGTAGGAAGGGTTCAGTGGGTGAGGGATGGTTCAAGTGGACAAGAAGAAGAAGAAGAAGATGAGGAAGAGGAAGAGGAGGAGGAGGAGGAGGAGATTGGATTTATACCCCACCCTCACTACCTGAAGGAGTCTCAGAGTGGTTTACAGTCTTCTTTCCCTTCCTCTCCCCACAACAGACACCCTGTGAGGTACGTAGGGCTGAGAGAAATCTCTTGAGAATTGCCTTTGAGAGAACAGCTCTGAAAGAATTTATGACTGACTCAAGGTCAGACCAGCAGCTGCATGTGGAGGAGTGGGGAATCAAACCCAATTCTCCCTGATTAGAATTGCGCTGCTAACCACTACACCAAACTGACTAGGAATTAATTGAGAGCAGGGTTGCCAACTCTGGGTTGGAATATGCCTGGAGATTTGGGGGTTACATGGAGAGGTTGGGGGGTGGTGGATGATGGAGTTTGGGTGGGAGAGGGAGCTCAACAGATATAACACCATAAGGTCCACCTGCCAAGGCGGCCATTTTCCCCATGGAATTAATCTCTATTGTCTGGAGATCAGCTGTAATTCTCCAGTCCCCAACTGGAGGTTGACAGTCCTAAGGCTGCAGTCACACGTGCCAGTTGAAGCAGAGGGGAGGCAAGGCTGTTTCCTCTGGAGGAATTTGACACACAGTTGTGAGATCACACAGCCCTTCGAAGCTGCAGGTACAGTGTCACTGTGTGATCAGACGCAGGTGAGTCATTTTTTTTTGGGGGGGGTCTATTTGTTTCCCTTGTGCATAAATGAGGAATCGTACCTCTGCACTGAGGGCCCCCTATGGAGCATGTGATGATGCACATACTACAAAAAGGGGGAAAATGGCACTGAGTCGGGATGGAATGATCAGACCATCCCGATGGCATGAGAGTGTGTTTGAGTGATCAGACGGGGGAAAGTCCATTTGTGTCCCATCGGTGTCTCTGAACTCCTGCTTCCGACAACTGTGGGATGCTTCCCAGATGTTGCTGTCTGATCATTCCCTTTAGATCCATCAGGCATTCACAGCTATGTCAGTTCTAAAGGCGCGTGTGATCGCAGCCTAAGTGAGAGTCAGACAGGCATTATAATGAAACTAATCAGCTTGTAACTCCTGAATCAACATGTAGCATACGTACCTACAAAACTGATAAGAGGAAACACTGATAAGAGGATTGGCTCCTCATTATAAGGCTACCATGTGGAAGAATTTTCTGTTTGAAATGGTCTTCTAAGATCTGGACGTGTCCCTTGTCGCATTACACGGCTGCATGATTTCTAAGAAGAATTTTTATTGTGAAATTAACAAAGGAATTTCATATTGAACTTCCTATCTGGTGGGCCTTGTGAATGTTTCAAACAATTGTGATCCTTTATTAATTTTGTTATTTTGAAATTGGTCAATTAATTTGCACTTGCAATAAGATATTACAGTGTTTGTTTTTCACATGGGGGGGGGGCTGTCTGGCAACTCTAGTCCCAGCAAAGAGCCCAAGGTTGTTTCAGCTTGGGAAAACACTGCAGGGATGGCTGTGGAAGTCTGCCCACACCACAGTCTGGAATCAAAATGGGACCTGGCACATTGGGGGAACTTCATCTCTCCAACATCATGTTTGGCTGTGCAGATTTGGGTCAGGGGAACCTTGTCCGTTATCGTGCCGGATGTAACTTCTAGAGCAGACTGGAGCTGAAGTCCCACCAGCTGCTCAAGTGATTGGAAGGTATTCAGCTCTGTGAGGACCTTTCGCTTCTCTCACAGACACATGGAATGCTTCCTGAAATGAGCTGGCCAGTCCCCTCTGGCTTGCTGTTCAGAGCCAATAACTGTCAGCATTGGGAACTGAGGTGGTTACATCCACTTCTGCAACCAGGTTGTCCCCAATCACAATAACTAAAGGACACCCAAGGAACTTTGATAAGATTGCCCTTACTGTTAATCCAAAGTCAGCCAATTTGACCTGCAAAATGTCTCTCAAATGCTGCACAGCATGGCACTGACGTACCCAAGCTTACATTATTATGCATCAAATGAAGAAAGCCCTAACTACATGGAAATGAACAAAAGAAGAGTCCTGCTGGATCAGACCAGTGAGGGTCCATCTAGTCCACCATCTTGCCTCACACAGTGACTAACCAGTTACTCTGAAGGGCCAACAACCGGGCATAGAGGCTGAGGCCTTCATAAGAACATCAGAAGAGCCCTGCTGGATCATACCAGTGGTCCATCTAGTCCAACATCTTGTCTCACATAGTGGCCAACCAGTTCCTCTTTTGCACACAGTGTAGGGTTGCCAGGTCTGCGTTAGAAAATACCTGGAGACTTTGGGGGTGGATCCAGGAGAGGGCGGGGTTTGGGGAGGGGAGGGGCCTCAGCATGGTACAATCCCATAGAGTCCACACTTCAAAGCAGCCATTTTCTCCAAGGGAGCTGATCTCTGTCAGCTGGAGATCAGTTGTAAAAGTGGGAGATCCCCAGGCCCCACCTGGAGGCTGGCAACCCTAACACAGTGGCTAAACAGCTCCTCTGGAGGTCCAACAACAAGTGACATGAAAAGGAGATTCAGTTGCATGGGGAAGAAAGAAATCTTCACCATCATCACTGCCACAAGGATGTGGAACAGTCCCACATTTGCTGAGTCACATTCATTTCCCTCCACTTCTGCTGTAGCCTTCAGCTCTGGCAAACCAGGCAACCAAACAAGCTCTATGAGACAGGGGGAAACAGGATAAATAGCAGAGAGCTTTCCAGTTTCCATGTTCCGCAGAATGGTCAGGCCTTTGACAGGAGTATCAGAAGAAGAAGAAGAGGAGAAGAGATTGGATTTAGACTCTGCCCTTCACCCAGAGTCTCAGAGTGGTTTACAATCTCCTTTCCCTTCCCGTCCCCACAACAGACACCCTGTGAGGTAGGTGGGGCTGAGAGAGCTCTGAGAGAACTGCCCTTGAGAGAACAGCTCTGAAAGAACTTATGACTGACCCAAGGTCACACCAGCAGCTGCATGGGGACAAGTGGGGAATCAAACCCGGTTCTCCCAGATTAGAGTCTGCGCTCTTAACCACTACACCAAACTGGGTCAGCAGGATGTACCTCAGAGGCTGTCAGGAACCCTATCAAGCTCCATCAGCCTCTCAGAGATGCCTCAGGACTAGAGCAGTTGGGAGTTAGAAAGTGGAAGGGGTGAGAATTTGTGTGGCCACCACTTCCTCAATCCCAACTTTCCCTTCCAGATTCCGCCCCCCCACTCTTTAGGACTCCTGAAATGTTTTGGGGAGGCCAAACACATATTTGGAAGCCCACAAAGGAAAAAGAGGCGAGGTTTAGACACACCAAATGGTGAGTAATGTAACAAGGCCCCAAGGCAGTAGAATAACAAAAGAAAAGCCACTTTGCTTAGTTATTTTGCAGATGAAATGTAAAACAAGTTATTGTTTGAAAAGATTATACCCACAATGCATTTGGGGGAAAGCTTGTGGGCGGTTTTGTTTGGTTTCAGCTAAAGTGTTGTTTTGTTTTTCTGAAGAGCCCATATCCCTTGGTATCACCTTGTTCTTTATGCTGAGCACTATAAAGTTTCAGGGTATAACCTCTTGTTTGCAGCCAAATCATTGGTGACAGCCTTGTGTACGTAAGCGAGTTTGCTAGATGAATGAAACGACTTCACGGGAGGCTCAGGAGAAATGCGCAAAAGCTGGCTTTGTAATGAACAGGATTACCTAGGGACAATTTGTGTTAGACACATGCTTATTGCCAGAGAAACACAGGAACTCTGCGGCTGAAGCATGTTTATACTGGTGTTAACATATAAATAAGACCTGAACTATTTAGAGCAACATTAAGCAGAGAGAGAGACACCCTTCCAAGCCCACTGATTTATGTTTATGATTGCGCAGGAAATCTACCAGCTGTGCACAGAAAGCTACTTGGCTCGGTGGCAGAACATCAACCTGGCATGCAGAAGGTCCTTGGCAGCACCTCCAGTTAAAGGATCTGGCAGCAGGCGACATGCAAGATTTCTGCCTGACCTTGATGGGCCAAAAGGCTGATCCAGGACACAGCAGCTTCACGTGTCAATGTGTCCACGAAAGGACTGGGATGCTTCCTTTCATTTTGTTGCCTGCCAGAGTCTGCAAAACAAGATTTGCGGAAACTCCTGTTGGACTAGTTTTGACTTGGTGGGTCAGAGGTCCAGCCTGATAAAAACATCCATATGTGCTAGGGTTCCCAATTCCAGCCTGAAGCAGTCCTGGAAATCTGGGGGTGGAGCCTACAGAAGGCGGGGCCAGAGGAGGGGCGGGAGCTCAGCAAGGTTACAATGCCGTGGGATCCAAAACACCTATTGGCTCCAGGGTAGCTGATCTCCGTATTCTGTAGCCCCACTTCCCCTGCAGATTATCCCACTCGTGTGACTGGGGCCTTAGTTCTTTTTATTGATTGATATGATTTTTATATATTTTACTCAATTGTGAAAGAATATTTTGATGACTTAAACTTGAGGCACAGCTTTCACATTGCAATGAACATAGTCTAGACTCTAAAGTAAGATTTCATCGGTCTTGTTATGGGGATCAGAATATGTCTTCCGAAACTCACTTTTTAAAAATATGGCCAGTGATTACGCTTATTCTCTCCCCCCCTCCCCCCCTTAAAATACTGATTGATTCTGAAGAGAAGTCAAGGCACCCTTTTGTAAGTTCGACTCCTGCAGTTTAAGTTCAGCAAAATCAACCCTCAGTGTTCTAGCAGGACTGGAAGGCTTGGGAAGACATTGCCTGTCTCTGACCATCTACAGAGTACAGTTCTGAAATTCTGCAGAACCTCAATTCCCACCTCTCTTTACATTTCTCTTTGATCAAAATGGAATTGTTTTGCAACAGACTCCAAATTTCTAAAAAGAGAGGAAACAAAATGGACTGTTGCATTTCAGGAAGAAAGCGGATAGAGAGGCTTGAGCAGAATCTGTCTCAATAACACTCTTCTTCAATCTTGGTGCTGCCTTTCCAGAGAGGAAGGCAGGGAGGTACGGAGGAGGCAAGATTTCATCCATTCTGACTTTCCTATGGATTCCATTTGTGGCCAGAAATAGATGTCCCCAAGTCTGACTTGAAGAGGCTGAGGGATGACAGAGAAGACCATTCACTGGTCAATTCAGGCCTCCCTGTGCCTATTTTACAAAAAAGGAATTTACCATGCAATCCCATGCAGAGTCTGCCCTTTGACTTCAATGGGTTTTGACTGAAGTTACACCGTATAGGACTGCACTGTTAATGGCCAGTTCACCAGAATTGGGAAGGGAAAAGACCTTAGGTGAGGGGTGCAGTCTCTGACAATTTCATCCCAATTTTTTTGGCGGGGGGAATGTTTGAGAAATTTACATCTGGAAATTATATTTCCCATTGAAACTCGTGGAATCAACAATTGGTTTACTTCCCACTCACTGTCAGGCTGAACTAATACATTTTGATTCATTTTTAAAATGACAAATGGGTCCCATCCAACTTTCACTTTCTTTTTATTCCCTTAGTAACTGCAAAGAAACTAATAATATATGGCTGCCATTTTGTTTTAGCAGCAGCCGTTTGCCAACTGCATCATGTGTACTTCTGCGGCCATTTACATTTCTTTTAATTTTTGGTTATAAATGTACAGCTTTCCCCCCGCCATGTCTTTATTATTTTCTACTTTCCTGCCCATCTTTTTTGCATCCAATTTCATTTTTATAGATCACTCTGAGTGTGCAGATATTTCATACAAAACGCTTGTCAGGTTAAAATATGGATGTGTAAAATTGATCTTTATGCACACAAACTCTCACATACAGGAAGAGAAAATGAAGTATATAAATACAAAAATGCATCCATAGTCATCTACCCGGTACCACAATCTAAAGCTGCTTTAAGCATCCAATTTATATTTTTGATCTACTCCAGTACATGGTACAGAGAGGGACGAGTCCAAACCAATGTTTGTGCCTTCCAAAAGCCCTGCCCTTTTTCCATGATGGTTTCTGTCTGGGTCCGGAGTTACCCCTGCCCCGGGAATCGACGAGGGAGTGAAGCAGAAGTGGCCACAGGAGAATGAGCTGGGCCTCGAGGCCTGAGAGGACCCGCAGCCTTTGTGGCAGAGCTTCCCTACTACTTGTGGGTCCAATGCGGCATGGGGGTGGAGGGCCAATGCCCATGGGCAGTGAGGCTCATGGCCTCTCGCCTCCTTTGGACCTCTGCATTTGGCCAGAGGAGGCAAGGGAGGTGCCACGGCTCAAAGTCTTGGATGCTGGAGCCTAATTGGGGAAGCCAGAGAGGAGGGCAATGGCATGCACTCGGCCATGGGGAGCCCAACTGGGGGAGGCAGGAGGGGAGAATGTGCAGTGGCAGGGCTGGGGTCTAGTAAGCTAGTAAAAAGGAGTGGACTGTCCAAAGGCCCTAAGGAAAGGGGGTGGCAAAATGGTACAAAAAGGTAAGTTTGGGAAGGGGGATCAAGAGAAGGGCATTCCTTGCCCCTGGGAGCGCCTTTTTTAATGCCCCAAATTCTCACACCTAAATGTGTGACACATCATTTCTTTCAGCTTTTCATCTGGTCACCCCAGCTGAATACCTGTAGAAACCGTAACAACTTACCTGCACATGGCTGCTACTGAATCAGCTGGTCACTTGCAACAGGGAATAGTATAGTATTCTTTAGCTTGTGCTAACCCGGATGGCCCAGTCAACCAATCTCACCAGACCTTGGAGGCTAAGCAGGGTCAACCCTGTTTAGTGCTTGAATGGGAGACCATGGAGAAAGTCCAGGGTGGCTTCGCAGAGGCAAAGGACGGCAAACCACTTCTGCTCATTTCTTGCCTTGAAAATCCTGTGACAGGTTGCCATAAGTGGGCTGCAATTCAATGGCACTTTACAGAGACACATTCTTTAGATTAGACTTCTCTCTCTCCTTTCAGCTGCAACATGGAACTGAATTGAATCTACCTTAATAAATGTCAGTTTCCCCTTTTGCAATATCCTTCTCTGGAGTCTATTTACTGCATGTGATACCACACTTCTATGACAATGCGGCTTCACAATATAAATGAATACATATCCCCAATACTTCTTTCTCCTGCTGTGGCAGCAGTGGCATACACAAGCTGTGGTCACACTGGTGGCTTAGCAAGATATGGTGCCACCTCTAATTGAACTGGTTGAAAGTGTTGCAGGGTGTATCAGCCACATAGCACACACTGCTGCGGGTTACCCACGGAGACATCCCGTGGTAAAGCATCCACATTATTGCAGTGCCTCAACCACAGAGTGTGCTGCCAAAAATATGCCAAAATTCATGTGGCAGAATGGATCTGTGGGTTCAGACTGCAAAATCCATTCTGCACACACTCCCCGGAATTCAGACACCCGGCCATCTGCAATGACTGCACAGGGAACTGAAAACATCACTTGTGATGTGGTTCCTTTTTAACTCGGCTCCAAGTCATCCTATGACAGGATAAGTATGGCTGGGGAATGCCTGACAGATGTGGCTGTCTGTCTGCACCCATTTGATCTGGAGGGAAGGAGTGGCTCCCTGATTCTTCTAAAAAAATCTTCTTTTAAAAAAAAAGTGGGAAGGGGAAGGAAGAGCCCTCAATAGCCCCCATTGTAGGTACGGTCCAGCCCTGAACAGTAAAACAGCTGTAAGGGCTGATGTTACAAAAGGATGCCTTGATTTCTCTTCAAAGGGATATCAAAGAAAAATGAAGGAGGAATCTGTCTCTTAAAGAAAAAAGAGAACAATAACTACACTGATGACATCTAAAAGATGAGTTCTCCTCCCCATAACAATGTGGCTGAAGGAGGGCACAAAGGCAAGCCTGGGCTTTGCTCCCACCCCACAAAAGGCCCACGAACTAGAGATGAAAGTCCAGAGCAGCTCCTGCTGCCTTGCAGAGTGTCGGAATAGAAGTCCGGCCAGCCTGATTTGTCTCGGCTGACTGACTGACTGGAGCCCTGCAAGGTCTCGAGAGAGCTCTTTCCCAGCCATGCCGTTTGACACCCACTAACTGGAGACATCAAGGATCGAACCAGTGACCTTCAACAGAAATTGCTGCATTTTTTTTAGTAGTAGTGGTGGTAGTTTATTGTCACAATCCAAAACCAGCAGTTATGTCAACGTGCAGGAGATGAGAGCAATGGAAGCCACTTTGGATCCCCATGGGGGATGAAGGAGAAGAACGGCCCATCAAGTTGCAGCCGACTCGTGGTGAACCCTTCCACAGGGCATTCCGTGCAGGGGGAAAGCAGCGGTGGTTTGCCATTACCAGCCTCTGCATGGCAACCTCGGACTTCCTTGGTGGTCTCCCATCCAAGTACTAACCAGGGATGATGATGATGATGATGATGATGATGATGATGATGATGATACTTTTGATTTATGGATCGCTTTTTCCCACGCACCTGTGGGCTCAGAGTGATTTATAGTTACTCATGACAATTGGACTAACAATATTCATGGGGGATAGGGGAGACAACATACAATATTGTTAATTACACATATTGTAGCTGGTCGGAGGATTCCACTGCAGGCTGAATCAGTCATGTCCCGATGGCATGTATTCTTTGTTGGCTGGCTGATGATGTCCGAGCTTCTTGATGTCGCACTGCCACACTGCCGCTGCCTGGCCGACTCGCTTGACTGCAGGAGTGCCAAAACAGATCTTTTCATCTTTTGATCTTACCGCATTGCAGAAATCACACTCAGCAGCTAACACCTCCCAGAGGGAATAGTGTGCCCACCCCCTTACGGGTGGTCCCCAATTTATCTACTTGCCAAAGCTTTCAAATATCTGAGTAGACGATGAGCTAGGGACAAGGCTAGGTTGCTCACACCAGCGCGGGGCTAGAACTGGCAAAGCTTGGCAGTTCAGGTGTTATAGTTAAGCAGGGGAATTACCCACTGCACCACCGCTCAGCTTCCAAGATCTGATGCGACTGGGATAGCCTGGGATAGCCTGAGCCATGCAGGTCAGGATTTTTTGGGGGGAGGGTGCACTCCACCACAATGTCAGAGCCCCACACAATGCCTCATCATGCCTGACGTTACAGTGGTGGGAAGTGCCAACATGCCCCAGCCGACTTCTGGTGACCCTGCTTAGCTTCCAAAATCTGACGAGCTCCGGCCAAACTGGGCTGCCCAGGCTGCTACTGGGGAGAAAAGTGTGATATAAATAAAGAGACTGATAAATTATTATTTTTCCCCCCAATGAGCTAATTTAATTAAAGCAAGTAAAGGAAAGTAACATGGGCTAACGCTCTCCAAGGAGAGTGGTGATTAATGAAATAGCCTATAGCTTTGGATTGGAAGGTGACTTGTGGAAAATGTAAATGTTCTAAACACATCAGGAATCAGCTGGGCACGACTGGGTTTTGCAGCCTGTGGAACAGCCACAAACGGGTCCCTGAACCATTGAACTGGTCCTTGAAAAATCAGCTGGCTGTTTCCACCTTGCAAATGGGACCTGAGCAGAACAAATTAGTGTACAAGCAGGTCTAGTTCAGGTGTATCCAAACTATTTCAGATGTTTTTGTATCACATAACTACACTGCTTTCTTCCATGTCTTGGGAAGCACAGTGACTTCTGTCATCCTCTGTTAGCTCAGGTGGAAAGCCTCCAGGTGAGGCCTGGAGTTCTCTTGGAATAACAGCTCTTCTCCAAACCACAGAGATAAGTTCCCCTAATGAGAAGGCAGATTCACAGGGCAGACTCCATGGCACACCATAGATTCTAGGTGAAATCCCTCCCCAGATTCCCCCATCAACAGGCACCACTCCTAAACCTCTAGGAATTTCCATGGCTGGAGTTGGCAACCATGATTGGAACTACTTGCTGGAGTCAACGGGAAAAAAAGAAATTGGAAATTGGCACTACTACACTATTCCACTATTTCTATCATTAAACTATCTTCCTGGTGTTGAGGCAGAATAATGCTTATGAAGAAATGCATTTTGAGGGTAGAGGTCTGACCTGATAAAAAGCCTTTACCAGGAGGTTTTTAAAGTCTCTCTCTCTCTCTCTCTCTCTCTCTCTCTCTCTCTCTCTCTCTCTCTCTCTCTCTCTCTCTCTCTCTCTCAGCAGACAACAGGCAGACAGGCAGGAAGAAGCCTGTTCAATGGCTTTCCACCCTCACTTCAGCTGCCTTTTAAGAAATGCTAACAGGTCCAGCTAGAGACAATAGCAGGGTCCGCTCTTCCCCTCCCTCTTCTTGGCACATTATTAATCAATGAGTGAAGGTCAACTCTACTGTGATTGTATGGAATGAAGTTTTGTGGCAAGGACAGGATGTATATAGCAATATTTGTATGTAGCCACCCTGAGCTTGCTTTGGCGGGAAGGGCGGGATCTCTCTCCTATATAATAAACCTGTTTGGGGGTGGCAAGATTCCATGCTTGCCCTCAGCCATTGGCCCATCAGCCGCCACTCAAGATTACTCACGTGCCATTGGCTGGGTGCTGGGTCTGCTCCTCTTCCCTGCCCACTCCAACTTCAGCCACTGTGCCCTGTCAGAATTACTGGCAAATGGCTTTCTCTCTTGATAAAGACACTTTTCTGTGTGGACTAACTTTCCCCTCAGTGGCTGTTGGTAGATGTCACGAAATGGCAGTTACCTGTGTTTGTAAGACGGCTGTGGTTATTTGTTTAAAATGTTCCCTCATAAGATTTAATTGAGCTGTAGTCCCAGAGAGGGATCTGCAGGGGTATCACTCACTGGGTTGAACAGGGCTTCCTCATCTGCTGGCCTACAGTTCCCAGCTACCCCAAGACCAAAAAGTGTGGGAAAACAGGGACTGTCCCAAGGCAGTCTTCATCCCTGGGAGCAGCAGAAATTCAGCCACTCCACAGTTGGCTGGACTGGAGAATGAATGGAAGTTTCCCTGCCCTCTTGGGCAAGAGAGAGAGGCTGCAGTACAGCCAGAGGCCAGTCCAAGGAGAGATCCTATATTGAGCCCACAACCTCTAGAAGTAGAGAGTATTGTGTGTAGGGAAAGAGGATTGTGTTTAACCCCTGTTGATTTATGCCCTGTTGGTTCATAGTGTGTGCTTACTCCTAAAGTGTTTGTGTGCTCCATAACTCTGTAAATAGTTAAATAAATTCTTTAATTTGGGTGAATCATCTCTGTTGTGCTCTGACCACATAGTCTCCCCTGCTCTGCACAATACCAAAGGGAGGGGGTAGCCTAGGGAAGCAAGGAAAGGCCAGACCCTTGGGTTGCCAACTTTTCAGGGATCCCCAAAGATTGGGGATTCCATCTCCAAATAGGGAGATTCAGCCAGAGGAGTCTCACTGTCCTTCTAAAAGGACAGTGACAATTCCATGAGTGGTGGTAGTAAATCTAAGGAGTGAGATACACCCACAGGATGAGGGTGGGAGGCAAACAGCTGAGTTTTAAACTGGATCCCATTTTACCATGGTAGGCAACTAAGCCTGGTTTCAGACAAAGGAAACCCTTTGCAGACCTTTGTGAGGAACTCATTGGGGCCAGTCCTGACTAGGGTTGCCAGCTCCAGGTAGGGAGATTCCTGGAGATTTTCTGGTAGAGTCTATTGAAGCCAAGGTTTGGGGAGATGAGAGACCTCAGCTGAACAGAATGCCAAAAAGCCTACTTTCCAAAGCGGTTATTTTCTCGGGGGCGGGGGAGAGTAGCCGTTCAGTTCTGATACCTGGTGATCTTCAGGCTCCACCTGGAGGTTGGCTGCCCTAGGCACAGCAGTCAGTGCTTCAGAACAGGATCTGCTAGATCCAGGTTCTTGCTTTAGAAGCTGAGTGGGTGATTGTGGACCAGTCACAGACTTTCATCCTAATGTACCTCACAGGGTTGTTGTGCAAGTCAAAAGGGAGAATGATGTAAGCTGCTTTGGTCCCCATTGCAGAGAAAGACTACTTTTCCTCCTGGGAAACCATTGTTGCCAATCTCCAGGTGAGAGGTGGAGATCACTCAGAATTGCAACTGCTCTCCAGATGGCAGAGATCAGTTACCCTGGAGAAAATGGTGGACTCTGTGGCAGTCAGGGCTTCAGAGCACAGAAGAGGCTGTAGATGTGTGTGGGAGGAAATGGAAAGCTGAAGAGAGAGGGGGGAATAAAGGTGGGTTGATGATTGCCTGGGAAGGAGATAAGGTTGCCAACTCCAGGTGGGAAATTCCTGAAGATTTGAGGGATGGAACCTGGAGAGGGTGAGGTTTGAGGAGGGGTGGGACCTCAGACAGGTACAATGCCATAGACTCCACCCTCCCAACCAGCCATTCCCTTCTGGGGAGCCACTGTTCCCAATCTCAGGAGACGGGTGGAAATCACTCAGAATTACAACTGCCCCATTGCAAAGGCTAACTAGATTTATGGAGGGGAATCAGAAACCTGAGAGATGATGTCACTCTCTCTGTGCTGCTATGCAAGTGATGTATAGGATGATGAACCAAAGGGGAGAAACAAAACCATACTGCACTTAGGCGTTGTCTCTTTCCCACAAGTGCCCATAATTTTAGTTGCTTGGAACGTGCTAATTGGAAGACCAAAGTAAAATGGTTTGCCCTAGCACCCACAGCTGTGAACAGCTTAGCTGCCAAGGTCACACTGATCTGTTTCTGTCTCTGGGAAGGTTTCTGTAGGCCTCTTGCAGCCTGAACCGAAGATTTTATTATACAGGGTGTTAAATAGTGGTTTCCATGGATGAGCAGGCTCGAGTCTAGTGATCAACTCAACTTTATTTGTGATTTCAGCAAGAGCAAGACAAGACCCCAGAGCCTCAGCTCTGTTAAATAGCCTGCAGTTGCCACACTCAAACACAGCCCACTCCCAGTGATAGGCTATTGACATAACATTACTACTAGATTGGTTACTTTCAGAATCCTGGTAGGCTATTGTTCTTGTGCTCCAAGCTCAGCCAGTCTCTGGGATGATTCAGTCATGAATTATTCAGTCTCAATACATAACACCCTTCCCCCTAAGTTCCCAAGTACCTTAACAGACATAGTCTTCAAGGTACGGTGGCTTGCGACATTCTCTCTCTGAACACCGGGGCTCCTGAGGGAGTTGAACCAACTCCGGGGCCATGCTTGGTGAAGCAGGACCTGGAGAGGAGTCCTGCAAGTAGGGAACAGAGTCCAGGAGGTCCAAAGCAGCCAGTGCAGTACCTTCCTCTTCCTGGCCATCGGGCTGCACACTGTTGTCTGGGGCGCCATTCTCAGCCCGCTGCAGTGGTGGTTCCAGGCCATCCTCCTCCTCCTCAGTGGAAGACAGGTACAGCTCTGTGGGCAGTAGGTGGCAGCAGAATTGGTCAGTGTGTCTGCATAGTAGCTGGCCCCCATCTGTCAATACCTTGTATGATAGGGGTCCAGTGACTTGGGTAACCTTTGGCGGGATCCACGTGGAGCTGCTGGAACAGTTTCATGCAAAGACAGGGTCCCCTGGAAAGAACCCTCTGGGGGCCTCCTGGCTCACCGGCACCTCCCTCCCATCTGGCAACCGATGGCCCAGGACTGCACCAATTCCATAAGGAGAAGCATCACATGCCAAGATGACCAGCAGCGTCTCGTCGAAATGGGCAAGGACATTGTTTGATGCGAGTAGCTCCTTCACAACCCAGAAAGCAGTGACCTGCTGCTGGCCCCACAACCATGGGGCTTTCTTGTCGAGCAGGCAGTGGAGGGCCTCCGTGAGTGCAGCTTTATGGGGCAGGAAGGAGTGGTAAAAGTTCAAAAGCCCCAAGAAAGCCTGCAACTCGGCCTTGGATGTAGAAGCGAGTACATTTGTGATGGTGCAAACCTTGTCGGGGGCCGGGTGGGTGCCATGTCCATGTCCATGGAGAACTCCAGGAACTCTACATGGGGGACTCCCAGGAGGCATTTCTGCCACTTCACCTTTAGCCTGGCAGAGGTGGGTGGTGAAGTCCTCTTCTGTGTGGGTGGTGATTAACACATCATTGAAGAAGGGTTGGACCCCAGGGATGCCTTTCAAGACAGAGTCCATTAACTTCTGGAAGATTCCTGGTGCCACGCTTACCCAAACTGCAACCACTTGACTCTGAAAGCACCCCGGTGCGTGATGATGGTCTGCGCCTCAGCGGTCAGCTTGTCCACCGGGAGATGTTGGCATGCTTGGGCCAAGTCCAATTTACCGAAGTCCATTTAAAAAAAAAAAATCTATAGCTTTATTTGGGGCATAGCAATTTGTCAGGCTATCACAGTGACAAAAATGCTTCACATTTCTCTTCTGGAAAAAACATGCTGCTGGAAAGAGACATTCCAGAAGGTGGTTCATTCAACATCTCCAAGATGGCACTGGGAAGACCTGCAGATGCATCTTCCAAGTTCAATTAGGATACGATGGCAACATCATCGCCTCTTAATAAAACAGTTTATCTTGCGCCACAGTGATCAAGAAGGGCTATGCTAATGAACAAAATGCCAGGCATACGGGTGCGGGGAAGAGTGCAGAATTTACTTTGGCGGGTCAGGATGGAACAATCCGTTGCAGGATAATTAAATAAGCAAGCGATTACCATTTGCTGAAGACCAGGGCTCATCTGCACCCACATTAAATTTATGGCTTTAATTTACCTTTAAGTTAAAATACAACTTCCCGAGTTTTAATACATCACTTGTCTTTAATAAATCTGCCACAATTATGTGTCGGCCCTATATGATTTTTCAGAAGTAATCTAAGGGTCTAAGGAAAACCAAAATAAATCACCGGGTGTAATGCTTGCAATATACTAAAATATATATCACTTCATATTTCAGGTGTTGGTTCCAGACCCTGCGTGGAACAGGGTGCACAGCTGCCACAGGATGAATGCCATTTGCTGGATAAAGCCAAACGTCTGTGATTAGCATTTGCTCCAGTGAGCTTAAGTGGGAGGGAAAAAACCATCGGTGACAAGAAATTAGTCACTGCTATTTAAGAAAACTGTTAAATGTACTAAAGATGGTGAGGTTCCCAGCTAAACACAGAAGCGGACTGAAGTGGGCGCAGAGCAAGAGAGGAAAAACTAAGGCCCCGTGACTGCTTTATTTATTTATTTACACCTGGGAACTAGGGCTGCCAATCTCCAGGTAGGACCTGGGGATTTCCTGAAATTACAACTCATTTCCAGGCCACGGAGATCAGTCCCCCTGTTAAAAATGGCTGCTTTGGAGGGTGGATTCTATGGCACCCCATTGAAATCCCTCCCCTACTGTCCCCTCGCAAACTCCAGCTTTCCCAAGTGCCCCACCCCCCAAAAAAAATCTCCAAGAATTTCCCCAATAAGGAATTGGCAGATTGATTAGGACTGCATATCCAAGAATTGTATAAGCGGCTGCCCCACCAAATGTGAAAGTTGCACACATGTCAAATTGGACAAGTTTCTTTTAATTGACCTGGAAATGGCAGTGCAGATGGGATTCACCAGTTGCTTGTTGAGTTTCTTCAGGCCACATGTTGAATTTAGCACATCCCCACCCCAAAATGTCAGCTAAGACTCAGCCCTCAGTCTTGGCAACAGATTTCATGCCTCTCTCAAAGGGCTAACATCTCTGTCTCCATTTAGCTGAGAGCAGGCCTAGTACCATAATCTAAACTGAAAATAAGATGGGGAAATATTGACTCTATGATTGTGAAAATATTTAATTTGACTGGCTGGCACTAGAGTTGCCAGATCTAGGCTGGGAAACTCCTGGTGATTTGGGGCTGGAGCTTGGGAAGGTCAGAGTCCTCAGTGGGGTACAATGTCATAGACTCTATCCTTCAAAGCATCAAATTTCTCCAGGGGAACTGATCCCTGTAGTCTGGAGCAGTAGAAAAGAGTCAGGCCGTTTCTGCACTGACAGCTTGCTCCAGAGAATCCAAGGCATCAAGCCTTAAGGGTTTACTTAACAGTCACACACATTCCTTCCACACTATCCCCCAGGATATTTATTTGTGTATTCTGTATGTATTCTGCATCTACAAGCAAAATCCACATTTTAAAGCTAAGTGATAGCCAACCCTTCTCTCTCCCTCCCTCCCTCCCTCAGTTATTCTGCAAAAAGAAAGAAAAGGGAACATGTCCTCATTTGTTTTTGGAGAAGGAGGGAAAGAAAACAGAATGGGGAGGGAGTGTCATCTTAAAGGGAGAGAAGTGGAAATAGTGGAGGGCCATGGGCAGCACTTAAATAGCTGCAGAAACAATTCTACTTTTGGCCCTTTCCTCACAAACAGCTTGCTCCAGAGATTAGCGATTCCAAAGCAGATGAGAACAAAGAATCACAGCTAAAGGAGTTGTGGTAGCTGTGGGGCAACAATGTGCTGGAAGCAGTTTGAATGCAGATTTCTATAAAACAAATGCAGAAACATGAGAAAGCCCTGATATAAACTGGTAGTGAAAATGGGAGGGAATGTGGGTATTTAAGTGCTGCCCACCGCCTTTCCCCATTTCTGCCCCTCTCTCTTTAGGTTGATGCTCCCTTCCCATTCTGTTTTCTTTCCCGCTGTAACAGACTAACCTCAAAACCCAGGATGCTTAGTGCATCAAACTCAGAGAGCATTAATGCCTCACTGAAAAGCACTTTGAGTGACAGGCTGCTGCCTGCCTGCACCCCCTTCTCTCTGATTGGTCAGCGCCAGCTAACAAGAGTTTTATAAAATCTCGCAAGTCTTGTCAGAGAGTCAGTCAAGTCATCATTTGGATTTTGACTTGGAAAGTTACAGAAATGGAGAAAACACTATGATTTCTTTATAGAATTAGCTATATAAAATTGGTTTTAAATTTTCTGAACCAACTATTTCATTTTTCTCACAACACCCAGGCTTGCAGAATAATTACAAATTCTAAAAAAAAAATCCCTATATGACTTGAAGCCAGCATACCTTAAGGACTGCCTTCTCCCAGGTGAACCTGCTTGTTCACATCCACAGAGACTCTGTTTTAGGGCACCTGTTTAGGGCACCCTGTTTTAGGGCACCACCATTTGGAACTCCCTTTGCAAGGAGACTGGTCTCTTTCTCCGTCTATTGTTGTCTTCTACCAAAGGGGGGGGAGACTTTGTTTTGTTTGGTAACAACTGGATTTTACTGTGGCAAAATCCACTTGCAAATGATCACCAAAGTGCATTGGGAGTGGATTGAAAATACATTACGCATCACGGGCGATAGCAACCTGCTTAGCCCTCCTCCCGGTTTGTGTGCTTTTATGTGTTTTGCTTTAAATATTATTATTATTATTAAGAACATAGACCAGCAAACAATACAGTAAGAGGCAAGTAAATAACAGACAAAAGAACAGTACAATTATAGAGTGAAATAACATCTAAAATAATACACAAGAATCTAAAGAAATTAAAATTCCGACATTCTAAAAGTTAATATTACGATCAAAGGTTAAAAATAACCCTTGGCCTATCTGTACTTCTTTATCTCTTTCCTAATTTGGCAGGTCAACCAACCAAATTTGGCAACCATCCTAGTCAACTTTTAATTATTACCCACCAGCATGTTGACAAAAGTATCTTTCTATTGCAACCTGGGTAGGAGTTAACAATAGTCTTAACCAGAACTTCCCTAATATTTTGATATAAACTACAATCAAAAAATTACGTGTTCCAATGTTTCATCAATTCCCATCCCACATATACAAGTTTCCCTCAATGATCTAGTAAATCAGGCCTCCAGCATAGCTGAGAGTAAAGGCATTATACCTTAAAAGGGTGAAAATTATTCTGTGATTACAAATGTCTAAATATTTGATGTAAGGTCTCAAAGTTATCTTGTTAAGTGTACTTACATCAAATACAGGGCTCCTAATCCTGCTCCCATCCACCTGTCATTCAACTTCTAATATTCTTTGTTTTAGAACAGACCTAGCCTGAGAATAACCCAAAGGCTGTACAAACAGATCAGAGAAACCATAATAAACCAGTTTATTGTCTATTTTTTTCCACCATGGAGGAACAAAATTATCTTGCAACATAGTATAAGTAAGGCCAATAGGTGAGAAAATCAGTTTTAACCAATAATGAAAAGCAGCAATCCACAGTTTTGCCTCCACTGAAACCAGGCCTGCCTCCAAATAAATTGCAGCATTTGAAACACTCATTGGAACTTGGAAAATAGCTCTTAAAAATTTTGATTGCATTCTTCCGAGTAAGGTCGGATTAGTCTGGAGGGACAATGGTGCTCCATATAATAATTAGGGTAGTACTTTTGTAGAAAATAACTTAATAGCAGCTTCTAAATTATGACCTCCTTTGGACCAGAAAAACTTCTGAATAGCACCAGTGCTTTTCTGTGCATTAGTGGACAGGTAATCAACATGGTCTTTCATGTGACCAGACGACTGAAATATGACTCCAAGTTACCTATTACAGTGAACCTGCTCTATGGGACGAGTATCAATAAACCAATTAAACACCCTAGGTTTGTCGGTAAAAGCCATTTTGGTCTTGGTATAATTTACCTCCAAGCAGTTTTGACCACAGTATTGCAAGAGAGCACACAAAGCTCTCTTAAGGCCACTAAAGGCAAAGGTAAAGGTTTCCCTTGTTCAAAAGCCAGTTAAATCTGACTCTAGGGTGTGGCGCTGTCCGAAGACGTTTCCATGGTCCTGTGGCCAGCATGACTAGACGGCAAGGCGCACGGAATGCTGTTACCTTTGCACCAAATCAGTACCTAGGGGTCCTCAAAAGCAAAACTGCAACATCTATGTAAAGTAATAATATGTCAATCTGCAAGATTCAGAGGATGGAAATCAAGTTTTTGCAAAAACTAGACCATATCATTAACATAGATATTAAATAAAAGCAGCACCGAAATACACCCTTATTTTACTCCTCTGAGCTAGTCATCTTTGTTAGATGACCTTGTGAATTACATTGTACCCTAAAAAAAGTATTTTTTTATGTGAAGTTCTCAGTAAGAACAATTGGCGCCTATAACTTACCCCATAGAATAGTTCTCAAAACAGAATCAAACATGGATTTAAAATCTAAAAAGGCTGCATACAAGGAGATTAAGGAGTTCGAAGAGTACTCAGAAATTAAATGGTTCAATATCACACATTGATCTAAACACAATCTTCCCTCTCTAAAGCCTGCTTGCTCCTGTCCCAAAAAATCTTCCTTCTCCATCCAGTCTTTTAACTTTCATTGTAAATGTTTCAAATAGAGCTTACTTACTATGTTCAGCAGACTAATTGGCCTGTCATTGGCAGTGTCCTGTCTATTCTCTTTCTTGTAAATAGACACGATTATTGTCACCCCCCAATCCTTAGGTATTTTACCTGTTCTATCTATAGTTGTAAAGAAAGTAGTAAGAACTGGAACCCCCCACTCAAGGTTCCTCTCAATCAGATCTGCCCACATAAGATCAGAGCCTGGGGCATTATTCGGTCTCAGTCTCTATATAAGGTTCTTAATTTCATGAGGATGCCCAGGAGGCCAAGAAGGTGAAGTGTCTGTATCCAGAACCTCTGCAGTCCTGACCTTGATAGAGCTTTAAATATTATACAGATGTTTGCATTGTAAATGCTATTTTTAACATTTGAAATGTTTTAACGTTCTAATGTTTGACACATCTTAATGTTGGAATGATTTGCAACCTCGAGGACCCAAACTCGGGTTGAAAGGCAGCATAGAAATATTTTAACTTAAACAAACAAATACCCAAGGCAGTACATCCCACAATGGATACTGGGAGCACCCTGTTCTGTGGGGGTCACTCCCACCCCCACCATCATGCCTTCGTTGGGGCTTATTATGTCTCAGAACTGGGGGAAGTAGGATGGTGGCTGAGCACCACAGGACCCCTCCCCCCCAAATAATACTCTGCTTCTCTCTCCAGCATTGTGCTGCTTCCTTCCTCCCCAACCTGTTTCTGAAGCCCACCTCTTATTTCCCTTCCTGGTCTTCCTCCCACCTCCTCTGTCCTTGAGGAGCCAATCATCCAACCCCCCCCTCGCCCAACAGCCCTACACCTGGGTCTGGCCTCACCTGTTTCCCTGGTCCAAGTGTCCTTCCTCAGTCATCTGCTGGCTGGCCCCGGTAGATTCTCTTGTCTTCCTTAGGCGAGCCACCCATTCCCTGGCTCCCTTCCCACCCTCCGATGGCCACAAAACATGCAAGTACTCCAGCTCTGGGGCCTGATAGTGGGGGGTCGAGTCCGGGCATAGGCAAATAGTGACATCTGAGTTACACACAAACCCCTGTTGTGCTAGTGCTATTTTGAGTTACTATAGCAACACACAATGCTACATGAGACATGGTAGTGCCAAGGAGGTAGAAACCAGGGTGAAGGGGAGGCTAGGATGGTGGAAGGAAGATGGGGCTGCTGGAGTTTTCCCCTCCCCACAACTCCCCCTGGGTCTCTCTCTTGTAATAAAAGATGAGTAAGACATCTGGATGGGAGGCAGTCTAGGCTTGCTGCACAGAGGCAGGCAATGTCCTGGAATACGGGCAGAGCAAGGCAACAGAGCTGTATCACAGTCCAGAGATCAAATACCTGTTTAGCAGCAGTCAGTGTCAAGGCAGTCCAAAGTCATTGATCAGCAAGGTTCAGGCAGGCCCAAAATGCAGAGCTGAGAGTCAGTCCAACAGTCACAGGAGGCAGGCAGAGTCTGTCGTTGGGGTCACAAGGTTGTGACAAGTTGCTTCCACAATCTGCAGTTCTCCAGGTCTGATTTATATAGGCATTCCTTAACAAGACTGATTTATAGACATCTGCTTGGAGGTGCTCCTGCAGTTATTCAGAACTGCTATCATTAAGCAGCTGGCTCTGAACCAAGAGGCGAGCACTCCGCCTGCATTCTTGTCTTGTCAGAGCCTTTCCCTTCACTGTTCAATTAATGGAGGGGGGAGCCTGGTGGGCGACTTCAGAGCTGTGCATGTCAGGGTCAGCTGCCAGCCATGAATCTTGAGGCTCCTGTATCTTTAACATTAGCTGGTTCAGAGCTGGCTACATGTAGCTCCTCGACTCCTAAGGAGTCTTTGGCCACATGGGACTCAGGCTGGTCAAGCTGGACCACGGCAGGGAATGGCAAATCACCTCTGTTCATCTCTCGCCCTGGAAACCTCATAGGGTTGCCATAAGTCTGCTTGATGGAACTTTCCACTACCATCACCAAGACAAGATGAACACAAGCGAAAAACCAGAAAATCCACTTGTTACCTCCCACTATTTTAGCAGCGTCAATCACGGGGACATTCACAGTTGCTAAGGTGGTTTGATGTAGCATAGAAAGCAGAAGGGGGCTGTGATTTTTTTGTTTGGCCTGGAAATAATTTAAAAATGCACAAAAAATGTGGGCCAGAACACTGTGTTCAGATGTTTCCTCTTCACCCTGAATACTGCTGTTCCTTCACATGCATCATTCAGGTTCGGTGACATTCGAATGCAGCTTTTGTACCTACACAGTACATCGCCATTTATTCCACGCTGGTACATGCGCAGAAGGGGCAAAAGAGTCCCAGGTGGCAGAGCATGAAAACAAAAACGAATTTAGAATCTGCTGCTGCAGCATGTCTGTCGTGCTTTCGCACCTGCATGGCTGGCAGCTTTCATCAATCAGCACCATTCCTCCTGTTGGTGCATGCTTGGAACATACTGGATTGATGCACAGTTCCCAGGCAGCCACGTGAGAATGCATAAATCAATACAAAGGTAGTGGCGTGAACAGCTTGGCTACGATAATCAGGTCAGGAGGCTGGAAGTCTGGGGAGCCAAGCCAGGCAGCTTTCCCAGCAGGGTTGAGACAACCAGTCCTGTCCCAGAAGGTTTCTTTTCAGGGGCATCAGGCAAAAGGAGGTGGACGGAGAAGGAGAGGGAGACAGCCATGGCGAAAGCAATGCATTTCCATGTTGTTGGATGCCTTTAGTTGACCCCCAAGGTTGACAGCCATGCAGACCCAAATATGAATCAGTCAGACAAAATGAGCAGAAAGTTTTTTGAGAATATACAGAAGTTGTATATCATCACCACACCATCCCTCTCTCCCCCAGGAAAACAGTAATGATGGATGGGAAAAGCAGTGTCCTTCATGGACCGGAGACTCTAAAACCCCCATCGGTTCAGTGGAAGAGACTTGGGACCAACCTCTGTTATGGAACTTTATAACACCAGGTTGGAATGTAACTGTTTTAATAAAACAGGGTTTTTCAAACTATAGTCAGGGAAGGACTGTGGCTCAGTGGTAAGAGCATTTGGTTGGCATGCAGAAAGTTCAAGGTTCAATCCCCGGCATCTCCATTTAAGGATAAGGTGACGTAAAAGACCTCAGCAGGAGACCCTGGAGAGTGGCTGCCAGTCTGTGTAGACAATGCTTGACTTCAGTGGACCCATGTGTGTTGATTCTGGGAACCTTGGAGCCCCTCGGTGTGTAGATTTGTTCCAGATGAAAAACGCCTCTAAAGTCAGCTGATGCATTGATCCCCTGTGAGATGTGTGGTTTCAAAAGCATGTTTAGATTGTTCTAGGTTGCAGTGTGGCCTAGAAGTCCAGGCAGTGTGCCCTGTATAAACGGAGGGTGCACAATTCCACCAGGAAAGGTTACCTGAAATCAGAAAGCTGGAAAACAACAGCAATAAAGCTATTCATTCTGTGTACATAAAGGTACATTCAGCAGTTTTTGTGTGTTAAAACAGCCACTCTGACAGTGTTTGGACAACTGACCTTTTCATCACCGTTCTGAATATTCCAGAGTCCTGAAAAGAATGCTTTCATTTCCCCCCCTAGCCCAAATGTCATCCTGTCTATTCCCCAAGCCAACCATAGCTGAGAAAAAGGGAGAAAAGCTACAAAGAAACAGTAACCTTTCAAAATGCTTAAGCTTTGCTTAGAGCTGCAAGCGATAACTGCACAATTTTCTATGATTTCTACATTTTTCTCCTCCAGATATTGATGAAAAACTTAACAGGCATCTTCCATCACCTACGATTTAAACAAGAGATCTAAGGAAAGAACAGTTACCTTAATCCCTGGTCTTCTGGACCTATGCATTCGTCATCATGCATTGCAGAACTGATCTTATCAGTGAAGAAATTGTCTCCAGATACCACTGGGTTTGGCTGAGCCAGGACTGAGCTGTAAAGCCATTAACCCTATTTTTTTAAAAAACTGCTTTCAGTTTTCTAGGAAAAAAATTACACCATCAGAAAATTGCAATGGATATGGGGTAGGGGAACCTCTTGTTGATGCTCCCTGCATAGATCTATGGGGGAGGGGAATGAGAGAAATGGTGTTGATTGATGCCTGGATGTCACTTCCTTTTTTGAATCAGGAAGTGATGTTATGATGCTCTAGGAATTTTCAGGTCTCTATGGTAAAAACAGGAAGTGATGTCCCCAAAGTCTCTTCTCCCTCCAATACTCCTGGGAATTGTGAGCTGCAGGTTGGCAACCCTAAATGGGACAGTCCACCTAGGACTGCTAACTCCTGCTTGCAAAAATCCCCTCAGCTCTCTTCATATGTTAAGTGAAAGGCAAGCATACAGAACTGTGGAGCAGAGACTCTTAGACATGGAAAAACAAATTCTCTGTCCTCTAGCACATAACACATGCCCCCCTCTGATGTTTGGCATCACCCCTGACCACGGGGTGCCTGCTGCTTACTTCTCACAGCTTATTCCCCTCAATGACATCAAGCTTTCATGCTCACCTGATTTAATGTCCTACTGTCGGCGGTCCTGTCTGGGAGATTTGCAAACATTCCCTATCACAAAAGACTCTGCCCATGTAGAGCAAGGACACCTGAATCGGTAGCTGACATTTTACTCTACTGTGATTCGTATGAAGAGGTGTGGGATTCCATAATTAGTCCCCTCTTGTTTAATCTTTCTGGACTATCTGATGAGAGGCTAGTTTTCTTTTTATTATCTGACCGGTGTCCCTACGTTACATGCTCTGCAGCAAGGAATCTCTCAACTGCTAGGATGATTAGGGAGCAGAAGACTAAACCTCTTGCAGGCTGGCCTTTATCGTATTTCTGATCTGAGGTAGCATCTCAGTCTGTATTCTTTGCTGTATATTTTAAGTATGCCAGTAAAGGCACTGAAACTGAAAGTGAGAAATCCTGGAGATTTGGGGCTGGTGCCTGGGGAGGCGGAGTTTTGGGTGGGGAGGGGGCTCAGCAGAGTGTGATGCCCCCCAAAGCTTCCGTTTCCTCCACAGAAACTGACCTCTGTCCCTGGGAGATCAGTTGCCAGGCCAGGAGACGTCAAGGGCTCTGCCTCGAAGTTGGTCATGCCCAATCCACCCCACCCAGAAATCCTTTGGAGTGGTCCTTGGGCAGGCATTATCTGACATAAAGCTTTATACATTTACTGTCAGTTAGTTTCAAAGGTCCAAAGCCCTTGCAATAAGCTCTGGATATGCAGTTCAGCTTTGGAGCAACACTTTTCAAAAGCGGCTCCTTGTAGGGCCCCTGAAAATGAGAAGATGCTCCAAAGCAGACTCCATTCCATTGTGCTAACTGAACGCATGGCCACAATAGCACAGTGAAGATATCCCAATCATATGGGTAGCTGAAAGGTAGAAGAGTCCTGTCCCCTGGAGCCTTCAACAACAGTCTGCACCAGCCACAAAAAGGATTCCATCTATGGACCGATCATCAGATTACACCATTGACTGATGGCCACCATCATTTAATAATAGGTCTTCTATTAGCATTATTTAATGTTTATAGCACCTTATAATGTTTTCAGATGATTTTAAGATTGTTTATATTGCTATCAATGTGTTTTATTCCTTTATGTGAGCTGCCCTGAGCTGGCATCAGCTGGGAGGGCAGGGTATCAATTTGATAAATAAATAAATACTCACTGTATGAGGAGATAGAGCAGGCACAAGAGTGCCAGTCCTGCCCCTCCCTCCCTCCCTCCCCACCAGTCACTGAGTGGTCTTCAGGGAGCGAATGTGCAGAGGAAGCAAGTGCCTTCATGTACCCTCTTCTTCCTCATCTGAGATGCTGGTTTTGGAATGCTGATGTTCGCAGGGAGAGGGTATGGGTGTGGGCACTTCCTTTGCATGTTCGTCCAATGCAGGCCATTCAGTGGTTCCATTTGGTGGTTGCATGGATACCCTTGCTCCATCACCACATGGGGATGGAGTGAGGGCATGAGTATGTGGTCCTGGGGTGAATGTCCCACATAGGGCTCAAACCTGATGATCCTTGGGTGATTGGTTACTTGCACTGTTTTTTGAAGGGCAGAAGAAGTCAGGCAAGGCCCAGTTTAATTCTGGGCTGTGGTCTGGTGGAGAAGGTTTAACCCTTTTTTATCCCTGTGTGTGGTTTGTCCAATCAATCACTTCCCTCTCTCCCTCAGGATGCAAGAAAGAGACCCGCTGGTTGACTGTCTTTTGCTGCCCCAGATCTGATGACAGCATGTACCTATGTGTGTCTGAGGGGGGCGGGGGAGTGATGTCAGTTTTGATCATGAGACAGCATGTTGGTGATGGATAACCCCCCAGCATAGCACACATCATCTCAGAACACTACAGAGTGGTGCCTTTACAGGTGTTAGATGTTTGGTGTCTCTCAAAAGAGCAAAACATCACAATTAGGTTCACCAGATCTGGGTTGGGAAATACCTGGAGATTTGGGGAGTGGAGCCTGGGGAGGGTGGGGTTTGAGGAGGAGGGGGACCTGAGTGGGGTCTCATGCCACAGAGGCCACCCTCTGAAGCAGCCATTTTCTCCAGGGGGAATGTATCCTGATCATCTGGAGATCAGTAATAGTGGAAGAGCTCCAGGTGCCACCTGGAGGGTGACAGCCCTAGTTACAGTGGCCCTTTTTGTTTCGTGAGCTAAGGCTATCCCAGATACTCTGATGCTTAACAGTGGGACTATGTATTGATTACAGGGCTGACCAAAAGGTCTGGAGTACAATTTCTAGAGGGGTGCCATCAAGATAACTTATCTGGCTTTTCAGCCTCGCTCACTCCTGTTTCCTCAAGGCAAAGATGTGGTACCTAGAAATGGACAGTAAGTCTGTACCTCAACCAAACTCGAGTGTTGCATAAGTGCAGTAAAAATGGCACAGATTCCTCTGTCACCGGCTTGAAGTCTTCTGCCCTGAAGCCTGCCTGCTGAAAAATGCAACAGCACAACACAGCGACGGAGACATTGTCTTAAACGGAGCTCTCCGTTCCAGGCCTTTGACAAGCAGAAGGCTCCCAATGACTGCGTGTGAGAGTTAATGACAGTGCCTTTCTCTCAAGCCCTCTCACAGTGAGCTGAGAAGCTGAGACGACGTTCTCAAGCCCTTGAACGTTTCCCCCCTCCAGATGTCTCCTCGAAAAAAGGCTTTTCTCCGTCTTTTCTAAGCTGCTTTCCGTGCAAGCACAGGCCTCCTCAGCCTGGCAGCACCTCAGCCCTTAGCCAAACTCTGTGGCCAAAGACTGATCTGAAGAAGTGAGCAGTGATTGACAGAAGCTCCTCCTTGCCACAGATTTTGTTGGTCTTGAAGTTGCTCCAGGACTCTTGCTTTTTTTTCTCCTGCTGCAGACAGATGAACATGGCGGTCCACCTTGATTTATCTCCACTTCCCCAATCCTTCACGTTCTCTTGTGGCAAGTCTTGTTCACTCTCATCCTTTGAGATGACCTTCCTTGCAGTCCCACAGCGACGCACCTGCCAAAGTTTTACAGATAGCCAACTGGTAAAACTAGGGTTGCCAACCTCCAGGAGGGGCCCTGGAGTTCTCCTAGAATTACAGTTCATCTCCAGACTAGAGAGATTAAGAACATAAGAGAACATGAGAGAAGCCAATGTTGAATCAGGCCAATGGCCCATCTAGTCCAACACTCTGTCCCACAGTGGCCAAAAATACCACGTGCTATCAGGAGGTCCAGCAGTGGGGCCAGGACACTAGAAGCCCTCCCACTGCTGCCCCCTCCGGCACCAAGATTCAGTCCCCTGGGAGAAAATAGGTGCTTTGGAGGCAGGGGGGGCTCCAAGGTATTATATACCACTGAGGTTCCCCCTCCCAGGCTCCACCCTCAAATCTGCAGGAATTTTGCAACTTGGAGTTGGCAACCTTAGGGAAAGCCCCTATATTCTCCCCATAAAGAACATTTCCTGATGCCCCCTCCTCCAAATATTAGTGAAAGCCTTTTTTTTTGCAAACTCTGTAACAGTCTTTCCTCTGCTGGCTTCTGAAATTCTTTGTGTTTGTGTAGGAACAGTTTCCTTTAAAAGAAATTGTGTGTGTGGGGGGCGGGGGGGAACGACAGAACGCATTCACACAATGGAGTTGATTGCATTTAGTCAGGAATTGTAGCAAGTCCACACATTCAGCAACATTTGCTGTCAGGATAGGGCAATTATGACAGAACCGGTGGAAGGGAAACAGTGCATAGACTTTTGGTATTCAGGTGCTTCCCGCATGTTACAGGCACAGGCACTGGAGTTAAGGCAAACATCCACCCCACAGTATTCTCATCTCCAGGGTACAGCATGGCAACAGCATCCAGTTTATCACTTCAGAAATCATGCCATTTTTATTTTGTCCTTTGGCCAAGAAGTTCAGGGCAGTAAACATCATTTTCCTTTCCCACATTTTAATTTCACAATAAACCTGTGAGAGAGTTAGGATGATGAAGAAGGACTGGCCCAAGGGTCACCCGGTGAATTTCATAAGAACATCAGAAGATCCTTGCTGGATCAGACCAGTGGTCCATCTAGTCCAGCATCCTGTCTCACACAGTGGCCAAGCAGTTCCTCTTGGAGGGCCAACAACAGGGCCAAGAGGATGAAGCCTTCATTAGAACATAAGAAGAGCCTTGCTGGATCAGACCAGTGGTCCATCTAGTCCAGCGTCCTGTCTCACATAGTGGCCAAGCAGTTCCTCTTGGAGGGCCAACAACAGGGCAGAGAGGCGGAAGCCTTCATTAGAACATAAGAAGAGCCTTGCTGGATCAGATCAGTGGTCCATCCAGTCCAGTATCCTGCCTCATGCAGTGGCCAACCAGTTCCTCTGCATGGCCAGCAACAGGGCACAGAGGCCAAGGCCTTCCCCTGAGAAGAACATCAGAAAAGCCCTGCTGGATCAGACCAGTCAAGGTCTATCTAGTCCATCCAGCAGCTGCAAGTGGAGGAGTGGGGTATCAAACCTGGTTCTCCCAGATTAGAGTCTGTGCACTTAACCACTGCACCAGACTGGCTAGGACTGCCAACTCTGGAATGGGAAATTCCAGGAGGTTTGGTGGTGGAGCCTGGAGAGAGCAGTGCTTGGGTAAGAAAGGGATCTCAGCTGGATGTAGTGCCATAAAGCCCACCCTCCAAAGCAGCCTTTTCCTTCAGGAAATAGCCTGGAGATCAGTTGTAATTCCAGGAGACCTTTGGACACCACATGGAGGTTGGAAAGTACATCTAGGAACGTACAAGCTTATATTTTATCGCCGTATCTTTTGATTGTCATGCATTATCAGGTGAACTATTTGCATCCTGCCTATTTCCCTCAGCAGATTTCTTATTCCCATTGGTTTCTTTTACTGCATTTGCACACCTTTTTAACTTTTTATGCCACTGTTATGCAATCGATGCCGAACTAAACATTATTCACAGAAATATATCTATTGAATATCATTTACATGGAACATAACAGTCGTTTTCTATGAGTGAGAAGAAACCATTAAAAAAACACCACTGAATTTTCAAAACAAAGCAGAATGGTCACTAACGGTGCAATCCTAAACAGTGTTCGATCTTTCTAAGGGCACTGAGAGGCACTTTCACACATGCTGAATAATGCAGTTTCAACTCACTTCAGCGACCATTTGCAAGTGGATTTTGCCATTTACACACTAAGGCCGAGGACAGACTGGCAATTTGCCCCGGGAAAGGACCTGGGCCGACAACGATTCAATACCGGAGTAAATGGAACGTTCACACAGGCACATCTGCCTGGCATCCCCCACCCATAGCCTACCGGTGCTCTTGCGCTTCACTGCCGGATTAAAAAAACACCTGATAAAAGCCGTCGCAAATCCGAAAGCCCGCGTTCGTCGCGCGTTTCTCCGCTTCCAGGGAGTCTGAATGTGCAGGCAAAAAGCCGGGAGCAATCCGCGTTGGGCACGAGGCAGCAGCGGTGTGATTGGCTGCGCTCCGCTCCACTGCCCAATGCGGTGCCGGCATTGCAGGGCAAAAAAAAAAAAAAGGCAAAATGTGCTTATGCGCATGAGCGCATGAGCACTCATGCGCACATACACCCATACACCCACAGCCGAATTAATGGGGAAACAGCAAATATAGCATGCCTCCGGCACGGCAGTCTGAACGCTCCCGCTCGCCTCTGTCCCGTATCTTCCAGCAGCAGCCCCTGCTGTGTGGACGGGAAAACCAGGTATAGTTTAATCCGGGTTTTTTTTGCGACGACTGGCTACCAGAGCAAACTGCCAGTCTGTCCTCCGCCTAAAATTCAGTTGCAAAGTGCATTGGAAGTGGATTGAAAGTGTGTTATTTAGTATGTCTGAAAGCACCCGAAGTCAATGGGCTTCCAATGGTATGACATTTGGATTGCACTGCAAATCTGATAACATTACTAGCTCTTTCAGATGGCAAAGTGGGAACAGATATTGAATTTCATCCAGGACTTACCATAGCACACCTCCCCGCCGATGCTGGAATCTGTGGGGTAGCCTTGCAGTGGTTTACCTCATTCCTCCATGGTCGGGGATAGAGGGTGGTGTTGAGAGGGACAGTGTGCCCACTGGAATACAGGGTTCCTCAGGGGGTACTTCTCACCACAATATTATTTAACATCTATATGCACCCCCACACCCAGCTCGTGTGGAGTTTCAGGCTGAGGTGTCATCAATATGCTGATGACACCCAGCTATTTCTGTTGATGGGCGGGCGGCCAGATACCGTTCCTGGGAATTTAGCCGAGGGTTTGGAGGCTGTGGTGAGATGGTTAAAGCAGAGCTGGCTGAAACTGAATCCAGGTAAGATGGAGGTTCTGTGGCTGGGTAGGGGGAAGCCTCAGTTGGGTTGCCCACTCCCAACTCTTGAGGGTGTGCCTCCAGGCCCGTAGCCAGGAATTTTTAATTTGGGGGCCTTTAAATAAGTCAGGGGGCACCCTGTACACACCCCTGCACACGTACCCAAGGGAGTGCCTGTGCTAGATGGGAAGTCAGGGGGCCTTGGAGATAGGTCAGGGGGCCAGGCCCCGAGATGCCCCACTGTAGCTACAGGCCTGTGTGCCTCTATCATCAGCACAGGCTGTCAAGAGCCTGGGCATGACTTTGGACTCCTCCTTGTCTATGCAGGCCCAGGTTGCGAAGTTTGCCACGCCGGTGTTTTTCCAACTGCACAAGGTTAGGCAACTGGTTCCCTACCTGTCTTGCCCCAACCTTGCCACAGTAACCCATGCAATGGTCACTTCCAGGATAGACTACTGTAATTCTCTCTACATGGGCCTACCTTTGTGCCTGACCCAAAAGCTTCAACTGATCCAGAATGCAGCTGTACGGGTCCTTACCAGGATCCCCTGGACAGCACATATCCAAACTGCACTGCACTAGCTGCACTGGCTTCCCATGGAGCAACAGATCAGGTTCAAGGTTTGGGTCCTGACCTTTAAGGCCCTTAGCGGTCAGAGACCTACATACCTTCGGGACTGCCTCTCTCAATATGCCCCTGGAAGAGCATTACACTCAGGAAATAAGAACCTCCTGGGGGTCCCTGGCCTGAGAGAGATCTGGCTGTCCTCGACCAGGGCCAGGGCTTTTTCATCCCTGGCCCCCGCCTGGTGGAACTCTCTGCCGGAAGACATCCGTGCCCTGCAGGAGTTTCCATAGGGCATGCAAGGCAGAGATGTTCTGCCAGGCATTCAGTTGAGGACAGCAATGGAACAATTTGACACCCGGCATGCTCATACACTTCCCCATCCCTCACAACCCCTCCCCCCAAGGAGGCTGGAGAGCTGATTCCCCACCACCACCATCTTGTATCTGTATATTGTTCTACTTATTGATCTGTTTTTAGATGGTTTTAGTTTATTTTAATTTAAAGAACTTTGTATATTTTTTGTTGTAAGCCGCCCTGAGCCCTACTTGTAGGGAAGGGCAGCCTAGCACATCCAAGTTAATAAACAAACAAACTAACTAATAAATAAAACAGTTCATGGGGTTAGCTGGGCAATATCAGTCCCTAAACCACTCCTGTACGCTGGAATAGCTCAGCTCACAGAAGTGAATATGGTGGTATAAAGAAGACAGGTTATGAAATGATAGTGGAGATAAACTGCATTGTGGAAAGGATGTCTCTTCTTTATTTCTGTGAAAACCACTGGAGTTGGTCAGTTGTTGGTTGGGGGATTTCTGGAGATCTACAGGCCCCACCTGGAGGTTAATAACCCCACACCCTCTACCGGGCAGCCCCTCCTGAGCATCCCTTTTAGAGTGGGAAGCACGCACAGATGCTGCAAGATAACTCATTGCCAAGTAAAGAGCTCAGCAATACAGAAACTAAATGGAGGGACAGTGAAGTGAAGACAGTGATGGCGACGTAGGGTTTCCAGCAACCAGGAGGATTCAGGAGATCTCCTGGAATTAGAACTGATCTCCAGACAAGAGATCAGTTCCCCTGGAGAAAATGACTACATTGGAGGGCGGGCTCTACTGCATTATACCCTCCTGAGGTTTTTTTCTCTCCCCAAACTCTGCCCTCTCCAGGCTCCACCTCCCAAAATCTCCATGTATTTCCTGACTTGGAGCTGCCAACAGATGCCATGCATCCATTGATGGCAGAAATGGTTTCACTAAAGGCATGCGTTTTCAGACCGCTGGATTGTGTCCAGAACATTCCTACTGCATTTAAATAGCACGTCTGTTTTCCCTGCAGTGAAGAACTTTCAGAATCTCAGCAAAACAAAATCTGTGCTAACTCAGGAATCTGAGGAAGCCAAGGTCCCACCATTCCTGGACACGCTATGTGAAAGGAGTGATGTCCTTGTACACAAAATCCCATTTTCTTTTTCTGCTGCTATTGGGTGCTGGGTTGGTATTTTGTGTGGTCAACGACCATCACCTTCCATTCATCTGTTCCCAAAAGAGATTGGTTACTGGCACAAATATAAGACAGAAAGGTCTAGGCTCATGCTTGGCAAACAGAGCTGGAAAGTACCAATACTCTTTGAGGTACTTGAGAGCAGGAACTGGAGGATAAAATGCCTGATTACACAGTATTGCGACACTTGGATAAGACACAGAATATGGGAGAGTCATCAAATAGGAGGCCATCTGGCAACCCAGATGGCTCCACAGGGAAGTACTTGCATAGTTAAGAATTAACACTCCTCAAAATGAAACGGAGAAGCGCTTTTGACTTAAGAGGAGGCCTTTGTATGACTGAGAAGCGACATGAGAATGAAGCCCAGTTAGTTATTCATAGCTACAGGTCTGCTGTAAACTATCTTTAAAAATGGGGAAACAATGTGCCACTGAGATCTCACACTGAACTTTCCATAAGGAACCAAAGAAAACCTCGGTGTTATGCGGCGTTAAAAGCAACGATGAACTCTAAATGTAGCTCACAATGAAATAGTAGGTAGAAAAGCACTGTACAAATAACGCAGACTACAAGTGCTCAAGAAGTTATGCTCAAAATCAATTTATATAATAGGGGACCACATATATCAGTAAAACCAGATTACATCATATAATGTGCAGGTCCATAAATAGTACAAGTCCAGAAATGGTACACAGACAAAATGACTAGTACAAGTCCATAAATGGTACACAGACAAAATGGACGAAGACTCCAGATTTTGATCTTTGTTTCGATAACTCATTTTCAGGAAGTTCACACTGCTTCATAAAGTACAGAAGTCTCTTAGAAGGAAAAATCCTTAGCCTAGCACTCACAGTGTATAAAAGCCTTCAACCCAATATTACAGGGAAAAATTCATTCCTATTATAATCATCCAAAGCTGGGCATCTGATCAACAATGGCACAAACTCTCCAGTAGTCTATTTTATCCAGTGTTGTTTGTTCTGGAAAGGTTTGTCCAAACATGCCCCCCTTAACCTGCCTCACCATGTGCTCACTCTGTGGCTGACTGTTCAGATTATTGCTGCACAGTAACCATGGAGCAGTTGGTCAGTCACTATCCTTTTTAAAAATTGTCTTTCACACATGCGCAGAAGCACTTATTTGAAGGATGACTTCATTTTGACAGCTCCACAATCCCTCTGCCAAGTTCTGTGGCTCTTCTCAGCCTCCTCCGTTTTGCCTCTCTTCTATGGAATGCATGGGGAAAGTGCAGATTTACATGAGAGTAGCCCCATTGACTTCAGTACATTTACTCTTCTATCAATCATGGGATGCTTCTCAAACAGCAACTCTGAAGCAGAAAACCTTTCTGCTAACACAGTTTGCACAGGGGAAAGTGGTATGGAGAGTCTGGTCGCCTGGGACTATTTCCATGGTTTTCCAACCCCACGAAACAGGAGAGAGGGTTTTTTTTGGGGGGGGGGATTTGTCACTCAAAAACAACTCCCGTGGGGGATCCCAAACCTGACACAATGTTTGGGCACAGAAACATGCAAGCAGTGATTCATAAGCTTGGGGCAAAGATCTGCTTACGTGCACATCACTAAATGAATTTTTAAAATGGTGCATAGCTGGAAGTATGGCTTGAGAGCGTGACTGAGCGATCAGACATCCGGAAGTGCAGGGTGAAAAAACTGACATCCATAAACACCAAATAACTCTGGCTCGAAGATGAGTGAGAACTGGGTGCCAACAACTGAGGAATGAGAAACAAATGTTGCTGTCTGAACCTGCATTTTAAATCCAAAGAGCAAGAGCAATGACATTGGATCAGCAGCCAAGCTGATCACAACAATAGATTCTACCTTTCAAATCAGCCATTTTCTCCAGGGGAACTGATCTCCGTCACCTGGAGACCAGTTGTAAACCCAGATCTCCAGCTACCACCTGGAGGTTGACAACCTGACTTGTTACCTCCTCCCTAAGCAATGCCTGCGGAGGGGAGTTATAGAGGTCTGCTACTGGAAGAGGGAGACCAGGAAATATCCACCCTTGTAAGCCCTTTTGTCTTTGTCTAATCATAGAATCCAGCCATACACCATATTTCTCTTTTCTCTATAATATATTTAATTTCTTACTATGTCATCCAAAATCATAATGTCCTTAACCCCCAATTATAATAGGGTGCATGTTTTTTTCACCCTTCAAATCTGCCCTCTTCATCTTTCATCTTCATTTTCTCCAGGTTTCATGATGATCCACCCTCTTTCCTATCTCTACCATTTTTGCGACAATGTCTTCTAATCTGCACCCTTAGCTACTGTATTCAGCCGCATGGGGACTCATAACTAGCTTTTCGCTCCCTGCCTTTTAATCATTATGTAAAGTTTATTTTTACCCCCAGTATTGAAGAGTTTTCTGGATGCCATAAGCTGAGACAATATTGCAGAGGCGATTTTGAAGAAACGATGGGGACAAAATCACAATGGGAAGCCTCTGTCACAGGGGACAGGAATAAATGAGGGTGCTGTGGAGACTTAAGAAAAGTCCCAACACATACGCAAGCTCAACACATACAGTTGCTCAGCTTTTTCCTGTTGCTTCCAGCGAAGAATCACAGCAAGCGCAATTCCTCCGTGCTCCTTCAGCAGTAAGTCCAGGGGAGATTCTGTGCAACATGGCTCCTAGAAACATTTTGCCATGAATATCTTGCAATTTATTTTATTTATTTAGAACATTTTTAATGCCCCCTCTCTGGTGGCTTACAAAATAAAAGCTCAAGGAGGCTTATAAAATAAAAATAATTAAAACAACTAAAAGACATGAATTAAAATCAGCATTTAAAAAGCTCCATCTCAGCATAAAATATAGATCATACTCAGGCCCAGGGGCCAGCTGGGAGCTCAGCCCGATCGCAAGAGAGTGTCCAATGCACAGTCAAATAGGCTTAAATCATTATTTATTAGGGTATCTCATGCATTCAAAGATGTAACCGGTGAATGACTGATAGAGGGCATCCTTAATTATCTAATCCCATTGCTATGACTGGTGGTAGAAAGAGATGAATCTGTTCCTCTGTTTACAACTAACAACTTCTAAACGAAGAGATGGAATAAACTTTTCATGGGCTTGCTAAACTGCTGGAAAGGGCTTATCTAAACCAACAGAGGCCCCGGTCACACGGAGCATTTGCCGCGTGGAAGGCACGAATGTCAGGTGGAGTTTCGGGGCATGATCACACCACAACATCTGGGAAGCGTAGTGCTTCCATGGCCAACCTGTGGCGTGCTGCTGAAGCGACACAGTTAAAAAGTACCTCAACAAATGTACTAGCAAATAGTTTGCCACGGGCTGCCGACAAAATCATTCCATGTGATCACACCGGCATGCGGCTTTCCCCCCAGCTGTTCTCCTTGACGCACATGTGCTGATGGACAAAACCGCGGTGTGCCACCATCGTGTCTGATTGCGTTCTGGTGGGTCTAATTACACTGGCGCAAAGAGCCACACCTCCCCCCCGCATTATCTGGCCTGTGAGACCGGGGCCAGAGTAATTTAAAGGTAAAGGTAAAGGTTCCCTTGCTCGAAAGCCAGTCGAATCCGACTCTAGGGTTGCGGTGCTCATCTCCGTTTCAAAGCCAAAGAGCCAGCGCTGTCTGAAGATGTTTCCGTGGTCATGTGGCCGGCATGACTAAACACCAAGGCGCACGGAACGCTGTTACCTTCCCACCGAAGTGGTACCTATTTATCTACTTGCAATTTCTTGCTTTCGAACTGCTAGGTTGGCAGGAGCTGGAACTAGAGACAGGAGCTCACCCCGTTATGCGGCACCCGGGTCTTGAACTGCTGAACTACTGACCTTCCACAGCCTGCAGTTCAGCGTCTTAACCACTTGAGCCACCACAGCTCCCTGAGTAATTTATATTACAACATATGACCTAAAGAGTACTTAAACTACATTTCCCATGGTGCCATGACTTAAAGGCAAAGGGCTCATTTTCCTACTGTAATGCAAACTGGTGGATACATATTCTGCTGGGGCAGTACAGATTATAAGACAAATCATAGACATCTTGAAATAATAGTTTCCAGGATAAAACAGTGTTTTAAAAATCATCCTCTTAATTAAGGTTGCCAGACAGCCCCCCCTTGGTGGAGGCAGGAATCACTCACCACCAGCCCCTACCCTAGCCACCAATCAGTGGTCCAGTGGGATACTTACCATAAAAAGAGGAAGACATAGGCCATGTTGTTGGCATAGCACCAGAAGTGACATCATCAAGCCACCAATTTCTGGGTGACGTGCTGTATTTGGGAAAAAACTCAATGGTAGAAGTTGGTTTATGATAGAGTTTTAGCCTAAATGCCAAGGTATCACATGAAAGTCACTAGAATGATGACATCACTTCCTGTGTGATACTGGCAATGTGGCCTGGGCCTTTCCCTTTCTCCTGGTAAATGCTTCCCCATCCCCCGCTGGTTGCCAGGAGGTACTTGGCAACCCTACTCTTAATTCAGAGCCTGGGTAAACAGAAACATTTTGGCCTGGTGTATAAAAGAAAGCATAGATTGGTATTAGCCATTATTTATATTTGAATTATTGGCTAATCTGACTGGTGGGGTGGGATAAAATAAATAAATAGGCATTCATAAGTGGGAGCGGTGACGCAGGTAGTAAATCACACCTGCTATAACATCAAGCGAACAGCCACTGTGGCTGTTCAAGTCCCACCGCGGCCGGGGTGAGCTCCTGGTCCCAGTCCCAGCTCCCGCCCACCCAGCGGTTTGAAAGCATTTGCAAGTAGATCAATGAGTACCTGCCTATAGGTGGCGGGGGGCACCCTCCCTTCTGGGGTGTGTAGCAGCAGTGGCTTCATCAGTGGCGGCAATGGCGGCGACGGCAGGAGCAGTGGCAGGCAGAAGCAACGCTGTCGACTGAACCTGGCAGTGGGCAGAGCTACGAGGCGCAGGCAGCGTGACGGTGCGGCGTGGCGGAGCCTATGGGACGTTGGCCGGAAGCCGAAGCCTACACAGGGCTGCGCTTCAAAGATGGGCCTGCTGCGGGAAGCCTCCTGGCCCAGGAAAAAGATCTACGCCAGGGGCTCAAGGACATCAAGGCTGAAGTGCGGTCACCTGAGGCCCCGCCGAAACAAAAGACAAAGAAGCCCTGCTCGGGTGCTGGTAGGATGTCCCTTCCCTACAAGACTGTGGCCCTAGTTAGGCGATAATTAAATTGTGTAAACCATTCTGAGACCCCTTGGGGGGTCTGAGCGGTATAGAAATCAAATCTATAAATAAATAAATATAAATAGAATTGACTGTGATATTGTGGGTTGCATCAAATTTAGGAGTTACTGAGAGCCAACATCCTAGTTGGTCTGAGGCTCACAGCAGGTTCATAGCTGGCAAAGATCAGCAGGCGAGACGATTACTGGGCAAAGGATTCCAGTGCACCTGGGGAGTGGGAAGTATAGTGGTGGACAAGGCATGATGTGAAGGGAAGGGGATGGAGAAATAGGTCAGCTCAGCCCCCTTCCAACCTGTGTCCCATCCCAAGGGTAGTAGGCAGTGGGGCCAGGACAATTGACCCCCCCAACATTGGTGTTGTGTAATGCCAGGAATACTACTACTACTACTACTACTACTACTACTACTACTACTACTACTACTACTACTACTACTACTACTAATAATAATAATAATAATAATAATATATAATAATAATTGGGACTTTCTGCTGGAGCAGAATGTAGACCTGGCATGTGCTCTTTCCCAGTTAGCCCCACACGGGTCCTCAGTCCTTCACCAATCATGGACTAGGGGGTGGGGGGAGTGACTTTATTCATTTGGGAGGCTTACTCCTTCAGAGCACTCCCACCTCTGAGGATCATGGGCATTGAGTGTGTGGCCTTAGTTTGGGAAGCCAGGGAGAGTGTGATGATCTGGCTAGTGTACCGTCCACTCAACACACTGGCCAGTAGCCTACTGTCCCTGGTGGAGGCCATGTCGGGTTGGGCACAATGCTCCCTCTAAGCTGAAATTCCACTTTGTGAGCAACTAGCATTCTTTATTCTTATTTATTTATCTTTCAATTTCTACCCTGCTCGAACCCCTCTCCATGCGTCTCTGAGCGACTTACACAGCTTGTAACATCCCTATCTATGGGCACAATGTATTAGGGCGGGACTACCATCCGGTTGGATTTAGTTAACATATCTCCAGCTCGGCTCGGATCGGCTTCTCAGCTTCGGATCGGCATCTTCCTTCTACTCTCTTCAGGCTCCTCGGGAACTGGTGGGCCCGTTCATCATGCTCATCACAGCGGCACGGCACTGGCTCTGTCCCTCAGGCTCCGCCGTGCCTGCGCCGAGCATCCTCATGCCTTCCGGGCTCTGCTTTCACCACCAGTTCACCGCTAGATGTCGCATCTCCTTTTTCTTCCACTTGCCACCTCGACTATCGCCGCCATTACGCCGCTCCGCTGTTGCCGCCACTGCCGCTCGTCGAGGCATTGCTGCTGAGGAGGGTGCTCCCTGCCTACTTAGGCAGGTACCCATTTATCTACTTGTAAGTTGTTAAGACTTTCAAACCACTGGGTGGGCGGTTGTGAGCAAGTGATTTGCCTGCTGCATAAATTAGTTTGCTCTGCAGCCATCCTTCCTGAGCTAAGACAAAAGTGTGTGAGCCGGAGGCTAAAAAACTGTGAGCTAGCTCATATTAACTCAGCTTAGAGGGAACACTGGTTGGGCATTGGAACACCCTAGACTGATAGTCCTGGGTGATTTCAATATCCACACAGGTGATGTGACCTCAGCTCAGGCAGTGGACCTGGTGCCGTCCATGGTGGCATTAGGACTCTCCCAATTTGTAACGACTCCCACTCATTGGGCTGGGCACATGCTCGATTTGGTCTTCGCAGTGAGGGTCACAGTGGACCAGATTACTGCTTCAGCAGTACCATAGTCAGACCACCTTGCTCTGAAAGCTCATCTGAATATGTCACTCTGGCCCCATTTGGGCGGCGAGCCCATTTTGGCTCACCCGCGGAGCCAAATGGACCCAATGTGGTTCCAGATGGCTCTCTGGGATCTGATGCTCCCCTGGTGGCTTGTTAGATGAGCTTGTAAAGGATTGGGATAACTGACTCTCAGCAGCCATTGACAAGATAGCTCCCCGATGCCCTCTGCGCCCTAACTCTAGGCTTACTCCATGGTTTACCCAGGAGCTGCAGCTGATGAAGCAAGGGCTAAGGCAGTTACAGAGACAGTGGCGGAGTACTCACGACGAAGCTACAAGAACATCTTATAGGATGTTTATGAGATCCTATGAGATGGCAGTCAAAGCTGTAAAAAGAGAGTACCATACAGCTGCAATTGTGTCTGCAAGCTCACACTCGGCCCAATTGTTTAGAACAATTCGGTCTATTACTACTTTGCCGCAAGGCAAACCAAACGCTAGGGAATTGGCCATTGGCTGAGAGGCCTTTGTAAGCTATTTTGCAGATAAAGTCTTGTCGCTCCACTGTGACCTCCCCACTACAGTTGATACAGTGAGTGAACTCGAGGCTCCATGCATGTCTTCTGGTCAAATTCTGGATCATTTCGATCTGCACAGTCTAGGGGAAGTTGAAAAATTGCTCCTAACTGTCCACCCTACTACCTGCTCCCTTGATCTGTGCCCTTCATGGCTAATTAAAGCTGGCCATGAGGGATTTTGAGGTAACTTGAGGGAGATTATCAACAAGTCCCTCTTGGAGGGACAGTTCCCAAGGCACTTAAGGAAGCAGTGGTCCACCCCCTCTTTAAAAAGCCATCTTTGGACCCGGCTGAATTGGCCAACTATCAGCCAGTTTCTAACTTGCCCTATCTGGGCAAGATGATAGAGAGAGCAGTGGCGGTTCAGCTATAGGGCTTTTGGGATGACACTTCCACTTCTGGCTTTCACCCATGCCAGATCTCTTCCAGTTTGGCTTTCATCCAGGCCATGGGACGGAGATGGCACTGGTTGTCCTCACGGATGAAGTGCTCCAGAGGCATCTGGATCTAGGCAGATTGGCAGTGCTGTTGCTGTTGGACTTGTAACTGCGTTCAAAATGGTCGACCATCAGCTACTGATCCGCTGCCTCGCCGATGTGGGAATTCAGGGGCTAGCCTTGCAATAGCTTGCCTCCTTTCTCCAAGGTCGGGGACAAAGGGTGGCACTAGGGGAACAGCTATCCCAGAGACACCCACTGGATTGTGGTGTGCCTCAAGGGGCAGTGCTGTCCCCGATGCTTTTCAATATCTATATGTACCCCCTTGTCCAGATTGCCCATGGGCTGGGCTGTCACCAGTATGTGGATGACACCCAGCTCTATCTGCTGCTGGGAGGTCAGTCCAACTCCAAACCAGAAGATCTGGACTGGGCATTCTAAGCTGTGGCTCATTGGCTTAGACTGAGCCAACTGAAACTGAATCCGACAAAGATGAAGATCCTCCCAAACTTCAATGGGGCACCATTGGTGCCAGCACCAGAGGTTAGGAGCTTGTGAGTTACCTTAACAATGGAGGCCCAGGTAGCAGCCACTGCCAAATTGGCCTTTTACCATCTTTGGCTGATCAGGAAGCTGATTCCCTTCCTCAAACACAACAACTTGGCAACAGTGATCCATGCGATGGTCACCTCAAGATTGGACTACTGTAATGCTCTCTACATGGGGCTGCCCTTGTCTCAAATCTGGAACCTGCAGCTGGTGCAAAATGTTGCAGCCAGGCTTTTGATGGGGCTCTCTGGGCGGGCGCACATACAGTCTGTACTGAAGGCATTGCACTGGCTGCTGATAGCAGACCAGATTCATTTCAAGATTCTGGTTCTCACCTTTAAAGCCCTGCATGGTCAGGGACCTACATACATAAGGGACCGCCTTTCCCCACATGTTCCCCAGAGAGCACTGCAGTCAGGGGCCCAGAATTGGCTAGCCCTTCTGGGTCTTAAGGAGGCTAGACTGTCGATGATCAGGGACAGGGTCTTTTCGGCGGTGGCCCCATCCTGGTGGAATGAGCTCCCAGTGAAGATCAGGGCCCTGCGGGACCTTTTACAGTTCCGCAGGGCCTGTAAAACAGAGCTCTTCCACCAGGCTTTTGGGAGCCACCACCAGTGAAGAACATCATTTGGTTGAAAGTCAGAGGGCCCTGGACTCTGGACTCTGGAAATTGCCATCAACAGCCTAAAGAACAGCAAGTCCTGCAAGGACATTCCAAATGAACACTGAGAGCTGACCGTGAGCTGAGAACTTTGTACAATGCTTATCGGCTGCTACCATCATATGAATACCAACAACTACTAGCACTTTTGTATGATTTTATAATTTGTTTTAATTTCAGCTTATGTTTTAATGCAAATACCTGTTTTTATGTAAGCTGCCCTGAGCCGGCTTCGGCCGGGAGGGCAGGGTAAAAATCTGAATAAATAAATAAATAAATGAAGTGGGTGCCATGTAAACATCAAGGGGAATGGGATCCCACAGGCAAGGTGCTGCTACCAAAAAGCCCTGTCTCTGATTGACCCCCCACCTCACCTCTGACAGTGGGAGCACAGAGAGAAGGGCTTGTGGGGCAGATCTTAGCTAGCAGGCTAGACAACAAGGGCAGTGGCGGCCCTGTGTCCTGAACCATTATAGGTAAGAAGCAAGACTTTGAAGTTTGCCTGGAAACAAGTAGGCAACCTGTAGCAGATCTTTCAGTCATGGGGTGATACGATCCCTATATCGTACCCCTGATCATACCCTGGCTACTACATTTTGGACAAGCTGAAGTTTCCAGAATGTTTTTGTCCCGGTCCCGGCCGGGACTGCTCCAACGGCCGCGGCAACAGCCAGGGACCATCGCCGGTCCCCCCCCCCCACCTCGGAGGCTGCAGCAGCGGCCCGGGAACGTCGCCGGCCTTCCCCACCCGCCCCGGAGGCCACGGGCAGCCGCGACGGGAGGCGGGCCCGGCTTCTCCCCCAAGCCCCAGGGAAGCACTTACCGGCGGCGGCGAAGCCCGACGGGGGGAGGAGGGGCCGCGGCGCGCAGGGACGGTGGCGGCAGAGAGGACGGCGGCTGATGGGCTGAGGGAGGGGAGAGCAAGGCCTGGGCTGCTGGGCAAGCTGCGCCCCACCCCTACAGACGCGGGGCGAAGGCAGGAGCGCGAGGAGGCTGTCGCTCGGCCAGCCCGCGCGCCAGAGGAAGATCCAGGAGCCGGAAGGGAGGGGGCTTGGCTGGCGTCCTCGGCTTTACAAGGGGGCGGGGCACAGAGGGAGGAGCCAGGAGGGCGTGCGGGGGTAATAAAAGATGGAACGGGCGAGATGGCCAGGGAGGAGGACAACTGGGCTGGCTGGGACTGGCTAGAGAGAGTGAGAGTGTCCCAGTAAGCGGTGAGCTTGAGAAGCCAGACCCAGGACAGGCAAGAGTGTGACAGCAACCCTCTGACGTGACCTGTCTTCTGAGGCCGCTCTCTCTCCAGACCATCCCTTACCCTGCACCAGGCCCTCCTGGCCCATCACTCCAACCTGGGAGAGCTAGCAGGACCGCGGGACCTGGGATAACCCGTGGCCGGCCGCATTCTACAGGGGGCGCCGTCCTACCGCCCAGGGAGGGCGTCACAGTTTTCAAAGGCAGCTCCACATAAATCACATTACAGGAATCTATGTTCACCCAAAGGTCTAAGCCTGCATTTAGGGAAAGCCAGACCTGCACTTTTCATTCATAACACTGTTCACTGTCAACAGCACACACGATTTCAAGTCACCAATTATAATGTTTGAGGATATCACAGATTTTTTTTTTTTAATTTATATCCCACTTTTTCCCTCCAACAGGGACCCAAAGCGGCTTACAATGTTCTCCCCTTCTTCATTCTGTCCTTGCAATGAACCTGTGAGGTAAGCTAGGCTGAGAGGAAGTGTGACTGGCCCCTGGTCACCCAGCGAGTTTCCATGGCATGACTGGGGACCTGAACCTGGGTCACCCAGTCTAGCCTCCAGCACTCCAACCACTACACTATGCAGACTCTCCGGCACGGCACAATGGCATATCCTAGTACTTGAGAGGGGGAATTACCAACACGTTCAGAACCTTTTACATTTTAGATAGGGATGCCAGCCTCCAGCTGGGTCCTGGGCATCCCCTGTAATTACATCCCTCAACCACAGAGATCAATTCCCCTGGAGAAAATGGATGCTTCAGAAGGTGGACTCTATGGCACTGTACCCCACTGGGGCCTCTGTCCTCCCCAGGCTCCACTCCTGCCCCCTCTGCTTCCTCCTCCTCCAGGTCACCTCCCTTTTACTTTCTGTGGGGGGATCATGGGTGCCGTTTCCTCCCTGCAGCACAGTGCAGTGCCCGGCCAGCGCCCATGGGAGGCTGCTCCTCCCCCCTCCCCCCTCTCTCACACACTCTCCCTAAACAACTGTGTCCTGAGCTTTATACTGAGCCGAATGGGAGGCAAAGGAACCAGTGCCAAAGCTGAACGAAACAGCTTTACATAGCAAATGCAGATTGGGCCCTACTCTTGTGAGCGCGACTTCACTTTTGGGCACTCCTGGCTTAACTTTCCATACTTTAACGTTGCTGACAAAATGCTTTGTGTGACTGATTCGTGTTCATTGTTATGTTAATGTCATCGCTATGACCTATTTGGTTGGTGAAGTAAAAAATTAGTCATTGATTGGCACAGTATTCTTTTAAAAAATATTTGGAAAAGATATATTTTTTTTTCCTGAGCATGTTACACAGATTCAGAATTTGCTGTCAAAGCCAAGTGGAGTGCAAATTTGGAATGTTCAGATGGAAAGGGAGCTAATTACAATCTGAGCAGAATATGTCCTTTTGTAATATAACAAATCCAGTTTGGAAAATTAATGACATTTAGTAATATTAGAAAACATTTGGCTCTTGCTGCTGTCCCGACACTTCACTGTCTGGCTTGCATTTCAAGGAAGCCAGAGGGAGGAGAGAAGATGTGGAGGAAGCAGCTTGGCAGGCAGGCAAGCAGCAACTTGTTGGGTTGCCAACTCCAGGATGGAAAATTCCTGGAGATTTTGGGGCAGAGTTTGGGGAGGGTGGTGGAGGGAAGGGAGCCCAGCTGGGATGGGATGTCACAGAGTCCACCTTCCACAGCTGCCATTTTCTCTAGGGGAACTGGTCTCTCTAGTTCAGATCAGTTCTAATTCTGAGAGAACACCAGCCCCACCTGGAGGCCAGAAACCCCCTCAGCACATCATGTACAGATCTGGAGGTCTATCTTTCTACGATGCCCAACACAGGAGTCCCCAACATAGTGCCCATCAGGCCCGTAACCAGAAGAAAAAAATAAAGGGGGGGGGGAATTAGTCTAGTAGTGGTCAGCCCATTGTTATTTATTTATTATTTATACTTTATTAGTTACCCACCAATGTTCTACTTGAGACTCAAAGTGGATTACATGACATAGAACATTGTGATCAAACAGCATGGGAGATCTAATAATAATGCAATAGAACTAGGCGTACAAAAATGCAAAAAGAATGAAAACAGTGCTGTAAGAGTATGATAGCACATACAACAAATCAGTGATGGCTGCCGTCACACATGCCGGATAATGCAGAAGGGGGGGAGGCGAGGCTGTTTGCACCATCACAATTTGACCCACCCCTACGCGATCAGACACGATGGCGATGAACTGGGGGTTTTGCTGTCGGCGCATGTTTCCGACTTGCTTCAATGAGGAAGCAGGGACACAATAGGAGTGCGCTGGAGAGAACCATTTGGTAGTGGACTTTCCGAGGTACTTTTAAGCTCCACATCTTCAGCTGGACGATACGGTTTGGGGACGGGTGCGTGACGCTCGCCAGATGTGTCCGTGTGATCACACCCCCAAACTCCGCCCGGCATTAGCTGCTCTCCCACTGCAAATTCTGTGTGTGATCGGAGTCGATATATAGCATACACTGTGGCATAGACTACAGTCCTGTTCCTTATAAGCTTTATAAAAATGCCCTCCCAAGCAGCTGTTTTACATCATTTGCAGGATTAAAGAAGTGTGAGAGCTGTCTTCCAGGTACTGAAAACTGAAACTTTAAATTCAGCCTTCTTTTTGCTGTAAATCACTAACTCAAGGCTTCTAACAATGCCACCCAATACTCCTGCTGGCTTTTAAAATCAGGACTCTTCCTTGGTATCAATATTAAGGAATATAATGATCCATAATTGATATGGAGATCCGATTGCATAAGATGTTTGTCAGGTCCCCAGCCAATTCACTCTCCATACACACTACTGGCAGTGTAATGCTTTATTAGAGATATGATGCTGTGAGTTCAAGAGCTTTTGTCAGGACTGAGGACATGCGCAGGAAATTACAATATAGGTAAAGCATAAAATTCCACATCCATCCATGTCACACCTATCCCTGGCATTACTATGGCAACACAGACAGATATATGGTACCCTAGCTAAACTAGGCTGGCAGAGAGAGTTACTCCAAGGTCAGTCCCACAGGAAATCAACTTGGGGCACTTCTTCAGGAAAGTTATGGCCTCTACTCCCATGCACTCCAACAACATACACTTCCCCCCATTAGGACTTCAAGATGGCAAGCGAAAGTAACGAGAAACAGAACTTGAAGAAATGGAAAGTTAGCCTGAGCTTGACAATGTTGTGTATTCATGTATCTGTTTATCATTTTTGCTCCTTTTGTCACACTTTTTTGTGTTATTATACTCACCAGTTACTGTTGTTATATTCTCACAATAAGTTTGTACATTCCTGTTTCTATAATTTATTTATTTTTTAAATCAGGACTCTTCAGCCCTGCTAACTGCTAATTCTGTTCTAGCCAATTGCATAGAGAATTTACCCTTGGAAGATTTATGACAGAATTCACACTTTTTTATCTTAATTCCTTCCTTTTTTTTTTTTTTTTTACAAAGAACATTTACACCTGGAAGACATATGACAGACTTCACACCAACCTGTAATGCTGATTGGAGAGGCATGACAACTGATAGATAGGGCACTGCCCCTTTTTGCACCACTGTGGTGCCCATGGGTGTCATTTTGCCAGCCAAATCCTTTCCTGATGCCCAGTGGGTGTTTTTTTTAAAACTGGGTGGGATGAGATGGGGCTTTTGCCCAGAAAGGCTTGTGACTGGCCACTGGAAATTTGATTGGCTGTTCAGATTTTGAACAATGTTACTTTAGCAGCAACTGCCACCAGTGTTCCCTCCAAGCTGAGTTAGTGTGAGCTGGCTCACAGTTTTTTTAGCTTCCAGCTCACAAATTTTCATCTTAGCTCAGGAAGGATGGCTCCAGAGCAAACTAACTTATGCAGAAGCCAGATCACTCCCTCACAGCTTTAATGCCAGTAGCTCACAAAGTAGAATTTTGACTCACAAGACTCCACAGCTTAGAGGGAGCATTGACTGCCACCACAACACAACAATCTTCACTGTGGGATTGGAGCTAAGCCACAGCAGCCGTTTTGTGGCTGCACCTACCATATTACATCAGAATTCAAAAAGTGCCACCAGGCTTTAAAAAGCTGGGGAACAACAGTTCTATCACAACCTGCGAACTGTCATATTTTGTGCTGGCAGAGGAAACATGAATGTGAAACCCTTCATTGTTGCCCTGTTTAACTGGGTGCTTTGGATGTTTTAGTACAGGGCCATAAATTCTTATGATAAAGTCTTGTGACTCTCCTATCCAATGGTGACTTTTTTAACAGGAAAATGTGATAGTTGAACTATTTGTTCTACTGCCCCAGAATGGAGAAACAAGGCACTATATACATATTTTAAAGGATGTTGTGTTCACTACTGATCTGCCATTCCTTTTAGGACAGGTTGCATCTTCTGGGTGACCTCTGATAGCTCCCAGCATTTGGGCAGCCCTACCCTGGCACCTATCTCAGAAGCCCCCATCAGCATACCTTGTTTATCCTTTCCTGCCCACAAACCTGTGCCATGAGATGCCCAGCCTTACTTTCCTCACCCCATGCCACACAACAATTAGGGGGTCCATTGAAGTTGTTCATCACTCTCCATCCCTAAGATTAGGGATGGGCACAAACTGCATTTTTGTGGTTAATTTCAATTTGTGGTTCATGGCTGAACCATGAAGCAAACCAAGAACGAATGTGAACCGGGAGGTTGGTTCATGAATTGAACCAGTTCACAGCAGTTCATGACCCCCGCTTTCTGCTCCCTGACACTTTTCACAGGGAGCAGAAAGTAGGGGTGCTCCCTGCAAAAAGCAGCAGGGAACAGAAAGCAGGGTTTTAAATGACTCTGAGCCATTTAATCCCCTGCTTTCTGCCTTCTACAAAAAAACAGCTAAGTGGAGAGGGGCAGAAAGCAGGGAGTTAAATAGCTCAGAGACATTTAAAACCCTTCTTTCTGCTCCCTGATGCTCAGCTGTTTTTTATGAAGATCTCAGAACCATTTAACCCCCAGCTTTCTGCTCTTCACAAACTGCCACGAACTGCCTTAAAATTCATGTAAGATCATGGTGGCTCTTCAGTTCACAAACTTCAGTTCGCAAACCATGAACCACCCAAAATTAATCATAAAGTTAGGTTTGTGAACTGTTTAGTGCCCATCCTTACCTAAGACCTCTCAGAGCCCCTGCAAGTTATGCCTATGTATGCCATAGTATCCCTGCCCTACATGATCCAGGTTAACCTGATCTTGTCAGATCTTAAAAGTAAGCAGGGTTGGCACTGATTAGTACTTGGATGGGAGATCACCAAGGAAGTCAAGGGTTGCTATGCAGAGGCAGGTAATGGCAAACCTCCTCTGTCATCAGATCTTGGAAGCTAAGCAGCGTTGACCCTGTTAATACTTGGATGAGAGAGCACCAAGGAAGTCCAGGGTTGCCATGAAGAAGCAGGCATTGGCAAACCACCTCTGAATGTCCCTTTCCTTGAAAAGCCTATGGTGTTAACCTAAGTAGACTGCTACACCACCATGCCACAGTAACCACAATATTCCTGTTGCTAGAGGGGGTTAACTTCAGAGACCCTAAAATCAAATAGGTCCCTCCACAGCCAACCACTACACAGGGCAGGGCAGGACTTGGAGCTGACCCAATAGAAGTGCATTTCCTTTCACATTCAACTCCTGCTGCAAAAAAACCCTGCAGGCAGAAGAGGCCATGGTTTCGAAAGCCACTCCCTACAAAGTGACACACGAGCGACTGAGGGTGAGGGACTGGAGTGAACCAGTCACTGGCTGGTCCATAGTTAGGGTTGCCAACTCTGGGTTGGAGAATACCTGGAGATTTGGGGGGGGGTGTCCCTGAGGAGGGTGGGGTTTGGGGAGGGGAGGGATTTCAAGAGGGTATAACACCATCGAGTCCACTTTCCAAAGATCTCCTTCTGTCGCCTGGAGATCATTTATAATCCTGGGAGATTTCCAGCCACCACCTGGAGGCTGGCAACCCCAGTCAGAGTGAACCGTTGACCGCCTCCTGGGGAACTAGTTGGCTTAATATGGCGATGATTGCGGGCTAGATCCTTCCACGCACCAGGGCGATGTTATCATAGCGAGCCATTGTGGCATCACCCCCATTTTTTTTAGTGGGGAAGGGACTAATTCAGTTACCTCCCCAACTGACCTACTGAGGTTGGTTCCTTTTTGCCATGCTGGGAAGCACCTTCAGGCTGAGTGGAGTTTTCCTGGAGCCTCATCTTAATTTTACTGAAATCTATATGCTCTGATATCATTGCCTCCTTTCGCCTGGCCGAGCCCAGGGTTACCAACAGCAAGTGACAACATTCTTGGAGATCTGGGAATGGAGCCTGGGGAGGAGCCTCAGAGGGGTGTAAGGACACAGAGGGCCCCTCCCTCCAAAGCAGCCATTCTCTCCAGGGGAGTTGATCTTGGTGCTCTGGGGATCAGCTGTAATTCCAGGAGATCTCCCTACCTGGAGACTGGCATCCCTAGCTGAGCTGCCCCTGGGACTAACTCAGGCTTTTAAACTTTGATTTTACATTAAATTTACAAAATATGCACTCCTGAATGCAGTACCCTCATATTAGTTAGAGCAGTGCATCTGTTCCAGTTTTGCCACGAACCCTGTTTTCCACATGATTCTTCAAAATACCAAGGCAGAAGGCTGACATCAAGGTTTCATTTAATTGGATTAAGTTCCAGACATGATGAAAATCATTTGAATGCAGACTTCTCCCTCTACCCACCCTCATTGATTTTCCACTCTGTGAATACAGGGAAGATATGGCTCAGAGCAGGAAAATATATATAAAAATAAAAACAGGCTTCCATCATACAAACAGTGTGTGATAGTTTAATAAGGCTCTTCAAGTGAAACTGTACGGCTGCTTTTCATATTGATAACCTGGAGACTACATAAAATGGAAGGACGGCGATTGTAGTACAGAAGTCTTGTCCCTGCTGCGAACTCCAGCTGTTGTGAAAACTTCTATTAGGGAAGCCCACCTGACAGCTAGATTGCTTGATGTCTGGCTGTTGTGATGTATTAATGTTCTGAAGATCAGGAAATATTCTAGAATAGGTGAATGCTTGCTTTGTACTTTTAATTCATGCACTCTGAGCCTTTTGCTCAGCTACCTGACTCGTGGGGGACTGGGGCAGGGAATCAGGCTCCCAGCCTTCGATGGGGCTCCATTGGTCCTGACATCGGGGGTAAGTGTCAGAATCGGGCTCTGTTGAATGTTGCAGTGACACAGGTTTTCTTTGTAGTTTACATCCACTTCAAAGTCAGTCCTTTTCAGCCCTCTCTACCGTAAAACTCAAGGGAAGGGAAGAGGAGGTTGAGTGCAGATGTTTATATGTGTGCGGGGCAGATTAGCAACAACTTTCCCATGGGAACGAACCCCAAGATGTGTAGTGGCCGGAAGCCTTTCATCTTTGGAGAAACATCGGTTACTGAAATATAATCTTTTTAGTGCAAAGTAGTATGGGGGGAGAGTGAAAGAGGAGGAGTGAGTGAAGGGCCACTGCCAAGACCATTGTATTGTGGGACAAGGCTCCGTCACCTATCCAATACCTAACCTTTGGTCTGTCCTTTAGTCTGAACAAGAGATCTCTCCTGTGCACATCCAAATCTCTGTTTCTAATAAAGCTTTTATAAAAGACTATTTGGACTGAGAGTGGATTAACTCAAGGGTCTGACAGTAAGGAGCCCAGGGGTGTTCCTGGACGCCTTCCTTTCTATGGAGGCCCAGGTTACTGCCACTGCGAGGTCTGCCTTTTTCCATCTGAGGCAGATCAGGCAGTTGGCCCCATATCTCACCCCCCAGGATCTGGCGACAGTGATCCATGCAATGGTCACTTCCAGATTGGATTATTGTAACTCTCTCTACGTGGGGCTGCCCTTGACTCTGCTCCAGAAGTTGCAGCTATTGCAAAACACAGCAGCGTGGGTGTTGATGCCGACACCTGTGTGGGTGCACATCTGCCCGGTGCTGCACAACCTGCACTGGCTGCCTATCAAATTCTGGATCCATTTCAAGGTGCTGGTACTTACCTTCAAAGCCCTATATGGCCAGGGGCCAGCATACCTTTGAGACCGCCTCTCCCCATATGAGCCCCATAGTGCACCAAGGTCCACCAACCAACATCTTCTGGTGGTCCCTGGCCCCAGGGATGTCTGACTTGCCTCAAACAGGGCCAGGGCTTTTTCAGCCCTGGCCCCTGCCTGGTGGAGTGAGCTCCCATGTGAGATCAGGGCCCTGTGGGATTTATTACAGCTCCACAGGGCCTGCAAGATGGAGCTCTTCCACTGGGCTTTTGGTTAAGGCAGTGGGCATCCCCCTGCTTGTGTCGGCCCCCGTCTGTAGCCTGGGTCCAAGATCCTAAATCTTATAGTGCTCCAATAAATTTAAATTCTAGTACTATCAACCACTGAGGTATCTGGTTTTTACTAGAGTTGTATCGTACATATGAGCTATGCTATTTTATAACGTGTTTTAATGTGGTTTTAATTGTATTGTATTTTACACTGTTGGAACCCACCCTGAGCTTGTTAAGGGGAGGGTGGGATATAAATCCAAATAAATAAATAAAATGTGACACGAGGCACCATCCAGCCAAACCAGAGTGTTTTGCCTCTCTTTGGTCTTCGATGAGAAGGTGTCTTGTTCCCATCAATGGAAAATCTAAAAGCTCACTGTATAGCTCCTGGTGGCCACAACAAACCTATGGCAACCTGATAGAGCTTTCAAGGCAAGAGACCTTCAGAGATAGTTGTCCACTGCCTACCTCTGCATAACAAACCCTAGACCTCTGTGGCAGTCTCCCATCCAAGTACTAACCAGGGCTGACTCTGGTTAGCTTCCAAGTACTGATGAGACTGGGCTAGCCTGGGCCACCCAAGTCAAGGCAAGAGACATTCAGAGGTGTCCTGCCATTGCCTGCCTCTGCATAGCAACCCTAGACTTCCTTGGTGGTCTCCCATCCAAGTATGAACATGGGCTGACTCTGATCTTCCAAGACCTGATGAGGTTGGGCTAGCCTGGGCCATCCATATCAGGGCCCCCTGATATCTGTGTGTTCCTAATGTTTTGCAAATTGCATCAGTTTTTAAGCCACTTTGGAGAAGGAGAGGACAGCACGGTGAAAACGGTCGAAATTGGGAAGCTCTCCTGTGTGCCAGCCAGATCGATGGTTTTTAAGAGGAGTTTGGAGGCTGCCGAACTCCACTGAGCTCCCCGAAGAGGAGCACAGTGCAACAGGATTAATCAGGACTCCCCGCAAGTGGCAGCAAGTGGGTGGGAGTCCTTTGATTGCCCCAAGGCAAGAACTGATCGAGAGTGCTCATGCCAGGCATGGACGTGAAGCTGTGACCGTCCCCCAAGCAAGGGGGAGAAGCAGAAAACTTCACTTGAATTGCTTAAAAACTCCAACACCCAGAGTAAATGTACAAGCAAAAACATCAGAGATGCCCCAGTGATCAAGCCCCCTTTAAATCTATTGAAAATACAAAGGATTAGAGGGGTGAAGAATTTCTTCCCTTCCCCCCTCTTTCTTCAAGTGGCTAAGAAAAGATCTGAAAGCATTCTTTAAAATGGCTTGGGCAAAAGAAGCGAAGGTTGTGATCTGAGAACAAAACTGTCAAATAAAAATATCGATCTTTCAATATTCTATAGTGGATTACAAAATTTTGGAAATATTCATCTTATTTGGCTTTGACTTTCAGGGAAGCAAGCACTCTGTTTGGAATTACAAATAAACTATCTGGAATTATATGAACTATATGACGACCTTTTAAAGAATTACAAATAATTATACCTTAATAAGCATCACAACTAAAAAGAAGAAACCATAAAAATTATTAGGAACTTAATTGGATGTTTTTTATATATTATACTCTCATAACATACTTTGTCTTGGTTTATTGAAATGATAAATGTACATTCTGTCTTCTTTGTGCTGTTAACAATTGATAAGAAGGCTGGCCTTGGTTGAAATTGTTTCAATCTTTAATATGAATACAATGGTTATTGTTTTGCAAATATAGAAGTGGCATCATTGTAAGGTGTTTTGCTGAAAGGCAATCTGAAAGACTTCCTCTGTGTTTTGTTTTGTTTTTAAACTTGGGGATGTTTCTGTTTTTCTTTAATGTAACCATAATAAAACCTGCTGTATAAGTATAGGTAGTTGTGTGATGGTAAAGGCTGTATTGACAAAGAGTTGGAGACATCCCCTGTTTTTAACACGATATTTTGGAAATGGCTGGTGCAGACGAAGATACAGGAAACAATCATAACAGCAGTAAGAACAGCCGTGGAAAAACCTATGAAGGATGGGCAACCTAAGCTTGAACTACTTTTACAGCAGAGCACCAATCAGAAGCAAGAGCAAACTGACATGACATTTACTTCTGTGAAAGTACAGAAGATACAGATGAAGTCTATAATCCAACTGATGTGATTTACAAGACATATCCAAAAAGAGAGAAACTGACTGAAGAACTGAACATGAGACCCCATGAAAGAATGACAAGAGATGGAATTATTGAGCCAGCAAATGAAATACCTACTCAAAGAGAGAAAAAAGAATATATGGAACCTCAAACCACTTTAAAAATTGATTATAGATAGTTGCCCCCCAAGCCAGAATAACAAGGCAGACACAACTGCCTTTAACTATAGGGCCACTTTAGTAATGGACAATCTTAACTGGAACCAAAGGCAAGGGCAAAAACAGCTATGGTCAGGGTATGGTCAAGGCCAGAGGTCAAGGACCCCTCCCTTACCTCTTCAATAGGGCGAGCCACCCTGCCCCGGTTGGGAGCCCACTACAATGGCTACCATCCGGCCAGCTAGCCATTCCAAGACAACCCGGTAGCCCCATCCCCCAAGCCACAAGGTTCAAAGAGAGGACCTAAACAGGGCCATCCCAAAGGCAGTCCGTTTTCCCTGCCCCACATCACAAGGCACAAAGACTGTATTCACAGGACCCCTTCAACCCCAAATGAGAGCTGTCAGCTGGTGCTCACCAGACCACAATCTATATACCACCTAGCAACTTGCCTAAACAAAAGTGACTGACCTAGCTTATACAAACCACCCCTCTAAACACCTGCTTCACTGCAGCAGTACAGGGTAGGTGAAAACACCCCTTCTATGTGCCAATCAGGAAGGGGTGAAAAATTCCTACCTGGCCCCCGAAAACCAGGTGACCATCAATTGCTTGCACTACTAACAGGGTGGGGGGGTGGGCCAACGACAGCATGGGACTACTGAGGAGAAGATGCGGGGCCAGGTTTAAGCCTTCTCGACCCCGCCCCTTCCTGGTGCCCATATATGGCGCTTTTGGTGCCAAACCTAGCCTACCTCATCCAGTTGGGAGGCAAAGGCACCCCCCCAGCCCAATGGCTGGAATTGTCATGGGTTGTTGAATCATGTTACCACCAGAAGATACTTGCCTCATCTACAAGGGGAAAAGGCACAATATTAAGAGTTAAGAGGAGAAATCAGAGAATGAAAATCCATGGAAAAGCTCCAAAATTTTGTGGATAAGAGAATACACAAGCATCAAATTTTGGGAAATGGGAGAAAACATAATTCCTCAAGATTTTATAAAAGTCTGAATAATACAGCTGTTCAAATACTCTATAAATACTGAATAATACAACTGTTATTATACAACTGTTCAAAACTCTATAAATGAATTTAAACATTGGAAATTATACCAAAAGAGTATAAAATTTTATTCTTAAACATATGTGAAAGATATGTTTTCGAAGGCTTTCACGGTTAGAGTTCATTACTTGCTGTAGATTTTCCAGGTTGTGTGGCCATGGTCTTGGCATTGTAGGACCTGATGTTTCACCAGTAGATTAGAGTTTCAATAACCATTCCACACACAAAAGAACCTCCTCAAGAAACAGGAAACCTCCTCAGGAAACAATCCATAGACAAAAGAACCTCCTCAGGAAAGCTCCTCCATTAGCATGTTCATAGCCTGGAGAACTACTACAAGATAATGACTCAGCCCTACCCCACCTTCCAGGGTAGATATAAATTACCTGCCTACCATTTTCTGCTCACCTTGACACAGAGAGTACTCCATCTTTCTGTGTTATACCTCTGAGGATGCCAGTCACAGCTACTGGTGAAACGTCAGGTCCTACAATGCCAAGACCACAGCCACACAACCCAGAAAATCTACAGCAACTAATATGTGAAAGATCATTGTAAGAATATAAGGTGAAATTTGGAAAACAAATATTCAGGTATTTAAATGAATAATTTGGTGAGGTAATGAAATCCCCTATCATTTAGATACCAATGTAAGTGCTCGTGTATGTATGAAACTACATGGTATAGATTTTGAAATGACTGAAGAATATAATAGTTAAGTATACAGATATATAACCTTTCACAGAATACAAAAACTTATATTTAAAAACAGGCAAAAGATTTTTGTAAGAACATAAGGTAGAACATGGAAAACAAATATGGTATGAAGTATCCAAGTATGTAAACTGATGATGTAACCCAACCCCCCACATATATGTATCTATATGTTTTGTCTGTGTGATGCCTGTCTTTATAAAAAAAAATAAAATATTTTATACAAAAATTAAGCCACTTCGAGGGTCAAATATAGTGAAAATGGAGGGGACATGTTAAGTAAATTCAACATTTTCTGCAATGTCTACCACTCGTGTAATCATTGGTTGTATTGCATTGTCCATTTTCACTCTGTTAGGTTTTAGCCATTGTGCCAGTTTGGTGTAGTGGTTAAATACAAGGACTCTAATCTGAGAGAACCGACTCCACTTGCAGCTGCTGGTGACCTTGGGCAAGCCATAGTTATGTCAGAGCTGTTCTTGAAGAGCACTTCTTGAAAGAGCTCTCTCAGCCCCACCTACCTCACAGGGTGTCTGTTGTAGGGAAGGGAAGTAAAAGGAGTTTGTAAGCCACTCTGAGACTCCGAGTGAAGGGCAGAGTATAAATTCAATATCCTCCACCTCCTCCTCCTCCTCCTCTTCTTCTTCTTCGTCTTTGTCTTCTTCTTTATTATGTATTTTTGTTTTGCTCTCTGGCTTTTGGCTGATACAGCAGTTAAATAAATCTACCTGCTTCAGATCACCAACTCTGGAGAGTCATGGCTTTGCACTATCATCTAGGAGCAGTTATGGAATGCCTGTGAATTAAAGGACACCAAGACACTTAAAGACTAATGACTGCATCTGAAGAAATTTTAAAAACATGATATCTGTTTCTTATAAGAACATGTTTGAATATTGTAATTGTTATTTTTGACGACTCTTACTACGCATCTCTTCACAGACCATTGAGAAGAGCCATTTAATCGGGATAGAGCTCTTCGGTCCTATTGGATTCATTTGATTCTTTCTAAATATTATCTTCCATTGGGGTCATGGGTGATTTCTTTTTTATTGGTGGACAGTGTTCCAAAATAACTATTTCAGTAGCAAAGTATCTGGTAATTATAATTTCCTTGAAACGTAAGCAATCTTGTTATAATGGAGAGGTCTTATTTCTTTGCTAAACTTCCTTTGTATCCTTTTTAGATTTTAATATTGGATTTTAAATGTAAGGTTTTAGTATTTACTTGTATTCCTTTTAAAGTTTTAAACATAACTGTTATTATCTATTTTATGGTGATAGTTTTGCATTAATTATAGAAATTTCAATGTATTATACATGTTAGATTTGTAATTTGTCTAATTATCCTTGAGACCACCAGTCATATAAGCTGAATAAATTGATTGATTGAGAAGAGCCATAAGAACATAAGAACATAAAAGAAGCCAATGTTGAATCAGGCCAATGGCCCATCTAGCCCAACACTCTGTCACACAGTGGCCAAAATATACCAGGTGCCATCAGGAGGTCTATCAGTGGGGCCATGGATCTGTGGGATGGTTCAAGACATGAGGTAACAGGACGCCAACTCAGAACTTCAGAATGGCATGTCCACAATGCACAGAGCACTGTGGAATGATGTGTCATCAGATTTATGGACTCAAGGGGTAGATGTGATAGATTCCATTGTTACCACCTTCAGTTATCATGTGTCTGCATTAACATGGTTCCACTCTTCTTTTGAAGCTCTCCTTTGCAGACTAATCACAGAAGCCCAATGTACAGTGCTTTTGTCTGGGCCTGAAGCAAAAATGTTCTAATGAGCAGTACTCCTTTTGCTTCCTCAGACCCAATAACTCTAAAAACTGAATTAAAGAAATGACCACACACCAACAATGATGACTGCAAGTTTGGAAGGCTCAAAGAGAGCCCAAATAGAAACGCATCAGAAGTAAATTTTATTAAAGAGGAATAATTACAAGTATGGAGGTAGTGGAATAAGCAAATCTAGTTGAAAGGGCAATTCTGCAGTTTGCCCTAGGAAGAAGAGAAGGGAGGAAGGAGTGAAAGGAGACAAGCAGAAAGAGAGAGAATCAACTACTGATCCTGGAATCCAGTGGAAAAATCAAACAACAATAGAAGAGGTCAGGCAGGTAGTGCTCCGACCTGGATCTCACAGACTGGCCCAATCTTGTCAGATCTTAGAAACTAAGCAGGGTCAGCCCTGCTTACTACTTGGACAGGAGACCACTACAGAGACCAGGGTCAGCCCTGGTTAATACGCGTAGGGTGACCACCAAGGAAGCCCAGAGATGCTACACAGAGAGAAGGGGAAAAGTAGGTTTTCTCTGCCTGAAGGAGTCTCAAAGTGGCTTATAACCTTCCCGTCCTCTCCTTGTGAGATAGGTGGGGCTGAGAGAGCCCTGAGAGACCTGTGACTGACCCAAGGTCACTCAGAAGGCTTCATGTGGGGGATTGGGGAATCAGACCCAGTTCTCCAGATGACAGTCTGCCATTCGTAACCACTGCAGCACACTGGCTCTCTTTATTAGTAGTTAGGGTATTCTCTGGGCAGTCGAGTCCTAAAACCTAAGCATAGGATCCCAAATAATGGCATCAGTGTTGATAATGTGTGGCAGTGGTGGAGAGTGCTGTCAAGTTGCAGCAGACTTAACGTTGTCCCCATAGGGCAGGGGTCCTCAAACTACGGCCCGCGGGCCACATGCGGCCCGCGGAGGACATTTATGCGGCCCGCCCAGCGTTTATGCCCGCCCCCCCGCAGAGTGTTTATGCCCGCCCCCCCAAGAGCGCCCAGGAGCTGAGGAGGAGGAAGGGGCGAGCAGGCTGGTCGTGGGGGAGGGGGCGAACGCGGCGGCGGGGCGAGCAGGCTGGTGGGGGGGAGGGAGCGAACCAGGGCCGCAGGGGCACCAAACTGCGCCCCGTTCCTCCCGTGAAAAGCCCCTCCGCCGCTCCCGCCGCCTCCCCAAGCACCCCACTGGGGCTCAGGAGGCAGCAGCAGAGCTTGCCCGCCCTCTCCCCAAAGCCCGGGGCGGGGGAGAGGAGGGGGGTGGCTGGTGCCGCCAGCAAAGAGCGCCCTAGCGGGCGCTCAAAATCAATTCCCCCCAACGACTTCTCCCCCCCCACGGCCCTCCCAGGCCCACTGCTGGGCACGGGGCTTCTGGAGCCTGCGGGGATGGCGGCCGGGCGGGAGGAGGGGCCAGGGAGGGGGGGCTCCGGCGCCGGTGGGTTCTCCGAGGGACCAGTGCGCCCGCCCAGCTGCCGGAGTGTGAGCCGGCTCCCAGCTTTTCTGCCTCCGCCGCCTCCGGCTCGCCCCCTCTCGTCTCGGCTCAGGGAGGAGGGCTCCGGAGCAAGCTCAGTCCCGCAGCAGCCCAATCGCTGCCCCCCCCCCCACTCCGGCCAGGCCCTGCCCGGCTGACTCAGGCGGAGGCAGGTGGGTAGGCAGGCGGGCGGTCCGCCGTCGGCGCTTGGGGGCTCGCTTGGTCAGCCAGGCTCTGGGTCGCCAGCCCTCTCAGAGCCTGGGACGCCGGGCAAGGTGCTGGCTGGGCGGTCTCGCGGGAGGAGGCAGGCCGCGGGGCATGGGCAGAGCGCACCGCAGGGAGGGAGGGAGCCCCAGCCGTTTGCGCCAGTGGGCCCTGGGGGGGGGCGGAGGGCTGCGAGGGGGAAGTTCGCCCTTCTGTGGTGGCGGTGCTGCTGGGCTCCGCTTCCAGACGAGAAGTCCCGCAGGGCAGGCGAAGGACTCCGCTGCCCCGAGCCCCAGGCCGAAGCCAGAGGTCGGAAGCCCGCCCCTTCCCCGGCTCTCCCTGGTGCCTCGCCCCGGCGAGACACCCGGGGAGAGCCGCGCGCGCTGCCTCTGGGAGGGAAGGGGGGGGCTTCTAAGCCCGCCCCTTCCCCGGCTCTCCCAGGCGCTGGGCTATGTCCAGGCCCCACCGGGAGGTTGGCATCCCCGGTGGGGTGGGCGCCCCAGGCTGTCCTGCCTAGGGCGCCCAGACACCTGGGGCCGGCCCTGGAGCGAACGCGGCGGCGGGGCGAGCAGGCTGGTGGGGGGGGGAGCGAACGCGGCGGCGGCGGGCGAGCAGGCTGGTGGGGGGAGCGAACGTGGCGGCCCTCCAAGGGTCTGAGGGACAGTGAACTGGCCCCCCGTTTAAAAAGTTTGAGGACCCCTGCCATAGGGTGTTCAGGGCAAGGAACATTCATAGGTGATTTGCCATCGCCTGACTCTGTGTAAAGACCCTGGACTTTTTTGGTGGCCTCACATCTAAGTACTAACCAGGACCGACCCTGCTTGGCTTTCAAAATCTGATAATATCAGACTAGCCTGGGCTGTCCAGGACAGTGATCCAGGGCAGTCTCGTAACAACAGCAATAGGAGAAATACCAAGTCCAATCACAGCATCGCATACAAAATAGATTTTTCCCCCCAAACGTTGCCATTTGGAGGGTTCCAACTGTGTATACTGGAAGTGCCCCCCAATGCTTCTTGCCATACTCTCAATTTATGTGGATGGCATTTTTTATGTATGGGGGAAAGTGTCTGTTTAGGGGCTTTGGTACACATGAACCCAAACCCTGGAACATGTAGTATTCCATTTGCACATACCAAAGTATGAAGAAAAACATGCATTTCCCTGTTAAATTGGCCTAATAAAAAAGGACCTTATACTCTGATTTCTCATTTGAACATAGTCTCTTTTTTTAATTCATTCACCTAAACAGGGCATACTAGGAATCAGACTTTTTTTAAAAAAAAATGCATTATTTTTGCATAATTATGCAATTATCGGCAACTTTCAGATGAGCAATTGCTAGCACTCTTCCCCTACAAATCTACAGCGCAGAAATGCTATCACTTTCTGTATCACTTTCTCAGCAAACATGTTTTGAGTCTTTCTTATCCTAATTTCCCCTCATAACAGTGAGGTGTACAGTTTTAATAATAGCATAGTGAACATGGTTTGCAGCAATATTGGATCATAGAAGCTTAAGAATTAGATAGTACCTTGAGTCCCACATATATATATTTCTGTGGACAAATGGGATAAGAGAACAACTTTGGTTGGCTAAATGGAACCTTCATGTTCGGAGGCAGCAAACCTCTGAATACCAGTCCCTGGAGGTGTAACCCCCTAGCTGGGAATGGAATGAGCCGGGAAGGGGTGGAGCCTCTGGATGCCTAAGGGTGCAGACCCCGTGGAAAGCTGCAGAGGGAAGCCAGACTGCCTTGCTGGGGAGCTTAAACCTTAATCATAGGCTCTGAACACCTTGTTTACGGTAACTAACTATGATTTATGGATGGACACGGGTAAGGGAAGGAGACATTTGTTCTAAATTGTAAGTTTTAGAATTATTGTTTCAGGGCTGTGTCATCTAGAGGGGAATTCAGCTGGGACCCTCATTTTGGAAGCCGGTGCACAGAGTTCTGTTCTGTTGTGTTACTAAGTTCTATGTTTTGTTACATGATGTTAATTGAAAAGTTAAATATATATAGATATATATTTTATTCACTCTGAATGATTGCAAGATGCATTCCGTGTTCTGCCCCACAGAACCCACAAGCTGAGGTTACAGAGGCAACATCAGGTACAACCCTCAGCCTGTTTGCCCTGTTGTTAGACCTTCAGAGGAACTGGTTGGCCACTGTGTGAGACAGGATGCTGAACTAGGTGGACCCTCACTGGTCTGATCTAGCAGGGCTCTTGCTGTGTTCTTACCTCTTCCCAGCTTATCTGTATAAATATTTGATTGCCAGGATGATTCCACACAAAATGAAGTTTTGAAGTGAATTGGGAGGTTCTTGCTTGGGTGAAACATGCAAATAGTTTCAAGGAAAAAAAGTTTGTAAAATGTCCGAGACCTTCTCTCCGTCTAAGATATCTAAGCCACCATCCAAAGAAGTCTGAAGAGAAACAAATACAGCTTCAGTGAAACCTACCAAAATGTTTCACTGGGACTTCAAAACTAGTTAGTAAATTAATGGGTCTGGTGGTGAAGGTTCACTTGATCATATGTATTTCCTGCTTGGAATAAGAAACTTGTAGGCTTGGGGAAATGGCCCTTTTCAGCAGAATCTCCATAAAGTTATCATCCAGGATAACAGATCCTGAAGGGAATCAGGAAATAATAAATGAGAAGCTTTATGGTCTTTGAATGGTAGCTGGAAAATTACACTGCCTATGTGGAAAGGGCACATTTTTGGAAAGAATTAGAATTGATGCTTCTCTGATTTCCCAAGAAACTTTGAAAGGTCAGATGAAAGAGAAGAGGATCTATTAATTCTTCTTAGACTGCGTCTCTAACGCAAGAATCATACAGCTTGGCTATTTGCTTAAGCTACGTCAATAAAATGTGATGGGTATTCAACAAGATTTGCAAATAGTGCTGTTAATTATCTTTTCCAAAAATAAAACACTCAACTATATATCTCAATGTTTCTGTCATTGATTTCTGTCCTTTCTTCCCAATCCTCAAAATAAATAAGAATAGCCAGTAGCCAAGGCAGATAACCCTGAATCTTCATCACACCCATTTTCAGAGTAGTCATATGTGAGGCTAAAGGTCACGTCATCCGTTATCCATATTCGATCTGTTGTCATCAAGAACATGGTTAATGTGGAGCTATAGTCAATCTAGGCTCCGTAATGAGCGTACGCAGATGAGACATGGGCAACCAAGATGATTAGGGGATTGGAGCACCTTCCTTCTGAGGAAAGGCTGAAGGCTTTGGGACTTTTCAGCTGAGAACAGAGATGACTAAGGGGAGACATGAGACAGGTTTATAAAATTACGCATGGGGTGGAAAGAGTTGACAAAGGGTGCTTTTTTCCCTTCCCCTGAAACACTAGAACCTGAGGGCATCCAATGAAACTGATGGGCAGTAGGTTCAGGGCAGACAAAAAGAGATAGCACTTTACATAGAGAGTGATTGAAATGTGGAATTTGATGCTGAGGAAGTGGCGATGGCCACAGGAATAAACAGCTTTAAAAGAGGATAGATACAGGAGGATAAATCTATCAATGGTTACTAGCCATAGTGACTGGGGGGAACCCCACATTCAGAGGCACTAATCCTCTGAATCCCAGAGCCAAGAGGAAACATCAGGGGAAGGTCTTGTTGGCTATCCAGAGGAACTGGTTGGCCACTGTGTGAGACAAGGTGCTGGACTAGATGGACCCTCACTGGTCTGATCCAGCAGGGCTCTTCTGATGTTCTCCTCAGGGGAAGGCCTTGGCCTCTATGCCCTGTTGTAGGCTGTCCCAAGGAACTGGTTGTCCACTGTGTGTGACAGGATGTTGGACTAGATGGACCATCTGTCTGATCCAGCAGGGTTCTTCTGATGTTCTTGTGACATTCATTTGCAAGGGTATCTTCAGTGCATTCCATTCATTTCTTTTTTAGATGCTTAAAACATCTTAGTGGGTTATATCAAAAAATATGTTTATGATGACCCTTTAATTACCTTTTGCCCTATTTCTGAGAATATGAAGGTGGCAACCCAGGAGAGCACCTTTTCCATCATGGCCCCAAAACTCTTGAAATCTCTCCCCAGGGAGACTTGTCTGCCACTTTCCTTTTTGCTTCTTTGTTTTGTCTTGTATTCCCTGAGTGATCCCGCCTCTTTCTCTGTTTTTAATTGTTGTTTCTAAGTATGTGAATTTTATTATTCCCTGTGGAGTCTAGCCTTGCAGGATTATGATTTTTCTATTTCTCATATCAAAAGTCCACAGAATCTGATTGTGGATGCCTTATCTAGAATTTACTGTTATGATGACCAAGCATCCATTGTTACTTGAATAGTCTAACCTGATTGTTTGCTTTCTGTAACCTGAACTGTGCCTTACCTTGTTTTCCTTTCTGTAAAATGGAACCAAATGTTTGAAATGTTTTTGTAAGCTTGTGCCTGAAGTTTGGAAATGGCAACTTCATGAAAATGACATGTTTTCTTGATGCGTACCTGTTACTCATTGTATGTTGTATGTTGTTCTATTTGGTTTCTTTAGGTAGTGACCTGTGATCTGTATTCTCACATGTATGCATGACCCTAAGGAGTACGTTAGATGAAATTTGAAGTATGTTCCCTGAAATTTCATCTTTTGAAGGGGAAAAGTGTACAGAAAAAAAGCCTCTTTTTTCTGAAGCTATCCCTGCCAGGGCCAAATGGCCTTAGCTGCTAACACTTCCATGTGACTTTGTCACCTGTACACATGGCCCGCACAGATGGCGAAGCCTCATATCCATATGCAAGATACTTTGACACCTTTGCTGGAGCACAGAGACAAGCAGGCGTCTTCCCAATCCTGACAAAGCTAGGCCCAATACGATTAGTACATCAAAAGCATTTCCTGACATGTCATGTCGCACGTAAACCCAGAGATTTGGGCACACCCCCTCACTCCCTCACGGTTGGCTAATGGCCATATTCAATAGTGACGGAGAAGGGGGATAATTGTGATCACCCTATGGGAAGAGGGGAAGAGTTTTCTTGGGAAGAGAGTTCCTTTTTGGGAGAGAGTTCCTTTTTGGAATATATACTTGCAACATGGAATTTTACTAGCAGGCAGAGAAGCTGGACTTAACTGCCCACAACAATCATGTGGTTCCTTCTCAAGATTCCTTGGTGAGATTTGGACTACTTGCACAATGAACCATCTGATACCTCTGAAAGTTTGGTAACTATGGGATACCTCTATGTGTAGTTAGAGCTGAAGAAGCTATAGATGTCTTTTGTTTTATCACCTTCTATTAGTGTCTTTATATGCATGCCTTTGCACTGAATAAAAGATAATATATATAACCAATATTATCTGGACTTGTTTTCCTCTGTTGCAACTTGACCTCTAAGACTAAGTCTTGTGCCTAAGCCATTCGCCTAAGAAGGCTACCACTGTGTGTTAATTAATTGTTTGCAGCCCTGATACAGAGCTGATAAGTTGCTACATCCCAGAGACCAGGCAGGAGTTGGGCTCTCTATTCCTGATTGTTGGTGGGAGACCTTTGTGTAAGAGATCCTGGTGGCAGTGACTACTGATACCCTAGAGCGTGTGCAGACATACCCCTGGGGGCTTGTTTAATTCTTACTGAAGTCTTGGGGTTTCTAACTCTCATCCCTTGTTGAGATCCACATGTTCTATAAGTCTGTCTAGATGTATTTGATCTAGTGACAGGTAGCTGTCAGCCAGGAACCTCTGTAAGAGCTGGCTACAACTGGTTCAGGGCAGTCTTGCCACTGCCATCACAGTGACTCAGCACTGAAGCCTGATTGGCTGGCGTTTGTATAAATGTACAGTGAGTGATGTACAGTCTCTTCTCCTCATTTGTATGATTGCAGCAGAGCACTTTGACACTTTGTTTGATGGTGGCTGTGGTGTGTAAATAAATGTATATACTTTGCACATAGCTGAAGCCTCCAGTATTTATTGGATACTTGCACTCTCTTCTGGCCCCCTTTGTGCCTGCCACTTCCGCTTCGAACCCGCGACATCCCTGGACTGGGGTGGGAGAGGAGAAAACCATGACATGCTGGCAGCTTGTGGGTATCTGTCATCCCTGGACTGGGGTGAGAGAGAAGAAAACCATGAAATTCCCTATCAATGGGAACCTTCCCAGAGGGATTGAAGGAGGCTGTCGTCCACCTCTTCCTAAAAAAAAAGGAAAAAAGAAACTTTTTTGCCCCCTACGGTCCTTACAGACTACTACCCAGTGCCTAATCTACCATTCCTGGGTAAGGTAGTGGAGAAGGCGGTGGCAACACAGCTCTAGGCTTTCCTGGAGGATGCTAATATCCTGAATCCCTTCCACTCTGGTTTTCGCCCTCCCCATGGGACAGAGATAGTGCTGGTTGCCTTAGTGGATGACCTCCGGAGACAGCTGGATCGAGGTGGATCGGTGCTGCTGATACTTCATGATCTGTCGGCAGCATTTGATATGGTTGACTATGACCTGTTGACCCACTGCCTCACTGATGTGGGGATAAGGGGGCTTGCCTTGCAGTGGTTGAACTCCTTTCTCCAAGGACAGGGGGTGGCACTGGGTGGGGGAGTTATCTCAGCAACATCTGCTAGAATGTGGTATGCTGCAGGGGTTTATTCCCCCCCCCAATGCTTTTTAATATCTACGTGTGTCCCCTTGCCCAGATTATCCAGAGGTATGGGCTGGGTTGTCACCAATATGTGGATGACACCCAGCTCTATCTACTGATGGGTGGCCGCCCGGACTCTGCCCCAGAAAATCTGAACAGGGCACGTGGTTGGTTACAACAGAGCAGACTGAAATTGAATCCATTGAAGATGGAGGTCCTGTACCTGGGTCATGGGGATCTGGGATGGGGATTGGGCTTCCAACCTTTGATGGGACCCTATTGGTGCCAGCATCAAAGGTGAAGGGCCTGGGGGTGTTCCTGGATGACACACCCAGGTTGACACCACTACCAGGTCTGCTTTTTTCCATCGGAGGCAGATCAGGCAGTTGGCCCCATATCTCACTCCCTGGGATCTGGCTACAGTGACCCATGCAATGGTCACTTCCAGATTAGATTATTGTAGTTCTCTCTACGTGGGGCTCACCTTGATTCTGCTCCAGAAACTGCAGCTGGTGCAGAACGCAGCAGCACAGGTACTAATGTCGCTGCCTGTGTGGGCCCACATCCACCTGGTGCTTCATGAACTACACTAGCTGCCTATTGAATACCAGATCCGTCTCAAGGTGTTGGTGCTTACCTTTAAAACCCTATATGGCCAGGGGCCTGTATATCTGTGAGACCTCCTCTTCCTCTGTGAGCCCCAAAGGGCTTTACAATCTGCCAATCAACATCTTCTGGTGTTCCCCGGTCCCAGAGACACCCATCTCGCCTTGACTAGGACCAGGGCCTTTTCAGCCCTGGCCCCTACATGGTGGAATGAGCTCCGATATGAGACTGGGGCCATGCAGGACCTTTTACAGTTCCCCAGGGCCTGCTCTCCCACCAGGCTTTTAACTAGGGCAACGGACGTCCCTCCCTCTTTACTGGGCCTCCCCTCAGCGGGTCAGAACTGCAGAACAGAGATGGCATCTGTGAGGTTTTAATTTTAATGACAACTTGCATCAGATGAAGGATATTGTTGTATTTTATTGGTGTTTAAACTGTGTTAATTTTTGTATATTGTATTTTTAGCAATTTTGATGTAACCCACCCTGAGCCTGCTATGCGGGGAGGGCGGGATAGAAGTCAAATAAAATAAATAAATAAATTTTTGAGCCCGGTTTGAATTGTTTGGTTTTAAGGTGTGCTTTTATTAGGTGTGTCTCTGATCTGTTAGGCCACCTCAGTGACCTCAGTGGGGGGCTGAAAGGTGGGGCGTAAATTCTGTAAATGAATAAGTGCATATTTATATCAGCGATCGGGGGTTTCTAGGGGAGGGGGGAGGCAGAAGAAAGGCATTTGCATCACTTCCGGCCACTGGTTCCTGCCATTGCTTCAAAGAACAGCAGTGCCATCCTAAGCTGAGTTGTGTCCTTCTAAGCTCATTTAAGCCGGTGGGCTAAAAAAACATCGAGCTCTTCTTAGGATGGCACCGGGAGAGCCAGCATGGTGTGGTGGTTAAGTGTGGTGGACTCTAATCTGGGGGAACGGCCTTGATTCTGCACTCCTCCTCCACAGGAAGCCCGTTGGGGGACCTTGGGTCAATCACAATTCTCCCTCAGCCCCACCCGCCTCACACGTAGTGATGCTGGCCTCCAAGTGGGACCCGGGGACCAAGTGCGAAGTGATCCACATTGGAGCCAAAAATCCTAAATATAAATACACATTGATGGGGTCTGAACTGGCAGAGACTGACCAAGAGAGAGATCTTGGAGTCGTAGTAGATAACGTGATGAAAATGTCTAGACAGTGTGTAGCTGCAATAAAGAAGGCCAACGCTATGCTGGGGGTTATTAGGAAGGGAACTGAAAACAAATCAGCCAGTATCATCATGCCCCTGTATAAATCATTGGTGCGACCTCATTTGGAATACTGTGTACAGTTCTGGTCACCACATCTCAAAAAGAATATTATAGCATTGGAAAAAGTGCAGAGAAGGGCAACTAGAATGATAAAAGGGTTGGAACACTTTCCCTATGAAGAAAGGTTAAAACACTTGGGGCTGTTTAGCTTGGCGAAACGATGGCTGAGGGGTGACATGATTGAGGTTTATAAGATTATGAATGGGATTGAGCAGGTTGAGAAAGAAGTACTTTTCTCCCTTTCTCACAATACAAGAACTCGTGGACACTCCATGAGATTGCTGAGCAGTCGGGTTAGAACAGATAAAAGGAAATACTTCTTCACCCAAAGAGTGATTAACATATGGAATTCACTGCCACAAGAGGTGGTGGCAGCTACAAGCATGGACAGTTTCAAGAGGGAATTAGATAAACATATGGAGCAGAGGTCCATCACTGGCTATTAGCCACAAGGTATAGACAGGAACTCTTGGTCTGGGCAGGTGATGCACTCTATTCTTGGTGCTGGAGGGGGCAGCAGTGGGAGGGCTTCTCGTGTCCTGGCCCCAGTGCTGGACATCCTGATGGCACCTGGTATTTTTGGCCGCTGTGTGACAAAGTGTTGGACTGGATGGGCCATTGGCTTGACCCAGCATTGGCTTCTCTTATGTCCTTATGAAATGATTTCAGCCTTGACAAGATCCCCTTAACTTTTGTCTCAGTTCATGTTTACTCTAAACAAGGTAGTGTTTTGCCTGCTAGTGTTTTTGTTGTTCTAAAAATTGCACATCTTGGTGGAATGTTTGAAGTGCGGCTAGGAGAAAACTACCACCTAGATCGCATCTGGCATCCCTTTCTCCACAAAACTCCCCCTGGCATCTATCGAATCTTTAAGTGTTATCTGATCCCCACGCGACTCAGCAGGTCTGGACTCATTAGAAAGTTCATTGTGGAAAGGGAGAGCTCGGCTCCTTGTCTATCAAGTAAATAACTGATTCAACATTGGCTTCTCTTATGTTCTTATGGAGTTACAGCTATCTCCAGATTATGGAGCTCAGTTCCCCTTCAGAAAATAGATGCTTTGAAGGGTGGACTCTTTGGCATTGTACCTCATGGAGGTCCCTGTCCTCCTCAGGCTCCACCCCCCCCAATTCTCTAGGAGTTCCCCATTCTGGAGCTGGAGCCCCTCCCCCTGATTCCTCGCTAGTGGCCGTGGAGGACCTGGCAGCCCTACTCACATCATGCCAGTTGTGGAGAGAGGAAGGGAAGGCGACCGGAAGCCGCTCTGAGATTCCTTAAGGTAAAGGAAAGTGGGATATAAAAACTTCCTCCTCCTCCTCCTCCTCTTCTGTAAGTAACAGAATAGGTGTTTCAAGCTTCACTTATGAAAAGACCCTCAATCACAGGGTCCAAAATAAAATCATTCAGGCTTTCCAGTGCAGCTGTTAAGGGGAAATACGACTGGAAAAGAGTAGCCAGGCATCAAAGACTAGAAAGCACAGCACAAGAGTTGACTGTCTTGTTGAGTAACCATGACAACTTTGAACGATGGTGCTCTCATGCAGCTTCCACTCATTTCGGCGGGGCACATGAAGAACTCCATGTAGTTCCCGATGGATTTCATTGATTGTGAGCAAGAGAAGCAAACTAGCTGTTCCCTGCTGTCTATCTGTCCTTCCAGAGGTGTTTGGGTTTAGAACAAAGTATCTGCTAGTACTGGTTCCCCTAAGCGCCAACAAAATGCATGAATAACTCAAAAAGAATGAGAAGCAGAAATGCTAAATGTGATGGTGTGAATCATGGCACTTTTAAAATCTTTGTGAAGCAAGGTTAGCTAAGAGAAGAACAGCACCGTCCTAACCAGAGTTACTCCCTTCTAAGTCCATTAAAAAGTTATGGTGGTGACTTTGTGTACGCACATTTTTTGCATAGCCGATGGGAGCTGTTTCCTCATTGTCTTTGCTATCCATGGCCAAAGGGAAAGGATTAGAATCATAGAGGGTCATCTAGTCCAACGCCCTGCACAATGCAGGGAATTCACAAATACCTGCCCCCAACACCCCCTGCTCCATGCCCAGAAAATGGCAAAAAAAAAAAAAAAGAGCACTCCAGGATCTCTGGCCAAACTGACCTGTAGAAAATCACTTCCTGTCCCCAAAGTGGTGACAAGCAATTCCCTGGGCACGTAGGAAAGGGCCACAAGAACCAAGCACTGAGGCAACCCTTCCTGCCCTCCCTCTCATGATCTGCCTATGTTCACAGAATCAGCTTTGCTGTCGGATGGCCACCCAGCCTCTGTTTGAAAACTTCCAAAGAAGGAGAGCCCACCACCTCCCAAGGAAGCCTGTGCCATTGAGGAACCGCTCTGACTTTCATGAAGTCCTTCCTGATGTTTAGCTGAAAACTCTTCTGGGGCAACAGAAAACAACTCTGCTCCATCCTCTAGATGACAGCCCTTCAAATACTTGAAGATGGTTCTCGTATCACCTCTCAGCCGTCTCCTCTCCAGGCTAAAGATACCCAGCTCCTTCAACCTTTCCTCATATGACCCAGTACCCAGATCCCTCAACATCTTCATTGCCCTCCTCTGGACACGTCCCAGCTTGTCTATATCCTTCTTGAATTGTGATGTGCAAAACAGAACACAGTATTCTAGGTGAGGTCTAATCAGAGCAGAGTAAAGTGGTACCATCACTTCACGTGATCTGGACACTGTACTTCTGTTGATACAGCCCGGAATTGCACTTGCCTTTTTAGCTACCACATCACACTTCTGACTCACGTTCAGGGTATGACTCATGTTCTGTGTATGGTTGCCAGCTCTGGGTTGGGAAATACCTGGAGATTTCAGGGACGGAGCCTGTGGAGGCCAGAGTTTCGGGAGGGACCTCTGTCGGGTGCAATGCCTTACAGTCCAGACACTCCAACACAGCCCTTTTGTCTAGGGAGAGCAGTTGTAATCCTGGTAGGTCTCCAGACCCCAGCTGGTGGATGGCAACCCCGGGCAATATCCATTTCAGTTACTGCACAGATTCAAAGGGGCACAAGGCAGAAGGAAGGGAAACCCACCACCACAGCTGTTGTCCAGCATAAAACCGTTTGGTGGATGTTTGAGTCCGATGTAGTGTGTTTCAGAAAAATTCTTCTTTGCCCCATTTCTCCAGAGAATCTAACAACAGGCTCCATTTCTTCTTCCAACGAACATGGAGCCTGGTTTCAAATCAGATTCCTCCCCCCCCCCTTGGTTCCTTACAGTGCTTTGGATTTTAAGATTTAAAAATGATCTCCCAAGCAATGCTCCTTCTAAGCTGTGGAGTCTTGTGAGCAAAGATTCTACTTTGTGAGCTACTGGCATTCAAGTTGTGAGCGAGCGATTTGACTCCTGCATAAATTAGTTTGCCCCTGGAGCCCTCCTTCCTGAGCTAAGACAAAAATGTGTGAGCCGGAGGCTATAAAACTGTGAGCTAGCTTAGAGGGAACAGTGCTCCCAAGGTAACAGTATCACACTTGATTATGGAACTAAACCCTCAAGGATGAAACAAACAAACAAACAGATAAACAACCCTTAATTTTCAAGGAATGTCTGCATGAAAAAAGGAAACCAGACAACTGTGGGTCTTTCTTTCTTTCTTTCTTTCTTTCTTTCTTTCTTTCTTTCTTTCTTTCTTTCTTTCTTTCTTTCTTTCTTTCTTTCTTTTTCTTTCTTGAGCATTCAGAAGAAAAATCCTTTTCCACCACAAAGAGTGAAAGAACTCAATGGCTAGATCTAAAAAAAGGGGAAACTCTTCCCATATCAATGATAATTGAATGCTAGTAAGATGAGGAGAAGGAAGACTCAGATCATGGGTGATTACAGCTTTTGAAAACACTGTCCTCACCCGCTGAACATTTGTGTGTGTGTGTGTGTGTGTGTGTGTGTGTGTGTGTGTGTGTGAAAGTTGTGCCATCCTTATGAAGAACCCAATCTTTCCCTACCTCCCCCTTCTTCCAACAGCTCTGTAAGACCTGACCTGAAAGGCCAGTGCTGGGGATCAGGGGAGTCTCAAAGACAAGATGCCAAGAGCCATGAAAGAGTGCAGTAAGGACAAAGAACCAGCCAAACTTTCCCCTACTTCTTTCCTTCCACTGATGGAGGACACACAGCAGGGCCAGCTAACCATCAGCACAAGAGGGAGAAGGGGCTCACAGTCCCCCACACCCAGGCCTTGGCGCAAGACTTTGGGAGGTCTTAAGGATCCTGGGGGTGAGAATGGGGGAATCCATCACAAGAAATGGGTGGCAGTGGGAAAGATTAAACATATGACTAAATGTGTGTGTGTGTTTGGAGCTCCATCAAATCACTTCCAAATTATGGCAACCCTATGAACTAATGACCTCCAAAAAGTTCTATTGTGAACAACCTTCCTCGGGTCTTGCAAACGGAGGGCCCCTTGTGGCTTCCTTGATTGAGTCAAGACCTCTCCTGTTGGATCTTCCTCTGTTCCTGCTGCCTTCATCTTTTCCCATGGCATGAATTATCTTGATTTGGTCACCAGCAACACATCCTTAACACTTAAGGGTATTCTCTAGCTCCTTCTTCATGGCTGCCCTTCCCAGTCTCAGTCTCCTTCTGGCTTCTTGGTTGCAGTCTCTCTTTTGGTTCAAGATGGAGCCAAGGGACAGAAAATCTTGAACAAGTTCCAGTCTCTTTATTGCCAGCCTTAAAATTGATGGTTAAACATAAATGGTCTGAATAGTGCCCTTTCCCTTAAAAGTACCCTATCTTTTTTTATTTTTTCCCTGTATTTTATTTTTATTATTATGTCTTGTAAGGATCCCAAAGCTAGCACCAGAAGTGGCTTATGGGACTCAGAGCCCCCACACGCACCACACAAACGCCACGGAATGCCAGTGACCGATGGAGAGGCCCTTCTCTGCCAGGGCTGACCCACCCACAATGGAATGGGTTCCTCCTGCTGGCCCTCCACTGGCCCCATCAAATGGGATTTTCTCTTATTAATAGCCACGGAGAATTACATTTTCTTCAGTCCTTTCAGATTTTAATTGATTTTCGGATTCTAATTCTAATAAAAGCAATCATTCTAACTGATTGATTACATGCAACGAGAACGTAATTGAATATATATCGCTCAGGAGTGTTTGAAATAAGCATTTTAAGGATGATGATCTAAATGAATGATGGCATACTAATGAAAGCTGGAAGAGGTATTGCTACCATCTTGATTACAAAAGAGAGGGGGAAAAAAGCATCTGGTAGAAATGGTGACGCTTCCCAAGGTTTCTATTCCTGTCCCAGTTATTAATACTACGGTTGCCTGAGAATACATGCTCTTTATATATTTCCTGGCATTTTTCGCAAAGAAGGACAAAAATGCACTCTGTGTTTTCTGGCTCTGTGCTGGAAAGAGTGTCGTAAGAATTGTCTGCGGGGTGTGATGCAGTTTCAGAAAGAGCATTAATAGAAGCAGAGTAGCCGAGACATGAGAAGTAACAGTGTGGCTCTGCTTTGCACTAGATCCATATTTATTTAAAGCATTTATTAGCTTCTTTTCTTCCTTGCGGAGGTCAAGGTGGCTTACAATCCTAGACAAAACACATCAAATAAAATACATTAAAAATATAAAAGCAAAATTCTAAAAACTCAGCTCAGGACTGCTACTAACGTAAGCAAATGCAGCCCTAAATGAAACCATTTTCAGCAGCCTCCTAAATATCAAGAGTGATGCCAGGCACACCTTGCTGGGAAGGTCGGGCCACAATCATGAGGTTGCCACTGAAAAGACCCTGTCTCACGGACCCACCAAATGAGCAGCTTTGATTGGAGGGACAGTCAGGAGTAGGGATGGGCATGAACCAGCTCACAAACTAAAGTTTGTAATGAATTTTGGCCACCTCGTGCCAGCATGAACTTCCTGAACCTCCTGAGCCTGTGTCTGTCATTTCCCCAGAAGGCACTTTCCTGGGGGCACCTCCTTTGGGGACGGTCATAACTTGGGACTCCATAAATCCAATCCTCACCAAACTTGGCAGGCATGTAGAGGAGAGTCAGCCAGAGATCCCTGCCAATCTGGTGTCTCTAGCATGACCGGGGGAAGAGCATTCTACCATGTCACAAACCTCATGAACTGAACCAGTCCATTTAGACCTACAAGTTTGTAATCATTCATGGCTCATGAACTGGGCTTGCCATGGACTATGAACCCTCACGAATGGCGTTCTCCTGGTTCATGCCCATCCCTAGAGAGGAGGGCCTCTTTATTGCTCTTAATTCCCAGGCAGAGATATATGAGAGGAGACGGTCCTTCAGATACCGAAGCCACATTTAAGGTCAAAACCAGCACCTTGAAGTGGGCTCAGTATGATTGTCATAATATTGGAGTCACATGCTCCTGATAGCTGGCCCCCACCATTAGTCCAGCCACAGTATTCTACACTAGCTGCAGCCTCTGAACACTCTTCAAGAGTAGCCCCAAGTAAAGTGCATTGCAGTAATCCAGCCTAGATGTTCCTAAGCCATTGATCACTGTGGCTAGAACTGACTGACCCAGGAATGAATGCAGCTGACCAGAACTGACGAACGACCACAGCAGGCTTGGGACAGGCTACTCATTAGTCACCAGTTCACTACCTTTGACTTACATGATCACATCAAATACATGATCACTTGGAAATCGATCCAAGCTGGTCAAAAGCACTCTACACCACCACAGCCACCTGGTTTCCTAAGGTGACCACTGTGCCGAGTAGCACTCCCAGGCTGCAAATGTGGCTCTTCATTTAAAAGTGTCAGGTAGCAGGTGATGGGAAAGACCTCAGCCCGAGACCCTGCAGAGCCACTGCCAATCTAAGTAGACAGGACTGGCCTTGATGGACCAAGGCAGTATAAGGCAGCTTCATATGTACACATGCACACACATCTGCCCTTCAACTGCTGGGGCTCCTTGGCTCCCTTTTTTCCTCTTCACCCCAGCCCCCAAAATCATTCTCCTCCAAATTAAATATGCCAGTAATCACCTGGTTCCCCAAGACTTTCATAGTTCCTGGGGAGTTTACAGGGAGGGACCCACATGGGAGCTGCAGTCTTCTGGAACCCTGAATGTTTTTTAAAAGCTGACTGTTCCACGAAAAGCTTGTGGATTATTTATTGTTAACATTTGAGTGCAACAGAAGAATAGAATCATGATATACATCACATTGGTATGCATTTCCTTTTTCCTCCTTGTTAAGTTCTCATTTTAGAACGCTAGCATGCAGTTTTATTATGATTGTTATCCTGTTTGATATTATTATAATGATGAGCAAAATCGTTGTTGATGCTTTTATTTTTGCAAGAAGCAAATTAAGGGAATGAGAGATTCCTTACAGAGTTTTTCCTTTTTTATGTTCTCTTCCGTTAACCTTTTCAAGAAGCAGTCTGTGAGGGGGGGGAAATCTGTTTGTATTAATCTATTAATACCAAATGGGACAAAACCATAAGTTTAATAGAAATGTCTGATCCAAAGAGGCACAGATTTAATCTGAGCAATCAAGGGGATCTTCTATGAAACATTTCGGCTTTGTTTTTTCACTAATAGCAAAATGGAAGTTTCCTGGTTTGGTGTACCTTGCATGTATCCTTCTGGAATTTTGCAGGGAGGATTGTGACTGTCACTTCTGTGTTGGTTAGGACTTTGGTGCCAGTTGCACAGAAAATAATTTCAAATGCAAACCTCTAATCCTGTTTTTTTATAAATAATTTTGAAAACCCTGCATCTTATTTTATGAACATTTGCAGGGATATTACCAAGAAACATCCTTGAGTTTCATGCAAGTAATCCAGAGATACCCTTGGCAGGACCAGCCGCACCTTTTCACATCAATCATCTATTTGCATCCCGAGTGCGGTCACAACTTTGCCCTGTCATCTTTCACAGAGGGCTTCCAGCCTTTCCAATTCCATCTAACTAGAAATGAAACTGAAATTTGCACCTTAAAATCCATGGGACACTATTTAAGTAATGAATCAAAATTCAAATGAAGCAGCTTTATGAACCCAGCACAAAATGAAGCAAATTGTTGAAGTGAGCCAGGGAAACAAATCAAGCCACCAAATCAAGAAATACATACACACAGAGATGACAGATAGAAACACAGAGAGAGACAGACAGACAGACCGACAGACGGACGGATGGATGGACAGACAGACAGACAAACATGTGTAGAACAACGTGGTGGTCCCTGGCCCCCAAAATGTCCAGCTGTCCTCGGCCAGGGCCAGGGCTTTTTCAGCCCTGGTTCCAACCTGCGTGGAACTCTCTACCAACTTCCATCAGGGCCCTGTGGGACCTTATGCAATTCCACAGGGCCTGTAAGGCAGGGATGTTCCGCCGTGCCTTTGGCTGAGGACAACAACCATTTCCACTGCAGCTGGCACCTTCCTCTGCTCTCCAAATCAGTCATCCCTCCTCCTCCCCTGCCCACAAGGTAGCCGGGCAGTCCACAATTGGGAGTGATTTCAGTCCGCCATTTCAGTTTGCCAATAAATAACTTTATTTATCGGTACTGTTGTATTTTAATTGTAGAGTTTTTGTGTTTTTATTTACTGTTGTACATCGCCCAGAGCCCTGCAGGAGCAGGGATGGGTGATTCAATAACAATAATAATAATATGCAATGCAATGAAAAGCAATTCTGAATGCTTGAGAGAAAGTGATAGCCGGTATCATCATGCCCCTGTATAAATCGATGGTGCAACCTCATTTGGGGTACAGTGGTCACATCTGGTCACCACACCTCAGAAAGGATATTATAGGATTGGAAAAAGTGCAGAAGAAGGCAACTAGAATGATAAAAGGGTTGGAACACTTTCCCTATGAAGAAAAGTTAAAGTGCTTGGGGCTGTTTAGCTTGAAGAAATGACGGCTAAGGGGTGACATGATCGAGGTTTATAAGATTATGCATGGGATACAGCAGGTTGAGAAAGAGGTACTTTTCTCCCCTTCTCACAATACAAGAACTTGTGGGCACTCAATGAAATTGCTGAGCAGTCAGGTTAGAATGGATAAAAGGAAGTCCTTCTTCACCCAAAGAGTGATTAACACATGGAATTCACTGCCACAGGAGGTGGTGGCAGCTACAAGCATGGACGGCTTCAAGAGGGAATTAGGTAAACATATGGAGCAGAGATCTATCAGTGGCTATTAGCCACAAAGTATAGATAAGAACTCTTGGTCTGGAGCTTGTGGGGGGCAACAGTGGAAGCGCAATGAGTTTAAATTACGTGCAGAAAGGTATCAGCTGGATATCAGGAAAACTTTTCCACAGTCAGAGTGGTTCAAAGGTGGAATCAGCTGCCTAGGGAGGTGGAATCAGCTCCCCATCACTGACAGCTTTCAAGAAGGGGCTGGATGAATATTTGTCAGAGATGCTTTAGGCTGGTCCTGCATTGGGCAGGCGGTTGGGCTAGATGGTCTGTATGGCCCCTTCCAACTCTATGATTCTATGATTCTATAGACCCTAAGATTGCCTGGCAGCCAGAAGTTCTACCTCTTTTTAGCATTATGCACCACTAGGTGGGGAGCTGGACTTGTTTTTTAGGCAAGAGATGTTTCAAAGGTGGCTTGCTGTTGCCTGCCTCTGTGTCACATAACCATGGTATTCCTTGGAGGTCACCCTTCCAAGTACTAGCCACGACCAACCCTGCTTCGTTTCTGAGATCTGATGAGATTGGGCTTGCCTGGGTTATCCAGGGCATGGCAGGTTATTGCTAACCATGAAAAAGCTCTTCTCACCACCAATGGGCTGCGTTTCCTCTCCAGCCCACTTCTCAGCAACAGGCAGAGCAGTCCAAACCTCTTTTGAGCGAGTGACTGATCAACTAAATGGGGCCAGGATGAGAGCAAAGTGTAAGTAAAGTACTTAGAAGCTGTAAAGAAACAGAGACTCACACTATTCTGTGGGGTTGTTGTGGCAACACTCTTGCTGCTCACGGGCAAAAGATAGAACTAAGTCTGGGAGATAAGGTTGATCCACCCTGTGGTGTGTGCAAGTTAAAGGTAAAAGTTTCCCTTGCTTGAAAGCCAGTTGAATCCAATTCAAGGGGGCAGTGCTTATCATCATTTCCAAGCAGAAGAGCCAGCGATGTCTGAAGACTTCTCCGTGGTCATGTGGCTGGCATGACTAAACGCCGAGGTGCACAGAACACTGTTACCTTCCTACCAAAGTGGTACCTATTCATCTACCTGCAATTTCTTGCTTTCAGACTGCTAGGTTGGCAGGAGCTGGGGCCAGAGATGGGAGCTCACTCTGTCATGTGGCACTGTACTCTCGAACCACCAGTGTCATGGTTCCTGTGTGATGTGCAGATCGGTAATTAATTATTCACCTCAATGCTTAAATCTATCAGTGGCTACTAGGCATGGAAACTGAGGGGAACCTCCACATTCAGAGGCACTGATCCTCTGAATCCCAGTGCCAGGAGACAACATCTGTGCCCTGCATTTTGGCCCTCCAGAGGAACTGGTTGGCCACTGTGTGAGGTGGGATGCTAGACTAGATGGACCACTGATCTGATTCAGAACAGTCCTCAGGGGAGGGCCTCAGTCTCTCTTCCCTGGTGTTGGCCCTCCAGAGGAGCTGGTTGGCTATGGTGTGAGACAGGTTGCTGGACTAGGTGGACCACTGGTCTGATCTAGCAGGGCTCTTCTTATGTTCTTCTGTGGGGAAGGCCTCTATCCCCTGTTGTTGGGCCTTCAGAGGAACTGGTTGGCCACTGTGTGAGACAGGATGCTGGGCTAGATGGACTATTGGTCTGATCCAGCAGGGCTCTTCTTATGTTCTTATGCTTCATTCATTAGTTACTGATTGTGAAAAGCAGACAAAATGAGTTACTTTTGTCTTTTGTTTTGCCCACTCAAGGTCTCTAATAAAATCCATGCCACAGAGTTCATTCTTTGCTGGATAATTAAACAGATAATAAGATGGTACTACCCTAAATGCTTGCTTTATTATAATTGCTCTCTTCCCTTTTGGAAGAGACACAGATGGAAGGCTATGTTTTTGTCTACAAAACTATAGTCTTCCTCAGTGGTCAGTATCAGGCTACTATCTGGGAAGCCTAAATTCAAAATCCCCAAAGGAAATGTGCTGGATGAACTTGGTCTGGACACACACTCTCAGCCTAATCCACCTCACTGGCTTGTTGTTATTCCTCATCTAAATAGTTCACATTGCTTTCCTACTGAGAAAGACTGGATCATGAGAACATGAATACAGTGCAAAGGGGGAGGATTTTATGTGCAATGATGTAACCCAAATTAAATTCCTGTGGACAGATGACAAGTTGAATTAAAGTCTAGCAGACAGTTTAACGCATCAGGTAGCTGAGCTCTGCTTGCTAGATCCCCTGCAAAAGTTCAGCACCCCGACGGCTTTCTTCTATAGCTGTAAGTCTGCTCTCTTTACTGAAGGCATAAACTGAAGGTTGCCGTGCCCAACCTGAGAGCCATGAGCAGGGAAGACAGTTCCATCTACTGGGCTGCAAAGAAAGAAGGACTCTCCTCCATCCAATTACTTTTCCAGTGCTATCAAAGGAACACTTCTACTTGTGAATTAAAAGGAACTGCTCCATTTACTCATTTCTGCAGAGAGAATAACATTTGCGATTTCCTCTTCTGTATTGTTTTTTGTCTGGAAAATATCCCCTTGACTGCCTTTCATGAGCTTTGTCCTGTTTGATTCAATGGACACATTGTGAGTGGTGAATCATATTCCGTCTACTCCTTTCTCTGGCCCTTTTCATATATTACCTGCCACAAAAAACCCAGCTTCTCTGTAGTGGGCTGAGTTCCCACATGGCAGCTATTGGTACAGAGTAAAAGCCTGAACGCACTTCAAATGGATGTGCTGCACGATTGCCTATGGATGGCAATCATTATCCGTACTCTTGAAGGGGTCAAAAGCAGGGTTGGGCCAGGAGGAGAAGCCGATGCACATTGGCACGTTGTACAACTTGTCTTCAGTAGGAAGTTGAGGATTAGAGCCCTAAAATTTGAGATTCTCCTTGATCCAGACTTGAGAAGAACTTCTCCCTCACAGTCCTACCACCTTTCCTTTGGCATGCAGATGCTGCTGCTCCATCAGTGACTACAGTAATGACACTGAGGAAAGGAAGTCGCTCTTCTTGCACCTGTGGGTGGGGACCCTATGATGGCGGTGGCAGTGGTCACTGCGAAGAAGGAGGAGGAGGAGGAGGAGGAGGAGGAGAAGGAGGAGATTGGATGTATAAATCCAATAATCCCACCTTTCACTTGGAGTCTCAGAGTGGTTTACAAACTCCTTTCCCTCCCCCTCCCCACAACAGACACCCTGTGAGGTAGGTGGGGCTGAGAGAACTCTAACACAAACTGCTCTTTTTTCAAGGACAGCTGTGCCAGAGCTTGTGACTGACCCAAGGTCACGTCAGCAGGTGCAAGTGGAGGAGTGGGGAATCAAACCTGGTTCTCCCAGATTACAGTCTGCACACTTAACCACCACACCAAACTGGCTCCCCACCTGTGGGTGGGGACCCTATGATGGGGGTGGAAGGAAAGCAGAAAGCAAGTTTCAGTTCCTTCTCTCCCTTCCCTGTGTCCTTTAGTTCTTCCCTGACACTTGAACACTGCTGTGGCAGCACACAGAACACCTGATGAAAAGGAGGAGGTTTGCAGCAAAGTGTGGAACTGGCGGGCAAATGCCCATGCATTAGGAGGGGTGGAAACTTGTATCAAATGTCCAGCTCATGGAGACCTCATGAAGCTGCTCCTCATGGAGTTGTCAAGGGAAAGAAGATAATCTCCCCCTTGCCTTTCTATCCATAGCAGCTCACTGTCCTTGGTGGTCTCCCATCCAAGTACTGATCCTGCTTAACGACTGAGCTCTACCCAGATCCAGCTAGTCTGAGCTATTAGAACTGCTAAGTCTTCTTGTTGTTCAGTTGCACAGTTGAGTCCAACTCTTCGCGACCTCATGGACCACATCATGCCAGGCCCTCCTGTCTTCCGTCGTGCTCCGGAGTTTGCTTAATTTCATGTTCGTTGCATCGACAGCACTGTCTAACCATCTCATCCTTTGCCGTCCCCTTCTTCTTTGACCTTCAATCCTTCCGCAGTCTTATTGCAAGCCTAATCTAAGTCTTATTGCAAGTCTAATCAGCTCCTCTGGCCATGGATGCTTTAACCGCCAAGATGGTGCTGCTGACCAGGGATGGGCATGAACCAGGAAAACTGAGGTTTGTCCCAGTTCATTGAACCGGGACAAACCTCCCCAGTACATGAGCCAGTTCCATTTGTGAGGTTCTTGCATCTCCCCCCCTCCTTTCTGCTAGTGCTGACTCCCCAAGGTCAGCAGAATGGAAGGGGGGGACAGATCTTGCAAACATTCCCTTTAAATGGCTTTTGCAAGCAGGCACTGTGCAGGAGTGAAGTCCAAGCAGTGAGTTCAGCACTTCTGGGTAAAATTGTCATTTGGAATTCACTCGGCCATGGTGCCTGCTTGCAAAGGCCATTTAAAGGCCATTCCCTTTAAATGGCTTTTGAAGAGAGAAGAAGAAGAAGAGATCGTATTTATACCCTGCCCTTCACTACCCAAAGGAGTCTCAGAGTGGCTTACCGTCCTTTTACCTTCCCCTCCCCACAACAGACACCCTGTGAGATAGGTGGAGCTCTTTCAAGAACTGATTGCAAGAGAACAGCTCTGAAAGAACTTGTAACTGACCCAAGGTCACACCAGCAGCTGCATGTGGAGAATCAAACTCAATTCTCTCAGATTAGAGTCTACACTCCTAACCACTATATCAAACTGGCTTTTGCAAGCCATTTCAGTGATCCCTTTAGCTCCCCCCCCACATTTCCAAGCTGGCGGGAGTGAAAGGGATCGCTGAAATTGCTTCCAACTGAGAAAGAATATAAATGCTTTCCCCTTTCACTCGCTGTGTCATGCCACTGCCATGGCATGAGTTAGCGAGTCAACTGACAAGGCATTCAAATTCCTTTTCAGTTCAGTTGTGAGTTGCGCTGCAAAAACCAGTTTAAGGGATCCCTTTAAATAGTTTTTGCAAGCTAACACAAACCACACAAACTCATTTGAATGGTTCATTGGAGGTTCATGGGGCTCATGAGGGTGGGATGGCATGAACCTAGGTTTGTGAACCACGAACCAGGCCAAGTTTGTGATGAACTGAGGTTCGTAATTCAGTTCCTGCCCATCCCTACCATTGGCATCCCAGATAGGAAGTCCTGAGGATGTCCATCATGAGGATGAGGATATCAGAGATATGCATGAGCTTCTGCTCTTGGAACAACCCATTACCCAACCTTCACATATCTGCTAGTGTTGTGATGTGTACTCAACAAGCAATTCATATTACCACCAGTGGTATCAACAGCAGTGTCATATCAGCCACAGGCTGATTTGTAATATGGGCATAGAGGGGTGAATGATGGAAATATGGACTCTGGAAGGATCTGGCTTCCTCAGTGACTCTCTCTTTTGCTCACCGTTATTTCTTCCTCCATTTTGTTCCATTCAGCCAAGCCCGCTGAGAAGGGCCTCTCATGGTGATATACTCGTCTCTCATTAAATCAGAGCATCAAATCAGAATGAGACGAGGGTGATTACGCTGTTTTGCAAAGGCGACCCAAATCCATTCAGTGCCTGATTTCTGAATATGGCTGGATGAACCTTCCTTAGTCCTAAGAAGGATGCTGAGAACTGAGCTCTGAGAACACCCGTTTAAGACTCCGTAGCCTGCTGTTCGGCTGGGGTGATTATTACTTTGGACCTTCCTGACAATTAGAGTGGTTCCTTGGTGGCTTTCTCGGAGGTGGTGGGCTCTCCTTCTCTGGAGATGTTTAAGCAGAAGCCATCAGCAACGCTGTCTCTGTGAACTTAGGCAGATCATGAGAGGGAGGGAAGAAAGGGATGAGTCAGAGCTTGGCTCTTGTGGCCCTTTCTTATATGCCCAGCAGAATGCTGATCACCACTTTGGGGTCAGGAAGGGATTTCCCTCCAAGTCAGATTGGCCCAGGGATCCTGGAGGCTTTCTGCCTTCCTACGGGCCTGGAGCAGGGGCCACTGGGGGAATCGAGAGGGTAGTTGTGAATTCCCTGCATTGTTCGGGGGGTGGACTAGATGACCCTTTAAGATCCCTTCCAGGTCTGTGCTTCTATGCCTCTGTGTTACTTGGGTTGCTCTCATGCTACCTGTATAGAAAGAATGCTTCCCATGACTGAACATATTCTGAGGAAGGGATGAGAGGAGGACTGATTTATGAACTATGTTTATTTACTAATATTAATAGAGATTAAAACAATCCCCTGACTTTGGACGGATAAAGGACTTGATGCACGTGCCATAGATGTCTGTCTGCACTTTCACTCCGCAGAGGACTAAATAACAGCAAAACACAATGATGTTTCATGAGCACTCTCCAAATTATGGGAAACCAGCTCTCTAGAGATTTTTTAACAATGTTGTTATTTTTCTTCCCCAAATATGTTGTTTGCTCGTAAATGTTCTGCAGACAAATCTGTCGACTAAATGCTCATCAGGAACAGGGAGCATGAAGTCCCACTTCTCTGTTAGTCTGCCAAACAGTAGGCATAAGGTGGAGAAGCGTAATTTCATTATTAAGACTCTTCTCTCAAAGCCTGCTCCCAATACTTTAGTCCCCCTCCCAATATTTAGCTGAGGAACGACTGCGTCTGAGATGGGGGTGGAAGGAGCTGTTAAGTTGCAGCCAGCTGACGGTGACCCTGTAGGGTTTTCATCACAAAAGATGGACATGGGTGGTTTGCCATTGTCAACCTCTGTGCAGTGACCTTGGACTTCCTTGGCAGTCTCCCATCCAAGTGCTAACCAGGGCCAACCCTACTTAGCTTCTGAGATCTGAGGACACCAGGCGAGCCTGGGCCATCCAGGTCAGGATATGACTTACACATCCAGACACAACTCTTAAAATGTTGAATGGTGGTGGAAAGTGTAATCAAGCTTCAACTGGTTTGTAGCAATCCTGTAGGGTTCTCAAGGTGGTTTGCCATTGCTTGCCTCTGCATCGCAGTGCTGGACTTCCTTGATGATCTCCCTTCCAAATGCCAAGCAGAGCCGATCCTGCTTGGCTTCCAAGATCTGAACGGATCAGGCTGGTCCAGGTCATCCAGGTCAGGTCAAAAATGCCAAATGCATCTTCCCCAAATTCCTAGGCCCCTTATTTGTCCACCTTATGCTACATCATATAGAACCATGGATGTTAATATGTCTCTTTGGATTGTGCCAGAGAAAAGAGTCGATTAAATAAAAAGAACACCTATGAATAGATCAGAATGTGTGCATGATAATGCAAACACTTAATACATTCCTGTGGATTGTATTAAATGGAGATACGGACAGCGGATTGCAGGCACTTGATTGGCTTTGCATCGAGTGCTTTCAAAGGCTCTGGGGCCAGAGGGCTTGTCATCCAGCATAACTTAACATGCATCAGTAGAGCTGCCTGGAATGAACAAATATCATGGAAATACATTGAAAACGAGAAGCCGGCTGAACTTGCCGAAACCAGACGTACGGAGGAAATTACTTGGGGTCAATTGAATGCCCCCTTGGCAGGATAAAAATGATATAACGGGACCTCTCTCAAGCATGGACCACAGCTGAAGGAGAATGAATGTGTCTCATATGCAAAGATGTCACATTTGTTATGTTGGCAGCACAATATCATCTCCGAGTGCCATGAACGCTGAACAAGACCTGGTTCCCAGATAATGTTTTTTCATCCAGAGGGAATATTCCTGTAGCTAGATACAAATGGAAATGTAGTCTTGAAAAGGATCATAGATGTAAGAACCGAGCAACAACATCTGCAGCCCCCTACAAGGTTCCTGTTGGTGGAATCCACCACTTCAGATGTGGGGAGGGTCAGTCACTAAGGATGTTCTGGACTGTGTCCTCTGTGTGATCAGGGAGTGGATTGTTTGCCTGTTTGGATGCATCCCAAACTAATTCCGAAGTTCAGGAATACCACCCCCCAATCCCTGTCTTAACATGGGCTTGGATTTTACACTGAGGACTGGCACCAAGATGTTTCCCACCCCACTTCTTGGTAGTGGTGGAAAGTGCCATCAGGTTGACCCTAGGACTTTCAAAGCCATTGCCATTTCCTTCTAAATTTTGTTTTATACAAAATTGAGTGGCATCTCTAAGTGAAAGGGGGAAAAAATATCCTCAGGTACAGAAGATGCCAATTTACATCCAAACAGATCCAAACTATGGCTGTGGTCCGACTTATTATGAATCCACAGTTCTTTTTTTTAAAAAAAGAGAGAGAGAAAGAAAAGAAAAAGGCTACAGTACGGCTTGCTATCCGTAGCTGAAAGAACGGCCTAAGAGGTTGCAATTTATCCTTTGACTGTGTCGCAGAATGTCACCTAAGAAGAAAATAGCAGAGCATACTGTACTATAGCTCAGTCTGTCATGAAGATGAACAATTCAGAGGTAAATGTCACTTGATCCCAGCATCTGAAGTGTTTTGCCGAGACTGTGAAGTAAGCTGACAAGCCAAATTGCCTCTGTTGCAGATCCCTGACAGAATTCCAGCCATGATGCACAACAGGCACCGGGCTGAACACAGATTCGACTGCCCCAAGAAGTAAGTAACAAAGGAAGGTGGGAAGAGATTAGAAAACGAAGATTTCACGGGAGAGGAAAAAGAAAGAGAACTGAACGAAAACATGCCACTCTGAAGAGAATGGGGATGAGTTCATCTCATGATAGGTTCAGTGGGTAGCCATTTTGGTCTGTGGCAGAACAGATAGATTCCAGTCCGGGAGCACCTTAAACACCAACAAGATCTTCAGGGTATGAGTATCAAAGCTCTGGTGAAGGGAGTTTTGACTCCTGAGAACTCATAATCCCAAAATCTTGTTGGTCTCTAAGGTGCTACTGGACTTGAATTGATCTGTTTAACTTTATTACGTAGGGCATAGCTGGTTGACAAATGCATGGGTGTTGTGTCCGCTGACCGCTTCAGGGCGTCAGTGCCAGAGCCAGAGCTTGAGTTCCGAAGAACAATGGGACTGGGGCTCCTGGCTCCGGCTTAGGGGGACCAATGGGAACGGCAGCGGGAATTCAAACCCACCAATGGCACCAGGGGGTGTTCCCCTAAGCTTGTATATAGTTGGCCACCTGGCCGGGTAACTTCGTCTTTTGTTGTGTAATAGCAAACCATGCTGATCGCTACGTCTGTGTCTGTGGTTTCATTATGTGTCCAACCCACTACACAATAATAGGTTTCTTTGAATCCCATTGACAGGTGGGCAAATGAGGAACAGCTCTTGTGCAGGGGGCGACACAACAGTCAGAAATGGGAGAAGGGCAGAATGAAGTGCTTCGTCAGAAAGCGTTGCCCAGATTCTCACTTTTAAGACAGTTAATAATAATAATAATAATCTTTATTGCATTAGCATAAAGCCATAGCAACAGTGCAGTATAAACAAGTAACCAGCACTAGATTCAGGCAGATATTAGCGAGTCAATCATTTTACAAGGATAGAGGACCAGAATCATGCCCCCCGCGCCCCCCTCCCGAAGGAAAAAGGAAAAAAGGACACACTTAAAATTATCAGTTTGTACGTGGTCAACAGCTATTAGGGGTGAACTAATTAGATTCGGACAAATTTACATTCCTGATCACTGCAGCTAAAAAGGAGGCCACTTTAGCCGTGATTTGCTTGTCAATAGTATTATCAGAGAGTAGCACTGAGACTACCCAAGGGAGGGAAGGGAGTTTTTCTTTTCTCAGAATAGGAGTAATATCTCTCTCTCTTTCCTTGTTCCACTTGGGACAGAGAAGCATTATGTGGTCCATAGTTTCTATCATCTCTTGTCCACAATCACACAGTCGTTCCGAAAACGGAAGTCCCGAAAAACGGCCAAAAAGCACCTTAGAGGGGAAAGAGTTAAGTCTTGCCAGGGTGAAAGCACAACGTTGTCTTGAGATCTTGAAGAGTATAGCAATATGTTGGAATCGTCTCGGGGGGGGGGCAAGACCCAACGATAAACCTGAGCAAGTACGCCGGGCTCTTTGAAGGGTGCTACTGAAATCAAGTTCCTTTAATTTCAATTTAATTTCTCATTAAGACAGTTAAGAAGAGAGACCTGGACTGTGATTCCCCCCTAGTGTAAGGCAGAAAACTTGAAACACAGATACAGGGTTGTTGTGGGTTTTTTTAAAAAATAAAACAAAAATCATTGTTAGATACCAGGTCACCCGCACTGGATACCACATAACCCATCCCATTTAAGGGACTTAAGAAACCTGGTGACTTTAACAGGACATATGCATGGTGGTGGTGGTGGGAGGTGCTGTCAAGTCACAGTGGACTTCTGGCAACCCCATAAGGTGTTCACAGCGAGAGAGGTCCCAGAGTGGTCTGCCGTGGCCTGACCCTGTGTCATGATCCTGGACGCCCTTGGTGGTCTCCCATCCCAGTACTAACCAGAGCCCATGTCTGACGAGATCAGCCTGGCCCAGGCTATCCAGGGCCGGGCAATGCCGTCAAGTCACAACCAACTCCAGGCCCACAGGGTTTCCAAGGCCAGGGTGAGCGATGAACAGAAGCGATTCGGCGGTGCCTGCATAGCAACCCTGGACTTGCTTGGTGGTCTCCCGTTCAAACCCTAACCAGAGTCAACCCTGCTGACCTTCTGAGATGGGGCTAGCCCGGGCTTTTCAGACTTCGTAAAACTGAGAAGGGGGGAAAGCTCAGTGGCAGGACTCTGCATGGATACGTAAGATCACAGGTTGAATTCTCTGGCACATTTAGGGTTCCTTAAAAAAAAAAAAAAAAGACTTCTGATAAGAGAGCTGTGAAAGACCTCTTTTAGAGCTATTACCAAACCAAAGTTTTGGTAAATCATCTGGAACCTCCCTGTATAGAGCAAGTATATCTGAATACCAGAAGATGAGGCAAATAAAAACCTGTTCTCTTCTTCCCTTTATTGTGAACATCTAGGAGCAGCTGGCTAGCTAGTTGGTGTTTGAAACAGATGTGGCGAGGCAATTCTTCATGGTCTTCTAGAAGCGACTAGAGAATGGCAGTGTGAGGAGTGCTTACAAGACAAGCACTGCCCACCAAATTCGAGTGACGCTGAAATCAGCCTGTAAAATATTGTGTCCGTGAATAAAACCCATTTTGGCCAGACTGCTGCTTCATCCCGATGGATTCTACGGCTCTTTGTCACACTCGTCTTAAGTCTGTGCAAACACACACCCTGGGCAATGGGCTGCACCTCTTACATTGCCGCAACAACATAGGATTCTATTCACATTCACAGAATTACAGTGATTTGGGACGGAGGAGTCTCTTCTCTGGGGCGTCAGCAGCAGGACTGATTTCATTATCTCCACGGAAGGAAACTGATCTCAAGGCCTTATTCGGAATACAGCTCAATCGAAAGGGAGCCTGCTGCACTTCTTGACAATTTCTCCAGTTGCTCAGATGTCATCAGTCAGACTTTTCTTAAGGTCTTTGTTATAAAATCTACATCTTCCTTCTGCTTTTTAAGCCTGGGACTTCTTGTTCTGTCCTTACCAACTAAAGGAATAATTGGTGCCTGTTGTCTTTAAAAGAGCCATTCACAGATTTCAGGACATCTCTGTCATCTTTCAGGTTTCTCTGCCCTGAGTATTCCCCTTTCCAACACTTCTAACATCCTCTCTCTCTCCCCCCCCTCTCCCTCCCTCTCTCTCTCTCTCTCTCTCTCTCTCTCTCTCTCAAATGATGCTCTGGTACCAGGCGAGGAATTCTTTCCCTAAACTCCCCTTTCCTGCTGTAACTAAAATCAAATGTTGGTTTGCCACTTAACTGGATCTGGTGGGGGACTTCTCAGTTTGGTGTAGTGGTTATGAGCACAGACTCTAATCTGGGAGAACTGGGTTTGATTCTCCACTCTTCCAGCTGCTTGGGTCAGTCATAAGTTCTTTCAGAGCTGTTCTCTCAAGGGCAGTTCTCAAGAGAGCTCTCTCAGCTCCACATACCTCACACAGTGTCTGTTGTGTGGAGGAGAAGGAAAATGGATTGTAAGCTGCTCTGAGACTCCTTTGGGTAATGAAGGGTGGGTATAAATCCAATCTCTTCTTCTTATTCTGATGCTTCCTGTCCCCCACTCTTGCTCAATGGAGTGGCAAAGAAGAAATGGGAGGATGGTGTCAGGCAGGATCAATGCCTGACATGACTTCCTGCCTGAGAACAGTAACATCATGATGTTCTAGGAAGATTTTTTTAAAACCATAGAGGGGTTTTTTAATTCCTAGAGTGTTATGACATAACTTCCTGTTCTGAAACAGGTAGAGATTTCCCAGACATCTCTCCCTCAATGCTCCTGGGGATTACCAGGCAAGGCCTGGCAGCTCTAGTTGGCTTGTCAGTGTAGCTAAACCAGGGGTGCTATCAATGACCAGAAGGCCCCAAGGGGATCCATGGAAGATAAGAAGGCTCCACAGGGCCTAAACTCACATCCCAGAAAGACTGCTCCAATTGCCTTGCTCCACAGTCTAACAGCCAAACCATTTGTCAGAATGTTCTGCAAATGATCCCTTCTGATCTACCCACCTTTTGACTAGGCTATGAACTTCCTGAGGCCGGGTAAAAGGGGAGAAGCCCCACTTTCCCACTGAAAATTAAACCAATAGGATGACTTGGCGCATGATTTCCAGGGTTAAATCTTTTGAGTGTCAAAGCTCCCATCATCAGTGGCAGTTTGCAACACTAGCCAAGCTAACAACGCAATGGCACCTACCAACAATGGAACAGACAATGAAAGTAGCATGGACCACTGCCTCCCAGCCTCCACACGCAAAATAGCCCTTCCCCAACTCAACATCAGTCGAGCAGCTTTTCCACCATCGGATGAATCCACCATCAATCCATTGAAGGCTCAGCCTGAGACTTCCTTTCAAAGCTCCACCGTGATTCAGCAGTATCACCCAATTGTCGTCTTCGCTTCTGTACTGATTTCCCTCCTTCCTACCTTTTGGAGATCTCATTAAAGACGGGCTATTGTGTTCCAGAAGTCAGTAATGAAGTCTTTCAATCAAAGCAAGAGTTACAACAGCCATGCTCGTGACAAAATACTCTCTTGGGGAACTCCCTCGGCACTCCTTCCTACTTGACATGGAGCTATTCTTAATTGCTTCCCATGTTTGAACTTGCAGTCAAATAGCTACCCAGTGCATAGGAGACATGCTCTCTTTTAATCCATCTTTCTTCCATTTCTTTTGTGCACTGAACTGCATGAAAAGCCCCATCAAAGCCAAGATACACTTCTTTAAATATACTGCTTGGCCTTGACATATAAAATGGTAAGACTTTTGCAACATTTCCCTTGTTTTTTTGTGGTTAATTTCTTTTAAATGAAATGGAGAAAATGGACCCAACACATCTAACATATTGTATTATTTATTTCAAATGTGTACATTCCATATTTTGGCCTACACATTCTTTTTTTTTTTTTTTTTTTACATTTTTTATCACTTTTCTAAAAACTACACATAAATCAAGGGAAGGGTCAACTACAAACTATGGGAGAAAGTAAAAACCCAAGAAGCAGTGATCATATGTTTACAATCATTTTTTGCACCTTAATATTATATAAGTGCAGTATAAATGCAAAGAGTTAGTAAATACATCCGGAACCATTAACTATATAAAGAACATCTGAGAATCTACTAAAAATAGATTAAATTCAAGCTCTAGAGATAAAAACTAATGGTTATCTTTCTTTTTTCTGTGATTATAGTCTCAATTGGCTTTAGGAGTTTTGGGGGCCTCTGCCCCTAATTCCAAGTCAGATTCTTCTTTAGTAGATGATGATGAAATTTCTCCATGGCTCCTCTGGTCGTTATCCTCTTCATTGTCATCCTGTCGAGGCTTTGCTGGCTTTTCTGGCTTTTGCAACTGTTCCAGAAAGTCTTTAGCCTTTGTGACAGAGTCAATCTTTTCTTTCTTATTGATGTATTTGAAGAAAATGCCTTCTGGTATAATCCATTTGTAGGGGTAGATGTCTTTTGTAGAAATAAGACTAAGTCTTTGTATTTCCTCCTCTTCTTCCTTATTTCAAAGGGAATGTCTTTTAATAATTTAATTGCTCTGTCATTCATTTTTAAGGTAGTTCCATTAGTCATTTTAAGTATCTGGTCTCTGATATGCCTTTTGGAGAATTTCACTTAAATTTCACTGGGCAGATTATTTTTTTTAAATGTATTCTGAATATGTCCTGTAGGCCATATCTGTCTCGCTTTGAAGAAAATCTGTTTTCAAATCTGCAACCAGTCCCAAGGCATCACTTAAAGTCTTTTTCAGGTCTTCTCCTTTTATCTCTGGAACTCCTTGAAATCTCAAACCATAGTTTGACTTTTCCATTTGAAGCTGTAACAGTTGGAGTTCATTGGAGGTTCTCTTTTTTTCCCCTTTCTCTACATGTTTTTGAAGCTTAATAGTTTTGGCATCAACTTCCTTGACTGCTATTGCTGTTTGCTCTGCCGTCTGCTTGGTATCACTCAATTGACTTTGTAGAGTTGCAAAATTCTGATTAAGAGTTGTCATTTGGTCCAGCAGGGGTCACAATTCTGCTGCAATCATACCAGGGAAGTCTGTAGCCACTTCTGGTCTCGTGACCGGGGTGGCTGGGCTGCCATTTCCTGAAGGAGCTCAGAGGTGCCTCAATCCCTTGGCAGCATGCCTCAGGAGTGGCGCCTCTCACGCCCCATGGCTGGGGGCCCCCTCCATGGGCCCTGGGGGTGGTGCAGACAATCACACCCCCTCCCGTCCACCAGGTCACAGATCACGTCCTGCGGAGCTCCAAAGGGACACATCCACCATGCGGGTCACCAAAACCGGAAATGGCCTACACATTCTAGAACACAGCTTTATTTATTTGTTTTGCCCCCTTTCTGCCCAACTTAGGGTCACCAAGGCAGTGAACCATCAAAACATTAGAACACAGTTTAATAATGTGTCTGTAGCAATTTAAAAAGCAACAATTAACAAGGCACTTAGGAAGAAGGGCCAATGAGAGAATGCCAAACAAAACAGAAAAGTTTTTATACACTGGTAGAAGACAGAGATAGATTATCCCTTTGAGGAAGGGGATGTGGCTTACTGGTAGAGCCCCTGCTTGGCATGCAGAAGGTCCCAACTTCTATTCCTGGTATCCCCAGTTAAAAAGGATCCAGTACTAGGTGACGTGGAAGATCTCTGCCTAAGACCCTTGGAGAGCTGCTGCCTGTCTGAGTAGGCAATACTGACTTGGAGGACTGATGAACTGATTCAGAGGAGCTCAGGACCCGGTGGGACCTTATGCAGTTCTGCAGGGCCTGCAAGATGGAGCTGATCCACCAGGCCTTCAACTAGGAGCTGCCCCGGGTGGGGGGACTCTGTCCCCTGGAACCTTTAAAGCAGCCTGAGCTAGCTGCATGATATTAGATCGTGACTGACCACTAGAAAGGCATCGAAGCTGGACGTCATCTTGTTAAATTATTACTGTTAAGGTCATCTGGATTGTACTGGTTAGCACCTTTTAATGTTGCAATTGTTTGTGATTTTATGATTATTATATTACTTATTGCTGTTTTGATTTTCTGGAAGCCGCCCCAAGCCGGCTATGGCTGGGAGGGTGACATATAAGTTTGATAAATAAATAAATATATAAAGCAGCTTCGTGTGTCTTCATGTTTTGAGGAGGGCCCGTGGCTCAGTGGGCAGGGCACCTGCTTGGTATGCAGAAGGCCCCTGGTCCAATCCCCAGCATCTCCAGCTAACAAGGATAAGGCAGTAGGTGACGTGAAAGACCCCTGCCGGAGACCCTGGAGAGCCGCTGCCAGTGTGAGTAGACAGCACTGACCTTGATGGACCAAGGGGGGGTCTGATTCAGTAGAAAGCAGTGGAAAGCAATTAGATCGTTCATGCGTGTGTTCAAGGAAGGGATAATGTGGCAAAAACATAAAAACCTGAGCAAGTACATATCAAAAACCCTCATTAAAACAAAACAAGCTGGGATGCAAATGGAAGAGACGCAGAACCATAAGAAGCATTGTCTACCTAATGCCAGTGCCTGAAAGAGAGCAAAGCTGGTACTATACAATTGTCTCAGGGAATAGAGGGGTTTTTTTGTTCACCACACAGAAAACCCTTTCCCTAGTCCAATTTTTAAAATCGTCAGATCCCTGTCAATAGCCTGGCTGCTGTATGCTGAATGCAGTAAGTTTGACTTGGATGCTACCGGAGCTCCCATCTGTGGCAAGGCTTCAAGAGCAATGTTGGCAGGAGATGAATCAGTCTGAGCAGATGCAAGGTGCTTCACGACACAGAAGCCCACAGAAGTACTATGAGCTACCCGAGGAAGAGCTGCATTGAGCAGCAACCCCAAGCGGAGGACTGGTCTCTCGAGGGAGAGTGCAACCCCTGTCCAGACAGGCTGGACGCCACCTCAGTTGTTAGGGTGACCCCACGTTTGTTTTGAACAGGCAGGACAACACAGTGGTCCACTAAAACCACCCACCACCAAGTGATGGGTCTAGAAATCCCTCACGTAGGTCTTACGGTGTGAGAGATCCCCCAGTGTGCTTCCATATGTACTTTTATCATCTATCGGCACGGTTAAGGCATCTGCAATATGAATTCCAGCTGCACTAGCACTCTTACTCAATGGAGTTTAATTAGATTCAGGAGAGACAAAAAGAGTATATGTCTTTTTTTTCACTGAGTAATTAAATTGTAGAACAAAGTTTGAGTCCAATGGCACCTCTCAGGCCAACAGTTGAGGCAGCAGACGCCTCTATATGGCCTCCCTGAGGTGGTTGTCACCCACCCACCTGTCAACCCAAATAATATGCCGGGGAAACCCCCACAGCCAGCTGATTTGTTAGAAGTATGACTGTGTTTTAATGCTTATTGTTTTCAAATTGTTTAAATTGTTTAATTTCAATTGTATTTATTCTATGTCTTATGATGCTGCCCACCCTGAGCCCACTCGCGGGATGGGCAGGCTATAAATACAAATAAATAAATAAATAAGTCACAGTATAAGCTTTCGTGTGCAAGCTTCTACTATGAATAAAACTTTTTTGGGTCTTCAAAGGTGCCGCTGGACTCAAACTTTGTTCTTCTGCTTCAGACCAGCATGGCTGCCCTACCTGAATCTAATTCAATGGTGACACCCACAGCCACTGGTTGTACTGATATCCGAGAGCTGATGGGTGGGAAGTGCCATCAAGTTGCAGCCAACTCAGGGTGACCCCGTGGGGTTTTCAAGACAAGAGATGTCCAGAGTTGGTTTGCCCTTGCCTGCCTCTGCATAGCAGCCCTGGACTTTCTTGGTGGCCTCCCACCCAAATACTAACATGACTGACTCTGCTTAGCTTCCAAGATGTGATGAGATTGGATTAGCCTGGGACATCCAGCTCAGGGGGACAGGGGCATAGACACCCTTAAGAGGAAATCAGAGGTTCATCCATGGTTACTAGAGTCTAAAGGAAACTCCCATAGTCATAGGTAGCACACCTCTGAACACCAGTGCTGGAAGGCAACTTCAGGAGAAGGCCTTGGTCTTTGTTTGTTGGTTAACCAGCACAACTGATTAGCCATCGCGTGTCAGGATACTGGGCTAGTTGAACTGCTGGTCTTATACAGCAGGATTCTTCTTACATTCTTATGGCACAAGGAATCTTTTCTAGGGGTGTGGAGCAGCTGAGGCAATCCATTGTCTGCTAGCCTGTCAGAGAGCTGCCATTATCTCGTTTGTTACCAATGTACACTGTCTATTTTGTTCTATGTAGCGCTTCCAGCTTTGACGCTTGCGCATAGCTTTGCCAGCTGTAACTATGGGAGACTGCTTTTCGCTGCCCATTATCAGGACGGCCTTGGCAAAAGTCCTGGGATTGTTTCTCAGCTCAAGGGAATTTTCCAGTCCTTATGACTAGGTGATGAAAGGGGGGGCATTTCTCCCGGCCATTAAGTAATCCTCCCGCCGGGAGTTTTCCCGCACGCGCGCTAAGAGTTCATTTGCTAGCTTGGCTTTTGCATCACTACTATAACTGCAGCTAGTCTGGCCTATACTGGCATTCCTGACAATAGTGTTGTTACTGTGGGCAACATTCCTGTATTTCCAATAAAGCATATCTCTACCAGACGAGTGCTTGGATCTACTTGCTATTGAGCCTGACATAGCCTCGCCTTCCTCATCTGGGTTATGGAGATAATATTAGTGTCCTTCCTCTCTGGCTTATTGTAAAGATAACCCTGTAGGGTTTCCAAGGTAAGAGATATTCAGAGATGGTTTGCCATTGCCAGCCTCTGTGTAGCAGCCCTGTTATATTCCTTGGTGGTCTCCCTCCCAAATGCTGAGCCGGGGCAACCCTGCTTAGCTTCTGAGATCTGATGAGATCACACTGGCCTGAGATATCCAGGTCAGGGGAAATTTATTTAACCTGATATAATTCATGAATTTACCAAATTTTTGGAGATCCACTCGGTCGACTGTGGTAGAAAGTTATGCAAAGGAGGAAAATAACACCCAAACCCTTAATTAATCTCTCTGATACTTACCCTACCAAATTCATGAAGAAGTTTCTCCGTAAAAGCAATCTCTCTGTGTGTCTAAGGTTTGCATTTTTAATAATTGCCAAATTACCTAATCAGTCAAGCTAATCAATCTGTCTGATCTTTAGTGGGCTGGGGAACCCAAGATCAGATTGTAAAGCAAAGGCTGGGGGACCAAAGATCAGATTTCTGCTTCTTTCCTGAACATGCTGTCTGCGAAAGACATTGAGATTGGCCAATCTTTTGGTACTGTTAGAAGCTCCTCAAGGGCTCAGCCCTGCATGAGAATTCATTGCCCCCTGAACAAGTCACAACCTCTCCGATAGCATCGGCTAAAAGTGCATTTCACTAAGGGAGTTCCTCTTTATAAAAATAAATGGGCTGTTTCCTTCGAAAAGAGACCTTATTGACGGAGCCTAAAACATGTTAAATGAACAGCTGGCTCTGGGAGTGCCACTTTCCTAATTTAAAATCATTACTGTACTCAAGCAGTTGCAAGGGAAAAATGTATTTATTAGATTTTTTTTTGGTGTACATGGTTCTTGCTAATTTTAGACATATTCGAAATGATCAGTTAAGCATCCTCATAGATTCTTGGGTTACAACTTGATTGCACTGATTGCTTTCCTGTTTCATTTTACTTACACAATGATATGTCTGCTTGCATTTTATACTGGTCAGAAAAGATCCCGGCCCCATGCCTAACTTGCCTCACGGGATCCTTGTGAGGCTACGTTATGGTGGGGGGGGGGGTCAGGAACACGGACAAGCTCCTTGGAAGAAGGACAAGATGAAAATAAGATGGATGGATATTATATATATATATATGGAAAAGGGATGAGACTGTTGTCAGAGGTGCTGCCTTACTATAGGGTAGCCCCAACAGTAGGGGCATCCTACTCCTGACCAATGCTCCCTCTAAGCTGTGGGGTCCTGTGAGCAAAAATTCTGCTTCGTGAGCTACTGGCATTAAAGTTTTGAGCCAGCGATTTGACTGCTGCATAAATTAGTTTGCTCTGGAGCACTCCTTCCTGAGTGGTGACAAAAATGTGCGAGCCGGAGGCTAAAAAACTCTGAGCTAGCTCACACTAACTCAGCTTCGAGGAAACACTGCTCCTGACCTGAACCAGAGACCCAGGCCAAAGGAAGGCACTCCTGGCTGGAAACACAGAGCTTGCCACAGCTCTGGGAGGAGGACGTCCATTTTCAGATTTTCATACAAGGCAGCCCTCAGAGCAGACCTCCAGTCTTCTCCCCACACTCAGCGATGACGCAATGGTGAGTTCCATCAAGTATCTGTATTTCTAAAGCTGTTCAGTTGCCACCTGGCACATAGCCCTTCTGTCTCCAACTCTGCACATAGTCCCTTTTGTGATCCCTATACCCAGGGCTCTTTTTGTAGAAAAAGCCCAGCAGGAACTCATTAGCATATTAGGCCACACCCCCATGTCACCAGAAGTGTGGTCATCCAGCCACACCCACCTTTTGCTTCTTATTCTGTTGACCTTGTTTGTTGTCAAAATGGCCCAAGGTCCCTCAGCAAGCCTCCAAGGCACACATGGAGATTTGAACCTAGTCCGACGGCTTTAACCACTACACCATGCCACCTCACCACGCCGTGAAAGCCAACGGGGCTGCTGCTAAAACACTCAATTGATCCCATGCCTCTTTTAATGAATGCCCTGGACCCACCCTGAATGTAACTTCTGGGCACGGGTGCATAGAGAAGCAGCTATAAAACTGAGGAAGAAGTTTGGTACAGGAGAGAGGGATGAGCTACAGTCACCCAGATGTTACCAACCACAGTTTTAGGAAAGAAGCCATCATACACAGCATCTTTTCATTCTTAAAATAGAGCTGCACTGTTGACAAGTCCCTGTATAAATCAAGGGTGCAACCTGATTTGGAATACTTTGTGCAATTCTGGTCACCACACCTCAGGAAAGATATTATAGCATTGGGAAAAGTGCAGAAAAGGACAACTAGACAGAAAGGACAACTATGAAGAAAGGTTAAAGCACTTGGGGCTCTTTAGCTTGGAGAAATGATGACTGTGGGGTGACATGATAGAGGTTTACAAGATTATGCATGGGATAGAGCAGGTAGAGAAAGAAGTACTTTTCTCCCTTTCTTACAATATAGGAACTCGTGGGCACTCAATGAAATTGCTGAGCATTCAGGTTAGAACGGATAAAAGGAAGTACTTCTTCACCCAAAGAGTGATTAACACGTGGAATTCACTGCCACAGGAGGTGGTGGCAGCTACAAGCATCAACAGCTTCAAGAGGGCATTGGATAAATGGAGCAGAGGTCTGCCAGTGGCTATTAGCCACAAGGTATAGATAGGAACTCTCAGGCTGGGGCAAGTGATGCTCTGTATTCTTGGTGCTTGGGGGGGGGCAACAGTGGGAGGGCTTCTAGTGTCCTGACCCCACTGGTGGACTTTCTGATGGCACCTCATATTTTTTGGCCACTGTGTGACAGAAAGTGTTGGACTGGGTGGGCCATTGGCCTGATCCAGCACTGGCTTCTCTCATGTTCTTATGTTCACTGAGGAACTTCAATGGTTGCTTTTTGGGGTATAATATCCTTAGTGTGGAAAACATGAATGCCTGCTAATTAAAAAACCATACTGAGTGAAATCCCACAGAGGGGACTGAAAAAGAGCACCAATTCTTTAAAAAGCAGGATCACATTCTGAAGTCTTCCTGTATGGACTCTTTGCTTAGCCAAATGAAGCTGATCTCACTGGGCTGCTGAATGTAAGAAGTCCCACACAATCAGAGAAGATCTTGTCAAGCCAAGTCTAGTAGAAGCTACAAGCCTTCTCCTTGAAGAGTGAGAAGTGAAGATCTCCTTTTTGAGTGAATGGTGAGAAACCACATCTTTGAGAGGTATGAAGACTTCATTTCTGCTACTGAATCAAGGAGCTGCAGAGATGAAAACCACCCCCTGCTTCAGTGGCCTCTTGTACTCAGCTGGTTGTGTGTGCTCAGTACCCAAAGGGAGAATCTGCCAAAGAAAGTCACCTGTTCTCTGAATGGCTGATAACATCTACTGACAAAGAAGATGTATCTATGACACTGCAGAAACTCAGGGCTATTTTTGGGCAGGAACGCACAGGAACGGAGTTCCGGCTGGCTCCTGAGTTGGCCACTGTTAAGTTCTCTAGAAAGTCAGTCAAACACCAGGGTCCATGAAGAAGATAGCATTTATTGAAAGCAGTTCTAAAGATATGTTAGCAATACATTAAGTAATAACTAGATCTAACAAAGCACCCACGGTTATACTAGGGTGGAAATGCCCCCCCCCCATCTATCTACCAATAGGCACCCAGCCCGCATGCGGGAAAGGTGCAAAAGCAGTAAATAACCAAACATCCAAGAGCTGTCCCAAACAAAGGCAAGAGTCTGTGAGACCAAGGACATTTGGTGAGATAACAGATTGCCCAGGCAGTGTGAATCTGGGCTCCCTAGGCAACCTCTACTCCTCCCTACATTCCAGAACATGACAAGTTGCAGACCATCCCCCCCATCCAGTCATCTCCTGTTAGGATTACCTGACACCATCCCTCCCACCTACCCATCCATCCATCTCATGTCAGGATTACCTGACAGCCACGCCCAGCAGGAACTTATTAGCATAACCGGCCACACCCAGCAGCAGAAACTCATTAGGATTGGCTACATGAGCGGTGTGTGGCCTAACATGCAAAGAAGTTCCTGCTACAAAAAGAGCCCTGGGTTTTGACAACAAACGAGGTAAACAGAATAAGAAGCAAAAGGTGGGTGCGGCTGGATGACCACACTTCTGGTTACATGGGAGTGTGGCCTAATATGCTAATGAGCTGTTCTGTCAGGGGTGTGGCCTAATATGCTAATGAATTTATGTTGTTGGGTGTGGCCTATTATGCTAAAAGCCCTGCAGAAACTTATTGCCCACAAGGATCTTGAGTGGATGAAGTTAGTTTGCTTAGGAACTTATGAAATGTCCATAATTATGGCTCAGAGTCCTTCAGCCCTGTAGCCAGAAATTTTGGGTTGATGGAGCATGGGGACATTCTGTGGGGTAGCAGGGGAAAGGGAGGAGGGATGTTAGGAGATGAACTTTGAAAATGCTTTTATTTGTTATTTTCTGACCTGCATGCACACCAGGAATGATGCCAGTAAGTGTCTTTGCTTTGGGAGGATGTATGCATGAGTTAATGTGACTCTCTGTGTAAAAGGAGGTATCACACAGCCTGTATTTCCATGCAAATGAGGTCACAGACACATCTTGCACACTTACCCAGGAGCCCTTGGGAACAAGAAGGCTCCATATTAGCATCTCCATTACAGCTCCTTCAGCAGAATGTAAAAACAACAGCTTTCCACCATTGAAGAAGTTTTACACCTCACGTAACCCACAGGATGCTTGGCATTTGCATGTGTGAAGACCCGGCTAGATCCATCTACATACCTAAAGGTTTCCATGCCGACCCATCTTAGTACCTTGACCAAAATCCTCCCTTGTAGAAAGGTGTAGATTTTCAGCATTGCTCCACCTTAGTAGAAGGAAACCCCCACATCCTTTAGCCAATAATATAGGGATGGGATGGACCTAGAAACACCCCAAGCCAGCCCCCGGACTAGCTGATAAAACGGGGTGCAACTTTTTGTTCCAGAGAGGAAGAAGCAGAACAGGACAAGCTTGCTCCCCTTACCAACAAGATAATTTAAGGTAACTTATTGTGTTAACTTGGAGTCGCGACCAAGTAACCCTCACGCATGTTAGCTGGTTCTAACTGTGTGTAGCAAAAGTAAGAAATCCTTAGTTAGAAACAATCCTTGTTCCTGAACACTGGAAGGTCGAAATCTACTGGAGCAGATAAGTATATTTGCTTTTCCCCCTCCCTAAACATACCTTTAGCTTAAATCCCAATATTGTTTTCCATTTCTACTGTAACTAAAAGGAACTTGAATGTATGTGTGTGTGAATCTGTTTTTGTATGACTGTAAATGATAAGAACTTTCAGGAAAGAGAATCTTGATTCAAATTAAGAAACCTTTGTCAAGCATCATTCTTTTGAAGAAATAGGCTTCTCAGCCAACGGAACTTGCTCTCTCTGTATACATTGGCAAAAAGACCTCAATAAGTTAGTCAGCCACTGCGTAGATAAGCAGTCCGGCTAACAGGGAGGGGGAAGGGAGGGGTGGCCACACACCTTCCCTGAATTCCAAGCAGCCATTTCACCACTTGGAGTTCAGGTGCAGGCAGCCCCCATTTGAAAAACAGCATTTAAAGCATTTTCTGCTTGGAGTTCAGGGAAGGCAGGCAACCGGCAGCCACCCTTCCCCCTCACCTCCTGCAGCTGGAGAGTCCTTTAAATCTTGGAGGAGGGGAGGGAGAGGGGTGGCTGCAAGATTTAAAGGGCCCTCCAGCCAATCAGCAGGCCACATGCACCCACTGAGCAGCTGGAGGCCCCTTTTAATGTCACAGGAGGGGAGGGAGGGGGCAGCTGCTGCTGAGGGGGCATGCCTCACATTTGAGGGGGCAGAGCCCCAAAACACCCCTACTGTAGCTACAGGCCTGGAGTCCTTGAGTGTGGTTAAGGAACTATCAGATATAACAGCTAGATAGCACCTTAGAGACCTTTTCAGGGTATCAGCTTTCAAGAGTCGAAGCTCACTTTGCCATATATGAGTCTGAACGGAGACCTCTTCGTCCTTATGTCTTAATCAGAAAGTGGGAGGGTAGGATGGCCGGGTTGTCCCTGGCCACCAGTGGGGAATGGGGGGTAGGGTTGTCAGATCTAGGTTGGGAAACTCCTGGGGATTTGGAGACAGAGCCTGGGGAGGACGGGGACCTCAGTGGGGTACAATGCCACAGACGCCACCCTCCAAAGCATCCATTGCCTCTGGGGGGGAATGATCTCCATAGTCTGGAGAGGATGTGCAATTCTAGTATATCCCCGGGTCTTACCTGGAGGCTGGCATCCCTATGGGAGAGAGTGTTGCAAAGAAGGAAGTCAGGATGCAAAGGTGCAATGCACATTGCAGTCAGCTCGATTAGAGCAGAGGAGAAATGATTAGGAGCAGAAACTACACCCACAATATGCCAACATTTTCATCCACTCCCATCCATTAACATCCTTCTTGTGCCTGAGATTTATTGATGACATTTTCATCATTTGGACACATGGAAAAGAAGCACTAGAGAAATTTCACCTGGTCTTCTGCAACTTCCATCCCACCAGCAACCTGAGTCAATCCACACAAGAAGTACGCTTTCTATTAGAGAAAACGGCTGAAAAGTAACTTTGTTTTGCATTCCTGTGGTCAGCTAAGACTAAACTTTGTGTAGCAGAAACGAAACTGACTGTGATTCTATGATACAGGAAGTAGGCTAGAGTGGATGTTTTCAATGTTGCTGTGCCGGAAGTAGATGGACGTTTTAGAGTGTGGCACCGGAAGTTGGATTACAGTGACGGACAGATAAACAGGAAGTTCTGAAGGAGCCTACTCTAGCCAGAAAAACATAGAGAAATTGCGCCCGCCATTTTGAGGAGGACTAAATTTTAAAAAGTTATTTTTAAGCTGAAAAAGCACTGGAAGAAGTTATAAAGGTGGCGATTTGGCTTGAGGATTGCTAATATAAAGATCGATTAGCCCTGAACTCGCTTTCAAGACGGATTTGAGGTCAAGACCAAGGGCTGCCTCATCACCTAGTCCAAGAATGACTGCAAAGGAAAAAAAGAGTGGCAGGCTGCCATGGAAGCGATGGAGAAACGGATGACTGAAGTGGTGCAGAGTTTGGGAAAGCAAATAGAATCACAGCTGCAACAACAGTTGCAACAACAGCTGCAAATACAACTGGAGCAAATAGAACAAGTACAAGTCCAAGTACAGAAAAAAAATATGGAAGAGTTAAAAGAACTGGTACTAACAGAAGTGGCAGGGATAAAAAAAGATACAGAAGAAGTTAAAAAAGAGGTTAAAAGTCTGGTGACAAAATCAGAAGAAATGGAACAGAAAGTTAAAAGAACCCTGTCAGAAAATACAAGACTGGAGTCCATGATGGAATATAGGGCCACTCAGAACCACTTGAGATTGAGAGGAATCGAAGAGGAGGAAGATCAAGATTTACAGGCCCTAGTAATTAACACATTGACAACTTACATAGGGGAAGATGTTGGAGACTTGGATCCAGACTTTGACCTGATTTACAGAGTAAATTCAGCGTATGCCAAGAGAAAGCAATTACCCAGAGATGTGATTGTTCAATTTGTGACTACTAAAATGAAGGAAGACGTTTTCAAGAAGCAATTTACACAACCGTTGGAAATTAATGGAAAAATAATAATAATTTTGAGAGAAATTCCGAGATCGATCTTACAAGACAGAAAGAAATTCAAGAAACTAACAGATAGGTTAAAAGAAATGAGTATCAGGTTTAGATGGGAGATTCCATATGGATTATCATTTACATACAATTCGGTGAGATTTACTCTTAAAACGGAAGGAGACATCTACAGATTAAAAGAGAACAACTTTGATGATTTCAAAGATATTTAATTCAAAACAACTATGGATTACAAATTTTTATCTTGGAACGTAAATGGACTAAATTCACCAAGCAAAAGAAGATTAGTGAATCATTGGCTAGAGAAACAAAATGTAACATAATTTGTTTGCAAGAAACACATATCAGAAAACAAGATAATAAATATTTGGTTAATAAAAAAATGGGAGAAGAATTTCATTCATCAGCAGTTAATAAGAAAAAAGGAACAGTGATATACATTACCAAAGAATTGGAACCTAAACAAATCTTCTCAGACAAAGAAGGAAGATATGTTGGCGTGGAATTAATGATGAATAGAAAAAAGACATTGCTTGTAAATATATATGCACCCAATGGGGCAAAAGAGACTTTTTTTAATGATTTGACTAAAGAGTTGGACTGTTTAAATTATCATCAAATAGTCCTTGCCGGAGACTTCAATGGCACAGTGAACAATGTATTGGACAGAAAGTCCAAAGCAAGTGGAGAGGCGGTTGGAAAGCTGCCAAAAAATTTTTTCCAGCTAATGAAGCAAGAGAAACTAGAAGACGTTTGGAGGAAGTGGAACCCTAAGACAAAGGATTATACATTTTATTCTAACAGACATAACTCCTTTTCTAGAATCGATATGATTTGAATGTCAGAGGAGATGGCGCAAAAAACCTACAAAATAGAAATTTTACCGAAAACCAACTCAGATCACAACCCTTTACTTTGGATATCTAAAGAAAAACCTAAACAATTATATTGGAGAATTAATGAGGACTTATTGGATCAAAAATTAATCAATGAAACTTTAAAAAAAGAAACGAAAAGTTTTTTTGAACTGAATTTAAATAAAGGTACTGATATACAAGTCGTATGGGACACGTACAAAGCAGTAATGAGAGGTTTGCTTATCTCTTTGAATTCTAAAGATAAAAAACAAAGGGTGCAACAACAAAACGACCTTCATGAAAAAATTAGACAAAAAGAAAAGGAATTAAAGAAAAGGCCAGGGAAGAAAAAGATTATTAAAGAGATCCACTTTCTGCAGGATCAATTGAATGTTCTACTAAACAGAGAATTATATTGGAATCTGAAGAAATTACAGCAAAAAGCATTTGAGGGTGCAAATAAACCAGGAAAATTTTTAGCGTGGCAATTGAAAAATAGAAAAGAAAGGAATTTTATAAGTAAAATTACTGAAGACGGAAAGGATGTTATGAATTTGAAAGGTATAAAAAGAGTCTTCTTCAAATACTACGCCAAACTGTTCAAAAAGAAAGGCATTGACCAACAGAAAATTAAGAAATATTTGGAGACTATTGAAGTTCCAGAGCTGGGAAAACAAATTAAAGAGTTATTAAATGGTTTAGTAACAAAGGAAGAGGTGACAATGGCAATAGAAGACACAAAGTTGGGCAAAGCTCCAGCTCCAGATGGCTTTACAGCAAAGTTTTATAAGAAATTTAAGGAGGAGCTAACCCCTATTTTAGTACTTCTGTCGAATGAGATAAGAAAGACTAAACGGATCCCAGATTCATGGAAAGAAGCAAATATTTCATTGATACCCAAAGAAGGTTTGGATTTAACTGAAGTAAAGAATTATAGACCAATATCGTTATTAAATAATGATTACAAATTATTTGCGAAAATTATTTCGGAAAGACTGAAAAAAATATTTGAAAGATACTATAGCGGAAGAACAAGCTTTTTTTTTACCAAATAGACAGATTAGAGACAATTTAAGAGTGGTGATTGATGCAATCGAATACTATGACAAACATCCAGAAAAAGAAGTTGGATTCCTCTTTTTAGATGCGGAAAAAGCTTTTGACAATTTAAATTGGGAGTTTATGCTGCAAGTTATTGAAAAAATGGATATAGGACAGTCTTTTCTAAACATGATTGTGGCAATTTACTCAGAACAGAGAGCAGCTTTGAATATAAATAAAGAAAGAACAGATTTCTTCCAAGTTCAAAAGGGAACACGTCAAGGCTGCCCGTTATCCCCATTGTTGTTTATTTGGATATTGGAAATATTATTGACAGCGATAAGAAAAGATAACAGCATTGAAGGACTCACAGTGAAAGGTTTTGCATATAAATACAGGGCATTTGCAGACGATGTAATGTTTATGATTCAAGATCCAATCGACAAAATACCACAATTGATGGAAAAAATTGAAGAATTTGGATCAGTTGCGGGATTCTACGTTAATAAAAGTAAAACCAAAGTGATGTGCAAAAATATGCCGAAACAACGACAAACAGAACTTCAAGAGAAAATTCAATGTGAAGTAGTTACAAAGACTAAATATTTAGGAATTGAATTGACCATGAAAAACATTGATTTGTTCAAAAATAACTATGAAAGGGTTTGGCACAGGATTCAACAAGACATGAAGAAATGGGATACCTTGAATCTATCGTTATTGGGAAGAATTGCAACTGTAAAAATGAATGTTTTGCCGCGTTTGATGGTTTTATTTCAGGCTATTCCAATATTAAAACAAAGGAAAATACTGGATACGTGGCAGAAAGAACTATCGAAATTTGTATGGGCAGGAAGAAAGCCAAGGATTAAAATGAAAATTTTATGTGATGCAAAGGAAAGAGGAGGTCTACAACTACCAAATTTAAGACTGTATTATGATGCCGTCTGTTTAACATGGTTGGAACAGTGGATTAATTTAGAAAATAAAAAGTTATTGGCTCTAGAAGGGCATGATAACAAGTTTGGATGGCATGAATATTTATGGTATGGAAAAGTAAAAATAGATAAATTTTTCAAACACCACTTCATAAGACGATCACTGTTCGAGACTTGGATGAGATATAGAAAATTCTTCTCAGAAGAGAGACCACTTTGGATAGTACCAGCAGAAGTGATTAATCCATATTCAAGAAATCAAGGGTTAGATTGGCTACCTTATAAAAGTCTTTTAAAATTAGAAGGGAAAAACTTTGTGTTAAAAGACAGATTTGATGTGGAATTTGAATATGATTGGTTGAAGTATAGACAGATTTATGACTTATTTAAGACCGATAAAAGAGAATATGGTTTTAGAGAAAATAACACTGAAATTGAAACTGTATGGCTTGAGAAAGGTAAAAAAATGATTTCTAAACTGTACAAGGTTTTATTGAAATGGTATACTGAGGACGAAATTGTAAAAGAGCAAATGATAAAATGGGCGGTAAATATTAATAATGAGATATTAATGACATCTTGGGAATATTTGTGGAAAAAGTCAATGAAAATTTCAACTTGTGTAAATGTTAAAGAGAATTGTTATAAAATGATGTACAGATGGTATATGACGCCTAAAAAAATTGCTATTATAAATGAAAGTATGTCTAACAAATGTTGGAAATGTAAGAAACATGAAGGGTCTTTTTACCATATGTGGTGGACATGTGATAAAGCAGTAAAGTATTGGACTGAGATCCACAATGAGATACAAAAAATTTTGAAATGTACTTTTAAGAAAGACCCACAGATGTTATTGTTAGGTCTTAAAATGGAAGAAATAAATGTAGCCAAGAGAACACTACTATGGTACTTGATTACAGCAGCTAGACTGACTTTTGCTCAATGTTGGAAACAAGATAAAGTACCTGAAACATGGGAATGGATTAAAAAGACGTTGTTTATGGCAGAAATGGACAAATTAACAAGAAAATTAAACAATGAAGAAGACGAAACCTTTTTCGGAGACTGGAAAGACTTTCAAGAATACTTCTTGAAGAATTGGGATGTAAAACGTGGTTTGATTTGTTTTGACAGCTATTGAGGAGAAGTGGAAAGAGACTTAGATCTTTGAATTGTTACCATTAGTAAAAGAAATATGTTTAGTAGTAAATGTAATTGTATAAGAGAAATATCAAGGGGGTTGGAGCAGTGCGGGAAGCCTTGTTTGGGGGGAGAGGGAGAAAGAAAAATGGATATGTATTGGTTTGTTTAAATTGTATGAACATGTGATATATCCAATAATAAATTGTATTTTCTAGACACCACTGTACAGATACATAATGGAAGCTTAAAAGGCACCTTGTACCCAAAGTCCTAAGGTTAAAATGACTGATGCAGTTGATGTTCAAACTCCTTGGCACAGTGGTTAAGAGCAGCGGACTCTAATCTGGAGAACTGGGTTTGATTCCTTACTTCTCCACATGAAGCCAGTCAGTCACCGTTCTCTCAGAACTCTCTCAGCTCCCTTTATGTTTTCCTTTCATTATGACACTGTCATTTATATATGTATTTCAATAATATTATAATAAATTTTTGACATTTTTAAAAAAAACAAACTCAGTCCCACCTTTCTCATAGAATGTCTGCTATGGGGAGAGGAAGGGAAACCAACCCTGATTAGCTTTGAGACGCCTTTGAGTAGTGAAGAGCAGGGTATAAAACCAACTCCTCCTCCTCTTTATTACAAGGTGATAATTATGTTGTCCTGAGATCTTCTCAGGCTTGGATTTAATAATGGTCTCTCAACCTACTTACTTGCTCATGCTGTAAGTTATCTAATTCATATATTGTTTTAAATTGTAATGGCCAATGGCTATACAATACATTTTACTACTACTACTACCACTACCACCACCATCTACTTGCTGACTCAGCTGTGCTGGTGCTGGTTCTTCTTAATATAGCAGCACAGGTAGGGAAGGAAGAAGACAGCGATTCTATAGCAGCAGTTACCAGGTAAGAACCTCAACATAATGGTGATTGGGAATTTCATGGACCGGGAAAAACAATTGCATGTCAATTTATAACTCGTGTGTGTGGGGGGTGAATTCAATACTAATCCTAGTCGATCCTAATGGGGTTAGCCAACCATTACCACTGTAAGATTTAGGGGACCATGCTGTTGTTTTTTGTCATCAAGTCACAGTTAACTTGTGCTGACCCCATAGGGTTTTCAAGGCAAGAGACATTCAGTGGTGATTTGCCATTGCCCACCTCCATGTCGTGACCCTGGTATTCCTTGGAGGTCTCCCATGCCAGTACTAGCCAGGGTCAGCCCTGCTGATGAGATCAGGCTAGCCTGGGCTATTCAGGTCAGGAAATTATGATACTACAAACAGGAATTTTAATCTACAACCTGTTTGAACAAGCTACAACACTTTAACCTAATATTTTATCTAACTTTATGGAATTTTGCTGTTTTAAATTCAAGGACTGGATTGTGGAAGAACTAGACTATTGGACTTAATGAGTACAATTAAAGAGTCCATATCATGGGACATGCAACAAATTGATCTTTTAATATCTGCTGTCATATCTGGACAAAGTGTTGACTTGCATATGATTTTAGGAACCATACTCAAAGGTTCTCTTGAAATGTAACACTTCCTCCTGACCACAAACAATATTCTGATTTTTTTTAAAAAAATGTGAATCCTCATCTAAGTCATTTGTGGATTTATTGCAGATAATGTCAATGATATATTAGTTGGCCTAATTGAAAGGTGAGTGATATCCATCAAAATCCTTCCAATTATTTTAATGGGATTTAATTTATTCCCTCTTCTGTGTTGTCTGTTCAGAAATAATTCAAAAACATCCAGCTCTTCGGAAAGGTCTCTGCTCTTCCAAGAAGCCTGAAAACTTGGCTCTCTGAGTCGACTTCAGACAACAGCTTAGCAACACCAGATTGTTGAAGCACGCTCTGGATGGTGCTTTGCCAGGACAGATTTGTTGGAAACAGAGAGACTTGCGCTGGTGGAGTGGTTCAAGAACTGTCGCCTCTAAATCATGGGATTTTTATGTTGTGTAGCTGAGGTGGTGGTTTATTACTAACTTGCAGGAAATAGAAATACAGGTTCCAGTTTATATGAATCCAAGAGAGGAGAAGAAGAGGAAGAAGAAGAGGAAGAGGAAGAAGAAGAAGAAGAAGAAGAAGAAGAAGAAGAAGAAGAAGAAGAAGAAGAAGAAGAAGAAGAAGAAGAAGAAGAAGAAGAAGAAGAAGAAGAAGAAGAAGAAGAAGAAGAAGGGGGGGGTCAGCAGTGGGAGGGCTTCTAGTGTCCTGGCCCCACTGCTGGACCTCCTGATGGCACCTGGGTTTTGGCCACTGTGTGACACAGAGTGTTGGACTGGATGGGCCACTGGCCTGATCCAATATCGGCTTCTCTTATGTTCTTATGACCTCAGTGGGGTACAATGCCATGGAGCCCACCCTGCAAAGCAGCCATTTTCTCCAAGGGAACTGATCTCTGTAGTCTGGAGAAGAGCTGCAATTCTGGGGGACCCCCAGCCCCACCTGGAGCTAACAGTGAATTTACCTGCCCACTGCAGGCTCCCTGCAATATTGTTGCTTACCTTTTAATCATACCATAGAACCCAGAAGCATCCTCTGCTGAGCTCCCCTCATCAAATGGTTATGATACAGTATGTTGGCAATTAGAACAAAGATGACTGGAAGAAAGTGGCACAGAACTAATCCTTACCTCTAATCAATGGCTTTAGTAAGTGAGGAGAAGTTAGCGTGGATTTAGAGACATCTGTTACAAGTGTAACATCATATTTCAACTCAGATCCTCAAGCTGTGTTTCATTAAAGCAGGGTTAGCGCAAACCTTCTGGAGGGGAACCAGCACAACTGTTCTTTGACAACTTCAGTTTCATGGGCTACAGGGGAGCAGCTCCTTATCAACACAAGATTATAGGGCTAAATTGGACAAGAACAACACTTCCCAACCTTTTTGAGCCTGTGGGTACCTTTGTGTCAAACTCTGCTTCGTTTGCCATAGTTATGGGGGGAAGGGAAATTCCTGAGGGTGTGTGTGTGCATGCAGGTATGAGAGTGGCACCATTGTAGCAGCTGTCATAACTCTTCCCAAGACAAGCCTCTCCATGGAGACAACCTTGAAGCAAACTCTGTGCTAGCCTCACTGTCGTAGATAAGGGGACTGGGAACTTACAGGTGGGCATAGATGCTAACAGCTGTCAAGACAGCTGAATGAGATGATTGGATGAACCCAAGGGGGGGGGGCACATTTAAATTGTCTATATCTGTAGAGGTTACCACCAAAAACCTCAGTTCTGACACGATACTGCTCTAGCCTGGATCATGCTGATATCTCAATAAACAAATCACTGCCAAAGAGAGTGTTGTTGGGAGTCTCTTGACCAGGAGTCTGACACTTTGGAGTGCAGACACTGGATGGTGGGTGCAAACACAAAATGACGGCCACAAGCGGCAGGGTCGACCACAAAATATCAGGGAGTCATAGCAATAGTGACTGTTAAGTGTGTCAGGCTGAAGCTCTGTTTAACGGGATACCTTTTAAAATGAGTGTATTTTTGGCAAGATGTTCTTGCTCAGATTATATTTAGTCATACACCGAAGATCCTTTTTCTGATATACTTTTTTTGGTATACTTCAGCATCCCGAATGTATCCGGGATTTTTCAGAGAACCAGAAAAAAACATCCTGGAAATACCCCGGATATATTTGGGGATTTCCAGCAAACCGTGAAAAAAACAGCTGAGGAGCTAGGCTGGAGCGTATTGCTCTTGCCACACAGCTTTGTCAATTTCCAATTTTATGTGTGTCTTCCATAGAATTCTGTTTAGACTTCATTGCCTGCATTTGGAGATCTACTTCTTCTGATTTAGCTTCTAACTTACTTGTTTTAGCCAGGCCAGAAATTTCTTGTTTATTTTCTGTAATCTGTTTCTTGATCTCCTCAGTTTGGGTGATCATTTGTTGGGCAAATGAATCTAATTTTGCTTGTATGGGGTCAACAGCTGCTGCCACCGCTGTAGTTACAGATGTTGAAACCGCCTCCTGGATCAAGCGTTGTAAATCCTTTATGGAAATCTAGGCTAAGTTGGTAGCCACAGATTTCACTTGCCCTGGAGCTGGAACTCCAGGGACTTTCCTCGTCCCACTAGCCATGTTTAAGTATTCTATTAACAACAGAGAACCACTCACCCCTCCCCTCAGTAACAAACCCCTTATTTTGTTTTGACACAATTATCACTATATTATTATTTGTGTAAACTCCTCAGGCTGTACAGCAAAAACCTTATCAATTATTTACATTACAGAGGGAACAGTTTATATTTAGCAGTTACTACATGCCTAGACCGAACAAAATCAGCTTCAGGCTGCTGTCCCATGGAAGTCATTTTTGAAAAGTACTTTCTTCCTTTTTCTTTCTTCCAGTAGTGATTAAATATCACTATTTGTAATCCACATAGTATGAACAGTCCATATAATTGCAATCCAATAAGGGGTCTTCACAAAACAGCAAATAATCCAAATAGTCTACTTATAAATCCAAGTAAAGGAAAGAAAGTTCTTGATTGGAGAAAGTCACACCAAAACAACAGAAACTACTTTAAAACTTTATTATATTCCCAGGTATTGTAATCCAAAATGTGGTCTTATAAAGTTAGTAAACCTGTTTAAAAAGTTTGTTTTCAGGCATCAACCATGTCTTTTACTGGCCCCAAACATTTTCAGTAGATCTATTCAGAGTCCTCTCCCAAGCTACTTACAATGTGGAGGGGGGGATTTTCCACCCCTTCTTTCCCTTCTAAATCCAAGTTTAAAGGGCATACAGTCAATAGGAATTCTTCTCAAATCATGCTTCTTAGGTACTCACAGTGAAGGTACTCAGATCTTCTTGAAGTGTTGCATGGATTAAAATAGTCTCCCTCTCACCCTGGTGATCACAATTCCACACTCATAGCTGCCATTGAGTGCTCTTGCTTGGGGTCCTTGCTTCAGGATGATCCGGACTTTACCCACCTGCTGCCACAAACGGGGAATCTACTCCAGGAAAGCTCAATGGAGCCTGGAAATCTCAGGACCCCCTAAAAAGATCCAGCAATTCAGCTACTACACGGAAGCTATTCCCGGAGCTGGCCACCGTCACCGTGCTGCAACCAGAAGTTTTCTTCTCTGTGTATTTTTCCATTCAGGTTTATTGGACCTGAAACAAACAAACAAAAAGGATTTCTGACAAATCCCAGATCCAAATACTTTATTGGTATTGTGATCTGGGTTTTTTTCAGGACTCCAAAATTCTTTCTGGGTCCAATAGACCCAAACTGAAAAAAATTGTGCACCCTTAGTGGTGGTAGCTGGTATCAAAACAACTTCTTAAAAACCTGCACAGGGTCAGCCCTTGATAGTACTTGGATGGTAGACCACCATGGAATTGCAGGGTTGCTGTGCAGAGGCAGGTAATGGCAAACCACCTCTGAATGCCTTTTGCCTTGAGAACTCCATGGGGTCCCCTTATGTCAGCTGTGGCATGACAGCAAGGGGAAAAAAATGGGGGGGGACTAATATATGGAACACTTTGAAAATTAATAGAAAAAAAACACACTGAGGTCATTTCCACACAATCGCTTGCCCCAGTGTCGTCCCTGGGTAGTATTCACAGAAATTGATCAGTTCCCCACATGTTGGTGGGGGTCAGCAATTGACCCAAATCTAATGACGTTTCCCCCCGCTCTTTTTCCTGACTATGGGGTTGGAGTCTGGGCATTCTAGCAGGGAACTCTCAAATCGCGGCTGTCCTCTCTCCACCCCTTTAACACCCCTCCCCTTGCCTCCCCCTGCCAGCTCTCTGTTCGCCTTCCCACCTGTATTCAGTTGTTCTGCTGAGTAATTGTTCTGCTAACTGCTTCCACCACCACCCCTCCTTGGTGTGCATATGTATATTTTTGGTTCCCCCCCATTATGTTGCAATGAAATAATGTGCCAGCATTAACTGGCATTTAAATGTCCTTTTCCACCACCCCCTTCACCTTGGTGCCTGCATATTTTGGTCACGTTCATTGTTTTGTTTTGTTTTTATTGTGTTTTCTTGAGCATGAGAGAAATGTTTTACTGCTACCGATGCAGCTGTGGGATGCAGGGGTTTCCTCTTTTTGCAAGCATTCAAGTTAAAAAATATTAAAGGGACCGATCGGTGAGTGGTTGCATCACATTGCAACCACACATACCTGGGTGGGTGCGTTACAACACAACCACGCCCTCTGATTAAAAAAGGAGGGGGAAGAGAGGGGAGAGGGTGCTAGATTCAGGGCATGGTGGCAAACCCAGGTCAGAGTTCTGTAATGCGGAACTCCCCCAACAGAATTGGGGCAACTAGACTCGGGGGCAAAGGGAAGCAAAGCATTAGTGCAGAATCAGACCGATATACAAATTTGATTTAAAAATTCCAGAAAATCCTTAGGAAACCTTCCCAACTCGAGCAGCAGCATTTTATTTTTATAAGGGCAAATCCTTCCAACAAAGGCCACCTGTCCCAGCATCACTGGGGCACTGTGGCTAAGACAATGCCAACAACTTTGAAAGGCAAGTCTGGCTGTTTGGAGGCAGCCTAGAGATCACCAACAGCATCTCAGCATTGTTCCGATGGTTCGTTCAGCTTATTTAAAAGGGAAGAGTATTTCAAGAAGCGTATGGCTTTTCCGAGAAGCTCAAGATCTGACTGACTGATTAGCTGCACTGCTTGTAGTTATTTACTTGATAGACAAGGAGCCGAGCTCTCCCTTTCCACAATGAACTTTCTAATGAGTCCAGATCTGCTGAGTCGCGTGGGGATCAGATAACACTTAAAGATTCAATAGATGCCAGGGGAGTTTTGCGGAGAAAGGGATGCCAGATGCGATCTAGGTGGTAGTTTTCTCCTAGCCGCACTTCAAACGTTCCACCAAGATGTGCAATTTTTAGAACAACAAAAACACTAGCAGGCAAAACACTACCTTGTTTAGAGCAAACATGAACTGAGACAAAAGATAAGGGGATCTTGTCAAGGCTGAAATCATTTCATAAGGACATAAGAGAAGCCAATGCTGGGTCAAGCCAATGGCCCATCCAGTCCAACACTTTGTCACACAGTGGCCAAAAATACCAGATGCCATCAGAAGGTCCAACAGTGGGGCCAGGACACCAGAAGCCCTCCCACTGTTGCCCCCCCCCCCAAGCACCAAGAATAGAGTGCATCACTTGCCCCAGCCTGAGAGTTCCTATCTATACCGTATGGCTAATAGCCACTGATGGACTTCTGCTCCAGATGTTTATCCAATTCCCTCTTGAAGCTCTCCATGCTTGTAGCCACCACCACCTCCTGTGGCAGTCAATCCCATGTGTTAATCGCTCTTTGGGTGAAGAAGTACTTCCTTTTATCTGTTCTAACCTTACTGCTTAGCAATTTCATGGAGTGCCCAGGAGTTCTTGTCTTGTGAGAAAGGGAGAAAAGTACTTCTTTCTCTACCTGCTCAATCCCATGCATAATCTTGTAAACCTCGATCATGTCACCCCTCAGCCGTCGTTTCGCTAAGCTAAAGAGCCCCAAGCACTTTAGCCTTTCTTCAAAGGGAAAGTGTTCCAACCCTTTTATCATTCTAGTTGCCCTTCTCTGCACTTTTTCCAATGCTATAATATCTTTTTTGAGGTGTGGTATCCAGGTATCTCATGGGTATCCAGGTCAAGGCATATTAGTCCATAGACCAGTCGATTTAGCACCTGTAATGGTGTCCCATTCAGATGGCTTAGCAGACTGGGAAGGGCAGTCATGAAGGAGCTAGAGAAGATCCTCAAGTATAAGGATATGTCACTGGCTACCAAGATCAAGATAATTCATGCTATAATATTCAACATTGTTATGGATGGGTGGAAATTGGACAATGAAGGAAAGCTGACAGGAAGAAAGTCAATTGATTTGAATTGTGGTGTTGGAGGAGAGTTTTACAGATACCATGGACTTAGGGTTGCCAGCTCTGGGCTGGGAAATACCTGGAGATTTTGGGAGTGAAGTCTGAGGAGGGTGGGGTTTGGGGAGGGGAGGGACTTCAATGGGGTCCATATAATGCCATAGAATCCATCTTCCAAAGCAACCATTTTCTCCAGGGGAACTTACCTCTACCACCTGGAGAACAGTTGTAATCCCAGGAGATCTCCAGCCACACCTGGAGGTCAGCAATCCTATTAATGGACTACCAAAAAAGACAAATAAGTGGGTCTAGACCAACTCATGCCTGAACTCTCCCCAGGGGCTAAAATGAATAAACTGAAGCTGTGGTACTTTGGTCACATGACAAGACCAGAGTCACTGGAAAAGACAATCTTGCCAAGAAAGTTGAGGGCAGCAGAAAAAGAGGAAGACACAACCTGAGATGGATTTGCTCCATCAAGGAAGTTATTGCCCTCAGTTTGTAAGACCTGAGAATGGCTGCTAACAATAGGACTGTCCCAGTTCCAAGGACCCAGGACATAGCGCACCCCCCCCAGGGACCCCCCGGACAGCTGCAGAGAATGGGACCACAACGAGAGAGCAATGCAGCATCGGCCACCATCTCCACTGGCAGGATGCAATGTCCTGGCCAGGCCCGCCCGCAGCATGGGGAGCCCCAGGGAGCTGCAAGGGAAGCTGGCGACTCAAGGGCAGCCAAGGAGAGGCTGATGACGGACACACAAGCCCAGGACACCCTGTACACCAACAGCGGTGGTGCGGCCCCAGACTGACAGAGCCACTGGCAGCCCAGCTCCAGCCCCACCCTGGACGTTGGGTCGGTGTCCGAGCTTATCACAGGGGGCAGGACAGGGAGGACAGGGGAAGAGGTGGGAATGGAGGACGGGGCTGGGGATAAAGGAGGGGGAGGTGAAGGAGCTGGGGAGGAAGGAACATGCTCAGGAGAGATCCCATGGGACAGAGAGAGAGAGAGTCTGTGGGAATGCTGAGCTGAAGGGAATTGACGCATGCAGTCAGAGAGACTTGTGGGGTGCAGTTACCCCCATCTCCTGCCTTTCTGAGGCCCCAGTGTCTCCCCCCTCCTTTAGTGAGTTCTGGCTCCCAGGACCGACTGACACACCTCACTAGGACTCACTATGGCCACAGGAGGTGCAGCACCTGGGGTGCAGGATGGGCCTTACAGAATGGTGGAGGATGTGGGCACACCAGACCTGCTAGGTAGGCTGCTCCCCCACCTGCCTACCCCGCAGGGTTGGCGTCCACTGAATGCCCAACTAGGGTCAGCTACCATGATCCCTGAGGTCAACTGTTCAACCTCCTCGGAGGACTCAACAGAGTCAGACAACAGCCAGGATTTGGTAAAGACCCGGCCACACCCAACATCAATCCCAGCACCTGCAATGGACTTTATACAGTTCAGCCACTGGCTGGCTGAGCACCAGGCTCAGTTCCTGTGGGACCTAACACAACAGGAACAGACAGCCCAGCTGACCCTGGTGCAGGAGATATAGCAGGCAATACTCACCAGGCCAGCCAGGGGACCAGGAGGGCTTGCCAGGGGCCCCTGGTCCACCCTCACCAAACTGGGGCCAGAAGATGAGAGAGAAGTGTACCTCAAAACCTTTGAACGGGCCGCCGAGGCCACCCAGTGACCACGGGATCAATGGGCCCACATCCTAGGCTCTTACCTGTCCAGCGAGGCCCAGGCTGCCATGAAGGCCCTGGAATGGACCGAGGCCGTGGATTATGCCAAGGTGAAAGAGGCCATCCTGGACAGGTTGGAGGTTACCCCCGAGACCCATAGGCAGTGTTTCAGGGCATTCCAACTGCAAGGGCTGGTGTGCCCTTGAGCCGTCATCACTGCCCTCAAAGATTCTGCAACCCGGTGGCTGAACTTGGCCTCAGAGGAGGCTAAATGAGTAGTGGAGTTGGTGGTGGTGGAACAATTGCGCCAGATCCTATCCCTGTGTACCCACCATTGGATCACATGCTGGAAGCCCACCAAGCTCAGCGAGGCCCAGGAGCTGTGGGAGAACTTCCAGGCTGTTGAAGGCCGGGAGGGGGGCTTGAAAAGCGACAACGGGTGGCCGGGAAGAAGTGGGATGCTGCCTGGAAAACTGACACCTAATCAGCCACTGGGCCGGGGGGGAGAAGAGGGAGGATGACCTGGGAGGGCCAGACCCAGCCTCTCCTGAGGGGGGCTACTGGGGGTGGCAGTCAGTTGCATCAGCCTCTACCCCCTCCCCTTTTGTGGGGCGGTCCTGGCTGTGGAGAAATGGGTGGACCTACAACACCAGCAGGGAGTCGCCTGACAGGAGGTCCCAGGCCGTGCTTCACGTGAGTGCACCTCAAGGACTGCCCCCTAATGGAGTGTGACCTTGAGTTTGAAACCACTATGCAAACCCCCACTGTGGGTTGATGCCTCCCAGCCGGCAGTACTCCTTGACATCTCGGGAGACCACTGGTGAAAAGAAATGCACGAGCACTCAGGCTAGAGTATTCTTAACCCCCTGGTGCCCCATCAGATGGGAATGCAGTCACGATTATTGGCTTCCATGGGCTCAGGGATGCTGATAATTATATTAATTATATCTGTTCAGAATGAAAAGCAATGCAGGGAAGAGACACAGCAAAACAAATCAGCAAAGCAACTGGCGTGCGGCCTTCGGAAAAAGCTGCTTCAGCCTTCTGTCCACCTGATCCATGCATCTAACAAGTTCCACACAAGGAAGAGAATCATGGCTCCATCCCAGAATGTGTAGTTTTTAGAAAGCAAACAAAATTTGCTTCTGGTGGTGCACTTGTTGGTCTTTACAATTCAGGCCTGACACACATGATCTGAAATAAACAACACTCACAGTCCTCTATAACCTTCTATACTTACTGGGAGCGGCTTCCAAAATAATGGCAGAAAGAACTATTGGACACTGGTAGGGATGTTATCAAGTTCTCTAATAAAGTCGGTTCCATCTAGTAGTCAGGACTTCATAGTAAGGGTGCACTTTTGCTTAGTATATTTCATGGCTGGTCCAAAAGACTGTGGCATTGAAGTGCAGAGCATTTTTTATTTCTTACAAATTGACAACACTCCCCCCCACCTTTCTGTATTACTGAAAAAGTAACCCATTGTCTATCTGCACCTTAATTAAAATTTAGTAAATTCTCAAAGGACTGGGTGTAACTCTCTGAGCTACTGATATTTTCTCCCCCATTTCAGGATAAAGTTATGGTCATTTTTGCTCACCTGGTAAATTCCTCTGAATCCTGGCAGTTGGCATACAAGTAGCATATGGAACAGGAAGAAATGCTATGAAGATGTTATCTATCTGCTTTGAGTCCCCCTCCCCACATGACCTCCATGGGATCAGAAGTCCCTAGGTGAATGTAATGGCTAGAGTTTCCAATATAGATGCTAGTACATAAGAACCATAAGTAAACATAAGTTAAGCCAGATGTTGGATCCAGCCAATGGCCCATCCAGTCCAATACTTTGTGTTACACAGTGGCCAAAACCCAGGGGCCATCAGGAGGTCCACCGGGGGGGGGCAGAAGCCCTCCCACTGTTGCCCCCCAAGCACCAAGAATACAGAGCATCACTTCCAGAGAGATAATATTCCATCTACACCTTGTGGCTAATAGCTACTTGATGATCCTCTACGCGATATGTTTATCCAATCCCGTCTTGCCATTCTATAATTTTAGCCACCTCCACTTCATGGGGCAGTGAATTCCTCATGTTAATTACTCTTTGGGTGAAGAAGTACAGTCCTCTTCCAGATATCCCAGGGCTACCTATTACATCATACAGCAGAAGAGAAGGACAAAGGTATCACAAGTGGAGGAAACTGAGGCAGATGAATGTCACTTGCTCCATTCTAGACCTCTATAATTTTGTTGCATTAAAAAAAAATGGAACCAAGGAAAGATGTCTGAAAGAAATACATGGGCAACTCACACTGGAATAATGTATTTTAGGGAGAATTCCTAATGGTGAGGAATTCAAAAGTACCATCCCAGTGATGGACAAGCGTTCCACTGTTCGGATTTGCAAACAGCAAAGAAATTATCCTTCGACATTTGAAATATTGCTTTCATACTGAGCACTTGGAAGAGTTGCCAATTGCCTTCAAAATGTTTTTTCACAGGTGTGTTCTTGCACAGTTTTCCTACAGCTATTCTAGTCCCCATCTGCCATCAGCCCAAACCATCTGACAGGGGGTGGGGGGGAAACACATACAATTGTCAAAGAAGTGTTTCTTAAGAACGCACAATTTTTTTTAACCATTTGCTTGTGTTCAAGAAGTCTAAATTCTTCCTGCCTGGTTTTTTTTGTCTAAATTTGGCTGCGTCATTGGATTGTTGTCAAATCTTGTACATTTTGTCATGTTTTACTCTTTTCATTTTTGCCATCATTTTTAGCATTTAGTTATTTTCCACATAATCACCATAGGTGTACCTTGTTGCTCAATTTTTATTCCATCCACTGGAAAAAAAAATCCATGTTTCTCCACCACTCCAGTCATAGGAGGCAGGGTATGCTACCAAGTGCATGGGAAACAAACAGTTAACAGTTAAGATCCACTGATAAATCAGCATCCATTTTCTGGGTAATCAATTTAAGAAAGGAACAGTCAGCCGACAGCATTTCAGGTTAGGAACACAGCTATTTTTTAATTCTCAAAACTTGACCAACATACACTAATACTTGGTGTAAGTGTTCCTGTGCATGCAGTTCTTCAGATACATTGAAACAGCCTTCCTCAAGCCCTACATATAGGTAGAGACGGGTGGTGAGAGTTAGTTGCCAGGAAGGACTAGTTTGAGTCAAGATGCATAAGTAGCTAAACTATAACTAAGATTGGGTTAAAGTTGGTAAGACCAGTGAATAGCAGCAAATTAGCATACAAATAAAAGAGTTGTAAACAAATGTGAGAAGGCTGAAGATGGGTAGTTGTGTTAGTTTGTTTGTAGCAGTACAAAAGAGCCAGAGTCCAGGGGCACCTTCAAGACATCATTGATGCAACAAATATGAAATTAAGCAAACTCTGGAGCACGACGGAAGACAGAAGGACCTGACGTGATGTGGTCCATTGGGCTGCAAAGAGACGGACTCGACTGTGCGACTGAACAACAACAACAACAAGACCTGTGGATGATAAAACAAAGTCTGAGTCTAGTCTACACATGCTAAATCACTCAGTTCTCACTTATACCCAGAATTAAATGTTGTTAGTCTTAAAGGTGCCGCTGATCTCAAACTTAGTCCTCACATTTGTTTAACTCTGTTATTTGTATGCTAATGTGCTGCTATTTCAGAGGTCTTACCAACTGCTTTAATCCAGTCTTAGCTATACTTATTGCTCAGTCACTTATGCATCTTGACTCCAACTAGCCCTTCCTGGCAACTAACCCCTACCCCACCCTCTCTCTGCCTGTATGTAAGGCTGGAGGCAGTCTGTTTCAGTGTATCTGTGAGCAGGTGCTGGGGGGCCTCCCCGGTCAGCCACTGTGCTGAACGCCACCATTTATTTTCATTTATTCTATTTATTGAAAGACTTGTACCCCACTTTTCCTCTTGGTTCAAGGTGACTACCTGAAATACTGCTCTTTGAAACATGTAAGCCAATCACCTGTGTGGCAGGACAAGGTCCTCCGAAAAAAAAATGCATGTTGGGGGCAAGGTCAATTTAATTTAGGACATTTTTTAAAAAAAAGCCCGAAGGGGAAGGTGGCAGCATTAAAAGAAGGTTGGAAAAGCTGCAACCAGTGCAGTAAGAGCCAAAACCTGTTAGAGTTGCAAGAAAATGGGCTCAAAGACTGCAGCATCCCTCAGTTTGGTGTAGTGGTTAAGTGCGTGGACTCTAATCTGGGAGAACCGGGTTTGATTCCACACTCCTCCTCTTGCACCTGGCTGGATGACCTTGGGCAAGCCATAGTTCTGATAAGAGCTGTCCTTGAAAAAAGAGCGGTTTCTGTCAAAAGCTCTCTCAGCCCCACCTACCTCACAGGGTGTCTGTTGTGGGGAGGGGAGGGGTAAGGAGTTTGCAAGCCGCTCTGAGACACCTTTGGGTAGTGAAGGGCGGGGTATAAAGCCAATCTCCTCCTCCTCCTCCTCCTCCTCCTCCTCCTCCTCCTCCTCCTCCTCCTCCTCTTCTTCTTCTTCTTCTTCTTCTTCTTCTTCTTCTTCTTCTTCTTCTTCGTCTTCGTCTTCGTCTTCTTCGTCTTCTGTCTTCGTCTTCGTCTTTGTCTTCTTCTTCTTCTTAGAGCCCAACTAGACACTGTGTTTGTTTGTTTTTTGCAAGATCCAGCATACATTCCCCAAGCAGTGTTCCTTCTAAGCTGAGTTAGTGTGAGCTAGCTCACAGTTTTTTAGCCTCCAGCTCACACATTTTTGTCTTGGCTCAGTAAAGATAGCTCCAGAGCAAACTAATTTTGGTTGGAACTAGGTTGGGAAATACCTGGAGATTTTGGGGGTGTAGCCTGGAGAGGGTGGGGTTTGGGGAGAGGAGGGACCTCATCCACATATAGTACCGTCGAGTCTAGCCTCCAAAGCAGCCATTTTCTCCAGGCGAAGTGATCTTGATCATCTGGAGATCAATGGGAATGGTGGGAGGTCTCCGGATGCCACCTGGAGGTTGGCAAGCCTACTTGGGATGGTGGTGTTGGTGCCACCAGGGCTCCTGCTGCTGTGCTGTTTTCAGTAGCTGAAAGAGCCCCCAGAAGGGAGTTATTTACCTAACTTTGGAACACTGTGTGTGCTGGGAATACAACATGGTGTTGCTCCAGAGTTAGGTAAATAACTCCCTCCAGGAGATGGGGGGGATCTTTCAACTTTTGACGTCTCAAAATGCCAAGAGCCCCTCCTCCCCCACACAACAGTTCCATACTGAAAAGGGCACCCTCTGACCTTTAAAATATAATTCCCTGCAGCTACTGTCTGGGTGCAAGGACTACAAGCTGGGCGAGGGCTGAGGGGACATAACGTAACATCTAGTCTGGCCCTTAGTTTCAGCCACTCCAGATCCCCATGGAGGTGAAAACAGTCCTTGGAGCAGGACACCAACTGGGAGAAGTTTGGAGGAGAACCATTAGACTCACCAACACCAGCAGCCTTCAGTCAGGTTCAGTTTAAGATAGGTCACCATGTCTGCAGCAGTAGAAAAGAACAATTGTTCAGCAGCACCTTAAAGACTAACAAAATTTGTTGGCGGGGCAGGAACTCTCATGAGTTACTGCTCACTTCTTCAGATGCAGCCCATACGTGAGTCCACTTATCTTTATATCTCGGAGCGCAGAGCGGTTTCAGATGCTGGATGACAATAGCTGGCAAATGAAAGAGCAGGTGAATGACAATAATGGGCATGATTGGATTAGGTGTGATGTGCAGAGAGGTAGGATGTGTGGATATATCAGCATTGGTAGTGAGAGGAAATCTAGGTCTTGATTCAGTCCAGGAGGATGCATTGTCCTGAGCTTCAACAGTCTGGTGTAGTGGTTAAAAGCATGGACTCTAATCTGGAACAACCAGGTTTGATACCCAATTCCTCCACATGCAGCTGCTGGTGTGACCTTGCATCAGTTACAAGCTATTTACTTTGGGTAGTGAAGGGTTGGGACAACCAGGTTTGATACCCAATTCCTCCACATGCAGCTGCTGGTGTGACCTTGCATCAGTTACAAGCTATTTCAGAGCTGGTCTCTCAGGATCAGTCCTCAAAAGAGCTCTCTCAGCCCCACCTACCTCACAGGGTGCCTGTTTTGGGGAGGGGAAGGGACAGGAGACTGTAAACTGCTCTGAGACTCCTTTGGGTAGTGAAGGGTTGGGTATAAATCCAATCTCTTCCTCCTCCTCCACTGCAATTCAGTAGTCTTTCTTTCTAATCTCCCCTTGAAATTCCTTTGTAAGAGAACTGCTACTCTTAGGCTGTGATCACACACACTAAATAATCCACTTTCAAGCCACTTTCATTGCACTTTCCAACTGGATTTTATTGTGTGAACTGGCAAAATCCAATCTGAAAGTGCATTGAAAGGGCATTGAAAGTGGATTATTTACTGTGTGCGATCACAGCCTTCGATCAGCAACTGAATGTCCTGGAAGGTTACAATGTCCCCCCACCAGTTATTGAATGTTGTGGTTTCTAATGTCAGATTTTTGTCCATTTAGTCAAAGGGACTGGCCTGTTTGTCCAATGCAGTGGGTGGAAGGGCATTGCTGACACGTGATGGCATAAACATTAGAGGGTAAGCAGGAATATGAACCTGAGATGGTCTGGCTGATGTTGCTGGTTCCAGTAATGGTGTTACTAGGATCTATCTGAGAACAAAGTTGGCATCTCGGTTTGTTGAAGGCCTTGGGACCAGAGTCCATTTTACTATTAAGTAGTTTATCTTTGCAGGTGAGAAGTTGTTTTAGGTCAGCAGGCTGTCTGTAAGCAAGAAAAGGTCTCCCCCCACCACCCCGTGCCCATGTGAGGGAAGTGTCACTGTCCAGCGTTGGTTGTAGGTTCAGTCTGCACGGGTTAATCGTTCACCCCTCGTGGCACCTCATCGCCACTTTTCACCAAACGAGCGTTGTGATCAGTTTCAGAAACTCCAGATGGGAATGCAGTCACGATTACTGGCCTCCATGGGCTCAGGGATGCTGATAATTATATTAATTATATCTGTTCAGAATGAAAAGCAATGCAGGGAAGAGACACAGCAAAACAAATCAGCGAAGCAACTGGCGTGTGGCCTTTGGAAAAAGCTGCTTTTGGCAGTCTGTGATCTGCGTGGTTCACTGAGTTAACAAGAACATCCCTCCAATCCATTTTGCTTGTTTGCTTCAGAAAAAAAAAATATATCAAAACAACCCAGACAAAATTAATTTGTTGATGGAATCTTTTAGGTGGGGAGGGGAGGGGGAGAGAGAGAGAGAGAGAAAGAAAGAGGAAGAAAAGCAGACAGTGATAAATGTATGTTTGATGGCATTAGGAGATTTTTTTTGTTTTGTTTTGCTTCATTTCAACCGAGATTTCGTCTGTGGGAAACTTTCCAACACCGCCAACATCACTATGTCATTATGGAGAACAGGACAGAACATTTGAATTGGTAATAAAGCTCTGATTCTCACCACTTAAATGCCTTCGCTGATGTTGCCTCCTGACTCTGGGATTCTGAGAATTAGTGTCTCTAAATGTGGAGCTCCCCTCAGTCAGCACAGCTAGTAGCCATTGATAGACTTATCCGCCATGAATCTGTCTAATCCCCTTTTAAAGCTGTTTATTACTGTGGCCATCACTACATCCTCTGGCAGTGAATTCCACATTTTAATCACTCTGTGTAAAGTACTTATCTTCAGAAGGTGAACTGTGCATTTCACAGCTTGTGGAAGATAAGTGACTCACATAACTATGACATAAAAATGGACCCCACATAGTGCCACAGAAATTTCCATTGAAGACATATGATTATTGTTGAGCATCCATTGCTCACATAAGTATATCTGAGATGGCATGAATACTCTGTCCATAAGTTACACTGCTCTGATAGCCACAACTGCATGGAATAACCTTGAGGATAACACTGACCTAAACAACAAATGCTATGATTTTTTTAAGTGTCGATTTACAATAGTTGGTGGATAGATTGATTTGCTCACTCTTTATTTAGATGGCAAGTGGCAAGCAGGTTCAACAAGCTATGTGGCAAAGCACATCTGTGAAATACTGCCAATTGCACTACACTGTACAGTTTGAATAGCCAAGAAGCAAACCAACAAATGGGTTTGAGGTGCTGGTGAACAGACAAACTGCTTGACAAAAAAACCTGGATCCAATGCCATGCCTGGTGAGCAGAGCAGGAGCCAAACTGGTGGGTAATGATGGATTCCTGCTTTTCAGGAAACACTTAAGAACATAAGAGAAGCCAATGTTGAATCAGGCCAATGGCCCATCTAGTCCAACACTCTGTCACACAGCGGCCAAAATATACCAGGTGACATCAGGAGGTCCAGCAGTGGGGCCAGGACACTAGAAGTCCTCCCACTGCTGCCCCCTCCAGCACCAAGAATAGAGTGCATCACCTGCCCCAGACTGAGAGTTCCCATCTATACCCTGTGGCTAATAGCCACTGATGGACTTCTGCTCCATATGTTTATCTAATTCCCTCTTGAAACTGTCCATGCTTGTAGCTGCCACCACCTCCTGTGGCAGTGAATTCCATATGTTAATCACTCTTTGGGTGAAGAAGTACTTCCTTTTATCTGTTCTAACCCGACTGCTCAGCAATTTCATGGAGTGTCCACAAGTTCTTGCATTGTGAGAAAGGGAGAAAAATACTTCTTTCTCAACCTGCTCAATCCCATTCATAACCTTATAAACCTCGATCATGTCACCCCTCAGCCGTCGTTTCTCCAAGCTAAAGAGCCTCAAGCGTTATAACCTTTCTTCATAGGGAAGGTGTTCTAACCCTTTTATCATTCTAGTTGCCCTTCTCTGCACTTTTTTCCAATGCTATAATATCCTTTTTGAGATGTGATGACCAGAACTGTACACAGTATTCCAAATGAGGTTGCACCAATGATTTATACAGGGGCATTTGTCTCCCCAAATGTCACATCAGCAAGCCACTGTTGTGTATGGGTTAAGATCTGTGGACTCTAATCTGGAGAACCAGGTTTGATTCTCCACTCTCCCCCCATGAAGCCTGCTGGGTGACCTTGGGCCAATCAGAACTCTCTCAGCCCCACCTACCTCACAAGGTGCCTGTTGTGGGGAGAGGAAGGGAAGGCAATTATAAGCCACTTTGAGACTCCTTAGGGAGACAAAAGTGGGTTATAAGAACCAACTCTTCTTCTTCACACATCAACCAAGAGAGGTTGAAGACTAGGGATACCAACTCAAAGTTGGGAAAATTCCTGGCAATATTGGGGGTGGAGCATAAAGAGGGTGCAGTTTGGGGAGGGAAAGGTCTTGAACAGTGTAGAACGCTATAGAGACTACTTTCCAAAGCAGCCATTTCCCCCAGTGATCTCTGGCATCTGGGATAAATTGTAATTCTGAGAGGTCTCCAGGCCCCACTTGGAGGTAGGCAACCCTACTGAGGACAGACCAGTAGGCACAATCCATCCATTCCTTCCTACTTTCATCCATATGCTTTAATCCATCTTCTGCACAGAAGGGGGAGGGCAAAGAACAAAGGCATCACAGTTGACATTATACAGTTTGATGAATCAAAACTAACAAACATAGGTTATTGCAAACTCCCAAGAATTCATAACATTAAGAGAGATAATTTGAAAACGAATAAAATAATTGTTGAGGAGTGATTCTCCCATTTCACAGCCAGCTCCTGTGGTGAACAAATTGTGAAAACTGTATCTGTTGAATGATTAATAGAAGACCCATAGCCAGGAGGTGTGGAGGAGCTGGGGGCATACATCATTTGGCTGAGAGGGGGAAATAAGAGTCAGAGATGCTCCTCTCTTTTTGTGGTTGCATCCATTTCCAAGCGAAAAATAAATTAAAAAAAAATCCTGTATAAAGATATCAGCTGTCTTGTGCATGGAGTGGGCACTTGATTAGTGATAAATAAATTCCTGGGCTGGCATGTCTTGGCACATGTCACAAATGAATCATGAAATTGCCATTTTCAGAGCGACATTTCACGGGGAATGGAGCAAGGAAAAAAATCTGATGATGTGTAAAGGAAACATTTCAATAAAGGAAGGAACTGTGGCTCAGTGCTAGATCATCTGCTTGGCATGCAGCAAGTCCCAGGTTCAACTCCCCGCACCTCCAGTTAAAAAGGACCAGACAGTAGGTGATGTGAAAGACTATGGATGCCCACTGCGAGTCTGAGTAGACAACACTGACCTTGATGGAGCAAAAGTCTGATTCAGCATAAGGCAGCTTCATGTTTTCAGGGCACTGAAATTAATCAATATAGACTCTGGTTTGGAGAAACACCCCTCCCTGTGGCTGGTATAACATGGGGGAGGGACTTTGGCTGAGCAATACGGCATCTGCTCTGCATGCAGAAGGTCCCCAGTTCACTCCGTGACCTCTGCCTGAAATACTGGAGACCTTAATAGATCAATAGATTTCTGGAATATATTTTATTGAAAAGGTATTTAAAAAAAGACAAAAAGCAAAGGAATCAGCAGAAAAAGAAAATAAATATAAAGAAAAGGCTTCCAATTTTCTCTGCAGCAAATACGAGTGTGATTACAAAATTATCTCTTACTCCATGGTTACAAAACGAAGTTCTCTTTTTTTCTATTGTCTAATTCCCCCCCCCCGTAACTATCAAAACCACAAATCATCAATTCATTTCTATCTGCTTCATGCAAAAAGTCTATAAGGAGTTTCCAGTCAGCAGTAAATGTAGTTAGTGTCCTTTCTTTTTTAAAAAAATATTAAAATAACTTTTATTTATATAATATAACAACTATTTTACAGTAGCACATACTATTAGGAAACCACTATAATAAAAAACATAATTAAAAACACAAACAAACAAATCAATATATAGCATAACCTTCAAATTATTGGCTTTTTAAGCTTACTATGCCTTTACATATATTCAAGAAAGGGAAACCAACATTCCAAAAAATCTGAATGAAGCTCTGGATTTCCTACCAAGGATATAACATCTGGTGTTTTGTCCATGGCCAGGTATTTCCATAACTTATTAAACCACATAATCGATGAGGGTTGTTTGCTATTTTTCCTATGCCTGGCCACTAAAGTCTTGGCTTTATAAGAAATGAGATCTTTCCTGACAGCAGAAACATCTATCCCCTCTCATACATTAAGCAAGACAAGTTCTGGCCTCATAGGGATATCGTGTCCAGTAATTGTCTTTTCCCTACTCAAGGATTTTTAGCCATCTCTGCAAGTTCCAACATCTTTGCTATAAGGCAGCTTCATGTCTTCATATGGTATCTACAATCTGAAGATGACAAGTTCAAAACTTGCTTTAAACGAACTTCAGATGTGTACATACCCCGGCAATATAGGGATTATAACCTGTAGGACTGTTGTAAGCATGAAAGTGATAAAGGGATGTGGAGTATAAATGAACATTCTATATGAATGCCATTTGCCCTGACCTGGCACTTTCTACCACCCCTATACGTGCAGGTTGTTGTTGTTATGAATTGTCACAGTCAGATATTTGATTGGTAAATGGTGTTCTGTAATTCTTGGGAATTGCAATTGTAGCTTCAGAGGAATCTTGCTGTTCCAAGAAACACTGTCTTCTGGAGCTGACCTGGTGTTATTTGCTTAGTGACCAGAATGTCCAGGTGTTTCTTGAGACTTCTAAGCACTGCTTCAAGGGCTCCAGTGACAAATCGCATGGTGATAACTTACTTCTCCCAGAGACACTTTTGGTATTTGTGATCTTCTCCTTTACAGCTTTTGTTATTTGTGATCTTCTCCTTTCTTTTCTACTTTGCTGTCTCCTGGGATTGTAATATCAATGATCCAAACCTTATTTTCCATTTTTTCCATACAATGATGATATTGGGTGTGATGTGCCAGGTGTTTATCTATTTGTGATTGGAAGGCCCAAAGAATCTTTGTTCCATCATTTTCCATGGTCTTGTCTGGTTTGTGCTCCTATGAATTTCTGGCTGATGGTGGACTTCCTGATGGCACCTGGTATTTTTGGCCACTGTGTGACACAGAGTGTTGGACTGGATGGGCCATTGGCCTGATCCAACATTGGCTTCTCTTATGTTCTTATATAAGCCACACTTGTTGCAAAGAGTCCAGTGCAATGTAGCTAGAACTCTATCATGATGTTCTTTATAGTCAGTTTGAGCAATTTATTGCAGGCACTGACCAGGTGGTTGACTGTTTCATCCTTTGTCTTGCAAAGTTGACATTTGCTGTCATCACGAGTCTTCTAAGTGTTAGCTTTCATAGTATTTGTTTCAAATGCCTGCTCTTGTGCAGCTAGAATGAGTCTTTCCATTTCTTTCTTCAAGTGACCATTTTGGAGCTATTTGCAGGTGTTTTTGTTATCAACTTTATTCTTTATGTCTTGAAATACTGCCCATGCAGGTGGTTTTGTTTCCAGTTGTCAATGTGAGTTTTTATTTCAATCTTTTTGTTATCTTCTTTGGTTTCTGTAACCTTAAATAAGTCTACCTTATATACTTCAACTAAAAGCTTATCTTTGCTTTTCTTGGAGTAGTCATTCCGTACTCATTTTTCTTCTTCAGCTGCTTGCATAACTTTCAGGAAACATCTTTGACCTTATTTTCTTGGTTTCAGGCTCCCTGTGCATTTTGCATTTTACAGCTCACCTGCCATTGAGAGAGGAGGATCCCTCTCTCTCTCTCTCTCTCTCTCTCTCTCTCTCTCTCTCTCTCTCTCTGATGTGCCTGGAGCTTGTCACCTTAGCGGTGCCAAATGTCCTGGCTTCTCAAATGTCTGTGATCCTGTTTTCCTTGCTATGTAGAGGCTATGTGCTTATGGGGGGGAGGAGCTGACTGTTCGTTCTGGTGGGCAAATACCATGGGGCGATTGGGTCCTGAGCTTTAGTGCCTTATTTGAATCCACTATATCTGCAACTTGCACACGTTCAACTTCAGTTCTAACAATAGATGTGACCAGGATGGTATCTATCAACTATCTCAATAAAGTTAGCTTTCTTCAAACTGACTGGTGTTGAGAACTGATTTAACCAAGATTCTGACACTTGGTAACATCACTTTATTATCTTATGAGTTTTGAGATCGATTGCTTCTAATTCTGCTTATTTCCAATAGATAATGCCAACTGTGTATCTTAGAACTCCAACTGCCCCCGTGTTAATTGCCTTTACCGTTATTTAATTTTATTCACAATATCTTCTTAACTCTAAGGTAGTACTCCTTCGTTGTATTGCTGTTGTTACGTTTTCTGTGCAGTAGAGTATACTAAATAAAAAATATACTCCAGCTGACTTTGAAAAGCTGTAAGATTTTCATTACAATGATGGAAGTTTCTCAAGAGCTTCTATACAGCCAGGCCCATAGTTACAGTGGGGCATTTTGGGGCCTGCCCTTCCCGACTTCCTGAAAGGCCCCCCCGACTTCCAGCCCCCAGTCCCCCCAGATCTCTGGGCTGCCCAGAGGACTACCAACTTTCTGGGTTGCACAGAAGACTCCCCACTACCTCCTCTTGCCCAATCATGGCTTGCTTCCTCGTGTAGGCATTTTATTTTATAACTTTTTTTTAAATTTTAAACTATACAAACTGTGCCACAAACAAAGTTGTTCAACAATGAATTACAGTTTTAAAACACTTCTCCTTAAAAGAAATAGCAATACAGTCAATAAATAAATTAATAAAATACAAAATCAATCTATCTATTAGGCAGGGCTCTTTTTGTAGCAGGGACTCCTTTGCATATCAGGCGACACACCCCTAATGTAGCCAGTCCTCCAAGAGCTTACAATAGCCCCCGTAAGAAGAGCTCTGTAAGCTCTTGGAGGATTGTCTACATTAGGGATGTGCCACCTAATATGCAAAGGAGTTCCTGCTACAAGAAGAGCCCTGCTAGTAGGTAAGGCACTAATATTTGTATTCGTAATATACTCAAAAAATACAAACCATTTTTTAACAAAGCAGGTATTCTTTACAGGATTCTGTGCTAATAACAATTGTGTTGCCAGCTTGTCTATATCTATAATATCCCATAGTTTTGAGAACCATTGTTTAATAGTTGGGATTTTATCAGTTTTCCATACCTGTGCCAACAATGTTTTGGCTGCTATCGATAAGTTCTCCTTTAGTATGAGAAAGTGAAGTATTAGTCCAATAATTTAGCAAAATAGACTCTGGTGAATTAGGAAGTTGAATTCCAAGAATCTCTTCTATTTTTAATATTAGAGAGATCCAAAATTCTTGATTTCTCGGCAGGACTACCAACAGTGGATAAATGTTCCTGTCTAGCCACAGCCCTTCCAGCACTTTGGATCTTTCATAGACTTAGAATGGAATAATTTAAGAGGTGTTATATACCACCTCGAAAAAGTTTATAGTTTTGTAGCCTGATATTCAAAGAGTTGGTCTTATATAAGCTAGATGACCAGATGTTATTCCATTGTTCTTGTGTTAAGTATATATCACAATCTGTGTGCCATGCTTGCTGCTGTGCTGTTGGTTTGGACCATTGGTCCTGAGCTAAAGTTTTATACAATTTAGAGATTATCCCATTATGACCTAGTATACCTTTCTCTATTAAAGTTCAAACACTGTAAGAGGGCGATTTGTACTTTCTACTATATTATTACATCCCAGCATATGATAAATTTGTTGGAATTGAAACCATGGTATTTGAAAATTGTATTTAAGTTCCATCTGTGCAGTTGGCCACTTTTGACCTTTATAACATACTAAGAATAAGGCCCGTTGTGGAAATAAATACAACAAGCTCTAGAAAGAGGTTCTGGGAGAGTGCCAAGGACTTGGACACTCAGTGCCAATTTGCTGTGGCGACCTCCTTAAACCCCACCCTCTCCAGGCTTCACCCCTGAAATCCCCAGGAATTTCCCAACCTGGAGCTGGCAACCCCATCCCAGCTAACCATCAACATTTGCCCCTCTGACTGTAGCTGACTTCTGCCCTCCCTCCTGGAGATCAGTTGTAATTCTGGATGATTTCCACTCCCCACCTAGAGATTGGCAACAATGGTTCTCCAGGAGGAAATGGCTGGTTTGGAGGGTGGAGTCTATGGCATTGTACCTGTCTGAGGTCCCACCCTTCCTCAAACCTCACCCTCTCCAGGCTCCACCACTCAAATCTCCAGGAATGTCCCAACCTGGAGTTGGCAGCCCTATCTCCTTCCCAGCCAAGCATCAACCTGCCATTATCTGCCCCTCTGATTTCAGCTTTCCATCTCCTCCCCCCTTCCTCCTGGGGATCAGTTGTAATTTTGAGTGATCTCTACCCCTCACCTGGAGATTGGCAACAGTGGTTCCCCAGGAAGGAATGGCTGGTTGGGAGGGTGGAGTCTATGGCATTGTACCTGTCTGAGGTCCCACCCCTCCTCAAACTTCACCCTCTCCAGGTTCTAGGCCTCAAATCTCCAGGAATTTCCCACCTGGAGTTGGCAACCCTATCTCCTTCCCAACCAATTGTCAACCTACCTTTATTTCCCCTTCACTCTTCAGCTTTCCTTCCCCCCACACACGTGCAGTCTCTACTGTGCTCTGAAGCCCTGACTGCCCCATCACATTGGCTGTCATGGGAGGGCATATCAGCAGGGTATAAGGACAAAGTCCACCATGTTCTCCAGGGGAACTGATCTCTGCCACCAGTTGCAATTCTGAGTGATCTCCAATCCTCACCCAGAAATTGGCAACAATGGTTTCCCAGAAGGAAAAGTAGTTTTTTTCTGCAATAGGGACCAAAGCAGCTTATATCATTCTCCTCTCCCCCTTTTGACTTGCACAACAACCCTGTGAGGTAGATTAGGTTGAAAGTCTGTGACTGGTCCAAAATCACCCATTCAGCTTCTACAGCAAGAACCTGGATCTACAGCAAGAACCCTACATCTTCTACAGCAAGAACTGCGCTCTGAAGCACTGGCTGCTACGCCTAGGGTAGCCAACCTCCAGGTGAAGTCAAGAAAGCCAGAGAAAGGATCACAGTGTGCAGATTCATGCCAACAAACAAAGAACCTCTGTGATAAAATTAACAATGACACATTTAATAATTCTGTAAGTATCAATTTGTGAAGCTATTAATCTTACAATATAGTTAGAAAATTCTCGATGAGCACACAAGCTGAATCAAGAGGTTGATACCTTCCAACTTTATAAGACTACTCATGAGGAAGATTGGTGAAATGAATGCAAAAATCAGTGTGCTCATCGAGGATATGATGATGTTGGACTTTGCTTTGTTAATGTCAGAATTTTCTAACTATATTGTAAGATTAATAGCTTCACAAATTGATGCTTATAGAATTATTAAATGTGTCATTGTTAATTTTATCACAGTGGTTCTTTGTTGGCATGAACCTCCAAGGTGGAGCCTGAAGATCACCAGATATCACAACTGAACTGCAGATCTCTCCCCCCTCAGAGAAAATGACTGCTTTGGAAGGTGGACTTTATAGCATTCTGTTCAGCTGAGGCCTCTCCCCTCCCCAAACCCTGGCTTCCATAGACTCTACTACCCCTTCTTCTTTGACCTTCAATCTTTCCCAGCATCAGGGTCTTCTCCAGTGAATGCTCCCTTCTCATTTGGTGGCCAAAGTATTTGAGCTTCAACTTCAGGATCTGGCCTTCCAGGGAACAGTCAGGGTTGATTTCTTTTAGGATTGAATGATTTGATCTCCTTTCAGTCCAAGGGACTCTCAAGAGTCTTCTCCAGCACCATAGTTTAAAAGAATCTATTCTTCGGCGCTCGGCCTTCCTTATAGTCCAACTCTCGCAGCCATACATTACTACGGGGAATACCATTGCTTTGACCATGCGGACTTTTGTTGGCAGGGTGATGTCTCTGCTTTTTATCATGCTGTTTAGGTTTGCCATCGCTTTCCTCCCAAAGAGCAGGCATCTTTTAATTTCATGGCTGCAGTCACCATCTGCAGTGATCTGGGATCCCAGGAATGTGAAGTTTGTCACTATTTCTATGACTTCCCCTTCTATTTGCCAAGGAGTCATGGGGCCAGATGCCATGATCTTAGTTTTTTTGATGTTGAGCTTCAAGCCCACTTTTGCGCTCTCCTCTTTCATCCTGAGCAAGAGGCTCTTTAGGTCCTCCTCACTATGAACTAACAAGGCATAAATCAAGAGGGGTTAAGTGCAATCCTCTTTACCTACACAAAATACTCTTTACCTCTGGAGGTTGTGGGCTTAGGATAGGATCTCTCTTTGTCCAAGAGAGCAGGGAAACTTTGATTCATTCCCCCAGTCCAGCCAACTGTGGAGAGGCTGAATTCCTGCTGCCACCCAGGGTTCCCTCACATCTCTGGCTTGTGGCCTGGTCAGCACAGGCAGTAGGAGCCTTTCAGGGAGACTGCCTGCTCCCTGAATGGGCTGGAGTCTATATTGACATTGCCCATCCCTTGGCAGCTGGGAACTGTAGGCCAGCAGATGAGGAAGCCCCATTCGACCCAGTGAGTGATAACTCTGGAGGCCCCTCTCTGGAACTACAGTTCAATAAAACCTTATGGGAGAACATTTGAAACAAACAACCACAGATGGCAGCCATCTTTTATCAAACACAGATAACTGCCATTTCGTTACACCTACCAACAGTCACTGAGGGGAAAGTTAGTCTCACACAGGAGGCAACCAGGAGAAGCATCCTGATCAAGAGAGACAGCTGTTTGCCAGTAATTCTGACAGGGCACATTGGCTGAGGGGGGAGTCAGCAGGGAAGAGGAACAAACCCAGCACTCAGCCAATGGCATGCAAGTACTCTTGAGTGGCAGCTGATGGATCAATGGCTGAGGGAGTGTATTGCACAGCCAGTGGGAGAGCTGCAAAGTGCCACTCCAAAACACAATTATATATAAGGAGAAGAAGTCACTTATTCTAAATTTCCCAGCTTTTCTCCAGCTCTCATAAGAATTTACCCTTTCACCAGGTTGGAACCAAGTTTGTCCCAGAGAGGCAAACATGGGAGAAGTAGTAGGGGCCAGTATGCCAGTCTGTCCTTGGGCAAAGCCCAAAGTACCTCATGCAAGAGTTTAGGATGTGTATATAATTTCTCAATCTGTACCCAGGCTTTGGAAATTTCCAAAGATGTATCAAGAAATACATTTTTAAGTTGTGAAGCTTCATAATAGAGCTTTAAATTAGGCATACCCAGGCCCTCTGCTTTCAAAGGGCATGTTAAAAGCATAAAATGTATACATGGCTTTTTGTTATTCCAGAGAAATTTGGACAACATCTTTGCCAGGAATGAAGGGTTTGGCTCTTTATATAAATGGGAATGTTTTGAAATAAGAATAAAAATTTAGGAAAAATTATAGTTTTTATCAACTCAATCTTTTCTAGCAAAGATACATTCAATTTTGACCATGAGTTTAAAGAGTTATTGGTTGAATTTACTGTTGGTTTGTAGTTATATTCAAATAAATCATCCAAATTTAAAGGGATGTGGACTCCCAAGTGTCTCCATGATTTAAGTACCCATTTAAGAGGGAATTTGTCTGAGATTTACTATTTTTCAAGTGCTGATAGGAGCACAGGGAATAGTTCTATTTTTGAGTAATTGATTGTAAATCCTGATGCTGTGCTAAAATTGTGCAATGTTTCTATTATGTATTTTAAAGAATTTATAGCGTCTCTAAAGTACATTACCTTGTCGTCTGCAAACAAACAATTTTTATGAATTTCTGAGTTGATAGGAATGCCCTGGATGTTTGGGTTATTTCTTATTGCAAATGCTAAAGGTTCAAGAGAAATAGCAAATAAAACGGGTGAAAGGGGACAACCCTGATAGGTACCCCTAGAAATAGTCATTTCATTAGATCTATAACCATTGATATTAATGTGACCTGAGGGAGACTGATAAAGCGTGTCTATAGATCTTAAAAAATCTGAGCCAAAGCCCATGTGTGCCAATGCCATTTTCAGATATACGATTTCCAATTTGTCAAATGCTTTTTTTCAGCATCAAGGGCTAATATGGCCATATCATCATCATCATCATCATCATCATCATCATCATCATCATCATCATCATTTTACAATATTGGACAATGTTTAAAGTTCTTCTAATATTATCCAAGAGAGACTGTCCTGGGATAACTCCTGCTTGGTCCTTATGTATATAATTTGGCATTGATTATATTAAGACGAGAAGCTGTTATAGTTGAAAATATTTTAAAATCAGGTTTGTAGTACGAGTGGAAATATAAAGATTTTTATATAGGTTTTTTCTTCTTGATTGTTCATATTCATATTTTTCTTGGTTTTCTAGATTCCTCTTTAAGTAATATTTTATTAGGATATAAGAAAGAACTGTTAATTGATATTGAAGACTTTACTCTTGTAGGTCTGATATTGTCAGCAGACAACATAATAGGTACAAAGTTCATGATTCTGTAGTTCTTAAGGGCAACACTTTGCAGTGTCTGGGTCAGATAAGATTTTGGTTTCATATCAAGAACAACAAACACTTTTGTTTAGGATATGAAGAATCCTTGCCCATTATCATTTAGGTTAGGTTAAGTAAACAGTTGGGTTTTACGTAGATTTGATGTAAATATGTTTCTTTACATCTGACAAATCAGAGGCTTATTATTCAAATGACCACTGTCTTTTGTAACCAATTATGCTTTTTGAATATTTTTTTTGATTATGTCAGTCCATGTATAAAATATCATGTATTTCCTGAATATGCTCGGAATATGTTCAAGAAGAAGATGAAGAAGAAAAAGAAGAAAGTAGTCATTTTTGATGAGTTATTTGGTCTAATTGTTTTCCTGTTAATTGAAGCCTATCTCCCAAATATGCTGAGAAGAAAGTAGTCATTTTTGAATGGACTATTTGGTCCAACTATTTTCTTGTTAATTGAAATAAAAACATAGAACTTCCTCCTCATTTGACTTCATTTTTGACATGGAATCAAATATGTACAACAGGTTTCAGAACTGATATGGGGCAGTATGATCCCAGTTTAGTATTGTCTTTACCTTCCTTTGGTAAGACTATCACTTTAGCTTTCTTCCAGGTTATAGGCATCATACAGGTTGTCATTAAATAATTACAGGTAAGTGTTAAACAATCTACTGCTATTTTTTTCATTTTTTTAAATAAAATTCAATTGGGAAGCCATCCCTTCCCGGACCTTTATTAGTTTTTATTTTAGCAATTGCTTCTGTTACTTCAGTTTTAGTTATAGGCTGATCTAATAATTTCAAATGTTCTTCCGATAATTTCATTTCAAATTTTATAGATTTAAGGTAGTTTTGTATTCCTGCTTGGCTAGGGTTCTCAGATTTATATAATGTTTGGTAAAATTCAAAGCAAGTTTTTGTGATGTCCTTTGAAGTAATCAGTAGCTTTGCCAGAGGCAACCAGATAGAGTGAATTTGATTGGAAGATTGTTGTTGTTTTACCTTGTTTCTGAGTCACTGAAAAGATTTTGGGCTTTTTGTCACATATTTTTGTTTTAAATACATCTGTCAATCAAAATTGCAGTAAATGTTATTGTCACAGTAAAATTCAGAACCACCTCCCCCCAGGCACCTTATTCAGTAAGCAGCTTTATATTATCTCTTTTGTAAGAAGACTAATATATATATCATTTTGCCATCAAAGCACTCATGTACTACTAAAGCTAGGAATTAGCTTAACTAGCTGTAAGAACTATACAGAAAATTAAAGCTTTTAAACCAAATTATGCTAAGAATTATATAAGGACACTATCCATGACAAGTTGTATCAATTTTACTTTATCCCTATTAATGCCATTTCCTGCCAACCTAGCAGTTCAAAAGCAAGAAATTGCAAGTAGATAAATAGGTACCACTTCAGTGGGAAGGTAACAGCGTTCCGTGCACCTTGGTGTTTAGTCATGCCGGCCACATGACCACGGAAACGTCTTTGGACAGCGCTGGCTCTTCGGCTTTGAAACAGAGATGAGCACTGCAACCCTAGAGTTGGATTCAACTGGTTTTCGAGCAAGGGAACCTTTACCTTTACCTTTATTAATGCCATCTGGAAAAGACCCTGATGCTGGGAAAGATTGAAGGTCAAAGAAGAAGGGGACAGCAAAGGATGAGATGGTTAGACAGTGTCCTCGATGCAACAAACATGAAATTGAGCAAACTTCAGTGGACAGCGGAAGACAGGAGAGCCTGACATAATCTGGTCCATGAGGTCGCGAAGAGTTGGACTCGACTGTGCGACTGAACAACAACAACATTAATGCCATAGAGAAATATTCCAAAATTTAAAGTAAAGTTTTTGTTTTTACATTTACAAATAGTGAATAGCAAAGGAAAGGGCTAATCAAAGGTGTAAATTTTTTAAAAACAAATATAGAAGTATTTTAAAAAGTCACACCAAAATTCCTAGTCGCTCTAATCTTATTAATAGCCAAACACTCAATAGATGCATGCAGTTCACAAACCAAGAACCCATTCTGGGCTATATCAAAAAGATTTTATATAATAACAATACTATTCTAACCTATAATTCCTAACTATATTCTATTACTAATTCAATATAACTCGTTTTATAAAACATTATACCTTTAAACATTACGCTAAAACTAGCTTATTGATAGATATCTATACCTATAACTATTATAAAAAGGAAACTTATAATGAACCTAATTAAGTTTATAATCAGAAGAAAAATATTAGATTGACTTATATAACAGCTATACTATACTAACCTACAATGCGCTCTATTGTTTAATAAAAGTGAAGCTGATCTTTAATAAAACAACTACCTAGTCTTAAACAACACTCTAACGATAAGTATTCCAGCAATAACAGCAGTATTAATCATTAGAAAAGTAGAATTCAATCCTCTGAGTTCTTGTTCATACTCAAATGCAGGATGAGCTTTAATGGCTGCTTTCTCTTCAGGGGATAGCTTCAAATGAATTTATTTATTTATTGCTTTGATTTCTACCCTGCCCTCCCCACTGAGGCAGGCTCAGGGTGGCTTACATAAGAGAACTGATAAAACAGCAATATAAGTATCAATATAAAATACATGATAAAAATGTAAAACCATTAGTATATCGATGGTGAAGCAGATATAATAAAGTGCATTTCGAACCATTTGTTCAGCAATTCATCCACTCTTGGCAAGCCTGGGCTGGCAGAACATTGGCACGGGGATGAAAGAAGAGCCAAACCGGTTTTCAAGTCAGAAGACTGTTATAGAGTCCCATCTTTATACACTGAGATGTTCAAAGTAGGGCTCCAATGGAATCGGATCTTTGCCTCTATCCATTTAGTTGAGAAGATTTTTAAAAGCCTCCAGTGTTCTAGAGCTTCAGAAGGTAGGTTGAGAAGAACCAAGATCTTCTGGCCATTATGAGTTAGGGATTGAGTTTGTCTTGCTTTGCGAAGTATGTGGTCTCTAGTCTTAGCACAGACAAATTGGACCAATATGTGTCGAGGGTGATTTTGGCAGGCTGTGGCCAAAGGACCCAGTCTCTGTGCCTTGGCTATCGCCAGAGCAATGCCATTTTCTAAATTTAGAGATTTGGTCATCCATGAAGAAATAAAAGAAGATAAATCAGTTGTACCTTCCGAGCCTTCTTCCATCCCTCTTAGCTTCAGGTTGAATTGCCACCATTTGTTCTCAAGCGTAAGAAGCTTGGCCCGCAGTGAGTTTTCTGAGTGTTGAAAGGTTTTCATTTCAGCTTGGAGCGCCTCCGCTGATTCCAGGGCCGATTCCGCCACTTTAAAAGCATTATCTAAGCCTTCAGTAAGTTCTTCCAGTTTCTATCAAACAGGTTGTAGTAATTCCATCATCGAGTCTTTGAAGAAGTGATGTAAGTCCTCTTTTAGGTCATTTAAGTCCCTTTTGCTGAGTGGTGTGTCATCAGAGTTGGCAAATGCATTATCTACTCTGCCTAAGGAGCACTGTAGCACTTTTGTTTAAAACTAGAGGTGCACCGCTCACTCTGCTCACCACCTCCATAGTGCTCTCTCTTCCTCTGCCCCCTGCTATCATCTGGATTCTGTGGTCAAAACGATGACAATGAATCCAGGTAGGATGGAGGTAATGTTGGTTGGAAAGCTGAGATTCTAGAGAAGATCGAGATACCAACATTAATTTGGGTGCAGCCAATTTATGGGTGCAGCTCAGTTATGGTGACCCAACAGGGTTTTCAAAGCAAGAGACTTTCACAGGTGGATTGCCATTGTGCTTAGCAACCATGGACTTCCTTGGTTGTGGAAATCACTTCTCAAGACTGAACCCAGCTTTGAGAGAATCCCATGCGATTGAGGCAGCCAAGCAAAGCAAGTTCTCCTTCCTTCCCTCCCTCCCTTCAGGGAGGAGCCTCAGACAATGGAAGGGAAGAAAGGCTTGCCTTTCTCTCCTGTGTGATGGAAGCAAGCTCTGGCTCATTCCCTCACTCCCCCTGGGAGATGGAGGAGCTTCAGCCAGTGCAGGAAACAGAAGATTGCCTATCCATCTCTCCTGAGTGATTGAGAGAGTCTGGCAAAGCAAGCTACCATGGAGCAACAGCAGCAGAACTAAAAGAAGAAACAGGAGACAGCCAGTCCTACTGTGGGCCTGCTAGAAGCCCTCTGGGGGGCTGATCCAGCCCAAGGACCACATGTTTGACAACCCTGCTCTAACCACTACACCACACAGGCTCTGAGACATTAGGAAAAGTTATTAAACCTCCTTTGTTTTGTAACAGGGGGTGTATTTTCCACTCTCCCAGTCTTTGCTGCCTGCCCTTCCTGACTTCTTCTGAATGTACCCAAACATGCCACTGCAAATAATAGAGGTATATTCTGAATCTAATTTGTGCCTGGATGTTCCAGTTACCTTCATTTTTGACACTGCAAAGCCCATCATCATCCTGAAGCTGTGACCAATTTTGAGATTCTTGGCTTCATTTTCTGATGAGTTATGCCTGCCACAAACGAACAACCCCATTTTCCATTGCAAATAGCATGGAGGGGTTGGTTCCTGGACTTAATTTTTATTTATTTATTTGATTTATATCTCACCCTTCCCACCAAAGCAGGCTCAGGGCGGCTTACATAATATTATAACATGATAAAATAGTTAAATTTTTAAAATTGCAATTAAAATAGGTCTAAAACCTAGTCAGCTGGCAACATGGTCTGGGCCCGGAGGTTCTGATCCCTTACATTTTGGACACTGCAACTCCCACGATCATCCGGAAGCTGGTGGCCAGGTGTGAAGCTCCTAGCTTTGTTTTCCGAAGAGTTATGCCTGTCACAGACAGACACACAGACAGGTGGACAGATATCCTTTAATTAAAATCAATGTGTAATGGATTCTAAGAGCTGCAGCCCCAGCTGATGTAGGGCAAACCAGTTGCATTTGGGCTGGGACAGTGAAAGCCAACCAATAGGGCTCTGTTGAAACATATAGGGCATTTTTATATACAGATAACTCTCATGCTTTATTTAAATACCGATGTCAATGGAATTATCTCTATTCATTCAGACTGAGACACTCACCCTGCTTAATGAGAATTTGAAAGCGACTGCAATCTTCTAACAATTTACCCCAGAGCAGTCTCCCTGAGTTCAGTAGGCTTGGTGGAGCCTAGGAAATCAGAGAATCCCAGGATTAGTGTAAACATTTTAATCCACCGTACTAGAAACATGTTTTAATAGTCAGTGAACCTAACGCTTTAAATTATTTCTGCGCACAAATCTCATTATGATTGACACGATAAAGGTCTTGGGTTTTTAATTTAGCAGCACAACTTTTTCTCCACAACAAATACGCGGTTGTAATTAATTAACTTGCTACTATCTTTATGTCAAAACACTGAAGCAAAACATATGTCTTCTTCCAAATCTTTTCAGAGTTTAAAAATACTGCAGATGATGGGAACAAATTTAATGCTATATGCCACTACTGCAGTGCCCATGTAAACAAATGGCAGGGTAGATGTCTGAGGAATGAGTTTTCATTCGTGTTTTTTTTATTAGATGAACACCCTGAAGACTTGATTTCAGTGCCTTTGCACTTTGCAAATACTAAATGGATCTGATCATCTTTCAGGAGCAAACAGTTTATCTGTGCAGCCAGTTTGGTGTAGTGGTTAAGTGTGTTGACTCTAATCTGGGAGAACCGGGTTTGATCCCCCACTCCTCCACTTGCAGTTCCTGGATGACCTTGGGCAAGCCATAGTTCTAACAAGAGCTGTCCTTGAAAGGGCAGTTCTTGAAAGAGCTCTCTCAGCCCTACCTACCTCACAGGGTGTCTATTGTGCAGAGGGGAAGGAGTTTGTAAGCCTCTCTGAGACTCCGAGTAAAGGTTGGGGTATAAATCCAACCTCTTCATCATCATCATCATTATATGATGATGATGATGATGATGATGATGATGATGAATAATGAATTGCTCCAAGTATCATTAGCAGTCATGTTTTTAATCTTATGGTTCATTGAGAAGAAGAAGAAGAAGAAGAAGAAGAAGAAGAAGAAGAAGAAGAAGAAGAAGAAGAAGAAGAAGAAGAAGAAGAAGAAGAAGAAGAAGAAGAAGAAGAAGAAGAAGAAGAAGAAGAAGAAGTAGTAGTAGTAGTAGTAGTAGTGGAGGAGGAGGAAGAGGAGCAGGTGGTGGTGGTGGTGGAATAGGAGGAGAAGGAGGAGGAGGAGGAGGAGATTGGATTTATACCTCACCCTTCACTTGAAGTCTCAGAGCAGTTTACAATCTCCTTTCCCTTCCCCTCCCCACAACATACATCCTGTGAGGTAGATGGGGCTGAGCTCTCTTGAGAACTGTCCTTGAGAGAACAGCTCTGCCAGAACTATGGCTTGCCCAAGGTCATCTAGCAGCTGCAAGTGGAGGAGTGGGGAATCAAACCTGGTTCTCCCAGATCAGAGTCCACAAACTTAACCACTACACCAAACTGGTAGGATGGCTATGGGATTTCTAGGTGCCCTACCTCAGGGGTCCATAAATTTGTGAGCCTGTGGGCACCTTTACAATTTTGAGATGGGACAGTGAGCACCAGGCCAAAATAGCTGCCATAGGAGGCGGGGCCAGACCAAAAATGGTCGCTACAGGAGGTGGCACCAAATGGAACACCAGCCTCTTCACAACTCTTGGGAAGAAGGAAAGCCTGAAGGGGGGAAGGGAATTAAACATTCACTAAAGAGACCCAGGTGCTTACCAGTCTTCCCAAGTCCTCCAGGGGAAAATCTTTCCATTCCACTGATGGCAACCAATAGCCAATCCTTCCTTACAATGGCTCTGCCAATTTTTGGAAAAGATTGGTGGGCACCAAGGGTAGTACTGGCAAGCCCATGGGCACCATGTTAGGGAATCCTGATCTACATTCTAGTTCACACATACCACAAGTATGTACCGTCCCTTCTTGGGAAGGAGCAAATAATTGAGCCTTGATGCCATAGAATAAGTGGAATGTGTGTATTCCCTATGTACCTCTGCACACTTAAGCCATATGAAGCAGTGTTGAGTCCAGGTTTCGGTTTCGGCATTGCGAATGGCGGCCGCGTCTCGGGATGCTCCCGGAGGCGGCTAGCCCACGCGCAGATAGGGGGGGTCTTCGCATGTGCGAAAGACCCTAGTGAGCCATAGGCAAAGGCTCCGAACCGGGGGCGCTTGGGAAGTAGCCTCTTTGCCGGCAGACAGCCGGGAAATTGAGGCTTTCTCCCCGCCCCAATCGGCCACGCTGCATCGTGCCCCGTCATGGGACTTAGCAGCGCCACCGATTTCCAGGAGTGGAGACAGCGATATGATTTAACATAAAAAGAAGAAGTGGCATCGAATCGTGAGTGGAAGGTCTATTTTGAAGCGCGAATTTGAATCCCCCGCAAGCGTTTAAGCGTATGGGAGGAGGGAGGAGTCCCCACCCCTTTTGAGAAGCAAGATCTACAAAGGGAGCGCGGAGGGGGGAAGAGAGAAAGAACTGTTGGTGAAAGTACCGTTGGGGTTGCATAGAAGAATAGGACCTTATTAGCTTCCTGGGGGAGGCGGCACGAACCTTTTAAAAGTAAACAATAAAACAAAATGTCGACAACGGGGAGAGTCCTGCAGAAACTGGAAGAGAAGGGAGGAGGGACTTCCGGTCCGAGTAGCCCCCCCCAGAGCTTGCTGTCAATCAACAGGAAAATGAGATTCTGCGCCCTCTGCTGGACCAAATGCAGAAAATCAATGAAACCTTGCTTAAAGTGGAAAGTGTTCTCATCAGTCGACAGGAATTGATATTGGAAACAACAAGGAAGATGACGGAAATTGAACAGAAAGCGTGGATTTTAAGTTCTCAGGGCATAAAAGAAGAAGAGAAAGAGGATCTCGGATTTACCTTGGCGAATGTATTGGTACCCCTAACTGGCAGTGAAGCGAAAGAATTAAAGGAAGAGGTGGATATGGCTCCCAAAGCCAATTCCGCTTTTATAAAAGAAATTACTCTGCCAGTAGAAGGGGGGGTCGAGCATAGCAAGCAAGACATCGGAGATCTAATTTTTTGCGAAGTGGTTATGGTGCCCTGGAAATCTGAAGGCCAGAAAAGAAAGAAGAAAGATTACATCCTTGAAATGCAAAGACTTCTGAAGAGACACGCCGGCGTGAGGGAAGACGCACCACTCAAAATTATGATAAGCAGTGAAGAAGACAGCAGCCCAGGGGAAGGAGGTGAAGGAAAGGAAGCCATCAAGGTTAAAAAGGACTTAGTCCATAACTGGAAGAGACTTAAAAAGAAGACACCTTGAGGACTGTTTGTGTTGCATCTGTAAGGAGCTGTTTAATTACTAACCCCAATGGACTTTACTAACTGTATTAACAGAGTGTCTTTGGACTTTGCAAAGTTAAAAAGAAGATCTCCTAACCATGATGGATGCCGAAAAACGGTATTAAATACTAACTAAAACTAACCCATTTTAACAGAGAAAACTTCACTCCACCTTTTTTCTTTCTCCACCTGTCTACCCCTTCCTTTTCTTATAAAAAGAATAAAATTCTCTCCTTTTTAGGAGAGTTTTGCCAAAAAAAAAAAAAAAGCAGTGTTGAGTCCAAGAAAGGAGGAAATATTTGCTTCATTAAGAGAGTCATTTAATGTACTATAAACCATTAAGAAAAGCATAAGGACATATGGAGAACCTTGCTGGATCAGACCCAAGGCCCATCTAGTCCAGCATTCTGTTCACACAGTGGCCAACCAGCTGCCTCTAGGAACGCGTGCGAACAAGAAGACTGCAACAGCATCATCCTGCCTCTGCTCGCCAGCAATTGATTTAAAGAGGCCTGCCACATCTAGCACTGGAGGGAGCAGATACCCGTCATGATTAGTAGACATGGATAGCCCCGCCCCTCATGAATTTGTCCACTCCCCTTTTAAAGCCCTCCAAGTCAGTGGCCATGACCACATCCTGTGGCAGTGAGTTCCACGAATTAAATATACACTGCATGAAGAAATACAGTTGACAGAATGTTGCAGGGCTATCTTTTTGGGTATGTTGTAGGGCTATCTTTCGGCTACGCTCCTGCAGAGTGCAGGGGTAGGACTAGATGACCTGCAAGGTCCCTTTCCAACTTTAACATTCTATGATTCTATGAATGACTGGTGGGGGAATGGTTTTACCTTACATTATAAAATGAACAAATAATATTCCATGTACACATCTTTGGATCCAGTAAAACAGCTAATTCCTGGAGGGAATGAATGTTTATTCATATATTTATTTATTTATCTATCAAATTTCTATCTTGCTCCGTCTCCCCTGAATGGGACTCGGGGAGGCTAACAACATATAAAATACACCTGATAAAAGGCAATACACAAGATACAATAAATAAACTTTAAAAATATCAAATAATTTCAAATCTATCCCCATTAAAATCTATCCACTATCAAGCAGGGTAGGATGTGTGGATGGTGAAGACACAGCTGGAGCATATCAGCGGCCTGGTGGATCACAATCCCCCAAAGGCCACCTGAAAAAGAGCAGCCTCACATGCCCTGCAGAACCTAGGGAGGTCCTATGAGGCACCCGCCTCTTCGGGCAGCTGGTTCCACAGGATGGGGGCCACTGCTGGGAAGGCCCTGGCCCTTGTCGACACAAGGTGGGCAGTTTGTGGACCAGGGACCTTCAATAAATGCTGAGATGGAGAAGAAGAAGAAGAGATTGGATTTATACCTCACCCTTCACTTGGAGTCTCAGAGCAGCTTACAAACGCCTTTCCCTTCCCCTCCCCACAACAGACACCCTGTGAGGCGGGGGGGGGGGCTGAGAGAGCTCTAACACAAACTGCTCTTTCAGGAACAGCTGTGCCACAGCTTGTGACTGACCCAAGGTCACATCAGCAGGTGCAAGTGGAGGAGTGGGGAATCAAACCCAGTTCTGCCAGATTAGAGTCCGCGCACTTAACCATGACACCAAACTGGGGAGGATTGTGTTGGGAGAGGTGGTCCTGAAGGAATGAGGGTCCCAAGCCATTTAGTGCTTTAGAGGTCAGTACCAACACTTTGAATTGGCACCAGACACTAATTGGAAGCCAGTGCAGCTGCTGTAGGATAGGTGTTATATGCCCAGACTAGGACACTCCTGTCAGCCATCCGGCAGATGTGCTCTGGACCACATGCGGTTTCTGAAGCATCTTCAAAGGTAGGCCTGCACAGAGCAAGCTACAGTTGCCCAGTCTCAAGATGATCATGGCATAAATCACTGTGGCCAGGTCCTGCCGAGACAGATAGAGAACCAATTGCTGGGCGTAGTGTACATAGTAAAACACAGTCTTTGTCACACTGTTTGTCCATGGAGAACAAAGAATCGAGCCATACCATCAAACTCCTGACAGAGTTGATGGTAGAAAGCTGGAGCCCATCAAGGGTTGGTAGAAGTAGCCACCCCAGCAGTCCAGGCTTCACCAACCACATGATCTCTGTCTTAGATGGATTTCGCTTCAACTAGCTCTCACCAAGCCATGTTGCAACAAGTATCCCCATGTAGGGAATCTACAGCATCCTTCCCAGTCCATGGTACCCCTGAAAAAAAAAGATGTATTATTTATTTACACAGTTTGTATACTGCCTTTCTGCCCTCACAAGGGCCAACAAGGCAGGTAGCTATTTATTTATTTATCAGACTTGTACCCCACCCTCTCTGCATAGCAGGCTCAGTTTAAAACATAAAACAATTTACATAAAACAGTTTAAAACATAAAACAATTTACATGAAACATAAAACAATTTAAAACATAAAATTTAACATTAAACAATATAAAAAACATAAAACAATTTGAAACATAAAAAATCACATTTTAAAACCATTAAAATCAGATTGTCTGTCAAACACACATCATTAAAACAATTAAGAACAACAAATATATACAAAACATAAAAACGGCCATGAAAACATTGGTTGGAAAGGAGGAATCCTTGTGGGAATGCCAAAAAAACATCTTCACCCACTGGCAGAAGATGGCCACAGAAGGGAACAGAAGATTCTCTCTGGGGAGAGAGTTCAAGAGCTTTGGTGCCATGACTGAGAAGGCTGTCTCTCTGGTTGCCACCCACCTCATCTCAGAAGGCAGAGATAGGTTCATTAGGCAGTCCTTCAGGTGTGTTGGTACCAAATGATATAGGGATTTGAAAGGGAAGACCAGCACTTAATTGTGCCCAGAAACTAATTGAGAGCAAGTGCAGTTGGGCCCAAATTGGAGCGATATGGTCCCTATGAACATGGTGTCAGTGGCTGTTGGGATGGGTCTGTGGCCTTCATCACTTGTAGTTTGTATCTTAGTCATGCTCAGCCAGCTGCTGGCTTGACTCCCATCCTGCTCTCCAGTCACAAGCAGAGTGCTAATCATTTGGCATGTTTTGGGGGTGCATCCAACTTAAAGATGTAACATTCCCAGAAATTTTGAAGCCACAGGGGAAAAAAAAAATCTGTTCCTTCTCATGCCTTCAAATCCCTGATCCAACAGCTACTTACATGAGTAGGTGATCCCTCAACCACTACTCAGTTGCCGCCCTTTCTAGCTTTCAAGGAAATAAAAAGTGGTATTTTTGAGTTGAGCATTACTAAGATGTTTCTGTTCACCACTGGTGTCTTCCCTTTCACCCAGCTAATTTTGCAAACACTTCTTGCAATCTCACATGATAGTCTGAGGTTCATGAATGGGGCACGTCACGAACCATGAATCAAACTGCATGTTCCTGGTTCATGTCCACCCCTACCTCTGAATCCCAGAGCTAGGAGGCAACATCAGAGGAAGGCCTCAGCCTCTCAGCCCAGTTGTTGGCTCTGAAGAGGGACTGGTTGGCCATTGTGTGAGACAGGATGCTAGACGAGATGGACCAATGGTCTGATCCAGCAGGGCTCTTCTGATGTTCTTAAATTTATTTATTTATTGATTGGATTTTTACCCCGCCCTCCCAGCCAAAGCCGGCTCAGGGCAGCTCACATAATATCAGTACATAATTTACAATAAAACATGACGAATTTGAATTAAAACAATTCTAAAATCATTTCACTATACAACTCAGAAAGTGCTAATAACAATTCCTGATGGTTCCTTGATCTTCTTATAAATATCCTTCTGGGGACTGACACCAACTGTCATTAAAAATTCTAGGAGACAAGGGCTCTCTCACCTTCAGCTATCAGTTGTTAGTTGTTAAAAGTGGTGGTTAGCAGTGGCGGCAGGTCCAAAGGCCTGGTGGAAGAGCTCCATTTTGCAGGCCCTGCAGAACTGCATAAGGTCCCACAGGGCCCTGATCTCTTCTGGAAGCTCATTCAACCAGACTGGAACCGCCACCGAGAAAGCCCTGGCCCTGGTTGTTGCCAACCTGGCCTCCTTAAAACTTGGGAAGGCCAGTCGGTTCTGGGTCCACAATAGCAGTGCTCTCTGGGGAACATGTGGGGAAAGGTGGTCCCTCAGGTATGCAGGTCCCTGGCAATAAAGGGCTTTAAAGGTAAGAACCAGCACCTTGAAATGGATCCAGTATGCTATTGGCCATTGTATGTGCTCCCATCAAAGAAGCCCCATCAAAAGCCTGGCCATGGCATTTTGCACCCGCTGCAGCTTCCAGATTTGAGACAAGGGCAGCCCCATGTAGACAGCATTACAGTAGTCCAGTCTCGAGGTGACCATCGTGTGGATCACTGCTGCCAAGTCATTGCATTCGAGAAAGGGAACCAACTTCCTGATCAGACGAAGGTGTTAAAAGGCCTATTTGGCAGTGGCTGCTACCTGGGCCTCCATTTTAAGGCGGCATCTAGGAGCACTCCCGAACTCTTAACCTCCAGCGCTGGCAGCAAAGGAGCCCCATTGAAGGATGGGAGTGGGATCCCTCCCGTCGGTCCCCCCCGACTCAGACACAGGATCTCCGTCTTCATCGGATTCAACTTTGCCTGGCAATCATATTTGCGTTGCAGTTCTCAGCATGCTGATTAAAAAGTCAGGTGCCAGTGATGGACTTTGAAAGGTTTCTTGGCAATGCTCTCAGCCCAAACGGTTTATGGCATGATTTGCAACATGAAAAGCAACATCAACAGAGTTAAGATACTGGTGTTAAATAAATTAATGTTGAATACATCAACAGCTAAGAATAAATAAACATAGTTGGATCCAGTTACATATATATATTAATATTAATTCAGTTCACCAGATCTCCTCGTTGCTACATGTCTTCTGTGCATGCATGATCTGTAATCCCCAACATAGCCTTTCTGGCAGTGATCAAAGGAGGTCTCTCCACCTTTTTGCACCAGTGGAAGACTAGGTTGGATCCAATCCACAGAACCTAGTAGCAGCAAATCATCTGTCTGAAGCAATAGCTTTTTGAACATGCACACTGTTTTAAAATAATACTTAAAAGCTGAACAATGACACAACAAACTGACTTCAAACCCCAGTAAATGAAAAGGCCGACAATGACATTGACAATTTAACAGGTTTGGCATCAGCTGGACCACTGCAGGGTGTATATTCCATGATCATCTTTCGCTTGGGGATGATGACTTCTGAAGATGATCTTGGGACCTGTAGAAATGGCTGGGGGGCTGTTGTCCCATCCCTGGGGTCCATGGGTTGATGGGAAAAAATGGAGCAGGAGGGAAAGACCAAGGGCAGTTCTCTCAGAGCTCTCTCAGCCCCACCTCCCTCACAGGGTGTCTTGTTGTGGGGAGGGGAAGGGAAAGGGATTGTAAGCCACTCCTTCTAGTAGTGAAGGATGGGGTAGTATAAATCCAATCTCTTCTTCCTCCTCCTCCTTCCCCACACAGTGTTTGGAGCCACAAGCACCTGAGGTGAGTTGCACTTTTCCTGTGTCTGACAACAAGTTGGGTTGGGCACCCGTCTCCCCAGTTGTCAATAGTCGCATGTATCTTGGTCTTTGGTCATGAGGATTTTCTGCAGATGTTCCTTCCTGGGCAGTGTAGAGCTTCACAGATACTAGCCATCCCTTTGAATCACCTTAGAGGCAATCCGGTACCCAAGCAGTTCTTGCAACACCAGAAAGAACATAAGACCCCTGCTGGATCAGAGCCACGACCTATCTAATCCATCATCCTGTTGCACAGAGTGGCCAATCAGTTCCTCCGGAGGGCCAACAACAGGGCATAGAGGCCGAAGCTTTCCCCTGATGCTACCTGCTGGCACTGGGATCCAGAGTTGTGCTGCCTCCATGACTCCCCCATGCATCTGTCTAATAAATAAAAAAATAAAATCTGTCTGATCCCCTTTGAAATCAACTAAGTTGTGCTATTCATTCATTCATTCATTCAGTCAGCCAGTCAAAATATTCATAGACTCACCCTTGTCCTGGGTATCCCAGGATACAAGGTGGGTGATTTATCAATCAGCATCCTTTGGATGCTCTCCAGGCTCTGTGGGAGCTATTTGTCAATAAGTGGCAGGGAGACGATTTCAACGATCCAGTTTGTGAGATTCTGTAGTGTGTCTGTAGTGTGTCCCAAAGGGATCTCATCCAGCTAGGAGAATGCCTACTGGACACCTTCACTGCAGGTGAAATCTGGTGCTGAACTTGGGGTTGGGTGGAATGACCATTTTTGCTAGTCTTATTCAACTTTTCAGTTTCCCTTAAACCAGGGGTCCTCAGACTTTTTAAACAGGGGGCCAGTTCACTGTCCCTCAGACCGTTGGAGGGCCGCCGCGTTCGCCCCTCCCCCCACCAGCCTGCTCGCCCCGCTGCCACGTTCGCTCCCTCCCAGGGGTCTTTTCGTAGAAAAACAGCTGCAGGAGCTCATTAGCATATGGTATGCTAATGAGCTATTAGGCTATTAGCATATGCCACGCCTCCTGACATCACCGGAAGTGATGTCAGAAGGGGAAGCAAAAGGGGGGAGGCATCTTCAAAAGCCTCTCCTTCCCTTCCCCAGCTGGTCTGGGTGGGGGAGCTAAGAGAGAAGGGGTTTAAAGTTTAAACTCCTTCTCACTAGAGTTGGGCCAAAGAAGGAGGAAAGAGGGAAGGAAAGAGAGAGAGTAGAAAGAAGGAAAGAGGGAAAGGAAGAGAAGGAAAGGGGAGGGAAAGAAAGAGAGGGAAGAAGGAGGGAAACATGGAAAGGAGGAAAAAGAGAAGAGAAGAATGTGGGAAAGAAAGAAAGAGAGAAGAGAAGAAGGAGGGAAAGAGGAAAAAGAGAGAAGGAAAGGAGGGAATGAAAGAAATTTGGCGGCAATTCGGCCCCATTATATCCTATGGGCCATTGATGTCAATGGTGAAAACATAGGATATATTCTGGGGGCTGGAAGGAGGGGGTTTGAGGGAGAGGCACCAAACTCACAGGGTAGCTGGTGGAACCTCTCCCCAAGATACCCACCAAGTTTCAAGAACATTGTATCAAGGGGTCCAATTCTATGGGTCCCTAAACAGGTTGCCCCTATTCCCTCCATTGTTCTCTATGGTGGGAAAAAAATAACTTTTTTTCCCACTATAGAGAACAATGGAGGGAATAGGGGCAACCTGTTTGGGGGCCCATAGAATTGGACCCCCTGGTCCAATGTTCTTGAAACTTGGTTGGTACCTTGGGGAGAAGCTCCATCAGCTACCCTGTGAGTTTGGAGCCTCTCCCTCAAACCCCCTCCCCTCCACCCCCCAGAATATACCCTATGTTTTCACCATTGACTTCAATGGCCCATAGGATATAATGGAGCTGAAATTGACATTCGGCTGCCTGAAAGACTCCCCGGGACACCGGCTGGGGGCGGGGCCTGGCTCCTGAGCTCCCAGAGCTGCGCTCCTGTGCGCTCCCCCCCCAAAAAGACCCCTGCTCCCCCCCACCAGCCTGCTGCCCCGCCGCCGCGTTCGCCCCCTCCCCCACGACCAGCCTGCTCGCCCTTCCTCCTCCTCAGCTCCTGGGCGCTCTTGCAGCCCAGGGCTGCTGGAGGAAGAAAGAGGCGGGGGGGCTTTGGGGGGCGGCAAAACACTCGGCGGGCCGCATAAGTGTCCTCCGCGGGCCGCATGTGGCCCGCGGGCCGTAGTTTGAGGACCCCTGCCTTAAACATTTCTCAGAGCTTTTTGCCTGAGAAGGAACTCCCAAATTCACTTTGTAAAATGAAATTGCAGGATCAAGTGTTTTGCATGAGTAAGGCTGCTCCGGAGATCCATTCTGTGCTTTGCTCTGGCAATTTACAGCATCTCTATTTATAGACCTTTTGGTTGCTTCCTTTAGAGAGCCTCTATAAATAGCTGTGACCCTCAACATACTCTGTCCTTGTGACTTGTGCCTGCCTACATTTCTTTTTCTTTTTTTGTTTGTAGCATTTCATTCATCCTGTCACTTATTCTCTGTGTCCTTGTCACAAAGGGTTTTTTGTGTATGATTATTGCAGCCTTTTAACTGAGGCATGCCTATAATTGGCAAAGCCAGCACCTGCTCCTCAGGGCCAAGTAGAAGGGCTCCTTCGGGGATGATTTGCATTTGCCTTCCTCGCACTGTTCACTCCCTGGCCATTCCCACCATGTGGACCTCAAAGAGCCTCTCTGGATCCTCACTGGCTATTGACCTGAATGACTTCTGGGTTTAGACCTGCTCCTCACTTGCAGGATGTCACCCATTTGAACACTGGTTGAAGTGGTTTCTGTAGCATTGCCAGGGACCCCCTGGCCACCAGCGGGAGGGTGGGGGGCAGGGTTTCCAGATCTAGGTTGGGAAACTCCTGGAGATTTGGGATGGTGCTTGGGGAGTACAGAGACCTCAGTAGGGTACAATGCCATGGAGTCCACCCGCCAAAGTGTTGGGGAAAAAATGGCAAAAATACTTACATGTTCAGAGATTGCAATGGATCTTTGCTTCTCTGGAGAGGAGGCATTTTCTTCTATTAAAAATCTTTATTTCTAAAGGGAAGGGTTCACAGGAAATGTACAAAACAACAAAGATATCTAAAGACTACGTCCTTACAGTTTGACCGTGTGGTCTACAACAATGGAGATTTTTCTTCTTCTTGATCCCTAGAAAGAAATCACCTGAATGCATTAACCAATGATTATTAGTAAACAGGCTTCAGTTCCCGGGCTTTCTTTCCATTGGCTTTCTGCAAGGTTCCCTTCCAGGTCAGTCTAAACAATAGCACACAATAGCACATTAACCCTATAATGACTGAATTTTAGACCTTGCAACACACATATTTTCAACACAAAGTATCCATCTTCTCCAGAGGAACTCTGAACTCTGTAGTCTGGAGATAAGCTATAATTCTGGGGGATCCCCACTTCCTACCTGGAGGCTGGCACCACTAGTTCTATATTCCTAGCAGGCAAATGTTCCAATGGTGGGAGTGACAAATTGAATTCCATTAAAATTTGGTAGGAAAACTGAGCTATAGAAGTTCCTAAGGCTGCACTTGATGCCTGTGAGGCAAACCTCATAGAAGAAAGATGAGAGTTTCCCTGACTGGGTGGGGCTTTCACAAAAGCCCATCACAATCACGTAAAACTTGCATTCTCCCCTTTACTGAGCTGGGCATCCTTAGCAAGACACACCATCATTTTTATTAGCTAGTAGACTGGTGGTTGTAGGGTGCCAACTCTAGGTTGGAAAATTCCTGGATATTTAGGGGTGGAGCCTGGGCAGGGTGGGGTTGGGGAGGAGAGGGGCCTCAGCAGGAGTTTATTGCCATATAGTTCGTTCCCCCAGTACAGCCATTTTCTCCAGGGGAACTGATCTCTGTAGAATGGTTATCAGTTGTAAATCCAGGAGATCTCCAGACCCCACCTGGAGACTGGAAAGCCCAGGTGAAATGTTGCCCCTACCATGAAATCCCAGCAAGGGGCTCAAGCCTCGACACCTCTGCAAATTTTATGCTTTTTCAAAAAATGGGGAACAGGAAATATGGGGTCAGGAAAGAATTTGCCTCCAGGCCAGATTAGCCCAGGGATCCTGGGGGTTTTCATCTTCCTCTAGGCCTAGAACAGGGGCTGCTTGGGGAATGGGGGTGGGGAGGTAGTTGTGAATGTCATGCATTGTGCAGGAGGTGGGACTAGATGACCCCTGAGGCACTTTCCAGCTCTATGTTTCCATTTCCCCAAATAGCACAACACCACAATGATCATAACAGAGCCATTTCACACTTTTTTTGTTGTAATTACTGGGGAAAGGGGAGACTCACAGCTTCTGCTGAAAACAGGTGTGTGTGTGTGTGTGGGGGGAAGTATCAGGCAATGGACTGTGGGAGACTGCGTTTCAGAGCCGGCAATCTGGAGGTAAGCAGGTAGTTTACCAGGCAGAGACCATCAAGGGGGAAAGAATATGGCTCATCAATCCAGTAAGCAGTAAATCGGAGACCATCCAGTCCGGAAGTTCTCCCGGGTCCTTTGATTCACTGGACCATGTGTGAGCTGGCCATCTGCTATGCTACTGCAGAAGTACAGCTGGCGATGGTCCGGCAGAGCCCTCGGTGCCCCCGTGGCCCAGAGCATTCGGCACCTGCGTCCCACGACAGAGCTGAAGAGGCAGTGCAAGAACGGAACTCCACGCCCTGATCTGAACTAACCAGCCGAATCCTTGGCTGCGGGTCTCTAGTATCAATACAAACAGATAAATGGGTTTCCGTGCAGCATATTTGCTCTCTGTTTTTCTCTGGCTCTTTGGAATCCTGCGTTATCATTCCATTTATCCACATAGTTTACTCTTGTTTGTTTTTCCTATGATTTATAGGATGCCATATGTTGTGAATTAGTAGTTTAGTTCCTCTTGCATTTGTTACCCGTGCTTCCATTGGGGCTGGCCGTCTACGGAGCACCTCACTTGCATTTCTAATAAAGTGATTCAGTAGCAAGCCATGACAAAGTGCTGGGAAGGAAACGGTGCAGTAATCTCATTTCCAAGTACTGCTTGACTGTTATTCCTAGACAGTGTTATTTTGTGTTACCTGCCACAACATCTGTTTACTCAACATGCATAAAGCTGATTACAAATGAACTCTCGTGGAGTTTTAAATATTTAATCAAGACTCATATTTTTCTCAGTCTTACATTACTTTATATACTAACATGTATTGTACGTTTAGATGTATAGCCTACCCCATATCAAGGACTCAGGGGGTGGTAAGAAATTATAAAGCTATTAAAAAAGAAGGTTCCTTGTACGGGAATCTAATGATCTGAAATAAAGAACATGGTTGGAACAAACCAAAACGAGCACGTGAAACTTTATCGTACACAGAACCACAGAGTTGGAAGGGGCCCTAGAGGCCATCCAGCCCAACCCCCTGCTCAATGCAGGATCAGCCTAGAGCATCCCTGACAAGTGTTTGTTCAGACGCTGTTTAAAGATAGCCAGTGAGGGGGAGCTCACCACCTCTCTGAGGCAGCTGATTCCACTGTTGCACAACTCTTAACTGTCAAAATGTTTTTCCTAAGATCCAGCTGGTAGCTTCCTGTCCTTGATTGAAATTCATTCTTGCGAGTCCTCTCCTCTGCTGCCAACAGGAACAGCCCCCTGCCCTCCTCTAAGTGGCAGCCCTTCAGGTACTCAAAAAGGGCAAACATGTCGTCCCCCTGAACCTCCTCTTCCCCAGACTGAACACTCCCAAATCCCTCAGCCTTTCCTCACAGGGCCCTCGGTCATCCTCGTCGCTCTCCTCTGCACCTGCCCCACTCTGCCCACGTCCTTTTTGAAGTGAGGCCTCCAGAACTGCACACAAGACTCCAGGTGTGGCCTGGCCAAAGCGGTGTACAGGCTGGACTGTCACATCTTGCGATTTGGGTGTTATGCCGCACATTTGCCTTTTTTGCCACCACATCACACTGGCAGCTCAGATTTAACTTTCAGTCCACCCTTACCCCAAGATCTTGTTCACGCACACTGCTACTCAGAAGTGTCTCCCCCATCCAGTATGCATGTTCATCATTTTTTGTTACCTAGTTGTAGAACTCAGCACTTATCCTTGTTAAATTGCCTCTTGTTCACCTCCTCCCACTTTTCCAGCATGTTCAGATCTTGTTGAATTCTGTCTCTGTCTTCTGCTGTGTTTGCTGCTCCTCCCAATTCAGTGTCATCTGCAAATGTAATGAGTGGCCCCGCCACACCCTCATCCAGATCATTTATACAATTAATTATAAAAATTAAATATCGCCGGCATTTTATGAGCTATGAATTATTTATAACTGAATTGTTTTAGATGATTGTATGCAGGTTTAAATTGTTATTTATGTTTTAACCAGTGTAAGCCGCCATGAGCCTGCTTTGCAGGGAGGGCGGGGTTCAAATTCAATAAATAAATAAATAGAAATATTGAAAAGTACCAGGCCCAGAACTGAGCCCCATGGCACATCACTGGATACCTCCCTCTATTCAGATGAAATGCCATTGATAACTCTCTGAGTGCAATTCTCCAACTAGTTCCCTATCCACGTAACTATCCTAGAGTCCAGTCCACAGGTCTTTGTTTAACCCGTCATAACATCATGGGGAACCCTGTCAAAAGCTTTACTGAAATCCAGGTACACTCAGCTACCGAAATCCCTGTCTGCTGTTCAGGTTCCCTTGAATAAGCATTTATTTGACTTAGAAATATCATCCGTGCTGCCCTTCCATAGAAACCGCTCAAGGTGGATTTCAAAGAAACACATGATAAAAATCATAAAACATCAAGCATTTTTTGGTGGTAGAGGAAAGTGCCATCAAATCACATCCTACTTATGGCTACTTCACAGGGTTTTCAAGGGAAGAAGGAGGAGGAGGAGATTGGATTTATACCCCGCCCTTCACTACCTGAAGGAGTTAGAATCCATTCCCCTTCCCCTCCCCACAACAGACACCCTGTGATGTAGGTTGGGCTGAGAGAGCTCTTTTGAGAACTGCCCTTGAGAGAACAGCTCTGAAAGAACTTACGATTGACCCAAGGTCACACCAGCAGCTGTATGTGGAGGAGTGGGGAATCAAACCCAGCTCTCCCACATTAGAGTCTGAGCTCTTAATCACTACACCAAAGAGATGTACAGAGATGGTTTCCATTGTCTGTGTACAAACTTTCTTGGAGGTCTTCCATCCAAATACTAACTAGGGCTTACCCTGCATAGCTTCCAAGATCTGACAAGACGGGGCCTGGGGAGTTTCCACAATTCTCATTTTCCTCATTAGTAAGATCCTGTTTCTTTTTTTTTTGGGGGGGTCTATTCCACATGTTTTGCTCCCCCAGTGGTTGATTTGACAGCACACAGGTTTATGTCTGGGATCAATACCTGCCATTTAAGTCTTCAGGGAGACACGCCACACACAAACATGTGTGATATCAAATCAATCACCAGAGGAATGGGGGGAGGGGGACAGACAGAAGCAATAGGAAGTTACAAGCAAATAAAATGAGAATGTGGGAAAGCCCTTGGTCAAGGCAAAGTTCTTAGCTTTGGCGAGATTATGCCTCAAATATTTCATCCTGTATACTGAAGAGTGCAAGAGATGCCCCTAGCAACCCATGAAGTCGCCTTATACTGAATCAGGCCCCTCTTGGTCCATCAAAGTCAACCTTGTCCACTCAGACTGGCTGTGGCTATGCAGGGTCTCAGGCTGAGGTCTTTCATATCACCTACCACTACCTGGTCCTTTTAAGTGGAGATGCTGAGGATTGAACCTGAGACCTTCTGCATATCAAGCAGATGCTCAACCTCTGAGCCATGGCCCTTCCCCAAAACATTTTTTTTTTTTACGAACTATTGACACCCAGCATTGCTATATGAAAAAAAAGGTTGGCTAAACAGACTTCACTGGGCAATTTGCCAAACTTTCTAGTACATTTCTAAGGGGTGATAAAACATTCTTCTCTCCACTTGGAAGGATAGTGCAAAGCTCCACACAGTGGAGAAAGTTCACATAAAACAGGCAGCCATCTGTATGGACTTGCTAAACCACCAGATTCAGTGGTAAGGAGAATCTTATCCTTCATCTGTTCCTCTCAGGTAGCAGATGAGGCCAGGCACACTTGAGTGGCATCTCTGTTTGGCAAGGATATCCAGATGGCGGCCTTTCCATTTGGTCACATGCCCACTGAAGCCACCTCAGGTGATGCGTGCAGTCCGCAATGATCAGTGTGAAGAAACAGACTGGCAGTCACTCTGAGATGAAGGAATCACACTTAACTATGTTTTGTATACTCCAGATTTAAATGGGAAGCATAACCAAAGTAATTAACAACTATAATGATAAATAGATGGACTAGGGTTGTCAGCCCCAGGTGGGGAAATTCCTGGAGATTTGGGTGGTGTATCCTGGGGAGGGTGGGATTTGGGGAGGAGACAGCCCCGTAGCTGCCACACTGGCCCAAAGCAATTCTCTAGCCTCCTTCCTTACGCTCACCCCCCGCTGGCTCTTCCTGCTGCTTCCTTCTGCTTCCTCCTGCTGCCGGGGTAAGGGGCGAGTGGAAGGAAGTAGGCAGGCCTACTCCTGTCTTCCCAACATGATATCCACTCTTCCATAAATTATAAACAGAGAACAATGCACAATCTTACACAAACCAATTAAACAGCTGATCAAGACCTAAGTAGTTACACTTCTGTCCTGTATTCACAGTTAATGTATTCACTCTGTCAAATTCCTGGCAATGCTTAAATCTCCCTCTTTTCAGGGAATTCAGACCTTTATCTGGTATATTCAAACCATGCACCTACAATATACTGGGCTAAAATTTCTCAGTACTTCTCCTCCTCCTCCTCCTCCTCCGCCGCCGCACAGCAAGACAATTTATCTCGGAGCCACTTGATACAATTTATTTGATGTGTCCTTCCCCCATTTGATCAATTCTTTGTTAATTTTTTACATGTTCTTTTTTCCCATAGTGATGTTGCTTAAATGAATAAAATTAACCTCTGGCTATTCCTATTCCTATATCCCCAAAGCATCATTTGGTTTGATGTGGTCAAGTCAAAGGACAGTGAAATCAATGGCTACCGCTCTAAATTCAGGAGAGTTCTATTGACAGGTGAATGTGGAACTGGGCAGATTGTTCAATTTCTAACAGCAATTACCTGAAGTACCTGAGTGGCCCTCCCCCCACTATCGTTTAGTACAGGAAAGAAATGCTGATCAAGTCGAAATGTGACTTTTTTTGTTTGCGGCAACAAATACAAAGTAGTTTGGGTTTCAGGAAGGAGCTGAAATTTTCACTTGTGAATGAGTGGGGTCTGAAAACTGTATTTAGACAGCTCTTAAGAATATCTGAAAGACTGAACATTAAGATCTAAAGTATATTTCTAAAAATCAGCCCACAAGGCTTGATTCCTTCATATATGTATTTCTCTTCTCCCCGGCCTATTAACATTTATAAAGACTGCCGGATAAGCAGGGGGCAGAACACCTTTTACCAGCTCTGACTGGTTTGGCTGGATGTGGCCTTTCCTGGGCAGAAAAGGTCTGCCCATTGTGGTGCATATTCTGGTTACATCTGATTACTGCGATGCACTCTACGTGGGGCTGTCCTTGAGAAGTGTTCAGAATTATTGCAGAACTCTGCAGCCTGGAAGCTGACTGGGGTTGTAGGGGCCATATCACTCCAGTCTTGGCCCATCTACACTCTCTCCTAGGTTGGGTCTGGACACAGTTCAAGGTGCTGGTCTTGGCCTTCAAAACCTGATGAGGTTTGGCACCAACCTGTTGGACAGCCTACTCCCTTATGGGCCTGCCTGACCATTGGGGTCATCTTGGGAGGGTCTGCTTCTGGTGCCCCCACCTTCTAACCCTAACCCAGAAAAGGGTCTTTTTGGTCATGGCACCAAAGCTCTGGAACTAGGGTGGCCAGATTGTGAGATTCTTGGTTAAATAACTAACTTTATGGAGATCATTAGTTGCTGTAGATTTTGTGTGGCCGTGGTCTTGACATTGTAGGACCTATTGAGATCATTGATAAATATCATCTGGACACATCCTTTGTTAGAACTAAAGGTGAACGCGCAAAGGTTACAGATATAGAGGTTCAAATAGAAGCAATAAAGACCAGGACCAAATCACCCCCCAGCATTTGCCCACCAGGATTAAGAAGAAGAGAAGAAGAGAAGAGATTGGATTTATACCCCACCCTTCACTGCCCAAAGGCATCTCAGAGCAGCTTACAAACTCCTTTCCCTTCCCCTCCCCACAACAGGCACCCTGTGAGGTAGGTGGGGCTGAGAGAACTCTAACACAAACTGCTCTTTTTCAAGAACAGCTATGCCAGAGCTTGTGACTGACCCAAGGTCACATCAGCAGGTGCAAACCCAGTTCTCTCAGATTAGAGTCCACACACTTAACCACTACACCAAACTGGCTCTCTAACAGTCAACAACCCCCCCCCACATTAAACACGTATTCCCCTCAAAGCATCCCTCCCACTGAACTAGCCATTGCCTATCCCCTCCCAGACACGTAGCCTCTATATGACAAGGAAACAGAATAACAAACAAGTAAGACGCTGGGACATTTGACTCCACTACGTGTCAAGCTGCAGGTACATCAAAGGGAGGGGAGCCCGCCCTCTCAATGGAAGGCGCACTGTAAAATGCGCACAGAGCCTGACACAGATCTAGGCTGGGGAACTGGAGATTGGGGGATGGAGCCTGGGAAGGACAGAGACCTTAGTCAGGTGCAGTGCCATTCCATCCACCCTCCAAAGTATCCATTTCCTCCAGGGCAACTGATCTCCATGGTCTGGAGATGGACTGTACTTCTGGGGGATCCTCAGGTCCCGCTTGGCAGCTGGCATCACTACCGGGAACTCTCTCCCCAGGGAGATTCACTTGCTCCTTCTGTTTCCATCTTCTGCCAGCAGGTGAAGATTTTATTTTATTTGGCATTCCCACAGTGATCCCTCCTTCCTGCCCTGTTTTAATTGTTTTTTATGTCTATTTTTATTGTACTGTATGAACATCACCCTGCCAACAAAAGTCTGTATTGTTAAAGCAATGGTATTCTCCGTAGTAATGTATGTCTGTGAGAGTCGGACCATAAGGAAGGCCGAGCGCTGAAGAATAGATGCTTTCGAGTTATGGTGCTGGAGAAGACTCGTGAGAGTCCCTTGGACTGCAAGGAGATTGAATCAGTCAGCCCTAAAGAAAACCAACTCTGACTGTTCCGTGGAAGGCCAGATACTGAAGCTCAAATACTTTGGCCACCCAATGAGAAGGGAGCACTCACTGGAGAAGACCCTGATGCTAGGAAAGACTGAAGGTAAAAGAAGAAGGGGATGGCAAAGGATGAGATGGTTAGACATCGATGCAATGAACATGAAAGTAAGCAAACTCCAGAGCATGCCTGGTGTGATGTGGTCCATGGGGTTGAGAAGAGTTGGACTTGACTGTGTAAATGAACAACAACAATGAACATTTTACCTTTAAGGTTTTTTTTTTTTGGGGGGGGGGGTTGTATGAGCTTTTGTTTGGTTTTAAAGTTTTTTTTTTTTTTTTAAGATGTGCTTTTACTATGCATGTTTTCAGTCTATTAGTTGCTTTGGTGTCCCTGATCAGGGTAGAAAGGGCATAAACTTTGTACATAAACCAAATTAATAACAATATAATAAAGACAAACCATAAGAGAACACAAGAGAAAAGAATGTAAGAGAAGCCATGTTGTATCAGGCTAATAGCCCATCCAGTCCAATATTCTGTGTCACACAGTGGCCAAAACCCAGGTGCCATCAGGAGGTCCACCAGTAGGGCCAAAACTCCAGAAGCCTTCCCACTGTTGCCCCCCGCCCCAAGCACCAAGAATACAGAGCATTAATGCCCCAAACAAAATGTTCCATCTATACTTTGGGGCTAGTAGCCACTGATGGACATCTACTCTATATGTTTATCCATATGTATACAAAACAGCAAAATTCCAAAACTAATCCTACCATAAGATAGGGTTCTGAGCACTATCCAGTTTCATTGTTAGTCAACATCTTTAGACACCACCTTCTAAGTAACAAATTTCAATGTGAACTTCTTCAAGCAGCCAAAACAGAGGATCCCTCTGTGTATATAGACTCAGCTCTGCTTCCAGTCCTCAGGAGAAGGAGCTTCATCCCAGTTTCCTTGGCAAAATTATTGGGTTCTGTCCCTCCACAACCTCTGTGAGGCATCACCTCTGACTACCCTTGAGAGTTAATGTGAATGCTAATAGGCTGGTTCCATCCTGCAGGTGTTGCTAATTGGTTTCTCTGCCTCCTCAGGCCCTTATCATCTTCAAGGCCAGAGCTGGAAATGTGGTAATTAGCTTCCCACAAGAACCTGCAGCCCAGAGGATCAGGGCCGAAGAGGTAATTTTCTAGAGGGTGCCAGCAAGAACATGTCCTGATTGGGTGCTGTCATCACCTGATGCTACTTGGCCAACACTATAATTGAGCTAACAGCCTGGAGAAAAGGAACTAGTTTGGATTCTGATGGACTGAAGACCTGGACCATGATATGCTCATACTGGACTAGACAGCAGTGTAGAAAATGCATAAAACTTTGACTCTTGGTTTGTGCCTTAAGGTCTATGCCATCCAATACAGGTTTTGAAAAGGTGTCAGATAGTTGAGCTAGTTTTCCTTGTTTTCTTTTCTGTGTGATTTCAGAGTGTTGTGTTGCCTGTAGAATAAACCTTTTAGTTCTGACAGTAACTAAATAAAACTTCCTATTTTTTAAAAAAAATAAAGAAGGCTTATGGTTACTGGTGTCCAACAGCCCTGGCAACCCACGGGGTTCAGTCTTGGACTCCCTGACACCTCCCCTTGGTAACAGACGGGGGGGGGAGCAATGTCTGAGAACCAGCATCAAGGCATGCGGAAGAGTCAAAGGTGCATAGTGTCACTCACGAATGTTTCCACACCTGTGGAATAACAAATGTTGCCCCCCCCCCCAAATCAAGTCCACAATAATTTGGCACAAAGCTGTTTTCAGTGGTTATTTCCCTTCTGTTGGGTTATTAGAATGAAGGATGAGAAAAAGAAAAGATTCAGATGGCTTGTCCGTTACTTTTTAAAAAGCAACATTCTTTTTAATGCTAATATTAAACATTCTCTCATGCAAGCGAACAACAAGCCTGGCTGGAATAGGATCCCTGTCCCCCACCCCATCAAAGGGCTTTATTGTCCTTTCAGTTCACCAAACTTTAGTGCCCTTCCCCAGGAGCGAATGCTCAGCAAAGCAGGGACACACTACAGAACATAGCTAGGTGCAGAATAAGAGAATTATAAAACTGTCAACAGTGTCAGAATGTATTGTGATCAGCAGCCCAGTAGCGGTGCCTGGAAAGCAGCCATTTATTCAAAAGGAGTTCTTTTTATGGTCTGATAAATTGCATTAATTTAAAACAAAACGGTAATGACATTTTGTGCAAAATAATATTTTAGCAACTGCAGATGCTGCCAGGATTCTGACATCTTTTATTTCCCCTCTTTTGCCGCCCCCCCCCCCCCGTGCTGTTCTCTGGATCAACTGGGCTGCACCAGGGAACCCTGAAGACACACCTCTTGGCCTGACCATTCTCAGTCTGATGTCTGTCAGGTGATGGAGGAAAAAGAAACCAGACTGTCAAAGTTTATCACTCACAAGCAGTTCAGTGTCGGGGTTCCCACCTGTCAGGTCCCCTTTAGAGCTTTTGAAAGCTTCGCCCTTGAGGCTCCAGAGCCACCTGCACGCCTTTTTTTCCTTAATCAAGCTCTGCCACAATCCATTCCATTCCCGTGCTGCTAGTTTTGATGGCACCACTGTTATTTCTGGCCAAATAATTCCAGTTAGGTTTATGTAAGTATCCGGGGAAACAAACCACAGCATAAATCATGTTCACCAAGCTTTCTGCAATCACCAGGGCATTTGAAGTTTGCATATGGCGGGAAATTCCAGCAATTGGTGGGAGACCCGCCATTTTAAACGATGTTTAGGTAGCCCGTCATCTTCCATTTAGGCAATCAGTCAACTCATTCACCAACACCATGGAAATCAGTTGGTGTATTGTTACAACTGCCCTCAGAAAACATATCTTCATGTAACAGAATTTATTTATGGAACTCACTTCTTTAAGATCAACAGTTAGAATTGTCAGTTGTGGGTCAGGAGACTTGGGGGGGAAGGGTGGAGCCTGGGACTGTGGGATTTGGGGAAGGACCTTAGCAGGGTATAATGCCATAGAGTCCGCCCCCCAAAGCAGCCATTTTCTCCAGGGGAATGGATCTTGGTCCTCTGGAGATCAGCTGTAACAGCAGATCTCCAGGTGCCACCTGGAGGTTGGTAACCCTATGTGCAGTGGAGGTTAGTTCTATAAATGGAGTTTCCATGTTCAGAGTCCAAACACCACAGAGCATTGGTTACAGGAAGTGGAGGAAGCAACAGTCAGAGACAGTTGTAGATTTCCTGTTTTGCTTCTGAGCTTCCTAGAGGCATCCGGTCGGACAATGTGGGAATCAAGATGCTGAAACGGGTCTCTCTCTCCAGCCGTGGGCTAACTTAGAACTGGAAGCAAAAAGCAAACTTCATCCAGTGCTCCCCCTAAGCTGAGTTAGGGTGAGCTAGCTCACAGTTTCTTGGCCTCCGGCTCACACATTTTTTGTCTTAGCTCAGGAGGGATGGCTCCAGCGGAAACGAATTTATGGGGCAGCCAAATGGCTCACTCACAACCTCAGTGCCAGGAGCTCACAAAGTAGAATAGCTGCTCACAAGACTCCGCAGTTTAGAGGGAGCATCTGGATTCAGGAGTACCAAACACAGTTTATTTTATTGATTTATAATATTAAAACCCCACCATCTCAGCCTACAGTCGACCGAGTAGCTCACAATTATTTCTTAACACACCACAAGTCCAATGAAATCTTGTGTTTGTGTGTGTGTTAAGTCTTGTCTAGCCATTTCTAACTAATGGTGGCCCAAGGAATGAATGACCTCCAAAATGTCTTATTTATTTATTATTTTATTTGTTTAATTTATACCCCGTCCTCCCCACCAAGGCAGGCTCAGGGCGGCTCACAGAACATAACGTTAACCGCCTTGCTCAGGTCTTGCACACTGAGGGTTTCTCTGGCTTTCTTGATCGAGTTGACCCAGTTGAGTTGGGGCCTTTCTCTGTTCCTTGATCGAGTTGGGGCCTTTATTCATGCTGTCTGCAACTTTTCCTAGCATTATTATCTTTTTCAGTGAGTCTTGCCTTCGCACGATGTGACCAAAGTATGGTAGCCTCAGTTTAATCATTTCAGCTTCTAGGGAGAGTTTAGGCTTGGTTTGATCTAGATTTGATCTAAAACACACTTATTTGTCTTTCTGGCAGTCCACGATATCCATAAAACTCTTCTCCAGCAATAAATCTTTAAAAACCACACACACAGGCGGTCAGTAATATCAGCTGACAGAGGCAAAGTAAATGAACTGACCAGTGACAGTGATAAAAATCAGCAATAAAACCAGTTGGTAGTTTATCAGAAGATCAGTGACAGGGGAAAAAAAAACCTAACCAGTACCAGCAATGATCAAAATGCTAACAAATATAAGACCATACAAAATGGGAAGCTAGTAATGGGAAGCCAACCAAAGCACCCTCAACGGAATCACAGGAGAAAACAAAAGGAGCATTGTTTATGGGAAGAGCTGGCAACAGATAATCAATAAATGACTTCTTTACTTGGTTAGAAAAAAGTAAAAGACACTCTGGGCTTTTCCAAATCCTCATTTTCCTCTCACGTGTGTTCCTGTGGCTTCACGGTTGTTGTTTTCTCTGCCATGTGTGTTTTGCTCCCTCTAGTGGTCGATTCAATATTACATCATTTTTCGTCCAGCAGACTTTCCTGCAGATTTAAACTGCAGGTTTTTATGCCAGCCATAAATTGATATAATATTGAATCCACCACTAAGAGGAACAAAATGGGAGGGAGTCATCTGAAGCAACCTAAAGCAGGGCGGGAATTGTATAAGCAAGAACTAACAAAGAACACACTTTGGAAAGTGAGGTCAGACACTACAGGCCTCCGTGAAAGATCTCAGCAATCCAGCAGGCCTGTATGGGACTGAAAGGGAATACCAGCACTTAATTGGGCCCTGAAACAAATCAGCAGCCAGGGCCTCTTTTAAGAGAGGCAAAATGCATTCTCTAGAAATGTCAGAGGCCTCACAGTAGTGTTGAGAACTAATTGACAACTAGGCGTGCTGTGATTCCCAGCACCCTTCCCAGTTCACACTCTCCTCTTTGCCTTAAATCCAATATCAGCTCTTGTGGGGGGGTTGGTGGGGGGGGGCTTTCTGTAGCCAACTTGTGTTGAGTGCAGTTACCTGTTTGTGTATCAAACACAGTGCACACCAAGGAACAAATTAGTATTCTGTCCTTATCCCATGTTGCTAAACTCCACATGCAGATGGAACACATTACCCCATTAGGCCAGTTAAAGAGCTTCTAAATTAGATTTGTGACTTGAAAGTTTGAATAAGAAAACTAATAGAACACAAAATGAAGCACAGGGAAAATTAGATTAATTATCTGCAGCATTTTTGAGTGAATGGTGGTTGCTAGATTTTTGCTGCAGAAAAATGGCATTTAGGCATCACACACCTGCCTCGATTTATGCTGTTGCGATGGGTTGGAAATCACAGATACAGACAGACCGGTTGTTTGTGTATTTTAAACACACTGATCTTTCTTAGTTCTTCCTGAATGAAGTGAGGGAGAAATGCTTGGTGGTGGTGGTGTGGTGGAGGTGGAAAGTGCAGCCAACTTGTGGTGACTCCATTGAGTTTTCAAGGCAAGAGGCATCTAGAAATGATTTGCCACTGCCTACCCTTGTCTTGCGACCTCGGACTTTCTTGGTGTTCCCCCATCCAAATACTAGCCAGGGCTGACTCTGCTTAGCTTCTGAGGTCTGATGAGAGATCAAGCTAGTCTGGGCTATCCGGGTCAGAGCAGGAGAAGTGCTTCGGGGCAGAAAATTAGTGTCCCTAGCGTGATGATAATCCTTTGGCACCGACAGCAGCCCCGAGAGTCAGATCAAAGCTGGCACGACAGCCTCCTCCTCCTCCTCCTCCTCCTCCATCACAGCTCCTCTGCTTTCCCCTAAACACTCTCTTCCGTTCAGCAGAGGTGAATGGCCAAGAATGACAGAGGCAAGGAAGACGCTGTTTTAGCAGCGTTGCCACAAAGGTTAAGCTTGCTTGCTTCATCTCAAAACCCATTTCCCAGTGATTTAGGTAATTCAGATAGATCAAGACAATTCAGTTTCAGGGAATGTTCAGCCCGAGTATCGCGAACTCTGTTGTCACCTGTTATTCAGTCGTTTTCCAGGATATTTGCTGCTAACATTTGGAACCCAGTGCAGTTTTCTTGTACGGGTTAATTTTAATTTATTTGTTTGATTTTGAATGAGCTTACACTGGAATAGAGCCCTGACCTGGGCCAAATCTGCATTTGTCTTTCCCACCAGGGTCCCCGCCTTTTGACTCTATCTTCAAAAAGGCTGTCCACATTTGGTGCCATTTTCACACCTCAACAGTGCTAGCATCCTTTCACATGTCCACATATGTTTATCGTCCTTTTGGAACGGCTCCACTGTCATTGCGCCTCCACAGTGCTTTAAAAGGATCTTCTCCAAACAACATTCAAACAAGCATAGAGAAAGATGGCATCACAGCAGCACGCAACTGATTTAAAAATGTAAATGCAGATTTGACCCTGGATAGCCCAGGCTAGCTCAATCTCAACAGATCTTGGGAGCTAAGCAGACTTGGCCCAGGCTAGTATTTGGATGGGAGACTTCCAAGGAATACCAGGGTTGCCATGCAGAGGCAGGCAAGGGCAAACCAAACCTGAACATCTTTGCCTTAAAAACCCCACCAAGGATTCTAACACCAGGCTGCAATAGCCATTGCACAGTGCTCTGCAATCTCATAAAAATCTGCTTTGAAACAGAACCACCCTAATAGATCAACAGTATCTGCACTACCCCATAATAATCTTGATAGAAGCCTTAGAGCAGGAGTGTCCAACAGATAGATTGTGAACTGCCTGTACATCACTAGCTACTGCAGACTAGAGTAGATCAAGAGTCCCTTAGGAGACCCAAGGAAAGGTCGTGAAAAGATCTGCTCTAGGCATTTTTTTTTTTTTAAAAAACCTTTTATTTCCTAGGGTTTTTTTTCAAGTATGCTGCTTAACTGGCAGCTTCAGTTCTGGTGCTTTTCCTAGTCCATGTTCTGTTTCTAGGATACAACAAAACTTAGTAGCAAACTGGGAAAGGGAGAATGTAGCTCTGGGTATTTTTGATTATCCAGAAATTCTTCTAATTGAAGAAAAGACTGTTGATCCCTGCTTCTTTGTTTATTTCATAATGTAATTGACAAAGATGCTGGGGTTTGGCCACCCAAGTGTTTATGGGAGGAAGCCACCAACAAGCCATTTCCCAGATGAGGGACCAGACATAGGAATGCCAGCCTCCAGAGGAGCTGGTTGTGGCCACTGTGTGAGAAAGGGTGCTGGACTAGATGGACCACTGGGCTGATCCACAAGGGCTCTTCTTACGTTTTTATCTCTGGGTTGGGAAATTCCTGGAGGGTTGGGGAAAGGCATTTGGGGAGAGATGGGAGCTCAGCAGGGAAGAGATGTCACATAGCCCACCTTCTAAAACAGCCATTTTCTCCAGGGGAACTGACCCCAGTAGTCTGGATATCATACACACAGACACACACACACAATGCATTGGCAGTTTTTGGCTCTCCCATTGGCTGTGCTGTGTGCTCCATCAGCCATTGGCCCATCACCACCACTCAAGAGTACTCATGTGCCATTGGCTGGGTTCTGGGTCTGCTTCTCTCCCCCACCCACTGTCAGTTTGGTCACTTCCCTGTCTGAATAAACTGCCAAAACAGCTGTCTGTCCTGACAAAGATGCTTCTACTGTTGCTTGGCTCCTCCATGGCTGGCTGGCTACTGAGGTCTTCTCCTGCTGTGTGGCTCACTTTCCCATCAGGGGCTTTGCTAAGCAACCAAGCTTGATTCTGTCAGTAAAAAGGCAGGAGGGAGGCTCTTTCCAGGTCTACTTTGGCCTTTGTGGGGAACTCATTGGGGCCAGTCCTGACTAGGGTTGCCAGCTCCTGGTCAAGAAATTCCTGAAGATTTTGTGGTGGAGTCTATGGAAGCCAGAGGTTGCAGAAGGGAGAGGCCTCAGCTGAATAGAATGCCATATATCCACCCTCCAAAGCAGTTACTTTCTTCAGGAGGAGAGAGAGATCTATTGCCTGGAGTTCAGTTGTGATACCTGGCGATACCACAGCCAGTGTCATGTAGCAGTTAGCACTGCCAGACCCAGGTTCTTGCTGTAGAAACTGAGTGGGTGATTTCAGACCAGTCACAGACCTTCAGCCTAACCTAGTTCACAGGGTTGTTGTGCAGATCAAGAGGGGGAGAGGAGAATGATGTAGGCTGCTTTGGTCCCCACTGTGGAGAAAGACTGTACTCTTCCTAGGTCGGGGGGGAGAGGAGGGGGAGATGGAAAGCTGAAGTCAGAGGAGCAGATAAAGGTAAGTTGATGGTTGGCTGGAAAGGAGATAGGGTTGCCAACTCCAGGTTGGGAAATTCTTGGAGATTTGAGGGGTGGGGCCTGGAGATGGTAGGGTTTGAGGAGGGTTGGGACCTCAGTCAGGTACAATGCCATAGACTCCACCCTTCAAACCAGACATGGTCTCAGGAAGGCCAAAGTTCAAGCTCAGAAGGGAGAAGTTGAAGGGGAAGGGAGTTAAAAAATGTTGAGAAACACTTTCCTGTGGGCATAAGCTTTTCCTGAACCATTTCAAAAGCGCCCAGGTAAGAGTTATAGTAGAAACAAGTATCAAAGACTTCAAAGTGGGCGGAGGGCCTGGAAGGGAGGCCCACGTGACTCCAGAGATCCCAGCTTTTGAGAAGAAATGGAGGGGGGCAAGCTTCTGAGGCAAGCGGTCTTCAGATCCAAATATCTCAAGATACTTGATAGGCTACATCCAAGTTGACAGGTCTGTAGGAGTAAAGGATTTCCAAGTTATTTTTGAATGGGTTATACTAGGGCTGTGTTCTTTAGTATGTGTTTTATCCTTCAACAAGTTTTGAAGTCAGGACTTCAGTGCAGTAGAAACCCAAGCTCGAGTTTCATCCCAGTTCAAGAGGTTATACCAGAAAGTGACAGATGTTCAAACTCTGGACTGTATAAAAGAGAAACGCAAGCATTAAAGAATGATAAAATAATGCTTATACATTTGCTGTTTATATATTTCCAGATGTTTTTGTAATTGCCTCTGATTTTCTTTGATACATGTCTCCAAAAATTCCCAGCAGAGGACACACCTTGCTAGAGGGTTTCATATGGGTAGCTGTGTTAGTCTGTAGTAGAAAAACAAAATTCAAGTCCAGGAGATCTCCAGGTGCCACCTGGAAGTTGGCAAGTCTACTGGTCACTTTTTTAAAAAACCATACTATCAAGTGTCCCAAAGATGGTTAAGGGTGTATAAATGGACAGAAAAATAAGACTCTAAGTTATATGTAAACTGTGGAGTTGGTATGTAATGTAACTATAAGAAAATGAAAATAAAATCTTTAAAAAAAAAGTGTCCCCATCCATGGGGCATTCCAGGCAAGAAACAAGAAGAGATGCTTTGCCATTGCCTTCCTCTGGAGAGCAGCCAATCTTCCGTGGCTGAGTCGACTTAACATTCAAATCCTGACACTCTCGAGCTAAACTGGGCTACTCTGACTGCTAGTAGTACTAACCCTGTTAACCATTTCCATATACATATATGCTCACGATGACTAGGTGGAGCTTCTAAGTCCAGAAATCATGTCTCTTTATGCCCGGTCAAAGAATGTACACCACCTTCAAACTGGAGGATTCAAATCCAGCATTCTGCCTCTCGAGACAGATACTGTATTGTAGATGGATGCTGGATCCAGTCCAATTCCTGAATCTGCATATCCACACAAAGTAGACGTCAGCAAACAAATGATGGACTCCCTTTCAAAGACACGCCAACAAAGCTTACCATAAAATTGTCCTTCCTCCCAGAAAAGATATCCTATGACAGGATAGAGAGTTCGGCATTTGAAATGTATAATCACCAGGGCTTTGTTTCCTTGGGAATCTCAAGGGTATACGTTTCCCTAAAACACAATGCCTGACGTTATTTTTGTATGTGTGTCAGAGAGGGGGGAGGGGGGAGGGAGGGAAAAATGCATCCCGCATGAAACTCCGTAGAGATACTTTATTAGCAAAAAAACAAGCCGCTCCATTGTCTCTCAAGCAGACAGGTGCATCGGAACAGAGTTTTTTTCTTATTTTATATATGCGCTTGTGTGTGTGTTTTCTCCCCAGAAAACCTGGATACAAAGAAGACATGATGGGATGTATTCACATGGGTGAATCTGTCCATAAATAACAGTATGTGAAATGTCAAAATGACTTTGAGAACATGAGGCAGTGGCACATGTCGAGAGGTAATTTTTTGTACTAGAATCCATTTGCATTACAAAGAATGGATTTTTAAAAGAAAAAAAAAGATATTAAAACATGCACAAAAATAGATGGGAGGACACTGGATAGATTTACTGAAGCAACTGAGGCAAAGAAGGGGAACAAAAATCAAAAAGTGACATATTGATTACCAATTGTCCAGAAATACCAAAGGAGCAGATGAAAACAACATTTTCTGAAATCAACATAAACTAACATATTTCTGGTTCATTTTGTTCATGCAGCATTGTCAGGATCACTCATCTTCTATGTATCTTTTGGGCTTTTTTAAATTTCAGAAATTTAGGGAAAACGATGGCAGCTAATCTTAATAATCCGGGTTTTCATACTGCTGGTTCCATCATCACGGGAAAACCATCTTATCAATTCCACTGGGTTCATTTGTTTTCCACGGTACGACGAAACTTGAACAGGATGATAGTCTTAAGGTCCAACCCTATCATACTCAGAAAAAAAAAGTCTTAATTTAAATGGGACTGACTACTAAACAAGTGTGCATTATATTGCAAGCATCTCAAATAACTCCCAGCAGTTTTTCTTTGGAACCCTGGAAGTCATTAAGGAACTCACTACAAAACAGGTATCTCAGTTAAAACCAGTCCATAACAATTGATCTTAAGGATAAGTCCGTAAACTCTGCCACTGGACTGAACCCCAAAAAGTTTGGTCAGAGATTTCTTACCAACAATTGACTATACTATGATTCTAAATCCACCCCAAGTTTGGTGGCAGAAAATGCTGCCAGGTTGCAGCTGACTTAAGGCCACCCCGTAGAGATTTCAAGGCAAGAGGTATTCAGAGGTGGTTTGCCATTACTTGCTTCTGTGTAGCAATCCGAGACTTCCCTGATCGTCTCCCATCCAAGTACTAACCAAGGCCGACCCTGATTAGCTTCTGAGATCTGATGAAATTGGATTATCCCTAATTTGAAGAACTCAAATATGCTTTGCCTTGTCATAGGCAACCAGATAGGATTGCCAGCCTCCAAGTGGGGCCTGGGTATCTCCCGCTTTTACAGCTCAACTCCGGCTAACAGAGCTCAGCTCCCCCGGAGAGAATGGCTGCTTAGAAGGGTGTACCATGCTGAGGCCCCTCCCCTCCCCAAACCCTGCCCTCTCCCGGACCCACCCCCAAAGTCTCCAGGTATTTTCCAACCCAGACCTGGCAACCCTACAGCCAGAGCATCTGACAAAAGAGCTTCAGAATATGGAAAAGAGGAATAAGGCTCTTTCTTTTTTGAGCACGGCATGTATAACTGGAAGGGAGAGTGTGCTCTTGCCCAGTGAAGCCAGACTGGACCTCAACTTTTTTTGCTTTGTTTTTGGTGAGCATTCTGAGTACTGCTGGATCCCTTTTTTTAAAAGGAGGAAAAACTAGGCATGTTAAAAAAGAAATAATTACAAACCATTCCATTGTATTTAGATTTTCAGATAAGCCAAACTCTCTGCAATCTCCACAGCTTCCGAAGGCAAATTTCAGAGGCTTACAAATGCTGACCTTAAATATATTTAAAGAAAGACTCAAGTTTTATGACATTTCCAAGAATGCAAGAAGACATCTCTCCTTGACATTACTTACTTTTAGAGGCCAGGGTCTTGCTGCCACTGCTGCTTCAGGCTGCCTATCACAGCAAGCTCAGAAGAAGCAACCAGTTCCAGCCAGAAAGCAAACCATTGCTCCTTGCTCCTCTGACCTGTCTATCACAGCCAGGACTTCCCTAATTGGCGAGAACTAAGGAAGGTGGAACAAGCCTGTTTGCAGCAAACTCCATGTTTTGCCTGGTCTCTGGGGGTCTAGAAATCTAGAAGTTTTATTTAAACCTGGAGGCTGAGATTCTGGATCAGCTAATGGGCCAGACAGGCTACAGTTTGTAGGGTTACCAAGTCCAATCTCCGTAGACTTCCCAAATACTTACCTCATGCCGGCGGGGGACAGATACATCCTGGCAGGATCATCCCCAGGGGAAGGAAAGATGCGCCACATGATGCCATCACCAGGAAGTGATGCTAGGTGATGCTCTGGCAATGCGGCTGGAAACTCAATGGTACCACTTCCTGGCAATGGCATGGTGCATTGCAGGGAGGAATGGTCCGGCTGGGGAGCATGTTTCCCCCACCCGCATGCGGTAAGTACTTGGGAACCCTAAACCTCCATGTGGTGGCTGGAGATCTCCTGGGAATACAACTAATCTCTAGGCAACAGAGATCAGTCCACCTAGGGAAAAATGGCCACATTGGAAGATGGACTCTATAGCAGGGGTGTCGAACTCATTTGTTATGAGGGCCAGATCTGACATAAATGAGACCTTGTTGGGCTGGGCCATGTGGGTCATAAAAGGTAATGCCAGGTAGCAGAGATATAAACTTTATAAAGGACACAGACACTGTAAAGTACTGGGTTCGCCACATGAAGACTCAGACTACGACATGCATTCAGACACGTTTATTGTATTTCACATAACACACACTGCACACCCAGCCCTTGCAAGGGCCAACTTTATATACCCCACCTGGCACTTCCTTAGTCCCATTGGTGGGTTTGAATTTCCCGCCAAGGTCTAATTGGTGGACTCGAGGTGGACTAGGATCCTAGGTCCTATTGTCTTTTTGTCCCAAGCTTCAGACTTAGGTGGCGGACCCCTAGTGGCAGTCCGCGTACACAACAAACACAAAGGGTTTTTTTTTTTTTACTTAAAAACATGCTTAAAACATTAGCACTCTTGCAATATTTTGTTTATTTAACAGTCTGATAACTGACATCTCTTGCTCTGAATTATTGCATCAAAATGTCTGTGCTGTTGCAATCTTGAGTACGCTGTTCAGGTGTGTATCTGTAAGCTGCAGCAGCAGAACTGGAAGAAGAAGCAGGAGACAGCCAGTTCCACTGCCGGCCTGATAGAAGCCCTCCAGGGGGCTGATCCGGCCCCTGGGCCATTTGTTCGACACCCCTGCTCTATAGCTTTGTAGCCCATTGATGTCCCTCCCCTCCCCAAACCCCAACCTCCCAAGGCTCCACCACCAACTGTCTAGATATTTTGTAACCAAAGCTTCCAACCCTACCTCCGGATGCCAGAGATCAATTCCCCTGAGAAAAGGACTGCTTGGAAGTTGTACTCTATGGCGTCCCATCTCGTTGATATCCCTCCCTTCCCCAACGTCCGACCTCCCCAGGATCCACTCCCAAATCACCAGGGATTTTCCATGCCCAGGGTCCAGATGAAACCCAGACAACCGAGCAATATGGCAGACATACCTCAGGAGGTCTTTCTAGGTATATGTAGCCTTTAGTAAGTCTGGCAATTGGCTGTAAATGATCTTGTTGTTTGGTGTAGTGGTTAGGAATGTGGACTCTAATCTGGGAGAACTGGGTGTGATTCCCCACTCCTCCTCCATGTGCAGCTGCTGGTGTGACCTTGGGTCAGTCATAAGTTCTTTCAGAGTTGTTCTCTCAAGGGCAGCGCTCTCTCAGCCCCACTTACCACACAGGGTGTCCGTTGTGGGCAGGGGAAGGGAAAGGTGATTGCTAGCTGCTCTGAGACTCCTTCAGTAGTGAAGGGCGGGATGTAAATCCAATCTCCTTCTCTTCCTCCTCCGAATTGCCCCCCACCCACCCACTCCAGTCTCAAAATCTGCGATCTGAGTCCCCTTTTGCAAAATCACAATGAAAATGGATTACATTGTGGGGTTGCTGTAATGATTACTCTAGCTGTGTTTTAAATTTAGGCATAGGAGATGGGCGGGGGACGGGGGGACGGGACCTGTCTCACTTTTTACTTAGTTGTTAGGAAAGTCAAAGAGTGGGGAAAGTGCTAATGAAAGCCTAGTATTTATTAATGTTTAACAAGCAGGATGGGGGTTACATAGCAAAATGGGACAAAGCAATGATTGCCTTACTACATCCCTCCCTGGAGACTGGGGTAGTCCTCTTGAGATGTTGCTCCGTGTGTTATATTGTGACAAGGTGTGAATTTGGTGATGTTCCCTTATTGAACTGTTTAGTTATTTTCCCCTATTCCCTTAGGTGAAAAGCATGTTCTGTAGTTTAGTTGCACTTTCCCCTATTGACTGGTGGCTGATTTGTGTTTCTAGCAGAGGCCTGGAAAGGCCCTGCTTTGTTCTAATAAACCTGCAATTGTTCTGGCATGGTGTGCCTGTGGAATTATTACACCATGGAGATAATTTCTGGTCCCACATTGCAGCAGTTCCCCACCAACCAGCAAGATCCCAAAACCCCGAGCCTTGCCTAGCTTTTTAAAAGTTGCTGCATCCTTACTGCATGTAGGTTCCAGCAGCTTGTCAAACTCAGCTTAGTTTGCCATAGTTATGGGGGGGGAGAGAAATTCCTGTGAGGGGGTGAATGGCTGTGTGTGAATGGCACTAACACTTCCTTAAGATACCTTCCTCCTAGAGGGACGTCCTTGAGACCGAAGCTGTGCCAGTTTGCTATTGTAGATAATGGGATCATATATTCCCAGGTGTGTATGTGTGGGTTGTGCACGCAAGAGCTAGGTAGAATGGATGCAAAGTATGACTGGTTGTTCTGATGGAAGGGGGCTTTTGGACTGTCTATATTTTTGAACTTTCCTGCCAGAACCTCAGTTCTGACACGGTACTGCTCTAGCCTGGATCATGCTGATATCTCAATAAACAAATCACTGCTGAATAGAATGTTGTTGGGAGTCTCTTGAACAGGAATCTGACAAAGTGCCAGAACTCCCTTTCTCCCTTTGACCGTTGCACTACCAAGATGATGGCTGATGAAGGCGAAGGCACTGGGATGGGCACCGGATCTGAAATGGAACTCCTGGGCCCAGCCCTGACAAGAAATATGAGAAGCTGGCTGGCCCCAAACCTAAGAAGCACACGGTGTACTGGGACATGCGGGCTAAGCCCAAGGACCACAATACTGGCCACAACCGGTGGGATGACCCTGCATGGCTCGTGAACACCCCTGGGTTCAGAGGCATGAAGGCGTATGGAGACCAGCTAGATTCAAGTCCAGTAACACTTTAGAGACCAATGGGGAGGGGCCATGGCTCAGAGGGGGTGTGTGGCTCAGAGGTCAATCCTCTGCTTGGTGTGCAGAAGAGCCCAGGTTCGATCCATGTCATCTTCAGCTAAAAGGACCAGGTAGGAGGTGATGTGAGAGGCCTCCGCCTGAGACCCTGGAGAACTTTTGCCAGTCTGAGGAGACAACACTGATCTCAATGGAATGAGAGTCTGAATCAGCTTCAGGCAGCTTCAGGTGTGTTCAAGATTTTCCAGGTACAAGCCTTTGCCTGTGAGTAGCATCCGATGAAACTGGTGAGACTCTTACTGCCACCAGATTAATTTATACACCGAGAAGCTACAGAGATTGCGACAGACAGCAACATGCAGTGACCGATCGGATCGTCAGTGGCACACAGGAAAGCCTGCATCAGAGGGAGGAAGGAATCCATTGTCCTGGAAAAAAGTTCACATCAAGTGCCACTGAAATATTTAAAATGCAGTGATTAGAGCCCAGTTATATTATTACGCACAGGGCTCCTTTTGTAGCAGGAACTCTTTTGCATATTAGGCGACACACCACTAATGTAGCCAATCCTCCAAGAGCTTACAGTGGCCCCTGTAAGAAGAGCTCTGTAAACTCTTGGAGGATTGGCTACATTAGGGGTGTGTTGCCTAATATGCAAAGGAGTTCCTGCTGCAAAAAGAGCCCTGATTACATACATTGGATATTAAGAAATTGAAGATATACTATGCTTACAGTTGGCCAAAGGCCCCTCTGAGGAACATTCCTTCAGCCTTATCCATTTGTTCGCAGGTTCACATTCTATGATAAAGTGGAGTGCATAAAAGCAAGGTGGAGAAGCTCAGAGGGTCTTGAATGCTCCCTCTGTAATCGCCTCTTGTCTCATTGCAGGAAGTTTCTGAGACGACCGAGGAGGTTTTTCTTCAAACACCGTAACCGAACCTAATATAATAAGTGAGAGGTTTGTATTGTTTATAACTCCAAATTCCTTTTGCCTTTGTTAATTCCTGTCAGTGCTTTGGTCTTATTATAATTTCAGACTCCTTTTGTGAATTCTGCTACTAATGATAGGCCAATATGGAATTATGTTACCTGCTGTCAGACTGAGTTTTATAATAGGGATTCAGAAATGCCTGTTAGGTATGTGGTCGAAGCACTTAAATGTCTGAAATTAGTACTCTTAATCTGACATTGTCAATGGATTAGATCCTTAAGTATTCAAGGTGCTGCCCACTAATTCTCAACATATACCTTTAAGCTACAGGAAGCTGATTTCAATACAATATTCCCTCACATTTTTCACCCACTGAGAATATTCATTCTATTAAAGCTTACACGTCCCTGGTGTTCTATAGATGGACCCCCCTCCCATACATCAGGCCTGCACGTTCCTGAATTTCGAAGATTATCATAAAATACCTGTCTGACAGTTGTGTTTTAAGGCAGCTTTTTTGAGAAGGAAAGATCAGCTTCCTATATGGTGTGATATCTCCTCAGCAGGCGGGTATGATGAAGAAGAAGAGTTTGGATTTATACCCCGCCCTTCACTGCCCAAAGGCGAGCGGCTTACAAACTCCTTTCCCTTCCCCTCCCCACAACAGACACCCTGTGAGGTAGGTGGGGCTGAGAGAACTCTGACACAAACTGTCCTTGACAGAACAGCTGTGCCAGAGCTTGTGACTGGCCCAAGGTCACATCAGCAGCTGCAAGTGGAAGAGTGGGGAATCAAACCCAGTTCTCCCAGATAAGAGTCCGCACACTTAACCACTACACCAGTAATCTGTAGGAGAACTGTTGTGTATTGAAAAGTGAATCAGGGCTATACATTGCCATGAAAAGCTTGAGTCTGAATGTGGCTCTTCAGATGTCGCATTACCATTGGCTGGTTTCTGCAAAACCATTTGTAAATACCCAATCACTGAGTGATATTGTTGCAAAGAGGGAACGGTCCTGATTGGCCTTTATCCCTGCAATGTTATTGGTCATTAAAATGTTGTGGGTGTGGCTTTGACAGCCCGGGAGAGTTTAAAAGAAGGAGCTGTGCTCCCCTTGTTTGTCGTGTGTTCCTGACTTACAGTTGCCGTTAAATAAAGCTGAAATCACTTGTTGAGCTTATCCTGTTGTTGAGTCTCATACTTAGCAAGAACTCTTCTCAAATGGTGTTCCAAGAAACAGAAGTCAACAAGATCCACTTAAGGGTAGTTTGTACTGTTTCCCATGCAATGTGCAAGAGAAATAGAATGCTGGAGTCTTTCTAAACAAATTTCGAGTCCAGTGGCACCACTGAGACCAACAAAGTTTAATTCTAAGTATAAGCTTTTATGTGCATGGGGACAAAGTTTGAGTCCACTGGCACCTTCAAGGCTAACAAAGTTTAAGGCTGGGCATCAGTTTTTGTGTGCGTGCTCAAAAGTGTCTGAAAGGTTCCCTCACTGGACTCAAACTTTGTTCTGTTGCTTCAGACCAAGACCGGAGTATTTTAGAGTGCGCTTTTAGCTGATGCAGGACTGCAGTGAAACAGAACAGGACTTCACAGTGCCCTGGGCAAAGCGAACATGATCCTTAGACTATGCCCCAGAATCCTCTGCAACTCACAAAGGGTTCCATAGCAGATATTCAGGGGTTTCTCAGAAGACGGATAGGGAAAATATGCTCTCAGGACTGAACACTTCTGTACAGGAACAAGAATCAAAATAATAAGGGTGTGTGTGTGTGTGTGTGTGTGTGTGTGTGTGAAGGAACTAGGTTTTGTTAATTGCTTCTGAACTATGCATAGGGTAAAATTAGAGACAAATGCAGAGACTCCTACTAATGGATCTCAATAGAAGAAAACAAGAGTTTCCAAAACAGCAGAATATTTCTTCAAATCCCCAAATTACCACCAAGCTTCAGCTCAAGTTTAATTCAAAGAGAATCTGAAGGATTTTAGATTTTGTAGTTTTGATAAGACAGATCAGAGTTCTCTTGGGGATTTGGACCATTCCTATTTTGTGTCCCATAAACTAGGAGTCAACAAGTTCCAGGGAGGGACAGATGCAAATTAGTCCATCCTGCCAGCTGGCTAGTTGCCAGCTCAGAGGTACTGGTGTGTAAGGACAAAATGACAGCCCAGTTTGGCAGGGGAGGATGGAACCTGGTCTACTTCCCGCCTTCAAATCTGTGCCCCTAAAAATTAGCTCTAATAAATGATGAAGCATAAATGATAAAAATGTATTATTTGTTGGTGTACATATTAATTTATATTTTAGAACTGCAAAAACGTAGTTAAAAATTCAACATCATCAGCGTTATAAAATCAACATTCACAATCTTGTAGCATCCTGGTACAAAAACTGTGTCTATCCTGAATCCATTTTGTTCTTACCCTTTCTTCATCCACTTGACCTTCTTTATCGAGGAGGAGTCATTAAAAATAGTCAGAGTTTGCAAGATGTGAAATCTTTCTTGATGTATTATATAAAGACATTTGCAAAGACATTTGGTAATCTTTTTCTTAATAATAACTTGCCTTATTATACTTCATTTAACAGATTCTGCAGCTTTTCATTATGGTTTTCACCACCTTTTTGCAGCTTTTCACAACTACCCTTTTTTACAAAATTGTATAAGCAAATGACCATAGCATACAATGGAAGCATTAATAGCCACAAATGACAGAACTGCAGTGACTTTAATACCTTGAAGCAGGGCTCTTTTTGTAGCAGGAACTCCTTTGCATATTAGGCAACACACCCCTAATGTAGCCAATCCTCCAGGAGCTTACAGTAGCCGCTGTAAGAAGAACTCTGTAAGCTCTTGGAGGACTGGCTACATTAGGGGTGTGTCACCTAATATGCAAAGGAGTTCCTGCTACAAAAAGAGCCCTGCCTTGAAGATTTACCAAATGAATTGCCCCATCACCTCTCACCTCTGTGTGTGACACTATTTATTTAAAAATCATCCTAATTATGACTTGACATTCCCGTTGTAAATATTAGGGATGTGGTAAACTTGCCTTTCTACATTTCTAGTGAGTGGTGATTTCTACATTTCTAGTGCGTGGTCTCAGATATCCACTAATATTCTTCAGACAACCCAGCTGTGTACACCTATGTGCATGCTGGTCCCAAGATCAGATAAATGGGGAGGGTTGGAGAAAGAACTGATAACCTAATCCAGAAAAATCCACCAAGAAGATTCTATGGAAAGGCTCTCAAAAGTATCAGGCATGGTGTCCAGTAGCAGGACCCCCAGGCCAAAAGATACCCAACAAGTTACTGGGGAACAGCAAAGATCCCTAGCTAGTAGCCATGGTATTAATGGCATGCCTGGGACAAATTCAGCAGGAATCCCAGCTGCTGATACAGCCAGAGATGAAAGCAAGAGTCTGTGCTGTACAGAGACACACAGAATAGCAACATGGAATGTCAGAGGAATGAAGGCAAATTGGATATTGTCAAACAAGAAATGATAAGGTTGAAAATTGACCTCCTTGACATCAGTGAGCTACACTGGACAGACAATGGCTATTTCCAATCTGAGGATTTTACTGTCTGCTATTCAGGACATGCCACCAAGAAAACAAATAAGAAATTTGCTTGTGCAGTGGAAGGCTTCTCAGCAGTCAATGATCAAATTATGACCATCTGAATTTGCCCTCAACATCACACTTGTCCAATTCTATGCCCCAACAATCAATGCAACAGAACTCAACATAGAGGGTCACTATGCCGTCATCCAAGAAACTCTGAAAACAGTGCCCAAAAAAGACATTGTATACATATTGGGAGATTTCAGTGCAAAAGTTGGCACCCAAGTGGAGACAGGCATCATGGGTAGATTTGGACTTGGGGAAAGGAACGATGCAGGTGATCATTTGGTACAATTTTACCAAGAAAACCACTTTTGAATCATGAATACTTGGTTCAAACAGCACAAACATCACTTATACACTTGGACCTCTCTAAACAAACTACACTGTAATCAGATTGACAATATTCTATGCAATCATAGATGGATATCCAGGCACTGACTGTGGTTCAGACCATGAACTGTTGGTGGCTAAGATCAGAGTCAAACTATTCAACATCAAAAGGACAGCACCACTAAAAAAGTTTGATGTCATGACCCTCCCCCCACAGACACACCACTGAGGTAAAAAAATAGGTTTGAACAGCTGGACACGGCTGAGAAAACACCTGGCAAACTGTGGCAGAAAATTCCTTTGACAACCGTCAAAATAGTAGCTGAACGTATACCATACAAGAAGCCCAAGAAGAAGTGCAAGTGGCTCTCAGACAGAACCATAAAAATAGCAAAGTAAAGAAAAGCAGCCAAAGCAGCAGGAAAATGGGAAGAAGCAAGAAGACGGGATGCAGATTTCCAGAGGGCAGCAAGGAAAGAGAATGAAGTTCCGTGGGACGAACATCGCAAACAGCTAGAAGAGGACTGCATAAAGGACCACATCAAGCTCGCACTTATGCAAGTCAAAAAGATTCGAACACCACTCACTGCCCACAAAGACATTATCAAAAGCAAGCAAGGGAAAGAACTGTCCAGCTGTTAAGATGTAAAAAACAGATGGCGAGAATACACAGAAGAGTTGTACACTAGTAGCAAAGAAGCCCAGCCTCGGGATACCAAGGAAAGGGATGCTGAGAAAGAACCAGCCATCCTTGATTAAGAGATCATGTGGGCAATGAGCCAACTACCAAACAACAAGGCTCCAGGTGTTGACATCATCTTCACAGAATTGCTGAGGCCTGTACCACCTGCAATCGGCAGAGCCCCGTGTCAGAAAATCTGAGAGACCAACACAGGGCCAAGGGACTGGAAATGCTCAGTGTTCATTCCATTACCCCCCCAAAAAAGAGACTCCAAAGACTGTTCCAGTTATCGCACAATCACTCTCATCCCTCACAATAGCAAAATTTTGCTTAAAATTATGCAACAACACTTGGCACCAAACAATGGAAAGGAATTACCAAATGTCCAAGCCAATTTCTGTAGGAGGCATAGCACTTGCAACCATATAGCAAATCTGTGTTAGATCATGGAGAAATCTCATGAGTATCAAAAGATTATCTATTTATGCTTCATTGATTACAAGAAAGCCATTATCTATTTATGCTTCATCGATTACAAGACATATGCTGATCATGACAAACTATGGAGAGCCCTACAAGACCTGGAGGTGTCACCACATCTGGTTAAGTTGATACAATCATTGTACACAAACCAGGAAGCCACTGTGTGTACACCATATGGAGATACTGATCGGTTCAAGATAGAGAAAAGAGTACAACAGGGTTGTATTCTTTCACCTTTCCTATTCAACATGTATGCTTGGATTGGTTAGCAGCAAAAGGAAAACCAGGCTGCCAAAGAACACAGTGGCTAGACACCATAAAAGTTGACATCAGCCTGAGCATGGAACGACTCAAAGAAACAGTACAAGACTGAAAAATGTGGAGAGATCTGTCCCATAGAATCACCAAGAGTTGGACATGACTGAATGGCTAACAACAATGACATTCTTCAGACAGTCTTGTATACCTTTAATTATAGAAGCTGTAGACTAAATACGAAAGATTATCACCTGATTTTTTTAAAGAAAATAGCGATTGGTGGGCACCCTTTCTTGCAGCCTTGTTTACCTTCATCGACTCCTCAGGTCTTATTCCCTCAGAATGGAGCACAGCACTAATAGTCTCCATATTTAAAACAGGGGAAAGGGATGGGCCCACAAACTATTGGCCTATTAGTTTATTAAATAAATGCAGCAAGCTATATGCCAGATGCCTTCTAGAAAAGTTTGTGTCTTAGCTGCATCAAGAAAATGTGATCACAATAGAGCAAGGGGTTCAGAGAGCATAGCTCCACTTTGGACCATTGCCTTATAATTCAACATCTCATTGAAAAATATGCTTCAAAAGGCCCAACCTCATTATTTGCTGCTTTTGTCGATCTGAAGGCAGCCTTTGATTCCATCTCAAGAATGAAATTATGGGCCAACTTAGAATCCTCTTCAATAGATAAGGAAGTTGTTCACACTGTTGCGTGCTCTGCATGACAACACTCAATTGAGGGTTAGGCTAAATAGGAAGGGAAATCTATTGGACTCTATCAATAGGGGAGTTAGGCAAGGTTGTTTACTGGCTCCTCTTTTGTTCATTTTTTACATCAATGACATTGTAAGTCATTTGGATTCACTTAGCTTACACCCCTCAAAATTACAACAACACCACGTTTCTATCCTTTCCTATGCAGACGTTACCATCCTTCTAGCTAGAACACCTGTTGGCCTTAGAAGAGCCCTCATTCCCTTGAGCAAGTCTCTGGCTTTAAGTATTTAGGCATGGTCCTCCAATGTACAAGGGCCAAAAAAGCTCATTTACAACATGTGGCATCTCAAGGTGAAAGAACTGCAAATGTCATTCTTAAATTCTATCATACAAAGGGGGCACATTACGTTCCAGCTGCCCCAAAACTCTTTCAGGCAAAGGCAGTTGCACAAATGCTTTATGGTACCTTCATTGGTCCTTCAGCCTCTAGCTTCACTCCCCTTGAGAGGGTCCAGTCCAGATTTCTCAGAGCAGTCCTACAGGTCCCGAGATGTGTGCTGAATGTATTATTACGATTAGAAATGGGCACTTTGAAAATGGAAGCCAAAATTAATCTGAGTTCACTTCAGTATTGGCTTAAAATAACTTTTCAGCCAATGGGGCTAATTCTTTTGCTCCTGTTGGACAATTTTCAATCTAAATGGCTAAAATCAGTTCATAACAAACTACATGTATTTGGTTTCACTCCCCAAGTGGTTTTGGCCATGCACTGGGACCAGGCAAAGTTAGCTCTCAAACAGAGAATAATGGACATGGAGAGGCAGGCAGATCTTGGTAAATATCTCAACTTTAGAGTGCCTGAGCGAATCAGATACCGCCTGGTCCCTATGAACTACTTATCACATTTAGATACCTATAAGTTTAGGAAAGCCTTTACACTAGCCAGATGTGAGGGTCTCCCCTCCGCAGTGCTTGAGGGTAGATATAGAAGGGTCCTATTTGACCCCAGAGACTCCGTCAGTGTGATTCTGGGGAGGAAGAAACCATCGAACATATGATGTTTAGATGCAAGTGGTATAATAAGGTCCGAGATAAATATATCACAACTTTTGTAAAAGAAACATCTGGCCAGATGGACTGGGAGCACTTTAACTGACTGTTATCTGATGAAAATTGGATTATTACTGAATCTGTGGCTAAATTTTGGGCAGCATGCTATTGCATTAGAAATGTACGGCTAAATTTATAAAACTGTTTTTGCCTTTTATATTTCTTATTGAATTTGTCATACGTTTTTATAGTTTTTTATATATATATATATATATATATTGCATTTTACCCAGATATTTTATAATTCTGTATCCAAACATGTCTTGGTTAATGTTTGGCATGATGCCATAATAAACATACTACTAGTACGATGTGAAAGCCAGCGCTGTGCAGTGGTTAAGAGTGTCGGACTAAAATTTGAGTGACCCAGGTTCAAATCCCCACTCTGCCACAGAAGCTCACTGGGCCAGTCACAAACTCTCAGCCTCACCTGCCTCACAGGGTTGTTGTTTGGGTCTTTGTTAGGGATAAAGGTAGGGTATAAAAATGAAGTACAGTAAATAAGCAGCATAAATATCTGAATGTACCAACCAGATGCCACCCTTTGGATGAGCATTTCCACACTTATAGTGCAGATCTCAGCAGAGCTTCTCCTTCAAAGCCCATCGACTTCCATGGATTTAGAAGGGTGTGACTCTGCTTTTAGTTGCACTTTACCTCATCCCCAGTTTGTGCAAGAGCTGCTGTGGATAGAATCAAAGAAAAGATCAGTTTAGATCATTTTACAAAAGGGCTGCTAGCCTCCAGGTGGGGGATCCCCTGGAATTACAGTACAGACTACAGAGATCAGTTCCCCGGGAGAAAATGGCTGCCCTCCCCAGGTTTCCCCCAAATCTCCAGGAGTTTCCCAACCTGGATCTGGCAACCCTACCCCTTCCCCATCAGTGGCTGGTGGTGGTGGTGGTGGTGAGGAGGCTAGAGACTTTATTTTACTCACTAGTGAAACTGCAGTATCCACACTGGCAATGGAACCTGCCAGATTACAGTGACATCTCTAGTAAATATCCCTTACTTTGCCTCCAGCTATGTCGTTTAGTTGATCACGCATGCAGATGTCAACACTGGGTGAGGACTGGCATATGTAAAATGGTTGTCACACTTCAAATGCCACAGGCAGAAGTTGCCGATCCATAATCCCAAATGCAGTCTTATTCAATAGGAGTATTTCACATGTTCATCTATGAGGCATCGAGTGCTGAATACCCAAGTGGAATCAGCCCACAGTGTAGTTGGAGAGAGAAAGAGCGAGCGAGGCAAAGATGTGGACCCATAAAGTCCTTTCAAATAGCTTTCCAGGTTTGAGTCCAGTAAGATTAACAAAGTTTAATTCTGGGTGTAAGCTTTTCATGTGCATGCACATGTAATCAGTATCTGATGAAGTGTGCATGCTGTCAGGTAGCCCTGTCATGGGTATGGTATGCAGAGGGAGTACTCCGGTCTCCCATCTTCTGAACTTTCACTCACTGTCTCTTATCAGGTCTTCGACCTTGCCTCTCCAGCCGCTGGAGTCTCGGCTGGGAACCAAATGGTTTCTAGGTTGTTTTGCTTGCTTGCCTGCTGCTTTGCCTGCACGCGTGAATGTTATTCATTGGCTTCTGCTATATGGGGGGGATGCGTGAATGTAGTATATCTTAACAGGCCCTGCTGTATGTAGCCATTACAGACACAAGCTGTACATGTGTCTTTAGTTCTGATTCACCATTAAACATTGTCTTCAGAAGAAGCCCTGTGTTGCGTGAGCTGACTGACACATGCCCATGGAAGCTTATACCCCAAATAAAAACAATGTTGGTCTTAAAGGTGCCCCGGACTCAAAATTTTGTTCTCTTGCTTCAGACCAACACAGCTACCTGCTAAATCTATTTCCAGGGATGTATAAGTCATAAATAACATTGAGGTCTGTAATGGAATAATAGTTGGTCCACATTTCAGAAAAAGACAAAAATTAGCAGGCACATACTATACAAAGAAAAGGAGGAAAAGGATGATGTAAATAGGGTTGCCAAATATGGGAAGGGAAATTCCTGGAGATCTGGGGTCAGAGCCTGAAAAGGGCAGGGTTTGGGGAGGGCAGGCGCCTCTGCAGGGTATAATATCATTGAGTTCACCCTCCAAAGCAGCCACTTTTACCAGGAGAACTGAGATCCGTCATCTGGAGGTCAGTTCAAATTCTGGGAGATCTCCAATTCTTGCCTGGAGCAGGCCCATAGCTAACGTAGGGGCCATGGGGCCTGCCCCCCCTGTTTTTGCGGGCCCTTACCCCAATCCTCCCCTCCCCCTCCCTCCCTCCGGCCCCCTCATCCCCTGATTGATCTGAGCCGGCATCTCCCTGTTTGAGCTCACCTGTGATGAGCTGAGTCTCTTTAGGACCCAGCAGCAACTGCTGGTTGACTAATACACATTGGTCGGATTGCAGCAGTTAGCTCCTCCTGTTGGATTTTCTGCACCAGGCTTCTGAAAAGATCATCGGCTCAGGGAAGGAGTGAGGGAGGAAGCTTGATCCCTGCTCTCCTGTCTGATCACACACTGATGGACTGAGCCCACAGCTTCAAAGGGAGGTGTGATCATGCAAGTGTGGGTCAAATTCCTCCAGAGGAAATAGCCTCACTTCCCCCCCACATTTTATCTGGCACATGTGACTGCACCCTATGATAACAAAATGATCTGCCTGTTTATCCATTCATCCATCTGTCCATCTGTGGCAGACCTAGGGTTGCCAACCTCCACGGGGTGGCTAGGGAACTGATCTTAAGGTGACAGAGATCAGTTCACCTGGAGAAATGTCTGCTGTGAAAGATCAATGCTATGACATTATATCTCATTGAAGTCCTTCCCTTTCCCAAACCCGACCCCTCCAAGGCTCCACCCCCCAAATCTCCAAGTATTTCCCAATCCAGAGCTGGCAACCCTAGGCAGACCTAACTAGGGATGGGCATGAACCACAGTTTTGCATTTTAGTTCATGGTTTATGTCTGAACCATGAACCAAACCATGAACTGCCAGTTCGTGAACTGAACTGGTTCAAACCAGTTTGTGAGCCAATTGAAGTTTAAACTACTGCTTTCTACTCACAGTGAAAAGTGAGCAGAAAGCAGGGGATGAAATGGTGTGACGAGCATCAAGTGAAATGGCTGGGAAAGCCAGTTAAACCCCTATTGTCTGCTCTTCATGAACCGCCACAACCCACCATGAATGGCATCAAAATTTGTAGAAGTGCATGGCAGCTCTTCAGTTCATGAACATCTCTTCATGAACCACAAACGGACCAAAATTTGTGATGAACTTTAATTTGTGAGCCAATTCATGCCCATTAATTCTGTTTTGGTAGTGGCACTCTCCTAAACATTCCACATGCTCCCAAATCAGTTGGCTTTCTGATCTGTCACTCAGAAGCTGTCCCTATCCACTGGCAGCGTTGCCTGAGTCTCACCTCCAATACTCTAAATAGTTTGCTGTTCCTCTCCCCCCCAGTAGCCAGTCGGAACACAGAGGTCATTTGCATATGCCTGATTGGCCTTTGCCTCTAACATTCTAAACAGTTTGTTGTTGCTGTTGGGAGTCATTGAATGTGTCTGGAGGTAAAATACATATCCCAATCTTCCCTTAAATGGTCACTGGAGTTCACAATCTCCTTGTGGGGCCTGGAGATCTCCCAGAAATCATTGCATTCCCCAGTCACAGCACATCATTTCCCCTACAGAAAATTTCCCAACTATTACAATGGCTGCTTTGGGCAATGGACTCTATGGAATTATACCCTGCTGAAGTCCCTCTGCACCCCTAACCCTGTGCTCCCCAGGCTCTACCCCAGGCTACAGGCCAGTATGGGAGAAGAAAGACCTTATAGGACAGGGGGGGAAATATTTATTATTTTATGAACAGGATTTTTTATCTCACCTTCTGACCTTCTGGACCCCAAGGCAGCCAACAAATTAAAACATACAAATTACACTATCAACTTAAAAGCTATTAAAACCAGCACACAAATACATCATTAAAGTGAGTTAAACCCAAAGTTTAAAATGAGTACACAAATTTAAGGCAACAGTTAAAACATCACAGAGGGACTGATGAGCCAAACAAAAAAAGTCTTAACCTGCAGGCACACAGGAAGCATCTTTTACACAAAGAACCCGAAGTCCAATATAATGAGGACTTGGGAAGGAAATATAAGGAACAGCTAATAGGGTTGCTGAGGGTGAAAGAGGAGAAGGCTTGAAACGCAACATAAAAAACAAACTAAGATCACGGCATCTGGCCCCATCACTCCTTGGCAAATAGAAGGGGGATTCATAGAAGCAGTGACACGTTCCAGGGATCCCACATCATTGCAGATGGTGACTGCAGCCATGAAATTAAAAGGCACCTGCTCCTTGGGAGGAAAACGATGGCAAACCTAGACAGCATAATAACAAGTAGAGAGTCTATATAGTCAAAGCGATGATATTCCCAGTAGTAATGTATGGCTGTGAGAGTTGGACTATAAGGAAGGCCAAGCGCTGAAGAATAGATGCTTTTGAATTATGGTACTGGAGAAGATGCTTAAGAGTCCTTTGGACTGCAAGATCAAATCAGTTAATACTAAGAGACTGTTCCTGAAAGGCCAGATACTGAAGCTGAAGCTCAAATACTTTGGCCACCAAATGAGAAGGGAGCCCTCACTGGACAAGACCCTGATGCTGGGAAAGACTGAAGGTAAAAGAAGAAGGGGATGCCAAAGGATGAGATGGACAGACAGTGTTATCGATGCAACAAACATGAAATTATGAAAACTCTGGAGCATGACAGAAGACAGGAGGGCCTGGTGTGTTGTGGTCCATGGGATCGTGAAGAGTCAGACTCGACTGTGTGAGTGAACAACAATAACAACAGGGTTGCCAGGTCCCTACCTGGCATCCACTGGTGAGAAGGCTGTGTGTCCGGGAGCCTTGCACATGTGCATAGTGCACGTGCTGCGATGACATCACCCAGAAGTAATGTAATAACACCGGGCATGTCGTTGAGGGATGCTTTAGTGTTCAGGCTTAAAACTCCATGATACCACAGAGTTTTAAGCCCAAATACTAGATCATCCCCCAATGACGTGCCTGGCACAATGACATCACCTCCGGGTGACGTCATCACGCCGGGCACATCGGCCCGATTCAGGCACTTTGGTTCCCCCCAGTGGCCAGATCTGGACCAATTGGTTGTGGGCCCTTAGAACAGTCAAACCCTGCCCCCCCGGGGGGTCCTGGCAGCCCTACCAGCTAAAGGCAAGTGGACTTTAAAAATGAGGCCTGAAAGTCTTGTTGTTTGGTTAGTTTCTATTCATTTCCTAACAATGACTTCAAAAATGTTAACACAGCATAAAAGACAACACAAGAACAGATCTAATGAGTCCAGTATAATTCAAAGCATGTAGCAATAAGTGCAAGCAAGGTTTTGTCAGCCTCCAGGTGGGGCCTGCTGATCTCCTGGAATTGCAACAGATTTCCTGATTACAGGGATCAGTTCCCCGGAGAAAGAATTGGCCGCTCTAGAGGGGGACTCTATGGTGTTAGGGTCCCTTCCCAAACCCTGCTCTCCCCAGGCTCCACTTCCAAATGTCCAGGAATTTCTGAGACAGGAGCTGGCAACCTTTGTGCTTCCACAATGACAAACAGGAATGATATGTCTGAGTGACTTTGCACAAAGAACAGAATTCTGGACAGATATCAAAGGTTGAAAAATGACAATGAGGAAAATCAGAAAGCAAAGACTTCCGATAATTGAAACACACAAGAAGTAATTAAAGAATGAGCTAACACGTTCTGAAATAGAATAAAAAAGAAAAGAACATCTTACCCTCCTTCCCAGATCGTTCCATAGAACATTGCCTAGGGAACATGTGTGAAAAGTCGAATGTACAAGTTTGTTACGGCAATAATATAATTTGAGTTTATTCCTCTACTGAAGTGCAGAAGTGCAGAGAGGTTGTTTTGATATCACAAAATCAATTTTGAGCTTCTGCTGTGAAAAACTACCTCTTTCTGCTTTGCTAGTACTTGTGAATTTGATTTATTGTGAAATTGTGCCATTTCACAGCAAAGCAGCTTTCGGGTGTGTATGAAATGGCACAATTCCAGATCCAAAAACTGCCTTTCATTTGTATGGAAACCAGCAAAACATTTGAAGTGAGACCAATAGAGTAGATTTATTTTATTTTGCTTTTGCTAGCAACAAGCATTTTCCCCCAAACTCCTTTTCTCAAACACCAGGAGGATGGATAATACCAAATGTCCCCCTTTTGCCACTTGTTTTAGAAGTATGTTTTGTAATGGTTGTTATAAAACTATTTCTCACTTTCAAAGTTGATTTGGCCACACGCCCATCAGGGTGGGGAATGATGGAGGAGGGTGGAAACACGATTGTCCTCTGCCAACTCTGGCCTGGGAAATTCCTGGAGATTTTGGAACGGTGCCTGTGGAGAGGGGGATTTGGGGAGGGATTCCATCCGTGAAGCTGCCACTTCCTTCAGGGGAGCTGGACTCTCTAGGCTAGATAGCTACTGCAATTCCTGGAGAACTCCAGGCCACACCTGGAGGCTGGTGCTCCTTGTGGGTGACATTATAGTTCTCAAAGAAGTAGTAGAGAGACACAGGGCTAGGGCTGCCAGCCTCCAATTGGGGCCTGGGAATCCCCCGTTTTTACAACCGACCTCCAGCTGACAGAGCTCAGCTCCCCTGGAGAAAATGGCTACTTTGAAGGTTGGACTCCATGGCACGGTACCCTGCTGCAGCCTCTCCCCTCCCCAAACCCCACCCTCTCCTGGACCCACCCCCAAAATCCCCAGGTATTTTCCAACCCAGACCTGGCAACCCTACACAGGGCATAACGTGAGAAGAGATCTATGACTGGATCTCCTTATCTTTGAATTGCACGTGGGAAAGGTTCCTCGCCTTTCCTGTCCAAATCCCCCCCCCCACAAACATGTTTTTTTAAAAATAAATGAAATTAAAACCAGTGGAGTTTATGTACGGAGACTTTTCAGCTCCCCCGTCTAATGTCAGCTGCCAAATCCTCCCCCACAGGAAAGGAGGGCCTCCAGAATGGCTCCCCATGAAGCAAGAGCTGCAAGTAAAAGCATCGCACCTCCCCTACCCATGGGAGTACGGAAGCGCGGCAGGGTTGCCCCCTCTGGGTTCTGAAATACTTGGAGATTGGAGGGGAGAGCCCGGAAGAGTGGGGCTTAGGGAGGGGACGGGACTTGGTGGGGGACGAGGCCAGGCAGCCCACCTTCCAAAGCAGCCATTTTCTCCAGGAGAAGTGGAATAAATGTCTTAAGTGAATGAATAAATATGAAATAAGTGATTTATGTAGCCTGGAGATTATTTGGAATTTCAGGAGATCCCCACCCCCACCTGGAGGTGGGCCACCCTGGGAAACACTTGTAGGGTGCCAGCCTCCATGTCGGATCTGGGGATGTCATAAGGTTGCCAGTTCCAATTTGGGAAATACTGGGAGATTTTTGGGGGGTGGAGCCTGAAGAGGGTGGGGTTTGGGGAGGGACTTATTTATTTATTTAACTATCACATTTGTACCCCACCCTCCCCACAATGCAGGATCAGGGCAACTTCAATAGTGTACAATAATGCCACAAAGCCCGCCTTCCAAAGCAGCCATTTTCTCCAGGGACACCAATCTCTTTCGCCTGGAGATCTGTTGTAATCCCAGGCATTCTCCAGCTACCACCTGGAGGCTAGCGACCCTAGGATGTCCCAGAATTAGAATTTATCTCCAGATTACAGAGATCAGTTCCCCTGGAGAAAATGACCTCCCCTCCCCCCCCAATCGCCTGGAATTTCCCAACCCAGAATCAACAGCCCTTCGACTCACCTGTGAAATAGTAATCAGAATACCAGCTCTAACTTGTTGGTAAATTGCCTAACTGTGGGTTAAACTTTCTGGCATTTAGCTAAGGCCAGTGGCACGAAGCTGTGAGAAATGTGCATGCTGTAGATGGATCAAGAAAAGCATTTGTATTTGGTTTATTTGGGCAGAGCCAGGCCAAGTCTAGCAGATTATTGGCAGAGCCTGGCAAAATTTGTCAGATGATAAATAGATCCTATATAGTTTCAGGGGGCTGAGGGAACTCAGGTACTGTTCCCTCTAAGCTGTGAGTGTGATCAGCTGCTCAATGACACAGGAAGCCCCGCTCAGCGGCAATCTGGAGCCACGCAAGGTCTTGCACTGCCCACTGCCCATTTTAAGGTTACGGTGGTTATATTCTGCCCAGGATGTGAACTGCTCTGCTTAGTAGGGGGGAAATTACAGGGAACATTGCCCTCCAGAGCTGCTGTCATTTTCTCCAAGGGAATTTATCTCTGTAGTCTGGAGATCAGTTGTAATTCTGGGAGATCCCCAGTCCCCACCTGGAGGCTGGCACCCTTATTAATCCTCCTCCACATTCCCAGTATTTCCATTGGAATTTTTTTAGAAAGAAGTCCTCGTACAAATGGGAGGGGGAAGTCCAACCCTCCCCCCCCCCCAAAAAAAAAAGAAAGAAATTTCCCCAGACCTTTTCTTGGCCTTCACTTCGGTAGTCATCAGAGAGATTAATTTCAACACTTTTGGGCCCAGTTTATTTCATATTATAAATCATTTGACAGAGGAACAAACAGAAGCCTTGTGGCGCAGTGAAAACTCACAGGGGGTTACTGAAGCATAAGCTCATTTTCCCTGGCTGGAGCTCACTTCCTCTAAGGCATGAAGGGAAGTCACATGGAGGGAGGGAAAGATTGGTTAAAAGGCCAAGAAAGGCAAGAAAAGTCTGTGAGATTTCTATGCAAAACTTTCCCTATGCAAGATATACACAGCCATTCAGAGCTATAACTCAGGGGTTAAATGGCCTGGCCCTGCAGGCACCTTTGTAATTCTGACATACTGTTGTGGGTACAGCCACAAAATGGCTGCTGCAGAATGGCTGCCAGAGGAGGCAGAACCAGCTACAATATGATTCCCACAGCTTAACAATAACATGAGAACGTAAGAATCGTCCTGCTGGGTAGTTCCTCTAATCCAGCATCCTGTCTCAAACAGTGGCCCACCAGTTCCTCTGAAGGGCCAACAACAGTGCGTAGAGGCCGAGACCTTCTGCTGATGTTGCCTCCTGGCTTTGGGATGCAGAGATTTAGTGCCTCTGAATGTGGGGTTCCCCTCAGTCACCATAACTAGGAGCCACTGACAGACTGATCCTCCATGAATCTATCTAATCCCCCTTTAAAGCTTTTTATTCCTGTGGCCATCACTACATCCTCTGGCAGCCAATTCCACATTTTTATCACTCAGCGCGGTATGGTGGCACCTCAAATTATACCAGTGCAAAGTGTAGTAGAGCACTTAATCCAGACTACACACCCTGTGGTGGTTGCCAGCGGGGCGTCCCCTGGGAGAGCATCCACATGAGTATTACGCTTCAACCACAGGATGACCTGTAAGGGTGGGTTTTATTTAAATGCAAGTGGGTGGATGTGCATATGCGCTCATGTGCATCTGCGCAGATGGGCATATGGGCAGCAACTAAACCTAAAACAGTGGCAGAAACAGATCTGCAAGTTCAGGCATCCTTTCTGGGTTCCTTTTGCCACAGGAGAATTCAGACATCAGAAAACCCGGAAGGAACTGTGAACACACCGCACCTCTCAGCTACGCATGTTTTCATCCCATGAGTGCATACAAACTGAATATGGTGTAGACACCCTGCCTGTGGCTTGGGCTGTTCCTTGCCTCCAAGACTGAATTTGAAACCCGTAAAGGGGCTGCTAAGAAACTGGGAAGGATCAAAGAATCAACATTGGGTTGGATCCTGGGCAGCACATGCTGTAGGAGGGACCTCAGCTTCCCAGTCGTGTTCCTGTCACAGAAACCTGATCTCCTTCCTGATCTCCTGCCCTCAGGGCTTGGTAGAGGATCAGGAAGAATGGGGGTGAGGGCAAAGCGGGGGTCTGGAGGGCTAGTGAGGAACTGGCAAGGGTCACTTCCAGGGCTTGCAGAAAACATGCTTAGGAACCAAGCCAGTTTCTCTCTCCCCCGCCCCCAGCCTTCCTTCATAAAGAAGGGGATCTTTAGTATCATATTTTAATTATATCCTTGTGAGCTCATTAGCTTTTTTCCAGAACTGAGAAAGTAATTACTTGTATGAAATGCTTACTGTAAATAAGTCAGAATATTAATTCAATTAAAGTTTGGTGGCTACACAGCTTGCTTTGTAAATCAGGGGAAGGCTGGAAGACGCTGGATGCAGAATCAATTCCCCTCTTTATTTTCTTCTCCTTCCCTAAAGAATTTAAGCAGTTTAGCCAAAGACGCAATTTAAAAAAAAGAAGACGAAACACTGAATCAAGCATAATTCGATATAACTGAAAATATATAAAATGCACAGAGAGGTAAACAATTACGCTCTTCCTCCAGGACTATGCATCAGAAACTATTTACTTATTCCTCTTAAGCCAAATTGCATGTTATATGCCAGCATTTTAGAGAGAAAGCTTTAAGGGCGGGGAGCTGCACTTTACATGCAAATAGTATGGTTGCCAACCTCCAGGTAGCGTCTGGAGATCTCCCACTGTTACAACAGATTTCGAGACGGCCAAAATCAGTTTCCCTGAAGAAAGTGGCTGCTTTGGAGGGGGGGGCTCTGTGGCATTGTATGCTCTGAGGCCCCTCCCCAAGCCCTGCCCTCTCCAGGCTCCAAATCTCCAGGTATTTCCCATCCCAGAGCTGGAAACCCTAAAAATAGGCATGTAATAGAAGCCTCACAGCTTCCTTTTGTCCTCCTTAAGAAAAAAGGGGGGGGGTTCACAAGGAAGAGCTTGCGGCTGGGCACTGCTGAGGAGGGCGGAGTTTGGGAGGACATTATGTCACTTCCAGGTAAGGTTTTTGGCCATGTCCCCCCATCTAGTCTTTAGCGACTGCAAGAAAAATCATCTTGATACTCTGAATCCCCATGAATAACCGCTTGGTATTCCACTTACAGCACTTGCAGCTTTCCATTTATAAATCAGGCCAGCAACTTATAGCTCAACGGGCCCAGCCCAGTGTTTGCACCGTCAGGCCTCCCCTTCACCCACCATGGGAGGGGATTTACCTGCCCCCGGAAGTGGGAGGAAGTGAGGAATGGGGTGTGTGTGTGTGAATTGCCTTCATATAGTGATGCTCTAGGAATTTTCTCTAGTCTCTATGGTAAAAACGTTAAAGATTAGACGGGGGTGGTGGCCTAAATCCTCACCCGGAAGTGATATCACATCCTCCCAAACTGTGTCCTCCTTGGCAGTGCCCAACCCATCTCCTGGTGTTCGCTTAGTGTCAGGTAGTCCTGCCATGATGGATGGAGTAGGGAGGGAGGATGGGCCTTGTGATGTATTGTGGTGTGTAGGGCGGGAGGTTGGGATCATGGGGTGTTGATTTATGCACCTGGAGTGTTTGAATGGAATGCGGAGGGCGAGCTCGGCAGGCTCTATCTCTGGTAGACTTAACACTATGACCTTGGTGGAGACAGGCTGTGTGCTTCCTATCGCTTTCAAAGCTGCAGCTTGGCTGGGAACAATGGGGGCGGTGGGAACTTCATTAGTATAGTAACTTTCAGTTCCCATTCGCATACTAAGCATTCCTTGGTGGAAGGGGGGGTCCCCATTCACCCCCTTCCTGGTATAACTGCTTGCTTTGTGTAACCACGTTATTCTGAACAATGTATCTGCTCCAGTAACCTAATATTGCAGCTCTATAATAAAATGCTATTCTTGCTTCAATGAACAAGACCTGGTGTTTGGCTGACTAAGTTAGGGTTTCTGACACTTAGGCAGTCTTGGGAACATTGCGCACCATGGATTGTGGCCAGTTTGAATTTTGTAATTGAAGGAAGGCTACGAATTAGGCAGAGGGGCGGAGGGTTGTAAGCTGACGTTTCTGAAGGTCCATTCAAGGAGCCACTGAGCAATGATGACCAAACGTTTCCTAGTTCATTTTTTAAATAGTAACTTATATTACTGATGGTTTTGATTTAGGGTTCCCAGGTTCTCCTTGGCCACTAGTTGGGGGTGGGGGCCAGCTCCAGGTTGGGAAACTCCTGGAGATTTGAGGATGGAGCCTGGGGAGGACAGGGACCTCAGATACAGTCCACCCTCCAAAGCATCCATTTTCTCCAGGAGAACTTATCTCTGTAGTTTGAAGATGAGCTGTAATTCTGGGGGTTCCCCGGGTCCCACCTGTAAGCTGGCATCCCTATTTTTTATTCTCTGCTGTTCACTTCTGGTTTTCTCTATTCATTTGCATTCTGTATGCAAGTCTTTATATGCAATATATGCATACTACTGTGGCCACAATCCATTCTATGATCACTTTTGGTTGATAGGGCCCAGGCCCTGTGTACATTTTGAGAGACACCGAGTTCCTTTGTTGACCCGTGTTATCTATGAATTCAGCATCATGGCTGGGTCATTGCTCTTTGCTTGCTTGTTTATTTTTTTTTCTTTGAATGGTTTGACTGCATAAAATTTAATTCAATCAGCTTTGTGCTGGAGTTCAAGAGGTTTTTAAAATGCTAATGTTTATCACTTTGCATTTGTCAATATTGCATTTCGCGTCTGTCCCTCTTTGACTGCCCTTTTACAAATCCAACCCGCTTCCCTTTTAAAGTGTTCCTTGCTGTATGTCCGCCATTCTTGTCATCAGGAGATGCAAGCAAGTAACAGTCACTCCTCCTGTGTTAAGAAATAATGCTGACAACAAGCCAGCCGGCCAGACTTCAAATAAGCCTTTCTGCCTCTGACCCAGCTAGTCCCACAAGATTTACCAGCTCGGTGCTGTTATGCGACCTGTTCTGTCTCCAATTCCTCACCCTGCCCTAAACCTCTTGGCCGCTTGTAGATCGAGTGGTGGCTTTGCATGGGAGATGTTACCAAACGCATTCTGGAAAAGAAAACAAAAATCTAGATACATTCTGTCATGCACACTGCCCTTAGCAACCTTGTCAGTATCCTTTATGTAAGCTATTCTCCTCCTTTCCCCTCCTCGCACGTAACAGATGGGGGGGAGGCGAGAAGAAGAAATCGTGGCTCACAATAAGCAGGAGAGATTTCCCTGGCCATGTGGCTGCACCCACTTTCCCACACTGTGAAGCTGTGCCCCGTATCTTAACCTCATAATTGTATAATTCAGTGAGGAAGTCTAATAGGGTGCGGTAGAATCAGCGGGCGAGCTCAGGAATGAAAATGGAATGCCCCAGTCACAAATGCGGAGCACTCAGACGTATATACAGATATAAACATCACAGAAGAAGATCTAATGCGCTAAGAATGGGGCAAGTGACCATTGTGACTCTCAAAGCAGAAGACTGAGGCAAAGCTGTCAGGAGGTGTCAATCCATTTGGGTTTGAAAAGAGGACTTGAAGGTGAAGGCGGAGCGTGCCCTTAGGCCTCGGAGGAAAGGGGAGGGGAAGGGAGAAAGCCCACAGACAGGGAGCATGCCTGCTGTGGTTTGCGAGCTGGCACTGCATTGTTTATGCCAACAAAGATTGCATAACACCCATTTTCGGCACAAATTACACATTTTCCATGCTTCGTTGGTCACTCTTAATGCACGCCATAAAGGGAGCTTTTCCATTAGGTGGGAGAAAGATTGCAGTCATTATTTGGGCCCTGACTTTATTGTTAGTATTAAAGCACAGCAAAACATTTTGGCTGTCTCGAGGTCCTCTGAAGGGGGGGGCAGGAAGGTAAAATATCACCCACGGCCTTCTACCTCCACACCCACCACTTGAGACAGATCGCCTACAGTTGGTGTCCAGTGGATTCTGAAATCCTTTCAAGAACAGCCCTTTCTTGTCCATAAAGGGACATGCTTCTGTTAATGTGAGGGCACGGACTGGAGGTGCCGCCCCCCCTACCCCAAAGGAGAGGCCAATGGGGGCAAAACTCACTAGGGTTGTCAACCTCCATGTAGGGCCTGGAGATCTCATGGAATGACAGTGGTTCTCCCGGTGGCAGAAACCAGTTTCCCTGGAGGAAATGGCAGCTCCTGAGGATAGATTCTATGACCTTATACCCTGTTGAGTTCCCTCCCCTCCACGAATCCCCCCTCCAGGTTCTACCCACAAATCCCCACAGATTTCCTGAACTAGACCTGGCAACCCTACCTCACTGACTGCTCAAGGGGAAGCATCGACTGATTCAAATGTATGTGAATGCAAGACTGTCCAGTGGCTAGCACTGAGGTTTATCTTAAAAACAAGCAAGCAAGCAAGCAGATGAGAAGAAAACCAGAAGGGCAGTTTTTACCCCAGCCTGGTATCTTGGCTGGCATCTAATTTTATGCAAGACCTCACCTCTGAATTGACCAAGGGCTGAAAGGTCAACAGTGGCTGATGTTGTTGTTTGATTCTGTCTATTGGACCGGCTGCCCTAACCTGGGTGGCCCCAGCTAGCCTGTCTAATCAGATCTCAGAAGCCAGGCAGGGTTGGGTATGGGCTACAAAAGGGGTGCAGGATGGGAGGTCAAACGAACCCAACTTTCAGCTGCTTCCTGCAGTGGTCCGTCTAGTCCAGCATCCAATTTCAAGCAGTGGGCAACTAGCTGCCCTGGGAGACCAGCAAGCTGGGTATGAGAGCCAGTGTGGTGTAGTAGTTAAGAGAGTAGAGAACCAGGTCTGATTCCCCACTCCTCCTCCACAGGAATCCTGCTGGGTGATCCTGGGCAAGTCACAGTTCTCTCAGAACTATCTCAGCCCCACCTGCCTCACAATGTGCCTGTTGTGGGGAGAGGAAGGGAAGGCGATTGCAAGCCACTTTGGGACTCCTTAGGGTGGGGGAAAGCAGGGTATAAGAACCAAGTTTTCTTCTCCTGCTGCTGTCCATGGTGCTGCTTTCTAGCACTAGAAATCAGAGGTTTGCTGCTTCTGAGTATGGAGGTTCCCTTTAGTGGCCACTGATGGACCAGTCTTCCATGAATCTGCCTAATCTCCTTTTGAAGCCATCTGTAAGACATCTGCGTGGACCTGGATGGCCCAGCCTAGCTCGAGCTCATCAGATCTCAGAAGCTAAGCAGGGTCAGCCCTGGTTAGTACTTGGATGGGAAGCCACCAAGAAAGTCCAGGGTTGCTAGCCTACTCAGAGGCAGGCAGTGGCAACCTATCTCTTTCTTCCCTGACCTGGATGGTCCAAGCTAGCCTTCTCTCATCAGATCGCAGAAAGTAAGCAGGGTCAGCCCTGGTTTGTACTAGGAAGGGAGACCATCCAGGAACTCCAGGGCTGTATTGCAGAACCAACTCTGTTTGCCTCTTGCCTTGAAAACCCTACAGGGTCTCCATAAGTCATTTGTGACTCGACAGACCTTTACACACACACACACACACACACACACCACTTAACTGCTATATGAGGTGGACGCAGTGGTCACCAGCAAAGTAGTGTGACTCCTGCCAAGGACAAAAGAGCACTGTGGGAAGGTGGCTACCAGCTTGCCATGTCCAGGCTGAGTTCTTCTTTCTCTCCTGCTGTAGGTGTTTAAAGCTCAGTCTGCCACACAGGTTTATGTGCCTGTGGCTCACAGCCATGACCTTTCCTTGGATGGATGAATCCAGTGGACACCGGACCAGGATGTGTTGCATACTTTTTGTTCGCTTTTGTCCCACGTTTCATTGAAATGTGTCCGTGTTGTATTTCTGTAAGCCACTTGAGGCCCAAGCTCATCAGGACTTCGGAGGTAAGCAGGATCCGCCCACCGTGGATGGGGGACCGCCAAGGAAGAGTGGGGTTGCTGTGCTGAGGAAGGCAAGCCACCTCTGCTCAGTCGTGTCTCGAACACACCATAGACAGAGCTGACGTGAATCAGTTGTGACTCGATGGCACATTCCTCTTCCTCTCCTTTGGTCCCCACTGGGGAGAAGAGCAGGTGAAAAATACACTGAAGGGATGGATCATGTGACCCAATCCAAGAGCAATTATGTCGGCTTCTGATCCTCTCCCAGATCCGCTCCTGGATACACACATGGCTTGGGACTGGGGCATCTGAAGGACTGCCTCCTCCCGTACACGTCTGCCCAGGAACTAAGATCACAGGGAGAGGCTCTCTCTTGACTGTCCCATTGACCAGAGAAGCTCATCTGGTGTGTACTTTTCAGTGGCAGTTCCACGGTTATGGAACAACTTCCCCAGGGAGATGTGAGGGAGACGTGTGCATTGTGTTCCTGAGCCCCTGTGTTTCCAGAATGTCACAAGCCAGCTGGACACATAAAGGCAAAGAGCTCTTTAAATCATCTCCCCCAAGAGAATCTCCCTCTCTTAGCAGCTATTTACTGTATCAAGGCAAGCAAGAAGGAACAGATGAGTGCAGAAGAAAGGGAGGGCGATTCCAGAGGTTAGTTGTTAAAACTGGCAGTGGGGCAGGTGAAAGAACCCTCTGTCTGGGTCTGAGTTGGCAGGAATGCAGCAGCCATTGCAAAGGGCAAATGTTCCTAAGACCAGAGGGGGTCATGTTGAGTCCCAGGCCAAGGCTAGCAGCCTGTGGGAGACTAGAAGACCAGGGACATAGAAGGTGCTGTCATGATAATGGTGTGATGTCCTTTCTAGGCCAAACTCAGAAGGGACATCACGTTGCTCAAGGTTTCTAGAGGGAGGCATGACATCATTCCTGGGCTGAGCCCAGGAATGACATCATGCCAGCGGCACACTGGTGATTGTTGTGTTACTTTTTCTGCTGCTGTCCTCCTGAGCAGCAGCAGGAGTCAGGGGGCTGTGGCCAGGGGTTATAGTAGGACACCTGGGGAGCCCAGCCATTAGGGCCACCTCCCAAGTGTCATTAAAGCAAAATGGACTCATTCCCAGGTCCACCCCCCCACACACAAAATTGCCGTTGGCAGCTGTGAAGCTGAAAGGGGGGTTGATAAAGAAGCGTTTGTTCCTCCTTCATTCTTGGGTGATGAACAGTCTGGGAGAGATTTCTTTCCTTTGGCTGGCTAATATCTTGGTAGCCAACAGATGTTTGACATTTTAAAAAGCATCTTTCCTGTTGCTTTTCACCTCCTGCCAAAGGTCGTATTTTAAATAAAACATGCTGGCCATATAATCAGTATCTTTAAAAAAAAAAAAAAGCCTCAGCAAAGATAATATTGGGTGTTATTATCCATATGGTCAGGAGCTTTGACCTTTTAGATCTGCAGGTGTTGGCCTTTACCTCACAAGAAGGCCGTGCTTTCGACCCCTGCCCCAAATGAACCATACTTGGGGGCTGGCTTTATCCAGGTTCATTCAGGTCTCCAATTTTACCTGCTGGAAAGCCCAATATATCAGTTGCAAGCCGGGATGATTTTGTTCATTTTAGCGGCCCCCACGGTGACATGGATTCAGTCGAATCAGCTGTTAACCTTTATTAGTGTGCTAGAAAGGCTTTTAAAACATCAAACCACTTATTTATGTAAAGTGCTGGTGATTCTTTGAGAGACGAAAGGGGAGGTCACTCAGCTGGGATGTTATGCTAGAGAGTCCACTCTCCAAGGCAGCCATTTTCTCCCAGGCAACTGATCTTCGTCACATGGAGTTCACGTATCATCCTGGGAGGCCCACCTGGAGGGTGGCAACCCTACTCATCCTCCAAGCTTTGCTTGCTGTCATCCCAGGTTTGCTTGACTGCTTATGTTATCCTTGTGTCCTCAGAACGGCTTATATTGATGGGACCACGGAGACTCCAGAGCTACCTCACCGCATTATGCCTGTCTCCTTCCACCCGACTACTGACCACCATCTGCCTCTCCTGAATCTAAATCTCAACTCCTATCAGCAGCCACCCTCTTCCTTCAAACTCCCTCACATATTTTGAAGGAAAATAGGCAATGCTAATGACCCTGGGGTTGACAACCTCCAGCTAGGGCCTGGAGATTTCCCAGAATTACAACTGATCTCCAGACTGCAGGGACCAATTCCACTGGAGAAGATGGCAGCTTTGGAGGGTGGGCTCCGTGGCACGACACCCTGCTGAGGTCCCTCCTCAAACTAGGGTTGCCAGTTCTTACCTTTGCTGCGGCGGGGGAGTCCCAACCCTGGAAATGACTTCATCGTGCTGGGCACATTGGGGGCGGGACCACTATAATCCGAGGGGAAAACATAGAGTTTTCCCTCAAATGATAGAGTGTGTCCCCCCTGCAAAGCGTGATCCTGGCACTTTGGGGTGGGGTTCCCCCCAGCGGCCAGATCCAGACCAGTGGGTAAGGGGCCCATCGAGCAGACAAACCCCCACGCCCCCAGGGGACCTGGCAACCCTACCCCAAACTATGTCCTCCCCAGGCTCCACCCCCAAATCTCCAGGAATCTTCAAACCCAGAGCTGGCAACCCTATGTGGCCCTAGATTGTGACCTCCCAGAGGCTCAATAAAACCAGGCAGTGTCTCTTTAAGCATTAGTGAATAGGGAGACACGTTCCACCTGTTCTCCAGACAAGACATCCCCTCCCCCAGAACAACATAAGGCACAACATTAAAAATTACCCAGAAGGGAAGTAAATAAATGTAATAATGTTAGCCATGGTTACTATTTAGATTCTTGTGTAATGTCAGCTGCCTGAATGGCTTATAATTCCTCTTTCTGTTCGGGATTTAAAAAGAGGCAAATAGAATGCCTTAAGACATGCTCATCTTATCAATTTATGGCTGGGACTCTACAGGCTAGGGTGAGTGGGGCCCACAGTCAAAACCCCATTTCAAAAGCTCTGTGCTATGGGGAGAAGGGTCTCATGCAACGACAGGAGGGTGTCAAAAATCCGGCAGACCTTAACGTGGGCCTGGCAGCGTGCACAGGGCTTTGTGGATCACAAGTTCTACAAGCACCTTCTGCTGCAGTTGATGCACGATGGCTGATTCCAGCTCTCAGTCCAAGAACTGTTGTTTCATCCACACAAAACCTGCTGGGTGACCTTGGGCCAGTCACAGTTCTCTCGGGACTCTCTCAGCCCCTCCTCCCTGACAAGGTTACTGTTGTGGGGAGGAAAAGAAAAGACAATTTTAAGCTGTTTTAAGACTCCTTCAGGTAGAGAAAAGTGGGGTATAAAAACACTTCCTCCCCATCCTCCTCCTTCAGTATAACTATGGTACCTGACTGCCACATTGTGAGGAAGCCCTGGCTTTAATGAAATATGAAAAGGTAGCATAGCTCAAGAAGGGCAACAACAAATTATCCTACATTCAAGCAAGTTTGATGGAACCACAAAGCTTTCTTCCATTATGGAAAGAGCCACAATGAAGTCGTTTTCTGTTACAGTAATACCAATCAATTCCCCTCCATTCCCCAAAGAATACACTTCAAGTGACAGTTCCTGTTCCACAATGAACTGCATCTCTGCTGCCCTCCCACAGAGCTTGTGACGGCCTTTGAAAGCTCTCTTCTTTGGGGCTGAGGTCATTTGTATGCTTCCGCTTATGGAAGTGGAGGGGCATCCGTTGACAACTGTGAATCATCCTTCCCCCCTTCTACCCCCCCCCGCCACCAACCCCTGGCATCTTCTCAGGAAATATTATCTCAGCATTGCTACATTTCATTCACTGATGTGGTTTAAAAAGAAACCTAATTATTCTGACAATTTTATCTAACACCAGCAGATTTTATGCACTGAGCCTATAAAAATAACTTCCTGGCAAATAATGCCGCAAAGTAAGTTTTAGTATCTATAATCTCGAAGGGTCCTATTGACACATGGAACATGTAATTCTTCTCGTAGCTGATGGATGTAAAACCGGCCTCACTTTGGGGATCTATGCTTTTATATTCATATTTAATCATTTAAAACTGAAGATACAGAAAGCAGGGCCGAAACTGAATTTTGCCGACATTTGAAATGTATTGATGCTCTCCAATCTTAAAGCCACCAAGTTCTAATGTAGGTAGAGCTTCCCCATTAATGAAAAAGGAAGGGCATTCCATCTTATGTGATGAGTGATGGAAAACCCCTCCAATCTGGAAGGGCTTTAGATAAGATGGGTGGGAGGGAGGGAGGCAGGAAGGAAGTTCAGACTCTTGGTTTATCTAACCTGGTAGAGACTACCCTGCCTGAAAGTCTTTAAAGGAAGGTATCAGATACTAACATTGCAATACTGGGAGCACTTTCCTAGAAATAAGCCCCACTGAATAGACTCAAATGGGATTCTGGGTGTACCTGCTTTGAATTGCTCTCTGTATCGGGGGCCTTTTGGATACAGGGAAGCTAAGGAAGTAGTCCTGACAGGTCTACTTGAAACTGGGATTGCTATTATTATCTCCAGGTGGCACCTGGAGATTGCCTGCTATTACAAGTGATCTCCAGATGACCAAGATCAGTTCTCCTGGAGAAAATGGCTGCCTTGGAAGGTCGACTCTATGGCATTGTATCCCACTGAGGTCTCCCACTTTCCCAAGCCCCACCCTCACTAGGCTCCACCCCCCAACCCAGAGCTGGCAAAAGTGCTTGAAACTGCCATTTTATTCAGCGGGACTTCCTCCCAGGAAAGTGTTCTTAGAACTGCAGACTTCTTGGCCTTCACAAGTATATTTTGAGGTCTGATAGATTTAGCTTCATAGTACTTTCATTATTATGTATTTTTAAATAAATAAATTGGAAGTATGTTGTCGAAGGCTTTCACGGCTGGAGTTCATTAGTTGCTGTAGATTTTCCGGGTTGTGTGGCCGTGGTCTTGGCACTGTAGGACCTGACGTTTCGCCAGCAGCTGTGACTGGCATCCTCAGAGGTATAACACAGAAAGATGGAGTATGTGTCAAGGTGAGTAGAAAAATGGTAGACAGGTAACCCCGGAAGGTGGGTTAGGGCTGAGTCATTATCTTGTAGTAGTTCTCCAGACTGTGAAACATGCTAATGGAGGAGCTTTCCTGAGGAGGTTCTTTTGTCTATGGTTTGTTTCTTGAGGAGGTTTCCTGTTTCCTGAGGAGATTCTTTTGAGTATGGAATGGCTATTGAAACTCTAATCTTATCTGTAGTGCTATTGTCAGCTGTAGAGCATTTTGTGTTTTTCAGGACAGGAAACCAGCCTTTCAGTGATTTGGAACAAAATACTGTGTCCCATTTGAGTTAGGCTATGTTCAGCCACTGCTGATTTTTCAGGTTGGCCAAGTCTGCAGTGTCTTTCAGGCTCTTTTATTCTTGTCTGAATGCTACATTGTGTGGTCCCGATGTAAACTAGTCCACAACTGCATGGTATGCGATATACTCCTGCAGAAGTGAGGAGGTCTCTTCTGTCTTTTGCCGATCCCAGCATCTGTTGTATTTTTCCGGTGGAAATTGGAAGTATTATTATTATTATTAGTAATAGTATTATACCATTAGTATTGTGAATTTAAAAACTTCCTGGAGCCTCCATTTCTTTGTTTCATTTTTTTAATATAAGGAAGACTTGAGGTCTAGAGGTACCTAGACTTAGTTCTTAGGTATAACCAGGTACTCCTGCAATCACACACAATAAATAATCCATTTTCAATCCACTTTCAATACACTTTCCAACTGGATTTTGCTGGAAGCGCAGAAGAATATTCAAAAGAGATGGGACTATCAACCACATGCTGAGGGGGCAACCCAATTCTCAGTGTTATTATTTTGTTATTTAAACTGACAAGTATCTTGACTCTTCCAATGGTGTAAGCAAAATCCAACGGAAACTTTAAAAAAAAGTTAGCTTCACGTATATTTCGGTCTCACACATACCTATAGATAGTGCTATATACTGGTTAAAGTGGTGGACTAGGGCTGGGTAGACATGGGTTTGGATCCCTACTTAACTGGGTAATCTTGGGCCAGGTGTGTTTTCTCAGTCTGCTCTACTTTACAGGATTGTTGTTGTAATGAGATGGGGGGATCCAGGTACACCATACTGAATTCTTTGGAGGAAGGGCTAAAAATGATCTCAATTGAATGAATAAATAAATAAATATTGGATGTTTGCCAGACAAATTTATCTGACTTGAATTCCCTTGATTATAGGTGAGGCGAACATATTGCATTGATGTTTCCTCAAAGGGCAGTTTTGCGCTCCAACAGAATTTGCTTGTTTGTTAGAATTTGTGGATGTTTTTGCTGAGTCCAAGAATGAAATCATCTCATTTACCAGAGAAGAACCTGTGTGTCCCCCGCAGGGTCAAAGGGATTTGGGTCATTAAACAGACCAGTTTGTAACAATCACAGGATTACTTGCAATTTATCCCACCTTTGTGTCTGTGGACAGACCCTATAAATGACTGTCACCAGGCAGACTCTGTGGCCTTCTTTTTGCACGTGTGCAGTCAATGGCATTTATTTGAGAACTGATTGCGAGACTAGCTGTGTTCATGAGCAAACTCCAGAGATGCACAGAGGCACTCAAGTAGTAAGTCTCAACTCAAAAATCTCAAACAAGATGTGTTAGTGGCAGATAGTTGGCAGGGGAAACAGTTGCTTCAAGAAGAGCTATCTGTAATCATGGGAGGGAAAAGCAGTGTAATTGTGTAAGTCAAATGTGCCCAAACAGCCCTATTCAATGATGGGGCCCTTTTGTGAGCTCATCCAGCAGGCGCTTGACCAGACAAGAATAGCAACAGACATTTTACCTGCACACCTTCTGAACAGTTTTCCTCATGAGATAAGGCAATGTGGTGGTCCTCAAAGAATATGCGCAAAGCAGAATTATGATCCTGTTGCATCACATTTGAAGCACTACAGGTTCACGTACCTCTGTAAACTGTGCAAGTTTATTTATTCATTCATAGTAGGCTCAGAGTGGGGTACAAGAAGTAGACACATACACAATCAATTAGCAGAAATAGAACATAAAAACATAACAAGTCATTAAAGCCTACAACATCAGATACTTAATTCACTATCACTAGATTATGATCTACGACACAATTAACGGATCCCAACCTAACCTACATGTGCCATGGATGGAATAACACATGCAGGGGAGTTGGCCAGGGTAGATGGAATGGTAGATGGAACAGGGCAACTACTGGAGATGGAACAGGGAACAGTAGATGGCGGAACATCATCACTTGATGACTGTTGAAATAAAACAAGCCGAGTCCCTTAGATTCAGTTCTCATGCATTCATTCAAACATTCAGACATTTAAATCCTGCCTTTTCTCACGGTTCAAGGTGGCTTAAAAATAATAGTTTAAAATAATTTCAGTTAAAGTCAAAAGTAAAACAGCAAACCTCAATGGAATCAGCGCACATATTTGACTACTGGCCGTCCAGTCAGAAAAATCAAGTGACATATTTCACACACAAACCAGCCCTTCATGACTGGCAGATGGATGTCTGAACTGACTTCCTTGAAGAACATTGTGTCAGAGGTGAGAAGCATGCCTAATCCTTCTCTTTAATGATATGGTAATAAACCATGCATGCAGGTCCCAAGGCCTGATCCACAAATGCATCCTGTCATTTCACAATGGTGGTCAAGTGACTAAGTGCACATACGAATGATCTTCTCGGGTTTAAAACCGCAGACTCACCTCACCCATTGCTATGGAAAAAGCCCCTCAAAGGATGGGAGAGAAACTGTTCATCTTTTCAACATAGTTCACAATGAATATTTTTGGATCTCACTTTGGAAGAATAGTTTCATTACAAACCTGCAGCCTCCATATTGCCAGCCCCCAAATCCTAGAATCAGAGGAAGTGTTGGAAGGGGCCATAGAGACCATCTAGACCAACCCCCTGCTCCGTGCAGGATCAGCCTAGAGCATCCCTGACAAGTGTTTGTCTAGCCGCCGCTTAAAGACTGCCAGGGAGGGGGATCAGTCATATCACAGAGAGGTAGTAGTGAGACAGACACCCCGTATGGATGACATATGAGTGAACAGCACCATTGGTATATCTCACATGGGCAGAGCCCCTAAGGATATTCAAAGTGGACATGGGTCGGTTCCATCCCTCTGAACGGGAATACTGACTTTCACACATGTAAGCACTGGCTGTATACGCGTACCTGTAGTGTGTGTAGAACCACAGACAAATGGCTGTTGGTTATTGTAGTGTGTCATAATAACAGATATTGGTTTTAATTGTCATTACCCACTGTATGAATTTTAAACTCTGTTCTGTTTGCATTGTTGTGCGCAACCCAAAAGGTTTCTTTAGCCATAAGACGGAACACAGATTTAGTAAATGGATTTAAATGCAATGAATGAATGCATTCCTATTCCAGCCCCCAAAATGCGAAGAAAATGCCGCTCTATTTTTTTTCCAATGCATACTTCGTGCTTTTAAAAAAGAGAGAGAAAGAAACAGACCATTTCCATGCAAATTACCCCTTTCCCAGGATTCATTAAATGCTTTTTCACTAAGTCCATAACTGGCCTCACTCCTTTCAAATTACACATCTTGAATATTGAAAGGGTCACAGTGGTGCAGCCAGCGAGTATCTTTCCGAGAAGAGGGAGGGAAGAGAGTTGGGCTGTGCCACTCTTTTTTGCGGCAATAAGGGCTAGAAACATGAAATGAGGACGGGCCCTGAAGGGTGCTGATTCCATGTGTCAAATAATAACGGGATTTTTTTTTTTAAATGCAAATCCATGCAGTCGCCTTATAAACACTGTATTCTAAATCCCATGACCCTCCTCTGATGCCGTACTCTTCCTTAAGTACATTTACATCTCATTGCAAACACTAGAAGCAGATCCGTTATTCAGTTCAATTTGTGTTCTCATTCTTTGGGCTAAGGTCTGCGTTGCAGGAATTAAAGACAGCTTTTCCATTTAAAATTACCTTTTAATCTTTTAACAGCTGGATGGACTGAAAGCATTGTGGCTTTTTTAAAACATTACATTATTTTTAAAAAGTTGCAATAGAAGATGAAAAGCAAGTCTGCAGTAAAAACACAGTGATCAATTAGTTTGCTTCATTATCAGAAACAAAGATTATAACGATCACAACAGGGTTTTTAAAAAGCACTCTTAAGTGTCACTGTGACAGTTACCAACATTATGTTGTCGAAGGTTTTCAACATTATTACCCTACATTTTAGGCATAACTTCCCAAATTACGTTGGTAGTTGAAGTAATATTTTAATGAACACCATAAGTAAGATGAATCCCTTAGCATCTATACATCCTGGAAGACAATTTAATGACATCCCAGTATCAAGAGTCTGAATCTGGCAGGCAATGGTACAGAGTGGAGGGGTCCCCAAACTTTTTGAGCCCGCAGGCATCTTTAGAATTCTGAAACAGAGGGATGGGCACAACCACAAAACGGCTGCCACCGGCAGTGGGGCCAACCTCAAAATGCCAGGAAGTTTGGTTACGCGTAACTCTAGTGGCAGTACTTAAACATTTCAGGCAGAAGCTCTGCTTAACAGGATTCCTTGGAAAATGGATGGATTGTTTAAAACAATTGTAATACCATGAAGATCCTTGTGCTGTGGGGGCAGCTGTTGCTAAAAGCAATGCTTTTTTTTTAATCTGCTCAGCTAATCAAAACTCTAGTGGCCAATCAGAAGCCCTGCAAGGCAAACATTATTTATTATTTATTTATTATTTCGATTTCTATACCACTCAATCCCAGAGGCTCTGAGCGGTTTACATAGTAATTTTTTATTACCTAACTAGGGCCACACTTGAATGGGGAGGTGAGTGCCTACCAGGCGCCCTACTGGCTTGTTGTTTCCTTCCGGCTCGGCGTGGCTTCGCAGCGGCTCCCGCTGGGCTGGTTCCATAGTCCGCAGCTGTGTGACAACTGCTGCACCAGCCTCCGTCCTGATTGGCTCTGGCTGTGCTGCGTCGTCACGTCGCCTCATCTCCGGCCAGTCCCACCTGGAATGTTTGCTCGGCTGCTGTCGATTCGCTGCCATGTTGTTTCCGCCAGAACGTCTTGCCGCCCATTGCCGCTGCCGCCAGCACCGTTGCCTCTCCTTGTCTCTCCTCACTGCCGGAAGGTGGGTGCCCCCCTGCACCTAGGCAGGTACCCATTTATCTACTTGCAAACTTTCCACTTGGCCCCATTCATTTTCTTTTTTAACAAACCACACACCACAATTTGGCAGTTGTCAGGAAATGTTTTTGTTGGTACCACAGTTTCCATGGGCACCATGTTGGAAACCCCTGGTATAGAGAGATGGCTTTCAATCTTGCCAGACCTGGGCTCCACTGTTAGCCCTCTGACTGCAGCATGTTACCCACTGAGATGTGAGTGCATGGCATGACAGTCACATGCCAGAAAGGGGAGGCACAGAGTCATGGCATCACTTCTGTCAAGGCCAGGGTGATGGGCAGTAGACCAAGAGAGCTGGGGACTGGAACCCAGAAGGGCAAGCCTGAGCACCAGGAGGTGTATTATAGTGTAGACAAATCCAAAGGTCAGTTCCCTGGAGGAATCCTCTCCAGTGCTGGTGGACCTCACCTCCCTGTCCTGCTGCTCCTTTTGTTGTGCAGGCACCGAGAGGCAAGAGGCATGGTGTGACAGATGGGAAGCTGCCCTGCCTCTGAAGGGGAAAAGAAGCACTTGGCTGAGCCCATGGGAGTGCTGCCCCATCATCCAATCACCTTTCAGAGATGGAATGTTGGAGGGAAGGACTGCAGCAGTGTTCATTCCAGTCTGCCTCAGGGAGAGGGCAGACATCTTTCTTGGTCTGCCTCAGCAAGGGAGCTGGAAAGGTAGCGCTGTCTGGTAATGTGGGAGAGTGGGGCTGATTTCGCACAAGGAGCTGCACCACCATCACACCTCCCTTTGCCCCATTTCCATTGGTCAATTTCCCACTTGAAGCCGTGCAGCCGCATTTTGACCGGTGGCTTCACCTGATTTTCCCTGCGCTTTCGTGATCCTGTGTTTTAAGGATCACAAAACCGCCAGGAAATCAGGTGAAGATGGGTAACAACATGTGTGTATGTAGATTGACTGATGTACTCAATAAAAATATTTGTTAAAAAATGGTGTAGTGGTTAAGAGCCAGATTGGTGTAGTGGTTAAGTGCATGGACCCTAATCTGGGAGAACCAGGTTTGATTCCCCACTCCTCCACTTGCACCTGCTGGATGACCTTAGGCAAGCCATAGTTCTGGGACAGATGTTCTTGAAAAAGAGCAGTTTTTGTCAGAGCTCTCTCAGCCCCGCCAACCTCGCGGGGTGTCTGTTGTAGGGAGGGGAAGGGAAAGGAGTTTGTAAGCCACTCTGAGACTCCCTCGGGTAGTGAAGGCCGGGGTATAAATCCAATCTCTTCTTCTCTTCTTCTACTTAATTGAAAAGATTTTTTTCAGAGCGGGAGGCAGCCTCCTCCAGCTGTCAAAATGGAGCGGTGCTTTGAATAAACGGTTATGCACATATGCAAAAGATATTTAAAAAAAAAGAAGAAGAAGAAGAAGAAGCCACCTGACCACCCACTCTGAGGTTGCTGTGCAGTAATAATCTGAACAGTTGACCATGGGGCGAGGGCACAGTGAGCCGGGTACAGGGTGGGATGTATGATTAAAACTCTGCATCGCAAACTGCAACAGAGTACTTAGAGCCGGGACCAGACCACCCCAACCCTGCAGTCTGACCACAGCCTTAAAGGTGCTACTGGATGGATTCTTGCTCTTTTTTATTGCTACAGATAAACATGGCTACCCATCTTGATCTAAGATAAACTTGTAATTGAGAGGAAGGTTTACAGTTCAAAACAAACCTATTCTGCCCAAATCATAAGAGGCAGCATGGGTCCCCTCAGTAGGCAGGAAAGGCCTGCCACACATGGTATGCTTGCTGTCTAACTGGCATGTGCCCAAGCAGTGACCCTTTTGAGCTGGCAGCACAAATGATGTGGTGCCTAGAAGTCCATGACCCAGCAGGTGCGAGATACTGCCAGAAGCAGAGCCAAGCTGTGCTAGAGAAGGCCTGGCCAATGTCAGGCATCACCAAGGATCCACCAGAGGCTGACTGGCTGATAGTCACCACTGACCCTGACTCCATGTGAACCGGTCGCCTCCAAGTGAAATACTTTATGATGCATTAGCAGCTCCTTCAGCAATCCAGCCTCCAGCCTGCTTTTCTTTTGAATGCTAATATTCAAAAAGGCAAAAAGAAGAGGAAAGAGAGGGGGAAAAGAGCAGTTTGTCATGTACACAGATGATAATTGACATAATAGAACCTAACGGCTACTTTGGAGCATAACAGACCCTGACAGGCTCACTGAAGCTTATCAGAAGGTTCAAAACAGGATTATGATGGATTTTAATGTAATATAATGCAAGCGCCAGTGTGGTATAGCAGTTAAGAGTGGGAGTAGGATATGGGAGACCTGGGTTCGAATCCCCCCTCATCCCATGAAAGCTTGCTGGAAGACCTTGGGCCAGCCACACACTCTCAACCTAACCTACCTCATGGGGTTGTTGTGGGAATAAAATGGAGGAAAGGGGAATGGCATATGCTGCTTTGGGTTCCCATTGGGGAGAAAAACAGGATGCAAATGAATTAATTAAATAAATAATGTGCACATGCTCACTTGAAGAATGTAGTTCCCAGCCTATAAAGCTGGGGTGCAGATGTGGGCCACTCCCAATTTTAAATGAGGCACAAGAGCACTATTGGCTCTTGAGAAGCTTTTGGCTACTTGGTGTGGAATAGCCCATCAGAAGGGGAATGGAGTAGCTATTGTGCTCTCTCCTGCTCTCTGCAGCAGACTTTTGCTACAGTTTGGCCTACCGATTAGCAGGAAATTGGGGGGGGGCGCGCGGGGCGGGGCGGGGCAGGACATGCTGTCAGCAATAATGTGATGCCATTTCTGTGGACAACCAAGAAGTGAAAACACACTTCTCTAGGAACTGCAGAGTTTCCAGAAATTCCTGGAGAGGACTAATCTGTTTATATACAGGTCCTTCTAAACTAGGTCGATGGCATCCCTACATTTTGTGTGTTAGGATCTTGCACATGGAATTAATATTTCTAACCAGATAGCCCAAGTATCAATAAATGAATAGAATGTAAGGTGATTGGGGGAAGCTTCTCTCTGTAGCCCAAGCTGAACAACTGCACTGAGTTAAATGCAGAACAACTTGGCTCTTTGCTATAACCACCTTATTCTCTTTCATCCCAACTTGTCCAGTGCAGATTAACCTAGAAGATTTAGAAAGTTATGTCCAGCCATCTCCTTAATATGGGCAATGTCACCCTGGCAGAATGTAACACCATACCACTCTTTTTGATACCTGTCCACCTTCAGGAATGCTAAGCAGGCTCCGATGGCATCTCCACCACCACCACCACCTCTATTTCTGGCTGGTAGATGCTGGAGTAGGTTAATGGGGGTGACTATGACAGAGGACAGGATCTCCAAAGGATTGCTTAGTAAGCCAAGTTAGGTGACCTCCCCACAAGTAAACCCCAAGTGCCTTAGAATACTCGGCATGCCCTACTGCACATTTCCAAGGAATTACATTTTAAGATTCCACAGTACAGTCCTTGGAATGCCCCCGAGCCTCAGGGAACAGAAGCTGTGCAGTTCAGGACCTTATCTCACCGACACTTTCCCCACATTTAAATGCACTTCCTTTTTGGAAAGTTCCAGAAGGCTTATATTTGGCTTGTAAGCTGAAAAATAAAGGAAGGTACGTGTAAGGGTAAGGGATAAAGCAAAGAAAGCCTTTCACTTTGGGAATGGATAAATTCTCTGGGCCTAGTTTAGAAAAGTTCCTGGATTGCACAACCTCTTCTTTCTCCCCACCTCCCACCCATGCTTCTGAGTATTCCTGGGGAGCCTTAAAATGCAATGCTTTAAGCTATGTCCCGGATTTGAAGCTAAAAAGAGGCTTTATCAAGCCTGAGTTCTAGAAGAGTTTTACAAAGTCAACATAGCCCCTCCTCTTTTCCTCTTCTTTCTCTCATTCCAACTCAGCAGCTAACCTACCTTTATCTTCCCTTCATTTTCTCTTTTTCCTCCTTCCCTCTCCCTGGCAACTTGTCACTGGGAAAAGTCTGGCTAAGTTGCACAGCGCCTGCCACCATCAGGCTTACCAGGTTGCACGGTGGCCACCACAGGTGGGCCCAGCCAAGCCTCACAAAAGCTGTCACCGGGAGGCCCAGCCAATCAGTGTTGTGGCTGTTGTGTTGGGTCTGTCCTCCTCAATAAGCCTTCTGCAGACCTACATACCTTAGGGACCACCTCTCTCTCTGTACGTGTCCCGGAGAGCCTTGCGCTCTGCTGAACAAGATCTGCTGGGTGTCCCTGGCCCACAGGGTGTCCGTTGAGCATTGACCAGGGCCAGGACCTTTTCTACCCTAGCCACAACCTGGTGAAAAATGTTTCCACATGAGATCAGGGCCCTGCCAGACCTCTTATCATTCAACAAGGCCTGTAAAAGAGAGCCATTCCACCAGGCCTTCGGTTGAGGCGGTGGGCGTCCAATAAGGAAGATCACCCTCCCCCTGAAGATACTGTCTGTTTACTGCCCAGATTCAATGAACTAGAGTCCAATGGCACCAGCTTTGATGCAGTCTGTTTTGAATGCTGTTTTAATGTTTTAACTCCTTATTTATTGTTATGGTATTGTGTGGCTGAATGGCTCAACTGTTGTCTGTAATCTGCCCTGAGCTCGTTTGCGGGGAGGGCCGAATATAAATCTGAATGAATGGATGAGTTCTCCTCCCAGAGTTGCCAAGCCCACCTGCCCCAGCCATTTCCCCTACCACTGCTCAGAGTGGCAGCAAGAGATGGGGCTGCCAGGCTAAGGCCTGGAGACCAGTGGGAGGGGCGGAGGCAGGGGCATTGTGGGGCTGGCAGGATGACCATGATGATGTCACTTGTGTGGGAATTTTGTATCTACTTATTTATCAAAGCATTTATATCCTGCCTTTCATTGTAGTTCAAGCTGGATTACAGCCTGGAAGTGGTGGTGGTAGCTCTAGGGATCACCTGAAACTCTATGGTAAGTGATGTCATCACATTCCTGATGCTGGTGAGTTTTTAAAATTTTCTCCACACCCTTGCTTGGAGCAACAGCGGACAATGGTAGCTAGGGGCAGGGGACCTCCCGCCCCGAATGGGCTATTGGCAACTCTGGCAGGAGAAAAAAATAAAAAATGACCATTGAGCTGACATCAGTCCAACCTCTTGGCAATATTTTTGTGGTTGCCTAGCACCCCCCAAAAAGGGTCACTGACATCTCAGAATATAATCTCAGTGGGCATTATTTTCTGAAAGCTACAGGTGTTGTTTCTATTACTTTGGAAAGTTTTAAATCCCCCAACATGTATATATGTATGTGTGTGTGTATATATACACACCACAGATACATATATATATAAAATTTAGGCTTTTCCCCAAACCTGGAGCTTCGTTCAGGTTTCTAGGGAGATTACGCCCTGTTCATAAATTTTGGTGACCTAGTTCAGAATTAGATATATGATAATAAATGGTCTTCAGGAGTCTGCAATAAAAGCAAATGGGGCAACACTTTTTTTCAGTGCACAAAAGCTTCCCTGCTGGCTCATTATTACTCGCCATGGTCAAATAGGTATCTATTTACAAGCCCACCTTAATCCATTAAATTCTGATTGATTGGCTTCCAACCCATCCCATCTTCTCTTTTGTAACCAGAGAAAGCAATAAACAGATCAGACCTTCAGCCTGGTGGAACATGATCCCGTGTGAGATCAGGGCCCGCGGGGACCGTCTGTCATTTAGCGGGGCCTGTATAATGGAGCTGTTGTGCCAGGCCTTTGGTCGAGGCAGCAGGCATCCAGTAAAAAAAACGGGGGGGCTCTGCTGAAGACACCACTGTCACGTGGCCCAGATTAAACAGACCTAGAGTTCAGCAGCACCAGTTTTGGAGACTGCAACAACTGATACAATCTGTTTTTAAGTTTTGTGTTTTAATGTCTTAGTTCACCACTTACTATTGTGTTTTTTGTGATGCCGAATGGTCTAATTGTCTGTTGTGATCCACCCTGAGCCCGGTGGCAGGGAGGGTGGAATAGAAATTTGAAATAAATAAATAAATACTTTTCTCCCTCATAATAAGGTTTTGTCCTCCTTTTCAGTTCGGGAAAGGCTTTGACACTAACAGCTTCATTCAAGCAACTTTGCAGTTCCATCCATTAGTAAACAATTAATTTGGGGAGTGATAGATGCCAACATCTTTCTTTCCACATGACTAATATTAATTGAGAAGGAGAAAATATTGAAAACAGAAGTGGGTGATACTTGCAAATTGAATTACTTAAATAAATAAACAAACATCTCTCTCTCTCTCTCTCTCTCTCTCTCTCTCTCTCTCTCTCTCTCTCTCTCTCTCTGTGTGTGTGTGTGAGTGTGTGAGTGTGTGTCTGTGTGTTTATACTTTTAAAACAACGTCACCCAACAATTATTATAATTGAAGCTTTCCCAGCGAGGACTAAGTGAAACGAGGGGTTCACAGCAAAAATCTGAACTATGAGTAATTAGTGGATTCCGAAATTGTGGTGATGACTAGTTACGACAAAGGGCTTCTCATTAATACATTACAGTAATACATTAACATTCCACTAAATGTGATGGTTCCCCCCCCCCTATTTTTCTCATAGTACAAGAACCCCTGTGGAGCATTAAACAGAACTGTAAAGATTAATTAATATGAAAGTTGGTTCTCATTGCAATTTTTTTGTGTCTTTTGCCAACTTCTCATGTGCGATGGCTGAGAAGAACCACGCTCGGCTCCAGCTGACAGAAGCCCGGCCCTGGGACTGAGATTCCCTCTGAGCCGCCTACCCCTCTGGTATAAAAAAAATAACATTTGCAAAAATAGAAAAGGGATACAAAAATATGTGCAAACAATGTGACAATAGTGTGCGTATACATGTATACACATGTGCGTGTTGGGGAAGGATGGAAAGAGCTCACTAATGTTTAGGTGGGGAAGGCTTTCTAGGAGCTCAGATTCTCTCACTTTGCTTTACTGGAATTCTTCGCAAACGCCTTCTTGATGCAGGTGACTTCAAGCCAAGCAAAGACTTAAAGGGAGTTCCGAGGGAGGATAAAGCCCTGAGATTTAACAATAGTTGATCTGGACCAATGGGCATCAGACCAGCCATATAACGAGCCAATTGGAATGATCCTCAGAGAAATCTAGACCCAAGGGAATTTGTATACCACTATGTATACCATTATGGCTCAAGTGGTTAAGACGCTGAACTGCAGGCTGGAAGGCTGGTAGTTCAGCAGTTCGAGACCCGAGTACCGCATGACGGATTGAGCTCCCGTCTCTGGTTCCAGTTCCTGCCAACCTAACAGTTAGAAAGCAAGAAATTGCAAGTAGATAAATAGGTACCGCTTCAGTGGGAAGGTAACAGTGTTCTGTGCACCTTGGTGTTTAGTCGTGCCAGCCACATGACCACAGAAGCATCTTCGGACAGCGCTGGCTCTTTGATGGAAACAGAGATGAACACCGCAACCCTAGAGTCAGATTTGACTGGCTTTCAAGCAAGGGAATCTTTACCTTTACTATCACCCATTGGCAGCCATGGCTGGCTATCACAACTTCTATTTAAAAATCAAGCCTAAGCAGTTAATGTATCTCGGGGGGGGGGGGATTTTGAATGCCAAGTCTGGTTTGCATACTAATCACCACTAGGGTTGCCAACCTCCAGGTGATGGCTGGAGATCTAGGATTATACCCCACTGTAGCCCCTCCCCCAACCCCACCTTCCTCAGGCTCCACCCCCCAAATCTCCAGGTATTTCCCAACCCGGAGCCGGCAAACCTCATACACCACTCAGGGGGAATTTGCCACTTTCACTGGGTGGATTCTCGCTAAGCACAGCATGTACGCACCCGCAGAAGCACAGCTGGCTTTTGTGCATGTGTGTGGTCCCCTGCATCCTGATGGTGTTGCCAGACAGTCATCTTTCTCTGCTCTACAACTAAAGTTAAATGTTTCAAAAATGCCATGGATTACATAAAAAAAATAGGTCCAAATTTTTGCTATCCCCAATTAATGGCTTTTGGTTGCTGGCAGCCACAGATGTGAGAGACTCAGCAGGGTTTTCATGCAAGCTCAGTTTTGCAAAGGACCATGGGAGCAGCACTTTCCCACCCTGTTGGTTGCCTGGCTTTTAACCTCCCACCCATCACTATTTAAAGGCACCTGGCCAGTTGTTCTGCTCCAGCCCCTGTCACTTGTTTGTGTGGTGCTCCTCCTGCCCAGCCTGACCCAGCTGCCTCTCCACCATCTTGCCAGAAGCCACATGTCCTCCCTGGGCCTCAGAACTGGCAGCAGAGGGAGGGAGTTGCTTCATCCACAGGCAGCAGCTTCCTCAGCCTTGAGCTGGGCCTGCGTCTCCTCCCCAGCCATCACTGGTGCTCTCCCTTTCAACCTCTGCTCTCTCCTCTCCACCCCAACTGACACCTTGGCCAATCCCTGCCCTAAGGGGCCCGTGACCTTCATTGCCTCTTCCCCTCGCCCAGCCCTTCTTGGACTTCTGCCCCCTCCTGGCTGCAACCAGACTGGATAGCCAGATGGCTACTGGGTCTGTGGGCCTTTCCCACCTTTCAGCAAGCCCACCCTCCCATTGCCTCCAGCAAGCTTGGCCTTCTGGCTGGACGGTCCCCTGCTGGGGTCTGCCCTGGTGGCATCACCCTGGCCCCACCAGTCCTGGCCTTGCTGCTGGCCTTGTTGGGTGAGGCTTCTCTTGGCTGTTTTATTATTATTGACCTCTGCCCCTGTGGTGGTGGTGGGGGGGACCAGCAAAGACACACCCAGGTAAGGCTTCACCAGCATGAGTGGGAGAGGCAGCCCTCAGTTTGGCAGTTGCCATGCCAGCAGTTGCAAAACTCAGGGTGTTTTTTTTTTTTTTAATTACCTTTACATTGATTGGGCTGTTATATGCAAGTATATCATAGAATCATACAGTTGGAAGGGACCTCCAGGGTCATAAGAACATAAGAACATAAGAGAAGCCAATGTTGGATCAGACCAACGGCCCATCCAGTCCAACACTCTGCCACACAGTGGCCAAAATATACCAGGTGCCATCAGGAGGTCCAGCAGTGGGGCCAGGACACTAGAAGCCCTCCCACTGTTGACCCCTCCCCCAACACCATGAATACAGAGCATCACTTGCCCCAGAGTCCCTATCTATACCTTGTGGCTAATAGCCACTGATGGACCTCTGCTCCAGATGTTTATCCAATTCCCTCTTGAAGCTGTCCATGCTTGTAGCCACCACCACCTCCTGTGGCAGTTAATTCCAAGTGTTAATCACTCTTTGGGTGAAGTAGTACTTCCTTGTATCCATTCTAACCCAACCGCTCAGCAATTTCATTGAGTGCCCACGAGTTCTTGCATTGTGAGAAAGGGAGAAAAGTACCTCTTTCTCTACCTGCTCCATCCCATGCATAATCTTATAAACCTTGATCATGTCACCCCTCAGCCATCGTTTCTTCGTTTCATCTAGTCCAACCCCCTGCACAATGCAGGAAATTCACAAATACATCACCCCCACCCCCAGTGACCCCTGTCCATGCCCAGAAGATGACAACAACAACAACAACAACAACAAACTCTATAGGATCCCCAGCCAAACTGGCCTGAAGAAAAAATGCTTCCTGACCCCAAAGTGGTGATCAGCATTTCCTTGGGCCTATAAGAAAGGGCCACATGAACTAAGCATTGATGCAATCCTTCCACCCTCTCGTAATCTACCTAAATTCACAGCATTGCTTGCAGATGACCACCTGGCCTCTAGATGATAACTTGATAACTTGAGTCTGGAGAAAGCAATGGAATCACTCCACCAGTCCTCTTGAGAAGGAAGAGCAATCCACTGCTGCATTCAGTTTAACAATTTCCTCCATCATTATTCTCTGATGGATAACTTTCAGGGTGTCTTCTTGCCCGTTCTCAATTTACAAGGCTGAATAAAAATGTAAGAACATAAGAAAAGCCATGTTGGATCAGCCCAATGGCCCATCCAGTCCAACACTCTGTGTCACGCAGTGGCCAAAAATGCCAGGTGCCATCAGGAGGCCCACCAGTGGGATCTTTAAAATCAGTGGTGCTCTGGACAGAAGTACAATTCTCTGTTCCAGATGTTCTCCTTGGTTCAAGTTGTTTGAGAGGAACCACAGCAGAGCACCTTATTTAACCAAAATCACTTTTCCTAGTCTTAGAATGGCTTTAACTTCTTTTAGGTTTCAGTCCATGCCTTCAGCCATTCTAGATGGCTGCTATTCACAAATACACAAATACCCTGTTTTTGTATTTGTGGAGCCTCAGTCCCTGAAAACCTTCTGCACTACATTCTGTCCTGCCCTTTGTATAAAGAGCCCAGAAACATATTCATTGGAGAAATTTTAAAAGGCCTAGTTGTTTTCCCTGTGGAAACACGATCCCTCCTTCTTTCCGATGTGGATTTGTCTGCCTCTCGTACAGTAGCACAGTTCGCCCTGGCAGCTCAGAAAATTTGGGCTTGAGCCAAGCTTGATGGCTGAGACTCCTTTGCAAAGAAGGTGCCAATCTGTCCTAATGAACTGTTTTGTGTTTCATGCTTTTAAGATTATAGCTTTGTTGTTTTGCTGTTCTTTGTCCATGTTTTACTTGTATGTCTTAACTGCCCAGTTGTGATGGTTTTTGGGCACATACAATAAACACACTTGAACTGGATAAGCACTTTCAGATCTGCTTACTTGAATGAGGTTATTTATTATTAACGTTTTATGGTTTCTATGATAGATTGTAATGGCCTTCGGCCACATACTATAAATGCTATTGTCAAATATACCACTGCTCACCGGGCAAGTGCAAAAAGCAAGGTGGAATATCCTTTATTAACAACAAGCTCCTTCAGCCAGAGGTCCTGAGCCATATGCAGGTGATATATCAATGTGCATAGGTGCCATAACAATACTTACCCATGCATGAACAAAATAAGGCAACAGGATGCACTAGTACAGCTTCTTACAAGTGGTTTGAGACAGAATGAACAGGAGTGTCATCAAATCCAGGAACTGAGTTGCTCCAATTCTCAATCATAGAATGCTATCAAATTCATTCACAGCAGCATTTATGGCAGGAGAGGGGCCGTGGCTCAGTGGCAGAACCTCTGCTTGGCATGCAGAAGGTCCCAGGTTCAGTCCACAGCATCTCCAGTTAACCAGGCAGCAGGTGATGCTGTGAACTTGGGCAGATCATGAGAGGGAGGGCAGGACAGGTTGCCTCAGTGCTTAGTTCTTGTGGCCCTTTTTTACATGCCTAGGGGAATGCTGATTGCCACTTTGGGGTCAGGGTGCAATCTTGGAGGGTTTTTGGTCATCTTCTGGGCGTGGAACTGGGGTCACTGAGAGTGTGGAGGGGGAGATATTTGTGAATTTCCTGCATTGTTCAGGGGGTTGGACTAGATTACCCTGGAGATCCCTTCCAATTCTATGATACAAAAAACCTCCGCCTGAGAGCCTGGAGAGCGGCTGCCTGCCTGAGTAGGGGATACTGGCTTCGATGGATCAAGTGTCTGACTTAGTATAAGGCAGCTGCAGGGAGTTTATGTGCCCTTAGTTAAAGTAGGCGAAAGATTTTTATTTTTTTTAAGGTTTGGAAAATAAGGGACGGTGGCTCAGTGGAAGAGTATTGGTGTGACCTGCAGAATTTTCTAGGTTGAATCCCCAGCAACTCCTATTAAAAGCATCAGGTAGCAGGTGCTGTGGAAGACCTCTGCCTGAGACCAGTTGCTGCCAGTCTGAGGAGACCGCGCTGACCTCGATCGACCAAGGGTCAGATTCAGCACCGGGCAGCTCCGTGTATTTTCGGCTGTAGCAGACGAGCCATTTCCACTCTCTCTCTCCCGCCTCTGGTTGCTGGAACTGATCTCTTGTCAAAGACAGTTGAGGGGAGGTGGAGGGAAGAGCTGAGCGGCTGTAGCCAATCGCAGGACAGTGAAATATCTCAGGTCAGAAGAAAGGGGAGCAACGCCAGTCTTCTGGCCAGCAAACAAAGAGATGCTCTGTCCATTTGTTCATTATTAAATTATTAAATTTATTTAAGGCAGCAGAGCAAGTGCACAGTGCGATCGTATGCATGTTTACTCAGAAATGAGTCCCACTGTATTCAGTGGGGCTCAGCCCCAGGTAAGTGTGCGTGGATTTGCACCCTCAAAATGTGCCTTGAGAATTCTGGACACTTCCTCAGAAGCATATTATTCGGTTGCTTCTGGTCTCCCTTCCACATTTGCCTGCCGCTCCGGATTTTCTCAGTGTTTGAGTCGAGACAATTTAAGTCCAGGGCAAAGCAGCATCCAAATAACCTGGGGCAACAAGCTGGCTGAAACTGGGCTGACCGCTGAAGGGGGGTAAATGTGATGCAGAATGGGGGGTGGGGGAATCCAGAATAAAAAGGAGGTTGAACTCAATTTTAGTGCAGGATGGGTGGGGGGGGGGATGGACCTGAATTAAAAGAAGGTTGAATTTGATTTTGGTGCAGAATCGCTTGGAGGACACCACAGTGGATTCGGATTAAAAGGAGGGCGCAGGAAAGGCCCTAGATGATCGGCTTCTTTTTCCTTTTGAGAGAACACCACAAGTTTCTGCATATTTTTACAGATACTAATTTTCTGCAATTCCCATTTCTATGCCTGTCTCCTTCGTCCAAGCAAGCGGATGACATTTTGCACTGTACCTCTGTATCCTGACTCCAAGGGACCCTTCATTAGGGTTGCCAGCTTTGGGTCGGGAAATACTTAGAGATGTTAGGGGCCAAGCCCGGGTGGAGGGTGGAGTTTGGGAAGGGGAGGGACCTCAGCAGGGTATAATTGCTATAGAATCCACCTTCCAATGAATCTATTTGTTCCAGGGGAAAATGATCTTGGCTGGCTGGAGGGCAATAGTAATAGTGGGAGATCTCCAGGTGCCACCTGGAGATTGGCAGCTTTACTAGTAACCTTTTTAAACTCTGATATCAGGTCACAACCCACTCATGGTGTCCCCATCCATGGGGCATTCCAGGCAAGAAACGAGAAGAGGTCCTTTGCCGTTGCCTCCTCTGGAGAGCAGCCAAGTCCTCCGTGGTTGACCCAGCTTAGCATTCGGATTCTAACACTTTCCGGGTAAGCTGGGTGACTCAGACTGCCAGTCATCTTGTTGCCCATTTCTATCATCATTTGTATCTGATGAAGCAATCCTTCATTCCTGAAAGCTGATGCCCTGGAAAATTTTGTTGGTTTCTAAGGTGCTACTGGATTCGAATTTTGTTCTGAAGAAGAAGAGATTGGATTTATACCCCACACTTCACTACCCAAAGGAGTCTCAGAGAGGCTTACACTCTCCTTTCCCTTCCCCTCCCCGCAACAGATAACTTGTGAGGTAGGTGGGGCTGAGAGAGCTCTCCCGAGGACTGCCCTTGAGAGAACAGCTCTGAGAGAACGTGTGACTGACCCAGGGTCACACCAGCAGCTGCATGTGGAGGAGTGGGGAATCAAACCTGGTTCTCCCAGATTAGAGTCCACGCTCCTAACCATTACACCAAACTGTCTCTGCTACTACAGGCTAACAGAACAGAAACAAACTGACAGTGCAGACCACTTTCTTGGTTTGGATCTAAGGTTGCCAACTCCAGGTTGGGAAATTGCTGGAGATTTGGGGCCAGTGCCTGAACAGGGTGGAGTTTGGGGAAGGGGAGGGACCTCAGTGGGGCACAGTGCTATAGGCTCCACCCTCCAAATCAGCCATTTCCTCTGGCAGCAGGAGCTCCCTCAAGGCATCACCGAGAAGACTGTGGAGCAGAGGATTCCTCTGTCTCTTTCGCAGGATCCGTGCAGCCGGCACGCGCAGATGCAGCACAGCAGAATGAACTCAAAGAGGAAATAGAAACGTTGGCAAGGCAACAGCTGAATAGAAACGGAACAATAATTCATCTATCCCCAGCTGAAATGGTTAACAAGGATGTAATTTAATTATGAATCATTTTGTACAATGCCAAAAAAAACAAACCCAAGAACAACACTTTGCTTTCCTAGATTCCAGATTAACTATTGCACAATTGCTATTATCGTTATTATTCTAATGTAATGGGAAACAACAACAAACTACTGATTTTAAAAAAAAATTCTGGTGCAAAAATCTAGCACAATCCTAATGCAGAGTGACTGGACTCTGGAATGATTTTTTTATATTATTATTATTATTACTACTACTACTATTATTATTATTATTTAGAACACTTAATCTAGAAACACTTCAACCTGAAGCAAGTAAAAACAACACAGAATGTTAGACTGCTTTCTGCACCACCTGCAGACGAAGCCGGGAAGATACACAAAACTGCGAGCAGCCTCCTCATGTTCTTTTGGATTGGGCAGTCTTTCCCTTTCTTCACGCTTCGTACGCTCTTTGCATCCATTTCAATTAGCGTATGAAAGAGGCGATCCGGCCGTTCCTCCTGACTAGAGAAGAGGCCACCTAGTGGCTTCTGCCTGTTCAGTTCAGTCTCAGCAGACACAAATGCTGGCGGCTTCAGTCTCTTTTTTCTTACAAGCAGGCAGCATCCCATCATAAAGGCCCGTGGCGGCTGCCTCTGCCGCTCTTGGCCTGAATTCTGCTTCTACCAGAGGAGAAGGTGGGGGACAGATGACTCCTACACCAGGGGTCCCCAAGGTGGGCACCATGGCATCCACCAGCACCTTTCCTGGTGCCCACCAAGGGTTTTTAGAAAGTGAGCAGGGCCAGGTGAGGCTTTTGATCAGCAAGGCTTTTGATTGGCCATTGGAGAGTTGATAGGCTGCATAGATTTTTTTTTTAAAAAAATGTTGCTTCAGCAACGGCTCCTACCACAACATCAGAAGCTTCACTGTGTGACTGAAGATGGTCTGCAGCAGCCATCGTGTGGCTGGTTCTGCCTCTTATGGCAACGATTTTGGCAGCCATTTTGTGGCTGCACCCACCATGTTGTGTCAGAGTCCCAAAGATGCCTCAGAAAGACTGGTCGCTCCAGCCCTACACTGTCAATGGATTTCAGGAAGAGACAGCTGGCACATCAGTCCAGAAGAGCAGAGGGCAAAGCCCCATTCAAAGGGGTCCAGCAAGGGGCCTGTGAAGACAAGAGGCCGTACTAAAGGGATAGTCCCTATAGTGGGCCATCTACAACAAGAGCGGGTGCTTCTTTGATGAGAAGATAGTGCTCAAGGGTCCCCTTTGGTGCCCATGGAGAAAGCAATATGAGGGAGAATGTCCAGGACCATTGTAGAAATGAGGATATTTTTGGGTTTTGTTCAGGCAAAAGGGACATGAAGAGATAGAAATATCCCCCTAAGTGCAGGGAATTGAGCCTGGAGGAAAGGAACAAGGTCAATTAGAGGGGGCTTTTGTGAGAACAGCTATAACTCAGACACTTCTGCAAGTTGGTTACTTGGATCCTATGCATGAGTTAATGGTTTTCAGGGGGCCTTTCCACAAATGGAAGTTTTAATGGAAGAGGGAAAAACCATACTCTGAGGTAGAAACTGCCTACCAACATGCATGGAGCACTTGTTCATAGGCTCCAGGTCCAAGTCTTTACGGTGCTCGTTCCATGAATGTGTGCTTCCAAATGTTCCTAAAAGAGGTGTCACTGGATACCAGCATCAGGTCTGCATCTAAACATCTGTAGCTAGGGTTTTACATCCTGTCTTGGGGATTCTTCCTTTTCCTGTTTTTAAGTGTCTGTGTGGGGGGAGTTACATTCAGTCTGGAGACGAGTTCTGGGGAACTTGAAAGCTGATATGCCTAATTTGGTCAGTTTAGGAGGGCCAGCCTCCAGGTGGGACCTGGGGATCCCTTGAAATGGAGAAACTGGATGCATGGATCTATGGAGAAAATGGATGCTTTGGAAGGGTGGACTCCAAGGCATCACACCCTACTGAGGTCCCTGTCCTCCCCAGGTTCCATCCTCAAATCTCCAGTAGTTTCCCAATCTGGATCTGGAAACCCTACTCACACCCCCCCCAGGGTGGGGGCTGGCAACCCTATGTCAGTCCATTAAAAAAAAAAAAAAAAAACAACTACCATATGGCCCTGACCTGCATAGCCCAGGCATGTCCAATTTCATCAGATCCTGGAACACCAGCAGACAGAAGGCAGGGGCAGGCTTTACTCAGCCACCTGTCTCAATATCCTCCAGGCCCCCAGTAGCGGTCAGTCACCAGAGGTCACCATGACTTCCCGATGTCTCTCTCTCTCTCTCTCTCTCTCTCTCTCTCTCTCTCTCTCTCTCTCTCTCTCACACACACACACACACACACACACACACAAAATGAACTTATGAGCCTGTTGGGGGTGGAGCAAGGACTAAGTTGTAGTCACTACCCGGAAACTCATGGCCAAACTGAGTGCACTAATCAAGTCTTGGCGCAATTTCTCAATTGCTACATCAACCATCAACAGGATGACTGGGTTCAATGATTGTCTTTTGCTGAGCACAGCTACGATAACTCTATACATAGTTTGATTGGGATGTCTCCTTTTAAGGCAGTGCATGGGTACGAGGGAGGACCCTTGCCCGCTGTAGACTTGTGTGAGCCTGTGAGGGGAGATGCACAGCTTTGGTGGTCTACGGTAACAAAGAATTGGGACATGCTCCAAAAAACTTTAAATAAGGCAAAGGAAGATTTTAAGCACTATGCTGACAAAACCCAGAGCCCGGAATGGGACCTGGCTCCCAGGGACTCTGTGTGCATTTCTACAAAACACTTGAAGGGACTGCAGCCGGGGTGAAAGTTGGGGTGGGAATACATTTTCTGGGCTACCGCATTAAGGGCTCTGACACTAACTTGGATCCCCACTTCAGGGTTCAGGATAGTAACAGTTACAAAAAAAAGGGAGGAACAGGTTCTCACTGGTTCTCACACTGGGGTTTTACGGACCTGTTGGCTGGTGCCCTTCACAGCAGGCCTTTTCCCTGCATACATTGGGCCTTTTAAGGTTACCCGTGTAATCAATAAGGTGGCTGTTGAAGTGGAACTCCCTAAATCTTTGCACTCTGTGCATCCTGTTTCTCATTTCAGCTTATTAAAGAAGGACCCTGGACCCTTGCCTTGGACTTGTCATCCTCCAGCACCTCCTTCTCTCCGGATAGATGGCAAACTCCACCACATCATGGAGACAATCCTGGATTCTAAGCTGAGATGTGGCCAATTGTCCTACCTTGTAAAATGGAGGGACTTTGGGCCAGAACAGAATGAGCGGGTCCAGGCTAAGCATGTGAGAGGAGAGCTTCTCGACTTATCAAGGAGTTTCATTGCTGTCATCCCCACAACCCAGGAGGTTGAAGGAGATCTTGGGGGGGGGGGCAGTATGTCAAGCTCAGGCTAACTTTCAGTTTCTCTAAGTTCTCTTTCTCTTCACCTTTGCTTGTTATTTTGAATTCCTAAGGGGGGGTATGTTGTTGGAGCACATGGGAGTAGAAGCCATAACTTTCTCAAAGAAGCGCCCCAAGTTGTTCCTGTGGGACTGACCTTGGAGGATCTCTGTCAGAAGTCCTAACTTAGTCAGCAAACACCAGACCTTATGATGCAAGCAAGGTTAGCATTTATTAAGCTGCAATAGATAGATCACTGGTACAGGTATCTTGTTCAGAATGACTTGGTTACAGAAAGCAAGCGGTTATACAGGGAAGGGGGTGAATGGGGACCCCCTTCTCCGACTACATGAATAACATGCACCTGGGAAATCGAAACTTACTAAGCTAATGAATTTCCCATCGCCCCATTGCTACCCACAGCTGCTACATCTATGCCAGCGATAGGGAAGCAGGCAGCCTGACTTGCCAAGGTCAGAACGTCTAGGCTGCCAGAGATAATAGCAATAAAAGCCACATTCCATTCTCACACCCGAGGTGTAAATCAGCTACTCCCCGGATTCCAACCTCCCGCCTGTCACGCCACCAAGGCGCCAATAGCCCACCACCCTCCCTTGTACTCATCAGCCCACCGCCCTCCCTTCCATCCATCATGGCAGGGCTACCTGACATGCAGCCCCCTCGAAAATAGTCCTACCCCTTTGGTTTATGGGGGTACAGCTTGTGAAATGCCCTGACAAGCCGGGGGGCCAGAACATTTTCCGCCCGAACCCACTCCCTCTGCTCCGGCCCAAAGTCAATCCATTCAACCAGGTAAAATAAGCGATTGCGAGAGATTTTAGAGTCCAGAATCTGCGATACTTCGTAGTGAGGTTCCCCTCCCACCAGCAGCGGAGGAGGGGTCGGCCGTTGCGGTCTCCAGCTGTTTTCCTCAGGCGCCTTGCGTAGAAGCCTCACATGAAAAACAGGATGAACAGACTTTAGAGATTTAGGCAAGGCAAGTTCAACAGTCACATCGTTAATAACTCTTACGATTTCAAACGGTCCAATATACTTCCAACCAAGTTTGCGACTCGGCTGGATGCGACGCAAATGTTGGGTGGATAAGTAAGCAAACTCCCCGCACTTCGGAACCCAAGTCAAGTTACGTTTCTTATCCGCCTGGAGTTTGTACGCGGCCTTAGCCTCTTCCAGAGTCTTAGCCAAGGAGCCCCACGCCTCCTGCAGTTGTTTGCACCAGTCTCCAGCGTCTCCCGCCGGGAGGTCGGGAGAAGCCAAAAAGGGCAAAGGCGGGGCATCATATCCATGTACTGCTTTAAACGGGGACATCCCCGTCGACGAGTGCTGAGTATTATTATAACAAAACTCAGCCAACGGCAGGAGAGAATGCCAATTGTCCTGCTGAAAGTTAGAAAAACACCGCAGGTATTGTTCCAGAGTTTGATTCACACGTTCAGTCTGCCCATCCGATTCAGGATGGTAGGCGCTGCTCACCCCCTCTCTACTCCAAGCAATGACATAAGTTCGCTCCAGAACTTTGAAACAAACTGAACCCCTCTGTCTGAGATCACCTTAGCAGGTAAGGTGTGGAGCCTCACAACGTGTTGTAAGAAAGCAGAGGCTAATTTCCTAGCCGAGGGAATGGAGGCAAACGGAACGAAATGCGCCTGTTTAGTAAATAAGTCTACTATCACCCAGATGACTGTTTTCCCCCCACTAGGGGGTAGATCTGTAATAAAGTCCATAGAAATCACCTCCCACGGCCGAGCCGGGGTGGGGAGAGGGTGTAGGGCACCTGGGGGTTTTCCGGGCCGAGGTTTACTCATCAAGCACGTTTGGCAGGCTGACGTGAAGAGAGACATATCTTTTCGTAGGCCCGGCCACCAAAATTGTCTCTGCAGGAGCTGGAGGGATTTCACAAACCCCGTGTGACCAGCCAGCTTAGACCCATGCGCCCATCCCATTACCTCCCCCTAAGAGACCGTGGGACAAAGAGTTTGTCATTTTTAGTCCAGCAGCCATGTTCATTTTTGGCTATTCCGTCCTCCCCTCCACTTCCTCCCTATCCGCTTGCGAGAGCTCTGTAGAAAATCTCGCCACCCATTCATTAGGGGAGGATTCGTCGGTGGGGGGAATGACTGGCTTGTTTCCGAGTAGTCACCGCTCCTCCCAATTGGGCAGGAGTAAAAATTGAGTCACGAATCTCCTCCCTTTTGCTATCGTGTTGAGGGAGGCGTGACAGGGCATCGGCCAGTGAGTTCGATGTCCCCGGGAAATGGTGCAGTGTGAAATTAAACTTGGAGAAGAAGTCAGCCCAGCGGAGCTGCTTGGCGTTCAGGGAACGGGGGAGCGGAGCAGCTCGAGGTTTTTGTGATCAGTCCAGACCTCGAACGGGACCCGCGCTCCCTCCAACCAGTGGCGCCAGGTCGACAACGCTAAGCGGATCGATCCCGCTTCTTTTTCCCACACATTCCAATTCCGTTCAGTATCGTTGAATTTCTTTGACACATAAGCAAGGGGGTGCAACTTGCCGTCCTCCCCCTCCTGCAGGATCGCCCCCCCATTGCAACGTCAGAGGCGTCAACTTGAACAATGAATTTTTTAAGTTCATTCGGGTGGGCCAACACGGGTTCCGACGTAAAAGGGCTTTCAATTTGTCGAACGCCCGCTGGCACTCTGGGGACCATTCCAATTTGGCCCCGGGCCGAGTGTATTCGGGTGGTTTCCCTTTGGTTCTCAGTAAGTCAGTTAAGGGAAGGGCCACCTGGGCAAAGTTCGAGAGGAACGATCTATAAAAGTTCGCGAATCCGAGGAACCCCTGGAGTTGCCTTCTGGTTTTTGGAGGCTCCCACCCCACAACATCCTTAACCTTGTCAGGGTCCATCTCAATCCCTCTCTGAGAAATACGGTAGCCCAGAAAAGGGATTTCTGTTTTGTGAAATTCACATTTGGACAGTTTGGCAAACAGTTTATGCTTGTGCAACGTTTGTAGTACCTCCCGCACCAGTTTCACATGCGATTTAAGGTCAGGGGAGTACAAAAGAATGTCATCAAGGTAAACAAGGACCCCCTTAAACAAGTACTTATGCAACACTTCGTTAATCAAGTTCATGAAGACTCCAGGAGCCCCTGGAGTCCGAATGGCATGACTAAGTACTCAAACTGGCCGAGGGGGTGTTGAACGCCGTTTTAAATTCATCCCCCTCCCGTATGCGGACTCTGAAATAGGCATCCCGGAGGTCTAGTTTAGAGAAAATTTTCCCCCCAGCCACGGCCGCCAGCAAGTCCTTTATGAGGGGCATGGGGTAAGCGTTTGTATTTGACACTGCATTCAAGCCGCGGTAGTCGGTACAGAGCCGTAACCCCCCATCCTTCTTTTTCCGGAAAAGCACGGGAGCCGCAAACGGGGAGGATGCTGGCCGTCCCCTCTGTTTCGGGTTAGGTGCCGGGGGTTTCCCTCTCGCAGTCGGCGCAGGGCCCCTGTTAGCCATCGCTGCAGCGTCGTCCAGCTTGATGGTCTTCAGGCGGTTCTCCATCGTGATGGCTGCCTGAACCCATCCGGTGAGGGTGTTCGGATCTTGATTTCTGGTGACTTCTCGGCGGATTTCTGCGTTGAGTCCCCACTTGTAGAAATCCACGAGGTTCCCTTCCCCTCGGAGTTTGGCGGCACATCTGCGGAACTCCGAGGTGTAGTCTCTCACCGATCGCGCTCCCTGTTTGAGGCTTCGGATCGTTGCCTTCGCTGCTTTGGTGGAGTGCACATCCTCAAATTGCTCTTTCATGGCCCACATGAAAGAGTCGATCTCTCTCAGCTCGCGCCCGTCGACTTGATGAAGCCCCACATACCAGTCAGCTGCCGCTCCCTTCAGGTGGGCTGCTATGACATCGACCATCCGCTCTTCCCTCTGGAACAGATGGCCCCAGGTCTCGATAAACTTTTCGGCTCGCACCAGGAAGAATGGGAATTTCTCGGGGTCTCCATCAAAGTCAGCGTCCAGAAGTTCTGTGGGCTTGGGCGGCAAGAACCCCCAAGGACGAGGGGGTGGTTGCCCCGGCGGCCCCTGCGGTCCTGGCCCCGCTGGTTGATCCACCGGCCCGGCTGGCCCGTTCCCCGGGCCTTGGTCCGGCACCGGCCGTTGATCAGGAGGGACCTGGGCTGGTGGTTCCTCACGCCTTTGCCGCTCGCGTTCTTCCCGGATACCCTCTGCGATCATCTGTGGGATGCGTGCGAGGGATTCGTCTAGGAAGCGCATCAGGCGGTCTTGGCTGGGTTCTTCAGTCCATCTCCTCCTCACCACGGCGCCTTCCATGGTCTCTGAATCGCGGCCAGTTTCCTCCAAGGCTTCCGCCGTGATTAGTTTCCGGACCGACCTTTCGGGGTGGCTCACCCCCATGGAAGCTCGCGGGGTCCCGAACCACGCTTCGTGGGTCTCAGCCAGGGGTTTCACCCAGTCACGTCTGCGTCCAACTCGGGTGGTCACCCCCCATAGGCTGCCCCATAAGGATCTCCATAAGGCCCTCCAAAGTCGTACTCCAGACCCCAGTGTCTCGGCACATGTGTGTCTGGGGTCTCTCGGGGTGCGTCTTTCCCGGGAGGTCTCTTCTCCTTTTCATCTTCTTCAATTGGGATAGTGTCTTCTTCTCCGCCACTCATTTTGGAGTTGCGGGTTTAGGACCAGTCCCAAAAGTAATTGATGATTCTGAACAAACTGTCAGAAGTCCTAACTTAGTCAGCAAACACCAGACCTTATGATGCAAGCAAGGTTAGCATTTATTAAGCTGCAATAGATAGATCACTGGTACAGGTATCTTGTTCAGAATGACTTGGTTACAGAAAGCAAGCGGTTATACAGGGAAGGGGGTGAATGGGGACCCCCCCTTCTCCGACTACATGAATAACATGCACCTGGGAAATCGAAACTTACTAAGCTAATGAATTTCCCATCGCCCCATTGCTACCCACAGCTGCTACATCTATGCCAGCGATAGGGAAGCAGGCAGCCTGACTTGCCAAGGTCAGAACGTCTAGGCTGCCAGAGATAATAGCAATAAAAGCCACATTCCATTCTCACACCCGAGGTGTAAATCAGCTACTCCCCGGATTCCAACCTCCCGCCTGTCACGCCACCAAGGCGCCAATAGCCCACCACCCTCCCTTGTACTCATAGCCCACCGCCCTCCCTTCCATCCATCATGGCAGGGCTACCTGACATGCAGCCCCCTCGAAAATAGTCCTACCCCTTTGGTTTATGGGGGTACAGCTTGTGAAATGCCCTGACAAGCCGGGGGCCAGAACATTTTCCGCCCGAACCCACTCCCTCTGCTCCGGCCCAAAGTCAATCCATTCAACCAGGTAAAATAAGCGATTGCGAGAGATTTTAGAGTCCAGAATCTGCGATACTTCGTAGTGAGGTTCCCCTCCCACCAGCAGCGGAGGAGGGGTCGGCCGTTGCGGTCTCCAGCTGTTTTCCTCAGGCGCCTTGCGTAGAAGCCTCACATGAAAAACAGGATGAACAGACTTTAGAGATTTAGGCAAGGCAAGTTCAACAGTCACATCGTTAATAACTCTTACGATTTCAAACGGTCCAATATACTTCCAACCAAGTTTGCGACTCGGCTGGATGCGACGCAAATGTTGGGTGGATAAGTAAGCAAACTCCCCGCACTTCGGAACCCAAGTCAAGTTACGTTTCTTATCCGCCTGGAGTTTGTACGCGGCCTTAGCCTCTTCCAGAGTCTTAGCCAAGGAGCCCCACGCCTCCTGCAGTTGTTTGCACCAGTCTCCAGCGTCTCCCGCCGGGAGGTCGGGAGAAGCCAAAAGGAGCAAAGGCGGGGCATCATATCCATGTACTGCTTTAAACGGGGACATCCCCGTCGACGAGTGCTGAGTATTATTATAACAAAACTCAGCCAACGGCAGGAGAGAATGCCAATTGTCCTGCTGAAAGTTAGAAAAACACCGCAGGTATTGTTCCAGAGTTTGATTCACACGTTCAGTCTGCCCATCCGATTCAGGATGGTAGGCGCTGCTTACCCCCTCTCTACTCCAAGCAATGACATAAGTTCGCTCCAGAACTTTGAAACAAACTGAACCCCTCTGTCCGAGATCACCTTAGCAGGTAAGGTGTGGAGCCTCACAACGTGTTGTAAGAAAGCAGAGGCTAATTTCCTAGCCGAGGGAATGGAGGCAAACGGAACGAAATGCGCCTGTTTAGTAAATAAGTCTACTATCACCCAGATGACTGTTTTCCCCCCACTAGGGGGTAGATCTGTAATAAAGTCCATAGAAATCACCTCCCACGGCCGAGCCGGGGTGGGGAGAGGGTGTAGGGCACCTGGGGGTTTTCCGGGCCGAGGTTTACTCATCAAGCACGTTTGGCAGGCTGACGTGAAGAGAGACATATCTTTTCGTAGGCCCGGCCACCAAAATTGTCTCTGCAGGAGCTGGAGGGATTTCACAAACCCCGTGTGACCAGCCAGCTTAGACCCATGCGCCCATCCCATTACCTCCCCCTAAGAGACTGTGGGACAAAGAGTTTGTCATTTTTAGTCCAGCAGCCATGTTCATTTTTGGCTATTCCGTCCTCCCCTCCACTTCCTCCCTATCCGCTTGCGAGAGCTCTGTAGAAAATCTCGCCACCCATTCATTAGGGGGAGGATTCGTCGGTGGGGGGAATGACTGGCTTGTTTCCGAGTAGTCACCGCTCCTCCCAATTGGGCAGGAGTAAAAATTGAGTCACGAATCTCCTCCCTTTTGCTATCGTGTTGAGGGAGGCGTGACAGGGCATCGGCCAGTGAGTTCGATGTCCCCGGGAAATGGTGCAGTGTGAAATTAAACTTGGAGAAGAAGTCAGCCCAGCGGAGCTGCTTGGCGTTCAGGGAACGGGGGGAGCGGAGCAGCTCGAGGTTTTTGTGATCAGTCCAGACCTCGAACGGGACCCGCGCTCCCTCCAACCAGTGGCGCCAGGTCGACAACGCTAAGCGGATCGATCCCGCTTCTTTTTCCCACACATTCCAATTCCGTTCAGTATCGTTGAATTTCTTTGACACATAAGCAAGGGGGTGCAACTTGCCGTCCTCCCCCTCCTGCAGGATCGCCCCCCCCATTGCAACGTCAGAGGCGTCAACTTGAACAATGAATTTTTTAAGTTCATTCGGGTGGGCCAACACGGGTTCCGACGTAAAAAGGGCTTTCAATTTGTCGAACGCCCGCTGGCACTCTGGGGACCATTCCAATTTGGCCCCGGGCCGAGTGTATTCGGGTGGTTTCCCTTTGGTTCTCAGTAAGTCAGTTAAGGGAAGGGCCACCTGGGCAAAGTTCGAGAGGAACGATCTATAAAAGTTCGCGAATCCGAGGAACCCCTGGAGTTGCCTTCTGGTTTTTGGAGGCTCCCACCCCACAACATCCTTAACCTTGTCAGGGTCCATCTCAATCCCTCTCTGAGAAATACGGTAGCCCAGAAAAGGGATTTCTGTTTTGTGAAATTCACATTTGGACAGTTTGGCAAACAGTTTATGCTTGTGCAACGTTTGTAGTACCTCCCGCACCAGTTTCACATGCGATTTAAGGTCAGGGGAGTACAAAAGAATGTCATCAAGGTAAACAAGGACCCCCTTAAACAAGTACTTATGCAACACTTCGTTAATCAAGTTCATGAAGACTCCAGGAGCCCCCTGGAGTCCGAATGGCATGACTAAGTACTCAAACTGGCCGAGGGGGTGTTGAACGCCGTTTTAAATTCATCCCCCTCCCGTATGCGGACTCTGAAATAGGCATCCCGGAGGTCTAGTTTAGAGAAAATTTTCCCCCAGCCACGGCCGCCAGCAAGTCCTTTATGAGGGGCATGGGGTAAGCGTTTGTATTTGACACTGCATTCAAGCCGCGGTAGTCGGTACAGAGCCGTAACCCCCCATCCTTCTTTTTCCGGAAAAGCACGGGAGCCGCAAACGGGGAGGATGCTGGCCGTCCCCTCTGTTTCGGGTTAGGTGCCGGGGGTTTCCCTCTCGCAGTCGGCGCAGGGCCCCTGTTAGCCATCGCTGCAGCGTCGTCCAGCTTGATGGTCTTCAGGCGGTTCTCCATCGTGATGGCTGCCTGAACCCATCCGGTGAGGGTGTTCGGATCTTGATTTCTGGTGACTTCTCGGCGGATTTCTGCGTTGAGTCCCCACTTGTAGAAATCCACGAGGTTCCCTTCCCCTCGGAGTTTGGCGGCACATCTGCGGAACTCCGAGGTGTAGTCTCTCACCGATCGCGCTCCCTGTTTGAGGCTTCGGATCGTTGCCTTCGCTGCTTTGGTGGAGTGCACATCCTCAAATTGCTCTTTCATGACCCACATGAAAGAGTCGATCTCTCTCAGCTCGCGCCCGTCGACTTGATGAAGCCCCACATACCAGTCAGCTGCCGCTCCCTTCAGGTGGGCTGCTATGACATCGACCATCCGCTCTTCCCTCTGGAACAGATGGCCCCAGGTCTCGATAAACTTTTCGGCTCGCACCAGGAAGAATGGGAATTTCTCGGGGTCTCCATCAAAGTCAGCGTCCAGAAGTTCTGTGGGCTTGGGCGGCAAGAACCCCCAAGGACGAGGGGGTGGTTGCCCCGGCGGCCCCTGCGGTCCTGGCCCCGCTGGTTGATCCACCGGCCCGGCTGGCCCGTTCCCCGGGCCTTGGTCCGGCACCGGCCGTTGATCAGGAGGGACCTGGGCTGGTGGTTCCTCACGCCTTTGCCGCTCGCGTTCTTCCCGGATACCCTCTGCGATCATCTGTGGGATGCGTGCGAGGGATTCGTCTAGGAAGCGCATCAGGCGGTCTTGGCTGGGTTCTTCAGTCCATCTCCTCCTCACCACGGCGCCTTCCATGGTCTCTGAATCGCGGCCAGTTTCCTCCAAGGCTTCCGCCGTGATTAGTTTCCGGACCGACCTTTCGGGGTGGCTCACCCCCATGGAAGCTCGCGGGGTCCCGAACCACGCTTCGTGGGTCTCAGCCAGGGGTTTCACCCAGTCACGTCTGCGTCCAACTCGGGTGGTCACCCCCATAGGCTGCCCCATAAGGATCTCCATAAGGCCCTCCAAAGTCGTACTCCAGACCCCAGTGTCTCGGCACATGTGTGTCTGGGGTCTCTCGGGGTGCGTCTTTCCCGGGAGGTCTCTTCTCCTTTTCATCTTCTTCAATTGGGATAGTGTCTTCTTCTCCGCCACTCATTTTGGAGTTGCGGGTTTAGGACCAGTCCCAAAAGTAATTGATGATTCTGAACAAACTGTCAGAAGTCCTAACTTAGTCAGCAAACACCAGACCTTATGATGCAAGCAAGGTTAGCATTTATTAAGCTGCAATAGATAGATCACTGGTACAGGTATCTTGTTCAGAATGACTTGGTTACAGAAAGCAAGCGGTTATACAGGGAAGGGGGTGAATGGGGACCCCCCCTTCTCCGACTACATGAATAACATGCACCTGGGAAATCGAAACTTACTAAGCTAATGAATTTCCCATCGCCCCATTGCTACCCACAGCTGCTACATCTATGCCAGCGATAGGGAAGCAGGCAGCCTGACTTGCCAAGGTCAGAACGTCTAGGCTGCCAGAGATAATAGCAATAAAAGCCACATTCCATTCTCACACCCGAGGTGTAAATCAGCTACTCCCGGATTCCAACCTCCCGCCTGTCACGCCACCAAGGCGCCAATAGCCCACCACCCTCCCTTGTACTCATAGCCCACCGCCCTCCCTTCCATCCATCATGGCAGGGCTACCTGACAATCTCTCTGCCAGCCTAGTTTAGATAGGGCACCATATATCTGTCTGTGTTGCCATAGTAACGCCAGGGGTAGGTGTGACATGGATGGATGGGGCATTTTCTGCTTTTACCTGTATCTTGTAATTTCCCACACATTTCCTCAGTCCTAACAAAAATTTCTTGAACCCACAGCATCCTATCTCTAATAAAGCATCACACTGCCAATAGTGTGTGTGGAGAGTAAATTGGCTGGGGACCTGACCACCCTCAAGCAGGCCATGGAGGGTGAGCCTGTTCTTTAAAAAAAAAAAAAATGGCACTGGCAAGCTAACCCTGCCCACCTACTTTATCTCATGGAGACAGGTTGATTGCAGCATTTCCCCCCTCCCAGCCAGGCAGGCTCCTGGTATCAGAGCCACGTTGGGAGAAAGATATTTTAATACTGTAGCTGGGGTTCCTAACTCTTGTTTGGTAAATACTTGGAGTTTTTTTTGGGGGGGGGGTTGGATCCTTGGGAAGGGCGGGGTTTGGGGAGGGGAGGGGCCTCAGCAGGGTGCACATAGTCCACCCTCCAAAGAAGAAGAAGAAGAAGAAGAGTTTGGATTTATACCCCGCCCTTCACTGCCCAAAGGCGTCTCAGAGCGTCTTACAAACTCCTTTCCCTTCCCCTCCCCACAACAGACACCCTGTGAGGTAGGTGGGGCTGAGAGAACTTTTGACAGAAACTGTCCTTGAGAGAACAGCTGTGCCAGAGCTTGTAACTGACCCAAGGTCACATCAGCAGGTGCAAGTGGAGGAGTGGGGGATCAAACCCGGTTCTCCCAGATAAGAGTCCGCACACTTAACCACTACACCAAGCAGCCACTTTCTCCAGAGGAATGGATCTCTGCCACCTGGAAATTAGTTGTAAATCCAGGAGATGTCCAGACTCCACCCGGGAACCTTAATTGTAGCCCCATCACCTCTGTCTTCTGGTTTTGTTTTAAAATACACTTTCTTTACAGCCAAATGGGTTTTTTTAGCATTTTTTTCTTAACAGCAATGAAAGTGGAGGGTAATTTGTGTCCAGAAAAATCTTGATCGTGTGGTGCTTTTATATGTGATTACAGACATTATGAGATGGCAATATTTTAAAAGGAGCACAGAGGGGAATCCAAAGTATTACAGGCCAGTTAACCTGATACCTGTTCCAGGTAAACTAATAGAAACTGTTGTTAAGAATAGAATTGTTCAGCACACTGAGGAACAAAGCCTGCTGAGGGAGAATCAGCAAGATTTCTGCAAAGGGAAGTCCTGCCTTACCAACCTTTTGGAGTTCTTTAAGAGAGTCAACAAGCAAGTGGAAAGGGTGATCTGGTAGGCGCTATATACTTGAACTTCCAAAAGTCTTTTGACAAGGTACTTCTCCAAAGACTCTTGAGTAAGCTTCATTGTCAAGGAACAAGGAGACAGGCCCTCTTATAGGTTAAAAAATGGTTAAACAACAGGAAGCAGAGGGTAGGAATAAATGAACAGTCCTCACAGCGGGTTCTCACATGAATTGATTTTGAGACCTGTGTTGTTTAATTTGTTCATAAAGGAAGAAGAAGAGAAGAGATTGGGTTTATACCCCGCCCTTCACTCAGAGTATCAGAATGGCTTACAATCTCCTTTCCCTTCCCCTTCCCACAACAGACACCCTGTGAGGTAGGTGGGGTTGAGAGAGCTCTGCCCTTGAGAGAACAACTCTGAAAGAACTTATGACTGACCCAAGGTCACACCAGCAGCTGCCTGTGGAGGAGTGGAGAATCAAACCCGTTTATCCCATATTAGAGTTCATGCTCTTAACCGCTACGCCAAACCGATTTGGAATTGGGGCTGTGCAGATCATACTAAATTATTCAAGAAAGTGAAAAACAAAGTGGATTGTAAAGAACTACAGGAGGAGCCATATGAGCTGGGTGAGAGGGCAACAACATGGTAAATGAAATTCAATGATGGTAAATGCAAGGTGAGGTACACTGGAAGAAAAACGTTAAAGATATACTGGTGGGGTCTGAATTGGGTGAGACCAAGAATGAAAGATACCTTAAGGTTATAGTGGACAGGTCTATGGGGAAGGAAACAGATTGTGTTTAGCCCATGATGAGGTTTTGGCATCCTGGCTATTAATATTACAAAATAATGTTAAATGTATTAAAATTGTGGGAATCAAATTTTTTAATCATTATTTAGAATAATTTTGTTTTCCTTTTTGAAGATTTTTTTAATTGAAATAATCTATATTTTTTCACAACAAAAAATGTAAAGACCTGGTTTCATTTGATCTGCATTCCTTTATGTGAAAACATCATTGTTGTACAGCGTTATAGAAGAGATTTTTTTTTTAAAAAAATATTTATTTATTTATTATTTCCATTTATACCCCACCCTCCCTGCAAACATTTATTTAGAAAATGTATATGCCACCTCTCCAGAGACCTGCATATTAGCTGCTGCTTCTTCTTCTTCTTCTTTTAAAAATGCAATTATAAGATGCTATAGAAATTAAAAGTGAAAGGAATTGAACCAATCGACCAAGGGAATTGGAGAGTTCAAAACTGCATCAAATGTCAAATTTTTAATTTGTAACAAAACCACTCTAATTAACCCATGAGCCCCAATGAAGAATTGGGAGGGAGAAGAATGACCCTATCCCCATCGCCAGGAGATTTGACAAATAGGTAGCTATTACCAGGCATTATCCATGGATGCTTTGCCTCCTCAGAGATCTTACAATGGAATTGTCTGGTAGTAATGAGTTTTCCCTGGGAGAATGACTGTGTTTGTAGGCAGAAGAGCTTGCTGCAAGACCCCCACTTGCCTGTAGGCAATATATTTATACTAGTAATTGGGCTGTAAACTGTATATTTAAAGCAATTACAACCGGTCTTCTCAAGACCTGAGCTACGAGCCGGAGGCCAGGGCAGCCCTCCGGGAGGCAGAGGTAACCGAGGGATTCGTAGGCACCCGCTTGGAGCTGCTAGAGTGCAACCAAGACCAACTCATGCAAATGGTCAAGGAATCATTCCGGAATCTGCTGGGGATCGTGGTGGACGTGGTGCAGCATGAACTCCGGCTTTGGCAACCAGCACGACAAGTGCCCCCACCCCGGCAACCACCAGTGCCTCCACCCTTGCCGCTGCCAGCCAACCCACCCCCACCGCCTCCAGGTGATCAGAAGTCGGGGCAGCCGCCCCATGAGGTGCACCAGCCAAGGGAACTACTGGATGCAATGTTTGATGGGACACCCAAAAAGTTGGTGTTATTCATGGTACGAGCGAAGAAATTCATCCTGCATTGGGGCCACCTGTTCCCTGATGAAGAGCGCATTGTGGACTACATTGCATCCCAACTGCAGGAGGGGGCCGCTGATTGGTACACGAGTCTTCATAATGAAGACAGCCCAGAGCTCCGGGCAGTGGATGCATTCATGTGGGCCCTCTGGGCTCAATATGCAGACCTGAATGAATACCAGTGTATTCCTCTTCTTTGTGACTGTAACTATCATGCACCCCGAACTGGGAACCCACATACGTGTGCGGGGTCTGATTGATACAGGGTGTGGCCTGATCTGATCAACCCTTCGTTGGTTATGGGACTTGGGGCCAAAGTTGTTACACTCCCAGATCCTATAGAGTTCACTCAAATGGATGGGTCAGCCGTGAAAGACCCTTGTAAGTACAAGACTGTGCCTTTACGAATGGGGGCAGGAAAACATTGGGAAGACTGGCCCTTTGTCATCACCACAGCAGCTCGTTTCCCATTGGTACTGGGCAGCCCATGGCTACATGACCATGACCCTTATATTTTATGAGATGAGGGCTCAGTCCAGTTTATCTCACCCAGGTGTTGTACACACAAATGGGAGGGGGCATGGGGAACCCCCCCCCTCCCGAGGAACAAGTGCCTGTGTGCCTGGCTGAAGAAGAGCTAGAGGCTGTTCTCCCGGAGTACCGGGACCTTGCACGGGTGTTTGAGGAAGAGGAGGCAGATGAGTTGCCACCTCACAGACACTCTGACTTTGCCATTGAACTACTACCTGGGCAGTGATTACACAAAGGGAAACTCTATGCGATGAGCCCGAGTGAAAAGGAGGAGTTGCAAAAGTTCATTGATTAAAAGCCTAGCTAGACATTTTATTCACCCCGCCTCCTCCCCGTTTGTTATTTTGAAAGAAAAAGGATGGGGGGGTTGCGATTGTGCACAGACTATAGGGGCTTGAATGCAGTGTCTACCACTAACGCATACCTCTTAGCCACATTGGCCAACGGGAATTTTTTTTCCAAACTCGACCTCCATGATGCCTATTTCCAAGTCTGGATAAAGGAGGGGGATGAATACAAAACAGTGTTCAATACCCCGCTGGGTCAGTTTGAATATCGAGTGATGCCCTTCAGATTTCAGGGGGCTCCTGGGGTCTTCATGAACCTGATCAATGAGGTGTTGCACAAGCACCTGTTCAAGGACATTCTGGTTTATCTAGATGATATCTTCATCTATTCCGCCAATAAAGCTTCCCACGTGAACTTGGTGCGGGAAGTCCTGCAAGCATTGCACAAGCACAAACTCTTTGCTAAGGTATCAAAATGCGAATTCCACTGTACTGCACTAGACTTCTTAGGCTATCGTATTTCCCCCTGGGGTTTAGAGATGGATCCAGCCAAGGTTCAGGATGTTGTGGAGTGGGAACCCCCTCGGACCCAGAGACAACTCCAAGTGTTCTTTTGATTCTCCAACTTTTACAGATCCTTTCTCGCCAAATTTTCCCAAGTGAGCTCACTGCTCATGGATCTCTTAAAGAAAAGGGGAAAGGCCCTGAGAGCACACAGCCTGGTGCTAAGCTAGCGTGGACAAATGAATGCCAGGAGCCGTTCGACTGCTTAAAAGCTGTGTTCACATCCAAACCCATGCTAGCACACCCCAATGAACTTAGGAAATTTATTGTTCAAGTGGACACCTTGGATGTCACTATGGGTGGCACCATTTTACAAGAGGGGGAGGATGGGAAAATGCACCCTCTTGCATATGTGTCCCGGAAGTTCAGTGATACTGAGCGTAATTGGTCAGTTTGGGACAAGGAGGTGGGAGCTATTAAATTCACGCTCTCTATATGGCGGCACTGGCTAGAGGGGGCCAGAGTGCCATTCAAAGTATGGACTGACCACAAAAATCTCAAAGTGCTCAGAACACCCCATAACCTCAATGCTAAACAGCTCAGATGGGCAGATTGCTTCTCTAAGTTCAATTTCACCCTCCACCAGTTCCCAGGTAAAGCTAACTCTTTAGCAGAGGCATTGTCCCGCCTCCCACACCGTCCCAGTTGGGAGGGGCTGTCTTAACTCGTAGCCAAGCAACAGCTCAGCCCCTGGAAGATGTGGAATCCTGGGAAGTGAAGTTCACCTCCACCCTCTCCGACAGTGATTGGCTGGAACTGGAAAAGGAGGGGGAGGTTGAGGAACGGGCAAATGGCTCTTGGTACCACAGACAAAAGTTGTTCATGCCAGTGGCTTTGCAGGGTGAAGTCATGTCTACAGTGCATGACTCCAAATTGTTGGGGCACTTGGGTTTTGTAAAATCATTGCACTTGCTTCAACGCCAATTTTGGTGGCCAGGAATGAGGAAGGATCTCTCCTTGTTTGTCCAATCTTGACAGACTTGCATTATGTGCAAACTGAAATTGCCCGGGCTCCTGAAACCATTACCTATGCCCGGTAGATCGTGGGAAGTAATTTTGATGGATTTTATCACTGACTTGTCCCCCTATCGAGGAAAAACTGTCATTTGGGTTGTTGTTGACTTGTTTTCGAAGCAAACCCACTTTGTTCCATTTAAGTCCCTGCCAACAGCTCACCTGCTGGCAAAGGCATTTATTCAGCAGGTTTTTATACTGCATACTTTATTCTGGAAGATAATTTCCAACCAGGGCTCACAATTTGTTTCCAAGTTTTGGGGTGAAGTGATAGCTCTCATGGGAGTGGAATGGGGTCTTAGTAGTGCTTATCACCCCGAAACTGATGGCCAGATGGAATGTGTAAATCAAACCCTCAAGCGGTACCTCCAGTGTTTCACTAATTACCAGCAGGATGACTGGGAGGGGCTACTGCCCCTAGCGGAGTTTTGTTACAATAATGCGTGGCATTCATCCACAGGAGTCTCCCCATTTATGGTTGTCTATGGTTACGAGGCTCCGCCTCTCCCTTTCCTATCTGAAATGACCCTGCCGGAGGGGGAGTTGGGAGACTGGTGTAAACATTTGCAGGATGCCTGGCCAGTTCTGTGTAAAATATTGGATGGGGTTAAACAGGTCTACAAGGCTCAAGCTGATAAGAAATGCACGGCAGGCTGAGACATCCAACCTGGAGACTCAGTTTATGTGTCTACTAAAAACATCAAGGGACTCCAACCTAGTTGTAAACTCAGTTGGAAATACGTGGGTCCTTTTCCAGTCAAACGCAAAATCAATGAGGTTACTGTTGAACTTGATTTGCTAAAGACCTTGAAACATTTTTCAGCCTCCTTCATCAGGACCCTGGGCCTAATACATGGTGGCCCCAGCAAGCACGGCCTCCCCCCGATGGTGCAAGGCAAACCGCATTATGAAGTTGCTGACATTTTGGACTCTAAGCTGAAACGAAACAAGTTGTTTTACTTAACTGAGTGGGCTGACTTTTGACCGCAACACAGTGAGTGGTTGGCGGTAGATCACATCAGGGCCCCCCATCTCCTTTATCGCTTCTATCGCCGCTACCCTGATAAACCAGGCGGGGGGGCACTTGGTAGGGCAGGATGTCAGGTAGCCCTGTCATGATGTTGGAATACAGAGGGGTACTCTTCCTCTGCCTGCCTCTGAGCCTCACTGTTTCACTGTCTGTATGTTATTGCTTGCTTGACCTTGTAAAATCTCCAGCTGCAGAACTCCTAAACTGGGAACCAACAGCTTTTAGTCTAGCTTACTCGTTTTACCCACGTGTGTGAACTATATTCATTGGCTTCAGCTTGTAAGGGGGGTGTTTGATTTTAGTATTACTCAGGAGGCCCTACTGTTCCCGGGCATTCCTGGCACAATCAGTACACGTGTCTTTAGCAGTGTTCCCCCTAAGCTGAGTTAGTGTGAGCTAGCTCACAGTCATGGCCAGATCGCCCATTGGGTGAACTAGGCACTCGCCTAGGGCGTGCTGGCCTCAGGGGCACCAAATGGCGGCCCGTCCCCCCCAAAAAAGCCCCCCCACCGCCACCCTAACCGGGCACCCCACCGCAAAAAGCGCCCAGCTAGGGTGCAAGTCGCCCTCCCCCTCCTCCCTGGGGGGGGGGGAGAAGGAGGAGGAAGCGGCCGGCGGCGGGCCAGCAGGATCTCCCTGCTGCCGCTGCCGCCACGGAAAAGCACCCATCGAGGGTGCAAGTCGCCCTCCTCCTCCTCCCCCCCAGGGAGCACAGCTTGCCCACCCTCCCCCTCCTTCCTGGGGGGGAAAGGAGGGGGCGGCATGGCTGGGTCTCCAGGCCCAACCGAGAGGTTGGGATCTGCACCCGCCTACAGTGCAGAAATACCTGGAGCCGGCCCTGCTCACAGTTTTTTAACCTTTTTGTCTTAGCTCAGGAAGGAGGGCTCCAGAGCAAACTAATGTATGCAGTAGCCAAATCGCTCACTCACAACTTCAATGCCAGTAGCTCACAAAGTAGAATTTTTGCTCACAAGACTCCACAGCTTAGAGGGAACACGTGTCTTTAGTTCTGATTCACCAATAAACAGTTCTCTTCTAATGAAGCCCTGGGTTGTGTGACCTGACTTAGGAGACTGATAAAGGGGTGGGTGGGAATTTGGACAATTTAAAAAGGTTTTGTTCCTTAGATATATAGTGTTATTTAAGAAACTGACCTCATGCACTTTATTTTGCTTTCTTCTCTCTTAAAACATTCAGGGTACTACTGAACATAAAGAACTGAGGGACTCTAGTTGTACAAAAGAATTCCAGAAGAAAGTAAGTTGAAAGCCTGCACAGACAGAAGTGTTTCCATAAAAGATTTACAGTGCAGTCCTAAGCAGCGTTGCTTTCTTGTCACTTTTTTTTTTTTAACTGCAATTCCCTTAGAAGGGCATAACTGCAGTCCGGATTGCACTGTTAGAAGAGGCAATAGGGAATTCTGTGCGTGTTACACTCCAGGTATTTCTTTTATTTAGTTGTCTTCCAGCTATGACCTGGACAGCCCAGGCTACCCTGATCTCATTGGATCTCAGGAGGCAAGCAGGGTCAGCCCTGGTCAGGATTGTCAGCTTTGGATTAGGAAATGCATGAAGATCTGGGGGAGAGGGTGGAGCCTTGGAAGGGCGGGGTCTGGTGAGGGAAGGGAACTCAGTGGGACATAGCTGTAGTGTCCAGGTTCCAAAGCAGCCAGAGGAATGGATCTCTGTAACCTGGGGAACACTTGTAATTCCAGGAGATCTCCAGGAGACCTGGTGCTTGTCACTGGCAACCCTAGCTTTGGATAGTACTTGGATGGGAGACCACTGAAGAAGTCCAGGGCCATTATGCAGAGAGACAGTGTGGTGTACTGGTTAAGAATGACGAATTCTAATGTGGAGAACTGGGTTTGATTCCCCACCTCTCCACATGAAGCCTGCTGGGAGACCTTGGGCCAGTCACAGTTCTCCCAGAACTCTCTCACCTCCACCTGTCTCACAAGGGGAGAGGAAAGGAAGGCAATTGTAAGCCACTTTGGGGGTAGAGAAAAGTGGGTCAAAAAAAGCAGCTCCTCCTCTCCTATGCAGGTACCGGCAGTGGCAAACCACCTCTGATGGTCTCTTGCCTGAAGAACCCGAAGGGGGAGCCACAAGTCTAGCATTGCCAGACCCCCTTGGTGGAGGCGGTTGTCCCCCACTGCCAGGCCCCACTGCCCAACCACCAGTTAGCTGGATGGGTCGGGGCACTTACCTGGAAAAGGAGTGAAGCTCTGTCGCCATTGCAGTAATGTGTCTAGATCGCTTCTGACATGACCCAGAAGTGACATTATCAATTGGCAACAACAGTGCTCAGTTCAGTTCAGTTCAATTTATTGCATATGGCCAATGGCCATTACAAATACAATACAATACCATAAAAGTTATAAAATGCAGAGTAGGATCTGCATTAAAACACAGGAAGTAAAAATATACATATCTGGCATAAAACTGCTTAAAATAATATAAGATAAAAATTAAAACATACAAAATAAAATAAGGTTTGGGATAAGGTTACTAAAAAGGACCTTAAAGACCTTGACGTAGCCCTGGCTATTTAGCTGGAGAGGATTTAGTCAACTTGATGCGGATTTTCATTGCCACTAGGGCAAGGAGTGCAACTTTGTAAGAATGCCCTGGCTCCACTTCTGCAAGTAAAGTTAAAACTCTTCCAGATGTGGAGCAAGGACCCAATTTATGTAAAATTGTGCCAAGAAACTTCTTCCTTGGGAGTGAATACAGTGGACAATCCAGGAGGTAATGACACAGATCTTCAGGGACTGAGCCCACCACATATACAAAGGCGCTCAGTTGCTGGTGTTTTGGTATATCGGCCTTCAAGCACTGCTGTTTGCATAGTTTGGAAAACGAAGGGATGTAAAGGCTGGACGCAAGTTAATGAAAGAGATTTTAGTCAGATAATGTGCCCTGCAATGATCCACTTTAATCAGTTTATGCCAAGGAGATGTTTTATTTCCTAGTATAACTTCTCTGTCTAGACCAGCATCATGTGTGTATATCTGCACCTTGCCATCAAAATCGGCCTGAAAGGATCCACGGACAATGTCCGGCAGATTATATGTCTGGAGGACCGTATTGTACTTAGATTGCCAGTTAGGGTTTTTCAAGCTTTCAGAGAAACAAAGGCTGGCAAGATTGTCTGCTGGAGCCCTTTTCAATCTGTGTCAATAGTTAAAAAAAGTGTTATGAGCGTGAGCCCAAAGGGAGGGAGGGAAGACCCACTTCAGCCCCCAACGGTGCAGCTGGAGTGCTTGGGGGAAGTGCCAACAGCCTTTTTAGAAAAAAGATGTTGAACTTTCTCCAAGTTTATGATCAGGGAATCATTCCGTCCCCAAACCTCGACACCGTATAAAAGTTGGGTGATTAACTTACTTTGGAAAAGCATTAGGGCTGGTTCTATCTGATATCCCCCTTTAGTATGGTAAAATTTAAGGATTGCCCACATAACCCAACGTGCTGTTGATTTTATAATGTCAGTATGTGCCTTCCGGGAAACTATGCCACAGAACGTAAGACCCAGATATTTAAAGTTTCGGCTTTGGTCTATTGGAAACCCATCCAATGTCCAGCTAAAAATGTGCCGCCGCTTCTCAAAGACCTTCATCTTTGAGTAGTTAATTTGTAGCTGCTCCTCCTTACAGAAGGCGCTAAGCCTAGACAGCGACCTTCTCAAACCAGTATGAGTTATGGACAGCAGGGCCACGACTTCAGCATAAAGAAGAACTGAGAACTTCCTTGGCCCAAGATGGGGAGGAAAAAGATCAGCTCCTGAAAGCCTCACAATTATGTCATTAATATAAAGATAGAATAGGAGAGGAGCAAGGACACAGCCCTCCTTCACGCCTCCAGCCACAGGGAGGCAACAACAGGGGAATGCTCTGGTATTTGGGTAAAAACTCTATGGTGGAAGTTAAATTTACCATAGAGTTTTCACCCAGATACCAGAGTGTTGCCCCAGCATTGCTGATGTGATTATGTCACTTCTGGGTCATGTTGGAAATGATGTAGACACGTCGCAGCAACATCAGTTGGACTGTCCTCCTGCTCTCACTAAGTTCCGCCCCCCATCCCCTGCCAGTGACTAGGAGGGACCTGGCAACCCCTACTGGGTACAACTTAATGGCCCTTTCGACCACCACCAGTTGTCTTCTGTGTCACTGTTCTGTCCAAAGGCACTCAAGGTGGCTCACAAAAAATTAAACAGTATAAGAACAACCCTCCACTTCCATAATGATAATAAAAGCAAAATTAAAACATTCTCTAGACAGTAAAAAATAAAATAAAATAGAACGCCCTCTCCAGCCCAAACTGGAAAAGGAGCCCCGGGAAACTGCTGCCACCTGTTTCTCCATAGAGAATGAGGCATGTGGAAGTGCCCCTAAAATGTGAACCTGCTCTGTCCGGTAGAACGTTGCACATTCATCAGAAGAGACCGCGCATCTCTTCCTGTTGCAGCTTTACTATGAACCAACAGGACTTATGCTTTACCTTGACTGAATTATGTTTCAGTTGCACCACCCCTGTGTTTAATTTCACCCTCTGGTTGAGTATTTGCACTGCCTATCTTGATTTAAATGGAAAAGAGGCATAGATCTGTATGCCATTGGCATATTTATAACATTGTGCTCCAAATGTTCAGATGATCTCATTCTTCGTGGTGGAAAGTACTGTCAAGTCTCAGATAACTTATGGCGTCTCCATAGGGTTTCCAAGGCACAAGATGGTTTACCATTGCCTGCCTTTGCATCACAACCTTGGACTTCCTTGCTGGTCTGCCATCCAAATACTGACCAGGGTCAACTCTGCTTAGTTTTCAAGATGCTATCAGGCTAGTTTGGGTCATCCAGGTCAAGGCACAGTGGCTTCATATAGTTGTTAAATAAGGAGGGTGGGATAAGATGGACTCTTATGGAACCTCAACAGGACAATGGAAAATGGGGTCGACCAGAAATATCCCTGGACTATTTTCTGGGATACATCCTACAAAAATATCTAAAACAGCAGGGGACAGTACTGTCCAGACCCAATTATTCTAAGTGAACAGAAAGAGACCATGATTGATAGGGTCAAAAGTTACTGAGAAGTCCAGGAGAACCAAAAAGAACACGTCCTTCATGTCATTTCTCTGGATGAACAAGGCAGATCTATGATCAGGCCAGAATCCAGACTGAAAAGGACAGAGATGATCAGTTATCGATCCAAGAATTACTGGAGTCGATTTGTCATCACTCTTTTAAGAATGTTTACAGCCCAAGTCAAGGAAGTCATAAGAACAAAACACCTTCATTCAAAAAGTGAAAGGCTTTCCCTAAATAGGTGAACAGAGAGAAGTTCTGGCAAAACAAATGTATGTTGACATTAAGGCAAGCAAAAAGAGAATGTGAGGAGCCAGGGTTATTTTGGGGCAGGAACGCACAGGAACGGAGTTCCGGCTGGCTCCTGAGCTGGCCACATCCAGCAGGAACTCATTAGCATAATAGGCCACACCCAACAGCAGAAACTCATTGGGATTGGCTACATTACAGGGTGTGTGGCCTAACATTGCAAAGGAGTTCCTGCTACCAAAAAAGCCCTGGGTTTTGGCAACAAACAAGGCAAACAGAATAAGAACCAAAAGGTGGGTGTGGCTGGATGACCACACTTCTGGTAACATGTGGGTGTGGCCTGATAGGCTAATAAGCTGTGCTGTCAGGGGTGTGGCCTAATATGCTAATGAGTTCCTGCTGTTGGTTGTGGCCTATTATGCTAATGGGTTCCTGTTGGGCTTTTTCTACAAAAAAAAGCCCTGTGAGGAGCAAACATCAAGATACACAATAAGCATTTCTTCAAACAGATCACGGGTAGGAAACCCATGGAGGTGGTTGGCCCACTAGGTGACAAAGGAATAAAAGACTGCTTAAGGAAGATGTGAAGATGGCAGAGAAAATGGAAGACTCCTTTGTGCCTGGTTTTGCTGTAGAAAATGTGGGGCATATACCCACACCAGAGCTGCTGTTTTCATGAGAGTTGTCTGCAGAAGTGAATCAAATCGAGGTAATGAGTAATGACGTTCTAGAACTACTAGGCCAGCTGATAACAAATAAGCCTCCAGGGCCAGATGGCACAGTCTTGAAGATCCATAGGGAGCTCAAACGTGAAATTCTTGATCTACTAACAAGTATATTTGACTTGCCACTAAAAGCTGCTTCTGTAGAAGAAGAAGGGGATGGGATGGGAATGGTAGATTCCTTTTAAGAATACATGTGAACATACACTTGAAGCTGCCTTATACTGAATCAGACCATTGGTTCATTGAGGTCAGTATTCTCTCAATGGACTGGCAGCAGCTCTCCAGGGTCTCAGGCAAAGATCTTTCACATCACCTATTTTCTGGTCCTTTACAGTGGAGATGCCAGGGATTGAACCTAGGACCTTCTATGTGCCAAGCAGTTGCTCTATCACTGAGCCACAGTCCCTCTGAAGAAATCTGTGTGCACACGAAAGTTTATACCTAGAAGAGAGAAGAAGAGATTGATTTCTAACCCACCCTTCACTACTCAAGGGAGTCTCAGAGAGACTTACAATCTCCTTTCCCTTCCCCTCCCCACAACAGACACCCTGTGAGGTAGGTGGGGCTGAGAGAGCTCTGACAGAAACTGCTATTTTTTCAAGAACAGCTGTGCCAGAACTATGGCTTGGCCAAGGTCATCCAGCAGGTGCAAGTGGAGGAGTGGGGAATCAAACCCGGTACTCCCAGATTAGAATCCGCATACTTAACCACTACACCAAACTGGCTCGCCAATAAAACTTGGTTGGTCTTAAAGGTGCCACTGGGCTCAAGCTTTGTTCTCCTTTTAAGAATGTAAAACTTAGCTAATTAGCAAATGTCTTTCCAATCAAATGGGAGAAAGGTGATCTCATTAATTGGTTATACATAACTTTTGATCCACAGTGCTGCACTTTATGTGACAGTTCTCAAAAACATCTGGAGAGACTAAAATATAGTTTTTGTTTAATTTTATTTCTCTATGTCTAGAAATTTACATCAAGATGTGAGCATCTGATTAGTGTCTGATGATGACCGCAATCCCCAGGCCCTCAAGTATAGTAAATAATTTACCCATCAGAAGACTGAATGTTATCCAAATGCGACTGTGGCTTTTTGTTCTAAGCCTCTCCACATTTTCCTCCCTCCTAGAACAGATCACATCATTTTGAAATGTGTGAAAATTAGGAAAATATAACAAAATAGTCCCAAGATACATTAACGGTATTAATATCTGCCTTCATGTGATGCATTTGTCTAACATGCTGCATATCCTGATGGCACAGAGACAGCTTCTTCAGAGATGTGCGATGGCTGTTTTCATTTTCATCTCAGTAGGAATTTTGCTTGTAAGAGACGTGAGTAGAATAGGGGGTTAAAATCAGTATCTGTTCCTTTTTTTTGCCCAACACAATATCCCCCCCAAAACAAACAAACAAACAGCATTAGAATTTAGTTGCTGCATTTACTCTAAAGGATGATGAGTTCTACGATTGCCAACCTCCAGGTAGCAGCTGGAGACCTCCTGGGATTACAACTGATCTCCAGACAGCAGAGATCGGTTCCCATGGAGAAAGTGACTGCTCTGGAAGGTGGACTCTCTAGTATTATACTCCATACAAGTCCCTCCCTTTCCCAAGCTCCACTGTCCTCAGATTTCAAAAAACACACACACCAAATCTCCAGGCATTTCCCAGCCCAGAGCTGGCAACCCTATGACAAACACCCCTCCCCCCAAAAAGAGAGAATTCTCTCTCTCTCTCTCTCTCTCTCTCTCTCTCTCTCTCTCTCTCTCTCTCTCTCTCATCTATAATCTATCTATCTCTATATCATCTATCTATCTATCTTCATCATCATCATCATCATCATCATCATCTCTCTCTCTCTATCTCATCTATCCATCATCATCATCATCATCATCATCATCATCATCATCATCATCATCATCATTATCATCTCTCTCTCTCGCAATCAATCAATCAATCAATTAATCAATCAATCAATCATCTATCTGATGACCCTCAATTTAAAATGAACTCTTTCTTTAAAAAGTAGCCATATAAACAAAGTGTTTTATTTATCTAGTAATCAATATACACTAAAAAAATAGGCTACAGAAGAAAACAATCCTTTTTCTTTTTTACACCTTGTTAGCCAAATTGCCTTATTTATTAATACATGTGGGGAATTATGAGTATTAAATGGCAGAAAGGCATTAATTATAGGGTCATGACCTGTGTTTACGGGAGTTGGAATTCCCAAGACCCGGGGATAGACGCTGAGGCTAGATTGCTAAAGTAATGATTTCTTTACTAAAGGTTTTTCAAGCATACATATAAAAATTAAGCATTCACACCCTCAATGCAGGGCTAAGGATACAGATTAAAAAGTACAGAGACATTTGCACGAGAAGGAAATATCATTGGTTGGGTGATACTTTACCTGCTTGGTGGGACGCTTGGATCATGCAGTGACAAATAACACAATAAGGGAAAAAGGATTGTGAGCTGACCAGCAACGCACGTGGACTGATTCCAAACCAGCTGAGAATGGAACCAACAAAATAGGGTGGGGGTAGGAGAGGCAAGAGAGCAAACAAAGACACATGGTTCTCCTTATATACTTAAAATGTGACCTGAGGCTAACACTTGTGGTCACATGGTCCCCATGAGATATTAACAAAACATAAACCAAGAATGGGGCAGAAAAAGGGATTAATAGATGGGCAATTGCAAGTAATGGTTTGACTGGGAGTGACACCTCTTAGGAGAAAAGGAGTAGACAAAGGAGAGAAGGAAGAGAGCCAATCAGGTAGCAGGATTGGTACCTTGGATTAACAACCCAGATGCTTGACAGCTGTGCTATCTTGATGGGTAGCAGGAAGATTTGATGGCTCGCTATTGTTGTCGTTGGGCACATCCTTTTGTCTTAGTCTGGAGAGGAATGCATGTTTCTCCTGGTGAGGTTAATATGTGAAGGTGGTGGGGGAATGCCCATGTGATGGAGAAGGGATTTTTTTCATGGTGTCTGTGCAGGAACATTTTGTCCTTTTTGCAGAGCATGGCTTCCTTCAGTGATCAGCTGCTGCATCTACATATATGGAGGACAGGGCTGGCAGTCTGCCTCCTAGCACTGGAATGGTTGCAAAGCTGGAAGGGCAGGAGGCTTCTTGTGGTCCCGGGGCCCACATCTGGCTTGGTACGCTGCTTAGGCACAAGGCTTCCCTTGGCCAAAGGACATTCCATCATTCAATACAAGAGCGCTGCACTTGGGCTACAGTTCGGTCCATTGCCCTGACACACCCCTTTCACGGTTCAGCAAAGCAGTCATATTTAAGAGTCTTTAATAATGCCATCTGAAGTGGCTGCATGGCAACAACTTATTTGATTGTAAGTCTTCACAAGCAGTATGGATCACCCCATTTCAAATTTTAAAAGGCAAGAGACCCGCTTTTTAAGCCTCCAAGAGTTGAGGAAATGCTCAGATAAATTGACCTACTGGCACTGCAAACCTAAGCAGAATTCCTTACACCCTTCTAAACCCATTGAAATCACAGAGATTAGAAGGGTATAATTCTCCTTAGAAATGTAGTCCCCCCCCCTAGTGTTTATTAATGCTTTTTTGTAGGCTAGGAAGTTCAGACTAAGAATTAGCTTTGGGAAAAGACACGTGCCCAACATAAGAGTTGGAATGCTTCATCAGAAAGAGCTGATAACTCTTGAACACACATGAAGCTGCCTTCTACTGAATCAAACCCTTGGTCCATCAGGGTCAGTACTGTTTAGGTAGACTGGCAGTGGCTTGCTAGGGTTTCAAGCAGATGTCTTTCATATGACCTACTGCCTGGTCCTTTCAACCAGAGATGCCGGGGATTAGCCTTGGGACCTGCTGCATGCAAAGAGAGCCTCTCCCACTGAACCACTGCCTTCTGGCTTTGGAAATTCCTGAAGATTTGTGGGGGCAGGATTTGGGTAGGGGGCATAGAATCCTAGAATCACAGAGTTGGAAGAGGCCATACAGGCCATCTGGTCCAACCCCCTGCTCAGTGCAGGATTAGCCCAGAACATCCCTGACCAGTGTTTGTCCAGCCACTGCTTAAAGGCTGCCAGTGAGGGGGAGCTCACCACCTCCCCAGGCAGCTGATTCCACTGCTGCACAACTCTTACTGTCAATTTTTTTCTCCCTAATATCCAGCCAGTACCTTCCCACCCTTAATTTAAACCCATTTTTGTGAGTCCTCTCCTCTGCTGCCAACAGGAACAGCCCCCTGCCCTCTTCTAAGTGACGGCCCTTCTAATACTTCAAGAGGGCAATCATGTCCCCCCTCATCCTCTTCTTCAGACTGAACATTCCCAAGTCCCTCAGCCTTTCCTTATGGGGCTCGGTCTCCAGGCCCCTCATCATCTTCATCGCTCTCCTCTGCACCCGCTCCACTCTGTCCACATCCTTTTTGAAGTGAGGACTCCAGAACGGCACACAAGACTCCAGGTGTGGCCTGACCAGTGTACAGCAGGACTATGACATCTTGTGATTTGGATGTTATGCCTCTGTTGATGTAGTCCAAGACTTGCATTAGCCTTTTTTTGTCACTGCATCACACTGGCTGCTCAGATTTAACTTTCAGTCCACTCTTACCCCAAGATCTTGTTCACACACACTACTACTCAGAAGTGTATCCCCCATCCAGTATGCATGTTCCTCATTTTTGTTACCCAGTTGTAGAACTCGGCACTTGTCCTTGTTAAATTGCATCTTGTTCACATCCTCCCACTTTTCCAGCATGTTCAGATCTTGTTGAATTCTATCTCTATCTTCTGCTGTGTTCGCTGCTCTTCCAAATTCAGTGTCATCTGCAAATGTAATGAGTAGCCCCTCCACACCCTCATCCAAATCATTTATAAAAATATCGAAAACTACTGGGCCCAGAACTGAGCCCTGTGGAACACCACTGGACACCTCCTTCCATTCAGATGAAATGCCATTGAACACTACTCTCTGAGTGTGGTTCTCCAACCAGTGCCCTATCCAGCTAACTATCCTACAGTCCAGTCCACAGTCCTTTAGTTTACCCATCAGAACATCATAGGGAAACCTGCCAAAAGCTTTACTGAAATCCAGGTAAACAACATCAACAGCATTCCCTCGATCCAGTAAGCTTGTCACTCGATCAAAGAAGAAAATGAGGTTGGTCTGGTGGGAACTGTTGAGGATAAATCCTTGCTGACTTCCCCGGATCACCAAGTTGTCCTTTAGATGCTTGCAGATTGATCCCTTTAAGATTTATTCCACTATCTTCCCCGGAACAAAGGTCAGGCTGACTAACCTGTAGTTTCCTGGGTCACTCCTCCTCCCTTTTTTGAAAATTGGGATAACATCTGCCCTCCTCCAGTCTTGTGGCATGTCTCCCATCCTCCAAGATGTATGGAAGATGATGGACAAAGGCTCTGCAAGCTCTCTAGAAAGTTCTTTGAGCACTCTTGGGTGCATACCATCTTGCCCTGGGGATCTGTACTCATTGAGTGCAGCCAGGTTCTTCTCAACTACTTCTCTGTCCATGTCAACCAGCAGCCCAGATGCTGTGACTTGCCTACTACCATCTCTAGAACAGCCTGTTCGTTTCTTCAAGGGCAGGTGGGAACTGAGGCAAAACAGGCACTGAGCCTTTCTGCTCTCTCTCTCTCCTCTGCCACCGTTTCTCCATTTTCACCCAACAGTGGGCCCATCACCTCTTTTATCTTGCGTTTGCTCCTCACATATCCAAAGAAGAGTTTCTTGTTGTTTCGATCCTCCCTGGCCAGTTTTAGCACACTGTGAGCATAACTCAGTGGGGTTGTGAAATGATACTGCCCACCCTCTAACTGACCACATTCAGCTTCCAACCTGATGAGACAGAGCTAGACTGGACCATCCAGGTCAGGGCTAATATACTATAATCTATATATTAATAGCCAACTTGGCCAGATCTTTGGATACTTCAATCCAGTGACTGGAACTGTGAATGGGGAAGACAGATCTTTCTCCAAACCTGAAAAGGGCCACAGGTTTGCAGGAAAAAAATGAAATCTGACCAAAAAACAAACAAACATTGGGGGCTGTAAAAAACACCAAATGAGAAAAAGAGCGCCTGTAGCTTTAAGCAACAGATTCTCTCAGTGGCTTTTGTTAGGCAACCACAGTATTCTTGGCCGGGTTTGAGACTAAAAAGGCAGGGGAAGGAGGCAGGTCCTTTCCAGGCCTGTTTTGGCCTTTGAGGGAGGCCTAGCTAGGGTTGCCAGCTCCAGGTTGGGGAATTCCTGGAGATTTTGTGGAGGGCAGTCTGAGGAGGGCGGGGCATGGAGAAGGATGAGGCCTCAGCTGAATAGAATGCCATGGAGTCCACCCTCCAAAGCAGTCTCTGTCATTTGGAGTTCAGTTGTAATTAGGGGTATGCACTAGGGGTATGCACAGGAAAAAATATTGGTATTTTTCGGTTTGGGTAGACCAAACCTGAAAAAATACCAGTAAATACTGAAACTCTCGAATCCCAGTATCAGTATTATACTGGGATTCAGGAAATGTTCGGCATTGCTGAAAATATCTGGCTGTAAATTGAGCTGTGTCAGTTTCACTGCCCCTCCGCTTCCAAAGTAGATTTTTTCGCTCACAAGACTCTGCAGCTTCGAGGGGGCATTGATCCCTATCCAGTACAATTCTGACTATTTTAAATAATGCTGAGGGAACCTTCATTGCTGTTTTCATTATGGTCCTTTCCTATTTCGAGGAAAAACAGCATCTTGCTGTACAGCTTTCAGAGTTCAATGAAAACATAAGCAGAACAAGCGAAAAGTTAAAAAGTTCATTTTGTGTTTTGTCTTTTGATTTGCCAGGCAACATAAACATGCTCACCCCTCTCCTGGTGGTTGGGCAAAATGTGCCCTTGCCGAAGGCAAGAAGGTTGAAAAAGCCACGCAGAACAGCCATTCCCAGCTGCACGTCTACTCATGCAAATGCCGTGCGCTTCCCCACAAGGAAAAGTAAACAACATTGTAAGCAATACAGATCATCTCATAATGGCAAGCCTAGCCAACCGAGCCGCAAGAAAATCAATCCAAAAGCACAGCATTTTGCGCAAAGCATGATTTTCTACACAATGATTGCCATCGTGTTATTACAGGAAACCGCCTTCTCTAAGTTTCAGGGGGGAGCCATGCTGGCCTGAAGTGGAACCACTAGATTCGAGTCCAGGAGCACCTGAGAGGCCAACCAGCTCTTCAGGGTGGGAGCTTTTGAGAATTAAAGCTCCTTTGTCAGATTCAAGTGGGAACAGAGATCTCTGAGGCCCTTTTGTCAGGGTTCCCAGTCAAGTCACTCAACAATGTTCCTTCAGAAGTTTCAGTTTATTGAGACCTAGTAACTAGGACATCATGAACTCTGCAGGACAAAACATAGGAGCCCCAGATATATCCCCTTCATACATGACCCTCTGGTACATTGAGGCCAATAAGCAGGCACCTAGAAACGCGGGCAAAAAGGCAACGGCTACATTCTCAGTGGGAACTTGGGAGCAGGCAGAGCTCAGCTTCAAGGACAGTAGGCAGATAACAACACACAGCCAAGACAGTGAGGGGGATGGAAGGAGGGAGACAAGGAACACCCCACACACATTCCAACTAGGGGTGTGCAAAAAAAATAAATTCGTCCCGATTCGGATTCCGCCAAATTTGGCAGAATCCATTTTGTCAGGCAGAAAGACTCCTGCATGTCAGTTTCAGCAGTACCAGGGGATTGGGGAGTCTTTTGGCCAGCCGAATGTCAATTTCAGCCCCATTATATCCTATGGGCCATTGAAGTCAATCTCAAAAACATAGGATATATTCAGGGGGCTGGAGGGGAGGGGGTTTGAGGGAGAGGCTCCAAAATCACAGAGTAGCTGTGAGTATCCCCAAGATACTCACCACTTTTCAAGAACATTGGACCAGGGGGTCCAATTCTACGGGCCCCAAAACCGGTTGCCCCATCCCCTCCATTTTCTCTATGGTTGGAATAAAAGTTACCTTTTTCCCACAGTGCTGTTAGTGGCTCTGGGGGGGAAGGGGTTTGAGGGAGAGGCTCCAAATTTTCAGGGTAGCTTCGGGAGCCTCTCCCCACATAAACCTCCATGTCCCAAAGCAATTGGACCAGTGGGCCCAATTCTATGGGCACCCAAACAGGTTCCCTCCATTACCTCCATTGTTTCCAATGGGGAAACCCAGCCAGGAGCACTTAAGGCATGCAAGCAGGCATCACCTAGCAGTCAGACTCTCCCAGAGAATCTCAGGGAAAGTGAACTGTCTTGGGAGGTGCTTGTTTACCATGAGAACAAGTGGCACACTCCAGAAAAAGTGGCACTGTGGCAGTGCAAGCATGCCACAGTGCCACACAGAAACCCCAAAAGACCAAGAGGAACAGGGTGCAACCACATTGGACCACTCACACCACACACACATATAAGAAAAAATATTTATAGCACTGGAAAAAATGCAGAAAAGGGCAACTACAATGATAAGAGGGGGACACTTTCCCTATGAAGAAAAGTTAAGGTGATTGGGGATCTTAGCTTTGAGAAACAATGACCAAGGGGTGACATGATAAGAGGGCCCACTGGTCCAATTGCTTTGGGACATGGGGGTTTATGTGGGGAGAGGCTCCCGAAGCTACCCTGAAAATTTGGAGCCTCTCCCTCAAACCCCCTCCCCCCCAGAGCCACTAACAGCACTGTGGGAAAAAGGTAACAATACAGTACATGATAACATTATAAAATCATAAGGTGCTAATTGATGATATAATTCATTGCTTACAATGGCACTTTCAGATGTCTAGATAACTGCTAAGTTCCAGCTCTCTATCGTCCCACATCACTTGATGGAAATGAGCCAGATGTTAAGAAACTGAGGGCCAGGCTCATTGATGGTAATAGTGGGGGGTGGCTCCTAATTAAAAGCCTGGCGGAAGAGCTCCATCTTTCAGGCCCTGCAGAATTGCCCTGGTCTCCTCCAGGAGCTTGTTCCACGCCACCACCGAAAAAGCCCTGGCCCTCGTTGCGGCGAGCCTGGCCTCCTTGGGGCCAGGGAGGGTCAGTTGATTCTGGGACCTTGACCTCAGTGCTCTCTGGGGCATATGTGGGGAAAGGCAGTCCCTCAGGTATGTTGGACCCTGGCCATATAGGGCTTTAAAGGTAAGCACCAGCACCTTGAAATGAATTTGGTATGCTATTGGCAGCCAGTGCAGAGCATTCAACACAGGCTGTATGTGCTCCCATCTAGGTAAGCCCATCAACAGCCCGGCCGCAACATTCTGCACTAGCTGCAGCTTCCAGATTTGCAACAAGGGCAGCCCCATGTAGAGAGAGTTACAGTAGTTAGTCTCAAGGCGACCGTCACATGGATCACTGTGGCCAAGTCATTGTGGTCGAGGAAGGGAACCAACTATCAGCCGAAGGTGGTAAATGGCCAACATGGCAGTGGCTGCTAGGGAGGAGTTGTTAAGGAGGAGTCCAGGAGCACTCCCAAGCTCCTAACCTCCAGCACTGGTACCAATGGCACCCCACCGAAGGTCAGGAGTGGGGTTAGGAACATCTTATAGGATGTTTATAAGGTCCTGTGAGACGGCAGTTAAGGCCACAAAGATGGATTTCTATGCGACCACGATTGCATCTGCTAGCTCATGCCCGGCCCAATTATTTAGTACAATTCAGTCTTTGACAGCACTGCCACAGGGCAGACAAAATGCTAGGGAATTGGAGATTGGCTGTGAGATTTTTGCGAGCTATTTCGCAGATAAAGTCCTGGCACTCCGCCATGACCTCCCCGCCACAATTGAAACACTGAGTTAATTCGGCCCCTTGCATGTCTTTGGTTCAGGGTTTAGAACGTTTCAACCCACTCAGCCTGGAGGAAGCTGTCAGATTGCTCGTATCTGTGCGCCCAACCACATGCAACCTTGATCCGTGCCCCTCCTGCCTCATTAAAGCAGGCCATGAGGGATTCTGAGGTGCTTTATAGGAGAATGTCAACAAGTCCCTCATGGAGGGATGGTTCCCTGGGGCACTCAACAAAGCGATGGTCCGCCCTCTCTTGAAAAAGCCATCCTTGGACCCGGCCGAATTGACCAACTATCGGCCGGTATCCAATTTGCCCTATTTGGGCAAACTTATTGAGAGGGCGGTGGCGTTACAGCTACAGGGCTTCCTGGGTGACGCTTCTGTCCTTGATCCCTTCCAGTCTGGCTTTTGCCTAGGTCATGGGACAGAGATGGTGCTGGTCACATTGACTGACGACCTCTGTAGGCATCTGGACCAAGGTGGTGTGGCAGCACTGTTGTTGTTAGATCTGTTGGCTGTGTTTGACATGGTCGGCCACCAGTTGCTGGCCCACCGCCTCACTGACGTGGGGATTCAGGGGCTCGCCCTTCAATGGTTTGCCTCTTTTCTCCAAGGCTGGGGACAAAAGGTGGTGATTGGGGATCAGCAGTCCCAGAGGCATCCTCTTGAGTGTGGGGTCCCTCAGGGGGTGGTGCTGTCCCTGATGTTGTTTAACATCTACATGCGCCCCCTTGCCCAGATTGCCCGGAGTTGTGGGCTTGGGTGCCATCAATACACAGACAACACCCAGCTCTATCTGATGTTGGGCGGCCAGTCGAACTCTGCCCCGGATGACCTCCATCAGGCTCTGCAGGCCGTGGCTGGTTCGGGTTCCCTCTCCTGACCTTCGATGAGAGGCCTTTGGTGCCAGCGTCGGAGGTTAGGAGTTTGGGCGTGCTCCTGGATTCTTCCTTAATGATGGAGGCCCAGGTGGCAGCAACTGCTGGGTCAGCCTTTTACCATCTTTGGCTGGCCCGGCAGTTGGTCCCCTTCCTCGACCATGATGACCTGGCCACAGTGATTCATGTGACAGTCACCTTGAGGCTAGACTACTGTAATGCTCTCTACATGGGGCTGCCTTTGGCGCAGATCTGGAAGCTGCAGCTAGTGCAGAATGCTGCAGCCAGGTTTTTGATGGGTCTCCCTAGGCGGGAGCACATCCAACCTGTGCTGAAAACGCTGCACTGACTGCCAATGGTGTACCAGATCCGCTTCAAAGGGCTGGTTCTTACTTTTAAAGTCCTATATGGCCAGGGTCCGGCTTACCTGAGGGACCATCTTTCTGTGGAATATTTATAAGTTTGTTGAATTCCTGTTGTTTCTGCTGATTTATTTTGATTAATTTTCAAGCCAGAGAACTGTGCATAAACCTCCAGGAGTTGTTGGACATGTTTCAGCATGTATACAGAGCTGGTCAAATACAACTGTTTGTGAGTATGAAATTGGATGTTAGTATGTGCTGTAACAATGTGTAGTTCCAAGGAATGTTTTGAAACATTGTTATATGTTTATATGATTTATAGTGACAGCCGTGGTACCTTGATAAAAGACCAAACACAGGTGGGGAGCTGGCCCATCAGAGCCATGACAGTTGATCAGATATTTGGAATAATATACATCTATGTCAAAGAAGGACTGTGTAAAAGAACTTTAAGCTATACTATTACAGAGGAACTTTGAGCACGGACAGTTTGGTTTACAAGGACACTTTCAATATTTGTATATTTTGTATTGGAATGTGTTTTGTAATTTGTGCCATAATATAAATGCTTAACAATAATTATTGAACAGATTGCATAATAATATAATGGTTGTTTTTTTGTTTATTTAAAACCTATCCCGTGATCTCACATTTGTGTAACCATTTGGAGTTTGGCAACCCTGCATATTGCCTGAACTTGTTTACTGACTTCGAAGGTGGAAACATTTTAAAAAAATATTTTAAACATATCTATGTCTGAGAGTGTTTTGTCAAATGAAATGGCTCCAAGAACAATTTGGAAATAGGAGCCTTTAAAAAAAAAAATTAGGGTCCCCTCGTTTTTAAAATAGTCTTCTGAATTTTAGAGGAGCAGAGTTTTGATGCAAAAGCTGTGCTGTACAAAAGGTATAAAGTTCAGGGGGGAAAGGCGTGAGTGGATGTTTGGAATTTATGAAGGTCATTAGTAGGGGATGAAATCAAGATAAAACAGCTGTAATGACAGTAATTAGGACCCTGAAACACCCTCGTGAGTTTCTATAATTGCTCACGCCTGCCGGAGGTTTAGGCATTTTAAAATTACCTTTCTGAACCCTGTGAAACATTCCTTGATGCCATTTTATAACTGGGCTTGCCGAGATCGTGCAAATTGTTTCACATTTTCCCCTTGTTAATTTCTCACCATTACTAATACAAAAAAAAAAAAAAAAAGCATGTCCTTATTCAGATAAAAGTCTTAGTGGTTAGGGCCATCCTTAACAGCTCTCCCATCCTATTAACGACGGAACAACACTTTCGTGTTATGAAATGCATTAAGTGTATTTTCTTCCTACTAAATGTAGAGGTAATATCACAAATGTGGTGACACCTGCAAACAGAGGATTGGTGCAGATTAAGAAATCAGGGTCCTTCAATCAGAGAAAGCAAACCAGTGCATTCTAGAAATCAATCTTAAGAAAACTGGAGATACAGTTCAGTTGATCACTTATGTTCTCTACATTTTAAAATTTTCGCTAAGCTTTGCCTCTTGTTAGTAAGCTACAAAATGAGCCAATCCCTTCTCCCCAAATCTCTCTGAAGACTCTTCAAGGGTCTTTTTGCCTGTGGAGCTGTGGCTGGCGACTGCCCTTCTCCCTCCCTGCTAAAAGATTTAAAGGGCCCTGCAACTGGTCAGTGGGGCCAGGTGCTCCCTGCCAATCAGCTGAAGTCCTTTAAGTCTTTTAGCAGGGAGGGAGAGGGGTGGTTGCAGGGGGCCCTGGCTTGGGGTTGGGGCTGCCCCCAGTGGCCAGCTGGCCGGGGTGTATTTGAGCCCCCAGGAGCAGGGGGACCCCCACCCGGACCTGGGGGCTGGCAACCCCAGTATTTGGCCTCTAGCTGCTTCACCCCTTTTGGATGAGGGATTCCTCCATCTGCAACAGCTTCACACCAGCTCTGCTTTCTAGGGGCATTGCCACCTCCCACTTTGGGCAAAGCATCTTACCTCTTCTTTCCAGGCAACACCCTCTACTATTCTACTGAAGTAAGCTTTCCTTCCAAATACCCTGTTAGCCAATCACAGCATACAAAGGAGACCTGGGAAAGGTAGGCCCTGATAGCTACTCTAGTACAGGCTCCCCTGGAGCCACTAGGCCACCCTAGAGCCTGTAGGCTGCACTACTATAAGCCTAGGAGGATCATCGCAGGGGTTATACCAGGAGAGGTGATCTCGAAGATGCATGGGTCCAATGCTCCCTCTAAGCTGTGGGGTCTTGTGAGCAAAAATTCTACTTTCTGAGCCTCTTGCATTAACGATGTGAGTGAGCAATTTGGCTACTGCATAAATTAGTTTGCTCTGGAGCCATCCTTCCTGAGCTAAGACAAAAATATTTGAACCAGAGGCTAAAAAACTGTGAGCTAGCTCACACTAACTCAGCTTAGAGGGAACACTGCATGGGTCCCAGACTGTTTGGGGCCTTAGAAGTTAACACCGAAACCTTGAACTTGATCTGGTGCTCCACCCGGGGGCAGTGCAGATCATGCAGCACAGGTTGAATATATGCCGTTGGCAGGGTCCCTGTAATGACCCATGCCGCTGCATTCCGGACCAGTTGGAGTTTCTGGGTCAGTCTCAAGCATAGCCCTGGGTAGAGTGAGTTACAGTAGTCTAGCCTGGAGGTGACTGTTGCATGGATTACTGTGGCCAGTTCGGGGCAAGACAGTTTGCAGCTAGTTGCCTGACCTGGTGAAGCTGGAAAAATGCCAGCCTGGCAACGTTTGTGATCTGGGCCTCCATTGATAAGGAAGCATCCAAGACCACACCCAGGCTCTTGACAGTTGGTGCTGGTATTAAGGGCACCCCGTCAAGTGCTGGGAGATGGCATCCCAAACCTGAATCCCCACCCCACCCAACCACAGAACCTCTGTCTTAGCAGGATTCGATCTCAGCCAGCTCTGTTTCTTGAAGGGGCAGTAGCATATAAACAATCAAACATAAAACTTTCATCCACTTGGTTATGTCTTCAAGGGGGAGTAGCACATAAACAATCAGACATCAAACTTACAGCTAGTATTATCCCCTGTCACAGAAGCAATATGCTGAATACCCATGCTGAACCAACTGTCAAAAAACCAGGTCTCTGTCCTTGACTGCAAGCAGAACACAAGCCAAACTGGCAGGGGCTTGAGCATCCCTAACCATACCAAGAGAGAAGAGTTCTCCGATGTACTTGCGTTGAAACAAGGAAGATGGAACACTCTCATGAGCTGTAGCACTACGTAACCAAAATATTTACAAAACATGTAAACAAAATATATTTAAATATACATAATTCTAATTTAGAGTTATCCATACACTGTTGCACAACCAGTTTGTTCTGGAGCCCAAAAAATCTAAAGATGCATTTCTTCGCAAATCACTGGCAACATGAACTTTGAAACGTTCCGTATTTCCCTAACTTTAGCCTCACTTACCTTTACTACCAAAAGGTAGAAATGACTCGTTTTGATCAGTGTTGGGATCTCAGACTCACCTTTTATGTACTTTGGACAGGTGGGGACTTAGTGAGCCAATAAGTTACAGTTGCCAGCCTCTAGGTGAGGCCTGGAGATCTCCTGGAATTACAACTGATCCCCAGACGACAGAGATCTGTTCCCCTGGAGAAATGGGCTGCTGTGGAGGGTGGACTCTATGGCGCTGCATTCCACTGGGGTCCCACCACAAACTCCACCCTCCCCAGGCTCCAGCTCCGTATCTCCCAGAATTTCTCAGCCCCAAGGTGGCAGCCCTACCCACATTTTGGAGTGGGTAGCAAAAGCTGGGAGATGAAGGGCAATTCAGGTAAGTGTCCCCAGCTTAGTGGGTCACGAGTTCTCAGGAAGTGAGACAATTCTGTCTTGAAATGTCAAGGTAAGGTCTACCCCCTCCCAGTCCTTCTGCCCTTGGCTCCCACATTTAGATGCTGTGAATGCTGACCCACCAGCTGTGATGACAACGCTATCACAATGTCCACTAATTGTGGCCGGTAGGTGAATTTGGCATTTTCTGCTCAGGCAAAAGGATGTTGAGGGAAGTCAACAGCATTTCAGATTAACAGATTTCTCAGTATCTTGTGTACTGGCCTGAAATAATGCAGGCGTACGATCTGGCTGGCCTGGTTTGACCCAGCCAAAAAACCCAAAGAGCAGTGGTGTGGTGGGGAGAAAAAACGATTTGATGCAGTTATACTGCTCCTGTGCATTCCACATGTGCTTGTTCAGGGGGTTGATCTGAATATAAATAAAAAACATGGTCACGGATTTGTGGTTCTGGATACATGCAGGCATTTTTCACATACTTGGTGTTCACTTTCTTTTTACTAAGTGTCTTAATTCTGCTTTTTATGGCTATTTATTATTTTTTTTCTTGCTTACATTTACATTTGTATAGCTCCCCTTGAAGAAGTGTATGCAAACTATGGAGGGGCAATATGACTGAATAGGGAAGCCAGCCTCCTGGTGTGACCTGGGGATCCCTCAGAATTACAGCTCACTTCCAGACTATGGAGATCAGTTCCCCTGGAGATAATGGATGCTTTGGAGGGTGGACTCTCTCATATGGCATCGTACCCCATTGAGGTCCCTGTCACCCCAAATGTCCAGGAATTTCCCAACCTGGAGATGGCAACCCCCCTGTCCCAGTCCCGCTGGTGGCCAGGGGAGACCTGGCAACTCTATAAACTGAATCAAATACTTTTTCGTCCTACTACACCACTACTGCTTTTTATATTCGTTCTATCCTTGGTGCAGCCCCTCTTCTCCTCTGTTTTCTGAGGGTTTGATCCACCCAGTACCTTCATGGCCTGGATTCATATTTTAAAGCAAATCTCTGGACCTTCTAGGTTTGGAAATTTAAGGCAAACCATGAATACAGTTTTCTGCTTAAATTAGGCAGTGGAAACAGGGCTGTTGCTAGGGTTGACGGACCAAGCCTGGCAAGCAGTAAGAGAGTTGGGGGGGGCATGGGGGGGGGCAATGTTAGCAACATCTCTATGTCACTTCTTATGGAAACCCAGAAGTGATAGAAGGTAGCTCTAGGAATTGCCAGAAACTCTATGGTAAAGCCATGGCATTTCTGGAGAGTCACAAAGCTACCCTGGTGGGAAGTCTCTTGCCATAGCAGGAGGCCTGGCAGCCCTCCCTGTTGCACCTTTTCTCAATGCCCTTTAACCACAGTTGCCAAATGGAACCCCAGTGCTGAGAGGCACCAAACATAGTTGTAGGTAATGGTGATTGTCTTTCTAGCAAGGGTTGCCAACTCTGGATTGGGAGATACCTGGAGATTTTGGGGGTGGAGCCTGGGGAGGGTGTGGCTTGAGGAGGGGAGGGACCTCAGCAGGGCATGTTGCCATAGAGTCTCCCCTCCAAAGCAGCCATTTCCTCCAAGGGGACTGATTGAGGTTGTCTGGAGTTCAGTTTATAATAGTGAGATATCTCCATGTGCCACCTGGAGGTCGGCACCTCTACTTCCTACCCTGATGCTTTCCAGGGCCATCTGACTACTTGATATTGGAATAAGGATACTGGATGCAGTGAACATTTTCCTAAATGTAATGTTTTTCATGTGTGTGCCCTGCCAATTCATTGCCATCCCCTTTAACAAGATATTTAGTACTCAGTACCCTATATAATGCAGAACAAATATAAACACGGGAACCCTCTAGCACTGCTGTACAATCAAGAAGCAAAAAAGCAAACAAAACCCCCTCCCAAAACCATACAGAACTGGGTTAGCTTAAGAGAACTGAATTAACACATTATATTAACCCTCTTCAAATGACAATATAAAACAATTAAAAATCCCTTCAATTTCCATCCCCCTCCCATTATCTGAATGAGAGAGAGAGAGAGAGAGAGAGAGAGAGAGAGAGAGAGAGAGAGAGAGAGAGAGAGAGAGAGAGAGAGAGAGAGAGAGATATTACTTGAAATGGCAAGGGCCTGTCATCTTTTTTATACCAAAGAGAGTCACCCCCCCCCACTTTCCAGCAGTAAATACTTCAGAACTTGATTGTTCCCACTATCAACTTTCCCTCCTTTATATTCATGATTATTTTTAGATCTTCGCCAGTAAACACAGACAAAGAAAAAAGAACAAAAACACTGGAAACTGGAGCCTGAGGTAATGTGATCTTCTTCAGGTTAGTTAGCCTTTGTAGTTTTTCCGGGGGGTATTCAGGGGGGCATCCTTCAAAACAGGAGTCTTTGTTAAGCCAGGGAAATGGAGTGGCATCTGAATTCAATGCCGAACCTCCCCGAAGAGCAACCTGCCAGTTTCAACAGGATGCAGGAGCTCTGGCGTGGCCCGTGGCATAATGGAAATTCAGGTGTGGCATCAGCCTGAGTATGTTGGACAGGAAAAAAAGAATTTTAACAGCAGCGTCTTAGTTTTTTTTTAAAAAAAATCACTCTTTCCATTCTTAATGATACATTGCCCAATTCTAGCTATAACAAAGCAAGTCCCGCTAATTTCTATGGGACATAGCAGGGGTCCCCAACCTTTTTGAGCCTGTGAGCACCACCGGAATCCTGACCCAGAGTAGTGGGCACAGCCACAAAATGGCTACCACGGCTTACCTTCAGTCACACAGTGAAGCTACTTGTGGCGTGGTAGCAGCTGCTGCCCAAGCAACATTTTTTTTAAAAAAAATCTGTGCAGCCAATCAAATCTCCAGTGGCCAATCAGAAGACTTGCTGGTCAAAAGCCCCACCTGGCCCACCTGTTTGCCAGAAAAGGTGTTGGCAGATGCCACGGTGCCCACGAGTACCATGTGGGGACCCGGGATATATTGTAGACAAGTGGGCATCTACTGAAGCGTTCATCTTAGTTTACACAGAAACACATCCAGATAATCAGTGCAACCAAGGCAAACAAAAAATTTAATCGCACAGTCTTGGGGAAAGGACCTTTTACCAGATATGAACAAATGGCTTCTGAAATCACACTATCTATTGTTAATGAATAAATATTGGCTAAGTGTTTAAGAGAAAAGAAATATTTTAGGCAACAGATGTTTGTAGCACGATGGTAACTGTAAACAAATTATTTGAACCAGACGTACATTCTTATAATGTTCAGCAACAGATTCTGCTATATCCTTCAGACTACTTGTAGTTGTGATGGGTAATAACTGTAATTTTTTTTTCTGTGCTATTTAATGAACTATGATGATTGTATTGTCCATTCTCCCTGTGCATTGCATCCTTTTTATGTATGGTCATTTTTTTTTTTTTGATATTTGTAAAATAAAAGAAACGAATAAATAAAAATAAAAAATCCAATTAAAGATTTCTTTTTAGCCATATACAAGTGCCTATAACTGCAAAGCAAATGATATCTGGCAATGACAGATAAATATAGTACTATAACTTGGGCATAATAAAACATATTAAAGAGTTCTAGGATCAGCAGTGCTGAGTTTCAATTCTGGAACTCAAAGTGAAAAAGTTTTATAAAGTATTAAAGATAAAGGTAAAGGTTCCCTTGCTCGAAAGCCAGTCGAATCCAACTCTAGGGTTGTGGTGCTCATCTCCGTGTCAAAGCCGAAGAGCCAGCGCTGTCCGAAGACGTTTCCATGGTCATGTGGCCAGCATGACTAAACACCAAGGCACACGGAATGCTGTTACCTTCCCACCAAAGTGGTACCTATTTATCTACTTGCAATTTCTTGCTTTCGAACTGCTAGGTTGGCAGGAGTTATAAAGTATTAGGAGAGGAGAAAATGCCGCAATTTCCTTCCATGAACATTTTAGGAATGACTTTATTTGAGTAATTTATTTTAAAAGAATCCCATTAATTACTTTTCACTACAAAAACTCCCCAACATAGAAAAAGGTGCCAGGAACCTCATAAAGATACATCAATACAGGGAAAGGCCTTCCTAGGATTGCCAGGTCTCCTGGCAACTGTAGCAACCCAAGCTTCAGTGTTAGGAGATGCAAGTAACAAATAAATATACACTGCAAGAAACTTTTGTAAATTAATGTGTTCTGTTTATAATTATCATTCTATAAAGTGCATTGTGTGCTGTTATAACATCCTAGTCAGGTATATCAAAGTGCAATAGAGCATTTTTGTCTGTTAATTTCCTAAAGACTCTTAATTCCCAATTTATATTTTTCTCTCATGTATATTACTGTATCTAAAAAACTAATTGCTTGTTCATTGGCTTCATATGTTTTTTAAATAGTCTTTTGTAGGACCAGCAATAAGCATCAACACAACTATAAATGAAAGCTTCCCCCTTTCTGGAAGACTTCATGCAAGTGGAAGCAGGCGTGTAATTCTGGAAACTCCCGTTGGGGCTTGACTTTTTAAATACTGATGCAAAATTGACTGGTAGTTGAATGAACTGAATGATATGTTATATTGAATGTGCTGAATATATATACACCTGACTAGGATGTTTTATAACAGCACACAATGTAATTTATAGAATGATAATTATAAACAGAACACATTAATTTATAAAAGTTTCTTGCAGTATATATTTATTTGTTACTTGTCTCTCCTGGCAACTGGCAGGGGATGTGGGGGGGACTTACCAGGAGAAAGAGAAAGGCCCAGGCTACGTTGTTAGCATCATATAGTGACATCATCACACCAGTGACTTCTGGATGAAGCTCTGGTATTTGGGCAAAAACCAGGGGTCTTTTCGGGGGGAGCGCACCGGAGCGCAGCTCCGGGAGCTCAGGAGCCAAGCCCCGCCCCCAGCCGGCATCCCGGAGAGTCTTTCAGGCAGCCGAATGTCAATTTCAGCTCCATTATATCCTATGGGCCATTGAAGTCAATGGTGAAAACATAGGGTATATTCTGGGGGCTGGAGGGGAGGGGGTTTGAGGGAGAGGCTCCAAACTCACAGGATAGCTGATGGAGCCTCTCCCCAAGATACCCACCAAGTTTCAAGAACATTGGACCAGGGGGTCCAATTCTATGGGCCCCTAAACAGGTTGCCCCTATTCCCGCCATTGTTCTCTATGGTGGGAAAAAAATAACTTTTTTTCCCACCATAGAGAACAATGGAGGAAATGGGGCAACCTGTTTGGGGGTCCATAGAATTGGACCCCCTGGTCCAATGTTCTTGAAACTTGGTGGGTATCTTGGGGAGAGGCTCCATCAGCTATCCTGTGATCTTGAGCCTCTCCCTCAAACCCTCCCTCCAGCCCCCAGAATATACCCTATGTTTTCACCATTGACTTCAATGGCCCATAGGTATAATGGGGCTGAATTGCCACTGAATTTCTTTCATTCCCTCCTTTCCTTCTTTCTTTTTCCTCTTTCCCTCATTCTTCTCTTCTCTCTTTCTTTCTTTCTTTCTTTCCCACCTTCTTCTCTTCTCTTTTTTTCCTCCTTTCCCTGTTTCCCTCCTTCTTCCCTCTCTTTCTTTCTCTCTTTCTTTCCTTCTTTCCTTCTCTCTCTCTCTTTCCTTCCCTCTTTCCTCCTTCTGTGGCCCAACTCTCATGAGAAGGAGTTTAAACTTTAAACCCCTTTTCTCTTAGCTCCCCCACCCAGACCAGCTGGGGAAGGGAAGGGGAGGCTTTTGAAGATGCTTCCCCCCCTTTTGCTTCCCCTTTTGACATCACTTCCGGTGATGTCAGGGGGCGTGGCATATGCTAATAGCCTAATAGCTCATTAGCATACCATATGCTAATGAGCTCCTGCAGCTGTTCTTCTACGAAAAGACCCCTGGCAAAAACTATGGTAAAGCTGGCTTCTACCACAGACGTTTTGCCCAAATACCAGAGCATCACCTGGAAGTCACGGGTGTGATGATGTCACTTCCTGTGTGACACTAACAGTGTGGCCTAGGCCTTCTTCTTTCTACTGGTAAGTCCCCCCACTGACCAGCGGATTAGCAGCTGGGGGCAGGCCCTGGTGGTGGGAGACCCCCACCACTGGGGGTCTGGCAACCCTAGGCCCTCTTGACTGTCCCATCCATCAAAGAAACTCATTCAGTGGGTACCCAAGAGAGACCCTTTTTGGTGGCAGCCCCACAATTATGGATCAGCCTCCCCAGGGAGATGTGCCTGATCATTAGGAGGCAACCGAAGATGGCTTTATTTAGGCCTGCATTTGATTAAAGCAGTCCTAAATTTTGATTTTAAATTTTGGGATTTTTTTTTTTGTATTTTTATGTGCTCTAATTTATGCATTTGATTTGTATTGTAAACTGCCTCGAGCTCCATGAGGTAGAAGGGAAGCTAATAAATGTTTTAAACAGGTGAACAAATGAACTATAAAAAAGCAAAATGTGTAATATGGGGGGGAGGAGCTGTAGGTGTTGGAAGAGCTGTGTCCTATAAAAGCTTTGGCCTATGCTTATTGGCAGAACATGAACAAGGAAGCTAACAGGCAGATCAAGGGTTGCCGTATTTTGAAAAGCAAAAAAAGGGGACATATTTCCTTACCTATTACATCAGAGAAGTGATCACTATGACAAATCTTATTTTCCATAGTTCTACTATTTAAACAGTGATAATTACTTCTAACTCCTGCCAACCTAGCAGTTCGAAAGCAAGAAATTGCAAGTAGATAAATAGGTACCACTTTGGTGGGAAGGTAACAGCATTCCGTGCGCCTTGGTGTTTAGTCATGCCGGCCACATGACCACGGAAACGTCTTCGGACAGCGCTGGCTCTTCGGCTTTGAAACAGAGATGAGCACCGCAACCCTAGAGCCAGATTCGACTGGCTTTCGAGCAAGGGAACCTTTACCTTTACTTTAATTTCTTCTAACTAGGAATGTTCCTAATATTCCAACCCAAAAAGAGGACGTTTTCATCCATTTTTTTAAAAAAAAAGAGCCCAAAAGAGGACAGACACCAAAAAAAAAAAAAGAGGGCATGTCCTCTAAAAGAGGACATCTGGTAACCCTACCTGAACTCGTATTTCTGAAGAAAAGGCTTTGGTGACAACAGACATGCCCAGGATATCCCAGGATTGCCAGATCTCACCAGACCTTGGAAGCTAAGGAGGGTTGACTCTGGTCAGTAATTGGATGGGTTGCTACACAGAGGCAGGTCATGGCCAACCAGCTCTGTTCATCTTGTGCCTTGACTACCCTGTGCTGTTGCCATAAGTTGGCTACAACTTGATGGCATTTTCTGCCAGCTCTCCTTCCTCTTCTTTTGTATTAGCTTTTCTGTTTATGAAGAGGAGGCAGAAAAGCAGACCTGCCATTAGCATCTGTGTTTGATGTATTTGCATATGTTAGGGAAATGAAGAGGCTCCTCAGCGAGAGTCCTTGACAAACAAACACAGAGTGAGTCCTTTGACTGCTTTATTGAGATCACAAGGAGAGCCAGTCTCTCCGTCAGATGGGAGGGAGGGCTCACGAGGAACAAAGATTCACAGAGTATATATCGATAAGCTAAATCGAGGCTGGTATTACACCTGTCTAAATGACTGAGCAGAAATGGAATATTACAGCTAGAAAAGCAACTTCTATTGCAATTCGGGAGGGCTTCGGCCTTGAGGGTTCAGCCTAGCACAGAGCATACGTGACCTGTCTGCTTCTCTCTAATGGAGGCCCCCACACATACATAAATATAATAATCAGGGCTCTTTTTGTAGCAGGAACTCCTTTGCATATTAGGCGACACACCCCTAATGTAGCCAATCCTCCAAGAGCTTACAGAGCTCTTCTTACAGGGGCTACTGTAAACTCTTGGAGGATTGGCTACATTAGGGGTGTGCTGCCTAATATGCCAAGAAGTTCCTGCTACAAAAAGAGCCCTGTTAATTTAATCATCAGGTTTCTATGCCACTCTCCTTTCTTTGTCACACCTGTTATCACATATTTAGGATGCGGTGGCACCTTTAAGACTGACAAAGGTTTATTCAAAGTATGAGCTTTCATGTGCAAAGCACACTTTATCCAATACATTAGAATGGCAGGCAAAGTTTGAACTTATAGCCAGAGAATGAACAGCAAATTAACATGTAACATGATGATGCTTAAGATATGCAAAGTGACACTAAATAACAAGCTAAGGTTATAAGGTCAACCGTTGTGGTGATTCTATTATACAAAGGCACCCTCTGAAATTGCCGGCTGTTGAGACATCTATAAGTTGCCGGTATTCCCTTCCTATCTTTAATCTCAATGTTTACTTGTTGTTTTCATTGTACAGGCACTATTCTGAGGGCAGTGAGTCGTCTGATTTACCTTCAAGATACTACAATGCACAGTATGATTCTTATCTTGCAGATGTTGTAGCTCCGTGTCCCTCATGTTTATCTGTTCAAAGTGAACTTGCTGTACCAGACATTATATTGTAATGTAATGCCTTTATGTTTTCATTTAGTTATGCCACTGTCATTTATATATGTACTTTAATATCATAATAAAATTTTGAAAATGAAAAAAAAAAACAGTTGTAAAGCAATAAATGTGTCAAGCCAGGGGGAATCTTCATTCTCTCCTCTCAGGTGTGGAGGGCACTTAACACTACACCCCCTAAAAAAATGCTGTTATGTTAGCAGACATCCCAACATCTCTTGCATTTCATTCAGTATTCTAATATACCATTCTGAAAAAAGAAAGACACTAAAAGACACTAAAATACAGAGGATTTATAGTCCTTCTTATTGAGAATACATATGTGAGGACTGAATGAATTAGCATATGTAATGAAATAAAAAAAACCCAATATCCCTATTGGGTCCTGGGAGGTTTTGTTCAAAGTGTTGTAATACCTTGTAATTCAGCAGTTTCCCTTTCCATTCTGTGTCTGAAGTTCCTTTGTAAAAAAACAGCAGCTTGCATAGAATTCTTTCTGAAGTTACAGAGAAAACACCATTTGAATTGATTTGGAAGAAAACCAGGCTTAAAGCATTTGGAGGCATTTGGCTCTAAAGTATATGCCCATATACCCAAGGAAAGAAGGGGAAAGTTGGATCCCAGAGCTGAAGTGGGAATCCTTGTGGGATATGTTTAAGGTGGGAAAGGATATAGAGTAATGAATCCAAAGATGCTTTTTATTAAAGTGTGCAATGTGGTGCATATTGATGAAAGCAATGTACTCCAAGCTTCTAAGCAAATAAAGTCCACAGTGCAAACCAGCCAGCAGGCTGCTGATGAAGTCTCTTTTACTGATATGGCCAGATGGCTACCTGACAGTACTGTCGATCAACAGGAGACCCCACTATCAGAAGTGGAGGCAGGAGACATAGGCTACTGTGAGACTGTCACAAAGAAGCAATAAAGGGGTACCACTAAGCAAGTTTTCTTTGTGTGCAAATATGCAACCTATGAATGAATCCTCAAGCTGGAAAGAGATTATTGAACTGCTTGCATCTGTTGTCAAGTACGCCTCCATCAGGACACTTCTAGTACAGCAGCCTCAAGAGGAATGCACGTTAAACACCTGGACAGTAAACAGCATTCCTCAGTACAGACATATCTGAAGCGCTACCAAATCCAAATTTTCAACAAGGAAAGGCAGAGTCCTGCCTATTACCAAGACTGAAAGATGGACAGTATCAGTATGTGCTAATCTCCATGGAGGGTCTGATATTATGCTGTCAAAGCAAAGAAGATCCACAAGAAATTGCTGATTATCTGAACAAAGAGGTAGAAGTGAAACAAGCAGGGAGATGTGAATCATTACTTTGAAATACAGATTGAGAGGACTGAGAATGGAAGTTTCCTCTTGAGCCAAAGAAACAAAATTATGGACCTTGCTGAGACTCTACATGGGCCCGTAGCTATGATGTGGCATTTTGGGGCCATGCCCTCTTAATTAAAACCCACACCCCACAAAAAGCCACACCAGAAACCTTTAAAAAATGCTTTTAAGTTGCACCAAAAGGAAAGGTAGTTGGGCACCTGAGCACCTCCTGCTTTCTTCTCATAGGACGTTGTCTCCATCTCTGCTGCCATCTCCCTGCCTGCCTATTTGCCTCAGAATTCTAGGCTGTTGGATGGCAATGGAAGTGGCTGTGGCACTGGCATGAAGCCTCCAAAGTGCTCCTGATGGCCGGCAGGGTTGGTCCAGCCCTGGCATCCGGCGGAACATGGGCCTAGTGGCCCAGTGCCTCCTCATTCATGCCCAGTGCCCATGTTTTCCCAAGTGGAAGGTTTGTGTGCCTTTTAATTAATTAATGTAATTGATTTTAACTATATTAACTGGTCCCTAAGGAATTTAAATGCCTCCCAATTACAAAATCCTGGCTAGGGCCCTGTCTCTAGGCACAAAAGGTGCCAAAGGAGTGAGTACTCCACTTGAACTTGCTTACCTTAACCTTAAGGATATAGTGTTGTTCAAGAGCAATCAGTAAGACAGAGAAGCAACTGGCAAGCTTCTCTATCTGAGTAAGACATCTAGACCTGACATTTCTGCAGCTGTTGGAATCTTGTGCAGAAAGACAGATTCACTCAATTATTATGATAGGAACGCTGTAAAGAGACTGGCTAGATACCTCAGAAGAACAGCTGGCCTGAAACTTGAGATCTCAGCTTTTGACACCCCAATACCGGTTGGATACATGAACTCTGACTGGGGTGAAGACAAAAGTGCCTATAGGTCAACCAGCAGCTACCTGTTCTTCTATGGAGATAGCCTGATCAGCTGGACTAGCCAAAAGCAAACATTAGTTGCCAAGTCTACAGCTGAGGCTGAATACATATCTGCTTCGAATGCATGCAGTGAACTTGAGTGGATCATCTGACTACTGAAAGACTTCGGTCCAGATGTGCCTAAGCCGATAACCTTGTTTGAAGACAACCAGGCCTGCATAGCTCTATTTGTGAGTGAAAGCGTCAAAGCGAGAAGCAAGTATATTGCTGTCAAATCTCATTCTGTGAGAGAGATGCAACAACAAGGGCTGATTGAACTCAAGTCTTGCCCTTCAGAGGAGACGGTTGCTGACATACTCGTCAAGCCACTCACCAGAGGGAGGTTTGACTATCTGCTCAAGAAACCGATTTCAGTATACGACACTTGCGAAGGGGTGTTGGGTTTTTGCAAGTGTCATCCCTTCAGGCATGAAAGAATTAAGCTGTTGTTTCTGTAAACCAATAGTAGCAAGTTAGCATAGAACCAATTAGGTGTTGAGTAGGATCTTCCTGCCAGTAAGGCTAATAAACAGCCCCATAGCTAGGGATATTTTTAGGAAGGAGCTGGGGGGGGGCACCAGCTAATTAAATCAAAAGTTAATTAGTGAAACTCCTTAGAAGCCAGCCTTCTCCTAAGGCAGCCCTGCACTCCTGCCAGACTCCAGGGCAAGTGGGGAGGGGGTAATGCCCAGCAGCTGCAGCTTCCTCTCTCCCCCGGAGCGCTGCATACCTGCTCAAGTTGTGTAGCTAGGCAGGGAGAGGCCCAGAAGAAACACTAGGGGGCCAGGCCCCGTGGGCCCCACGTTAGCTACAGGCCTGCTAATAAATATATTGGAAGATAGTACATGCTGTTCTGCAGGTATGCAGAGGTGGAGCTTTAAGGAGGAAACTTCCACACCTTTGTTCTTGGAGGTAGTCTGCAGTATGTGCAGTATGTGCAGACCTACAAAAACGAGTTAGTTGGGCTGTGATAGTTTGGTCCTTTCCATGTAATTCTTCCCTAACTTTTGTAGTAAACTTTTTCTTAGAAGCTAAATGCACGCGTGTCTATAATGCATTTATTCTGCTATGCCTTTATGCGCTCTGCTTAAATTATCCAACATGCCCTCTTTCCCCTCCTCTCTCACTTTGTTCTCTCCCTGTTATGTATTAAGATGGCTGCGACTGCGTGCGCCTGGCCATGCAGTCAAACAGACCTACAGACCTTCGGTCCTAGAAAAATAGACACCGTGGAGCCTAGGCATGGACCAATGGGAGCGCCAGGATCCTACAGGGAACCTATAGTTACTGGGGCCATGTATATAGAACCTATAATGGGTGTTGGGGTGTGTGTTGGGGGTGTGTGCTGACATGGATATAAGCCGGCTGTGGACCGGCTAGTTTTATCTTCGTTTTGATGTAACCAAATAAACTTGAGCTGATTTCACCATGCTGAGTCTCCGACCTCAGTACTTTTCACTGGCGACGAAGGTGGGATCCTGATGGGTGAGCCAGACTCCAACGTGGAAACGAGCACCGCACCGACCACCAACCACTAAGATGCTGTGCCCCGCACTACTGACCCTGGATCCAGCACCGCACTGCACTTTGAGTCACCGCACCCTGCACCGCTCCAGACAGCACCCAGCCACGTGCTTCCATTGGAGTCATCATGGCTGCTGCTCCGGGTAACCTCCCTGAATTTGATACCACACATCCTGAGCACTGGGAAGCTTGGATCAAGAGACTGGAATACTATGTCGACTTCCATGACATTACTGAGGAGGATAAGAAGAAATCCCTATTGCTCAGCTCCTGTAGGATTGAGACACTCAGGCTACTGAAGGACCTGATAGCCCCAAAATCCCTGAAAGAGGCCACCTATGCCGACATCAAGAAGGCACTCACGGATCACTTTGCACGCCAAAACTGACAAAAATGGCTGAGCACATAGACTTCTTTGCACGCCTCCAGGGCTCCACCAAAACTACAACCGACTTCCTAGTGGGCCTCTGCCGAGTGGCCACCCAATGTGAGTTCCTCAGCCTCAGCAACATGCTGATGAACCAGTTGTTGGGGGCCTCCGGGAACCCAAGCTTTGCCATAAGCTTGCGAGCCATAATGATCTGACCCTGGACAAGGCCTTAAAAGAATCCACGGTGTATGAGAAATTGCACCAAGAGCGCCTCAGACGTGCAGTTCACCGAACAAGTGCATCTTCAGCCTCAGATGCATCGGACGAGGAGGACGTCTTGCAGGTATGCCAACCGACTCAGCGGAATCCACGACCTACGGCATCAGAACCATCGCATCCCAAGAAGCCAGTCAGCTCAGCCTCCTGTGCCAGCTGCAGGGATGCACACGAGCAAAGGGCCTGCTGGTTCCATGACGCCTTCGGCTATTCCTGTGGGAAGCAAGGCCACATCGCCCGGGCCTGTCAATCCAAAGGACACCAGTGCTGCGTCACAACCCACCAGGAAACATCCACAGCACCTCAGGACATCGCAATCAGGTGCATTTTTTGCCCCGGTGGTCCACCAATAAGATTAAAGTGACCGTCTTAATAGACCATGGACCGGCTAGTTTTATCTTTGTTCTGATGTAACCAAATAAACTTGAGCTGATTTCACCGTGCTGAGTCTCCGACCTCAATATTTTTCACTCCCTCTCTTTACATGACCTTCTATGGAAACAACCATCTCTGCTCGTCTCTCTTGTGGAAACAATGCCCTCATACTTACACACACATGATGTCATCCTAGCAGGCCATTTGTGATAGGAAAAGCACTCTTTAGATTAGGCTTCTCTTTCTCTTCTTTTGACTGCACCCTGAATGTGAACTAGATCTACTTGAATAAATGTAGGTTTACCTTTTTTTTACAATATACTGCTTGGGAGATTTCTTCACTGCACTCAGTGTCACGCTTCTATGACTGAGCATACTCTGCTATATTAACCAAATACACCAATAGGATTGTCTGTCGCCTGCCCACCCGCTGAGTGAAGACATGAGACAATTTGTTGGGTTAAACAGGAACTTTATTAAACAAACAGATCTGCTAACTATTTAAACTTCAAGCACAGGTTACTGTCAGCTTGCAAAGCAAACCTTCTAACTGGGCAATACCACCTTAACTCAAACCCAGGTCCAGAATTCTTCCAAACCATTTTCTTCACAGCCTGCACAACATGCGTAGAGGGTAAGGAGGGGCATAGTCCCTGCCTATGACTGCTAAGCCCCCCAGGCCTGAAGAGGCCCACCGTGAGCCACCCGGACCATGTAGCCACTAGGTACCCAGTTAGAGGCTCCCACATCACAATATCTTGGGGTGCTTGCCAAATCACATTCCCCTTAACGTGCTTTCCCACTGTTCCAGTTATGGCCTAACCAGAAGAACCAGGCCTATTTATACCTCACCTTTTTGGACCATGCAGACCAGGTGAAAAAGAACCCCGTCTCTCTAGCCAATACTGATGGTGCCCCAAAAACTCAGACCTGCAAGGTGACTAGCTAGCTGTACATGGCCTCAAAAGAGGGAGGGAGGGTTGGGAGATGTTATTATGCTGAACTGGAAGGGAGAGAAGCAGCCACCATCAAAACCAGGCTGATGTGCCCTCTTCCTATTGGTCCTCGCGTCCCAACCTGATTGGTTCCCACGTCTTACATTTCATTTGAAGGGGGGAAGCAGAGAACTGCTGGAGCCTGCCTAAATTGGCGGGAGGCAGCTTTTTGCAGTGGCTTCTGTTGGATTAAGAGTTTCACTGAAAGGCAATTAATTTTTTTTTAAAGAAAATTTATTTATCGGATATATAATAACATGTTCCACATTTTGTTTACAATTCTTATCATATCCTTTTCACATTTTTATCTCCCTCTCCCCTGGCTTCCCACGATGCTCTGCCCTCATTAACATTTCCACCCAATATTCTCGTACATTCAAATCATTCTTAATATTCAGATCTTAAATTTCAATATTTTGCTTTTTAACTTTAACTATTAGGTAACTTTTCAAGTACACTCTTGTTACAACACTTCTGTTATTAGTAACTATCAAAACAAAGTAATCTATTTTTCACATCCCAGTTAAGCTCTAAATAGTTTTTAAAATCTTTCCAGTCTATTAAACATTCTTCATCTTCTACTCCATGAAGTTTTCTTGTTAGTTTGTCCATTTCAGCCATAAAAATCATTTTTTAATCCATTCCCACTTATCAGGTACCTGCTCTTGTTTCCAGAACTGAGCATAAGTCATTCCACTGAAAGGCAATTAAGATGGAAGGGAAAGCTGTTCATACGAGCAGCCCCCAGGGTGTGCATGAACACACAAGAACACACAAAGGAACATACACAAAGCTGCCACCTGCTGAATCAGACCCTCAGTCCATCAAGGTCAATATCAGCTACTCAGACTGGACGTGGCTCTCCGGAGTCTCAGGCAGAGAGGTCTTTCACATCATCTGCCTCCAGAGATTGAACCCAGGACTTTCTGCGTCCTGAGAGGAGGCTCTTCCACTGAGCCATGGCACCAGGGTCGGTGCCAGATTTTTTTGCACACTAGGCAAGGCTACCCTCTGCCCCCACCAATTTTCAAATATAAATGCATTTTAGGAAGAATGAAAAACACAAAATTTGAAATTGCTAATTTCTTTAAAAACAAAAACAAAAACTAAGAACAAGTAATACAATCTCTGATTTTTGCTCTCAGACAGAAAACACAAATCACCGTGGACCCACCAAAAACACAAATAAGTGAGTTCTAGATCAAACCAAGCCTTAATTCTCCCTAGAAGCTAAAATGAGCAAACTGCGGCAATGGTATTTTGGTCAGATTCTAGGAAGACAAGAGTCTCTGGAAAAGCCAACTGGAGGCAGCAGGAAAAGAGGAAGACCCAGCAGGAGATGGATGGACTCAATCAAGGAAGCCACGAGGACCCTCAGTTTGCAAGACCTGAGCAAGGCTGTTGAGGAGAGGATCTTTTGGGAGGGCATCAATTCACAGGATGGGCATAAATCAGGCACCATGCACACATGCATGCATGGTCCACCATGTATTGAGTTGGCCCCGGGTGGTGTGTTTGCCGTGCAGGGTTTGCTCAAGCTAGAAGGCCAGGCCTGGGAAATGAGCTGGAGGGAAGCTGCCGTGTGGCTCCAGGAGAGCTCTGCTGAGATTGACACAGCAAGAGAGGCCGGATGACTGGGGGTGGCTAGGGAAAGAACTGGGGGGGGGGCGCTTCATGCACATTGCCAAGACTCAGGGATGGGTGGACAGAAATGTGTGCCGTCCCTGGCTGTGGGAAGAGGAGGGCTCCTTTGCCAGGATCCTCTTGGGCCTGCAGAGGCCTCTGCCATCCTTCTCGCCCTTCCTGCCTGTCCAGGAGCCAGGCAGCCCCAGTGCTTCAGCCCTCCTCCCGTCGAGCAATGGGAGGAGCAGAGGAAGTTGCTGCCTCTGCTGCCAGGGCCCTGGCACGGAGGCGGAGGACGGCGGCCAATGGGGGAATGCAGGGTCCTGGCGGGTGTCCAGCTGCTGCTCTGCACTTGTGAGCAGGGTGACTGCAAGAGCACCTGGCTGTTGCTGCTGGGCCCACTGGTGGCCCTGGGAGCAGGAGAAGAGGCGTTGGCAGTGGAAGCGGGGGAACCAGGTGGTGGCAGGTGCACATCCGGCAGTGGGGCTGGGCTGGGGGCTGTGGCTGGCCTCCTTCCTCTTCCTCCTGGCTCAGTGCCTTTGGACAGCACGGACGAGGCTGGCAACACGGGGCTGCAGTTCGCCGCAGCCAGTGGCCACAAGGAGCTGGTGGGCTTCCTGCTGCAGAGGGACACCTTGGTGCAGAGCTGTAACTGCTGCAGCTGGAGTCTGCTCATGCAAGCCACCAGTTGAGCCAGCCAGCTGGCGAGGACTTCGACAGGGAGCTGCTGGCAGTGGCGGGCAGCTTTGGAAGGTGCCACTGGCACTGGCACTCTGAGGTCTGCGCCCTAGGCAGCTGCCTAGATTGGCCTAATGGTAGCACCGCCCTTGCATGGCACCTTCTTTGCATGAGCATGAGTAGCTAACTTCAGTGAGGGCTACTAGGCAGATAGCCACACTAGCCAACTGCCTTAATGGTTGCTTCTCAGCCATCCGTGGGGAAGGTGGAAGGAAAATCAAATCAAATAAATAAATAAATCATCCCCCTCTCCCTGTCTTTTCATGGATCACCCACCCAGGCATGAAATATTTTTTGTGAATGTTCATTTTTATATAAAAAAAGATACTTTATATCCAGGGGTTAAAGGAATTCTGGTCAGATGTTTCAGCATTTACTTTTCTGCAGCTGATCACAATATGCAGGATAGCGATCCCTGCAAATGTTATGAGCCATAGGCATCAATAAAAGCCTGGGAATGTGACACCATCAAACCATGTCATATTCTCGTGATGCAGCCTAATCAAGTGTCAAAGAGAGAACATTACAAACCAGAACAAAATTATATGTCAAGGATTCAGAAATGATGTGCCACGAACATTGTAGTAAAGAAAAAAGGAGGGTGGGGGGATTCCCATTGACAGCAGAGCAGAAAATCGCCTCTGCAATCAAGCCAAAATTGTCTGATCCCATAATTCCTAATATGAAAAGTGGAACAATAATAGTTTAATGAAATAGTAATCATACTTGAATGGCAACCTAAAAATTTAATCTTATTCAAGTTTGGCTTTTTATAAACAGGCTGTTAAAAGAATAATGGAGCCCTGATTCACAGGCAAGCAGGAGTCACCTAATTTCGCTCCATCTCAGGAAGAGAGATGCCGCACACATGATTCAGACAGAGGAATATAAGCATCGGACACACAATTAATGAAGGATAATAGAAACTAATAATCCTCTCTTTGAAGCAACCTGACTTTGGCAATCGAAAGGGAGAAGCGGCTGGATTACTTCACAGTCAGTTAGAATATTGGAGGAGGGGGCAGTAAAAGGGTATGGCGTCTGCTTCTTCGTCATATTTTAAATCCAAGAATATGTACAGCCAAGACTGACTTTCCCCAAGTATGACCTGTTATAACATCTACATTTATTTCGCTCTAGTGCCCTTTAGAGAAGTAAAAGGGGGGGGGGGGAATGCCACACCCAAAATGAATTGCAAAAGAAGGAAGAGGCATTTCCTAAATCCCACTTGCCTGTTCTGTCCCCGTGGCCCACTCTAGCTAGACAGGTGGGGGCTGCCCTAGCGCTGCCAAGCCCAGGTCAGGAAATTCCTGGAGATTTGGGAGAGGACCCAGGGGATGGTGACCTTGGGGTTTTGGAAGGGCAGGGACCTCAACCAGGTGTAGCGCCTTCTGGTGGTGGTGGGGGCTTACCAGGAGAAAATGAAAGTCCTAGGCCGCGCTGCTGGCATTGCACAGGAAGTGATGTCATCACACTAGTGACTTCTGGGCAACTCTCAGGTATTTGGGTAAAATTCTCTTCTATCATCGAGTTTTTGACCAAATACCAGAATGTCACCTGGAAGTTGCTGGCCCGAAGACTTCACTTCCTGTGTGACACCAGGTAAGTCCCCCTTATGGCCAGCTGATTGTTGGCCTGTGGGGGTAGGGCCTGGTAGCAGGGGACCCCCACCTCCACTGGGGGGTCTGGCAACCCTATAATACCATAGAGTTCGCCCTCCAAAATAGCCACTTTCTCCGGGGGCTGATATCTGTCAACTGGAGATCAATTATAAAAGTGGGAAGTCTCCAGGCCCCACCTGGAGACTGGGAATCCTAAACATTACCAGGTGAGGGTTTCTGGGAATGTGAGAGCTGATCAGTCTGGTAGGGATTTGTAGAGCCATTTAATGGAGTTCTTTTGGGAGGCCAGAGGTTATTGTGGAGGGAGAGTTACATGATCAATCCAATGGCATAGAGTACAGACAGCTATGCATTTTCATTTGCTGATTCCTTTTGCAAGAAAGCTGCCAGAGGGAATTTTGTTGTTGTCCCCTCCCGCCCCCGGGAGCTTTGGAACAGGAAGACAGGTCGGCCATAGAACCTGCTCTGATAGTAGCACCAAACAGCTATTCCGAGGCCTCAGTGGTGGCAAGAGCTGTCATATTTCAGCTGACTTATGGTGACCCCAAAGGGTTTTCAAGGCAAGAGACATTCAGAGGTGGTCTGCCGTTGTCTCCTTCTGCATCATGACCCTGGACTTCCTCAGTGGTCTCCCATCTAAATATTAGCCGGGGCCAACCCTGCTTAGCTTCCGAGATCTGATGAGACGGGGCTCACCTGGGCCGTCCAGGTCAGGGGATTCCAAGGCCTTAAGGGATTCCAAGCTTTAGGCCTGGCTTGTTCCTTCCTTCAATGGCCCACAACTCTTTATAATGTTGTCCAATACTGTGTGCTTCTTCATGGGAAAGAGTTGATGGCTAATTCCATAGCCTGGTGGCATAGGGTACATGGGATGTTAGGGGAGGAGTCATGAAAGTTTCCATCGTCCTGATTAGGGATGGCAGCCTCCAGGTAGGGCCTGGGGATCCCCTGGTAGGATTGCCAGCTCATCTCCAGACTACAAAGATTAGTTCTCATGGAGAAAACAGACACCTTGATTCTCCTGGAGTAAACAGACACTCTATGGTAGGGGTGTCAAACATGCAGCCCAGCGGCTGGGATCAGGCCCCCCCAGAGGGCTTCTATCAGGCCCACAGAGGAACTGGCTGTCTTCTTCTTCTTCCAGTTCTGCTGCTGCTGCATCATCGTAGGTTTGCAGCTTACAGATACACACCTGAGCAGCATACTCAAGATTGCAACAGCACAAACATTTTGATGCGATAATTCAGAGCAAGAGGTGTCAGTTATCAGACACTGTTGAAAAAACAAAATACTGCAAGAGTGCTGATGTTTTAAGCATGTTTTTATTTTAAGTAAAAAAAAAAACACCTTTTGTGTTTGTGTCCTTTATAAAGTTTATATCTCTGCTACCTGGCATTGCATTTTATGACACATGTGGCCCACCCAACAAGGTCTCATTTATGTCAGATCCAGCCCTCATAACAATGAGTTTGACACCCCTGCTCTATGGCATTCTACCCGACAGAGGTCCCTGTCCTCCCCAGGCTCCACCCCCAAATCTCCAGCAGTTTCCCACCTGGAACTGGCAACCCTGCCCCCCCGCAATCCCTTGCTGGTGGCCAGAGGGGACCTGTCCCCACTGCTGGACCTCCTGATGGCACCTGGTATATTTTGGCCGCTGTATGACAGAGTGTTGGACTAGATGGGCCATTGGCCTGATTCAACATTGGCTTCTCTTATGTTCTTACGTTCTTATGTTCTTACCTGCCAACCCTCGTCCTGATTACAAGAACAATGAAGAAATGAACAAAGAATTGGCATCTGTAGGGTATCCCATACCCTTAAAATGAGGAACAACCTCAAAGCAGTGCTCCAAAACAAGTTCATGGTAGACCAGCATGTTTCAGTCCAGTGCACCAATGGGGACAGAAGTGCACTGGGCTATAATAAACTGGTTTGGGAGCTCATCCCCAACCAAAGGAAAGTCTGTGTTGGCCAGAAATTAGTTTTTCTTTAGTAAAATAATCATTTCCTTTTTTTAGCATATGAATGTGGGAGGCTGTGGGAGAAGACCCCTGTTGGGCAACTTCATGTGCCAAGTGTTTATTATTTAATTCCAGGCATTATCCAGTGGTTTTTTTTCCCCATTTTGGAGGGTGAAAACCAAGATTCTTGTGGCACAAACACATTTATTGTGGCTTTCATGAGCCTACTGCTTCAGAAACAGGAAGTGTTACATTCGGTGGGCAGAGAGAAGTTGGAATACGAAAGGTCTATTGTGCATAGTTAAAGAAAATGACAAGAATATCCTGTAGGGGGCAGCAGAGTGGACAACTAGTTATCATAGTGAGATTAGGGACTTCCTGCTATTTTCAAATAGTCTCCTTCCTGTCTCCTGATTGTCTCAATTGGAGTTTTCCCTGCCCTGCTGAGATGAGTTCATTATTGACTCTTCTCCTTGCTAGTAAGACTCCTGTTCCTCTCTCTTCTTTCTTACAAAGTTTGTTCTCCTCTTAATTAATCTGCTTTATTCTTTAAACAGCTTGTGTTCCATTTTACTGCACATCTTCACTGCCAAGAAGAGATACCCAAAGTTACAAACAGCTGAAGGTGGCAGCAGTCGGGGGGGAGTTATTACAAAGATATTTATTTATTTATTTTATTTACACCCCACCCTACCCCCTCAAAATGAGCTCAGGGTGGCTTATAACATAAAACCAGCATACAATAAAAACAATAAAACAATAATTAGCAATGGCAGACAATCCATCCCATGTATTACAACATAATTACCCTAAAAACTGCAGTGCCCAGATGGTGTCCAGAAACAGTAAGGCACTGGGGAAAAGTTAAAGAAAGTGCTGTGGATAGGACAGGGGGAGCAGACTAGACTGAATGCCTCAACTGAAGGCCTGGCAGGATAGCTCAGTTTTAAAGGCCCTGTGGTACTGTGCTAGGTCCCACAGGGCCCTGATCTCAAATGGGAGCATGTTCCACCAGGCTGGGGCGAGAGCCAAAAAAGCCCTTGCCCTAGTTGAGGCTAAGCAGATGTTCTTCAAGCCAGGGCTCACCAGGAGATGTTGATCAGAAAAGTGCAAAGCTCTCTGGGGTTCATAGGGGGAGAGGTGGTCCTGCAGGTATGATGGTTCCAGGCCATATAGGGCTGCATGCTGTTGCATTCTGCACTAACTGCAATTTCTGGATCAAGCTCAAGGATAGCCCTATGTAGAACGAGTTACAGTAGTCTAGCCTGGAAGTGACCATTGCATGGATCATTGTAGCTAAGTCCTGGGGGGCAAGGTAGGGAACCAGTTGCCTGATTAGTCGAAGGCAATAAAAGGCTGATCTGGCAATCAAAGTGACCTGGGGCCCCATAGTAAGTGATAAATCCAGCATCACCCCAAGACTCCTAACCTCTGGTGCTGGCACTAGCAGTGCCCTACCATAAACTGGGAGCCTATTTCCCAATCCCAACCCCCCCAACTCAGGTACAGGACCTCTGTCTTTGTTGGATCCAACTTCAGCCAGCTCTCCTGCAACCATCCTGCCACAGCCGCCAACACTTGGTCCAAGATACCTGGGGCGGAGTTCTGTCATCCATCCATCAACAGATAGAGCTGGGTGTCATCGGCATACTGATAGCAGGAGGCTCAGTTTCTCCAGATGTGAGTGTGTTGCATTCAATTGGGTGAGACGCCTAGGATCCATTAGAAGCTTAGCAGCATATTTGAGCCTGAACATTTACTGAGATCAGCGTCCTATCTGAATGCATTATCTTTCAAGACTTGCTGTAAAGCACTTTATGAACAAGATAACTTTTGTATTACTCTAACATTTCCTGAGGATGATTTAATTTTGAAACGTTGTTATATAATCCGGAGACCATGTTGATGATGTACCTTTGCTTTCAGGCCTCCTGACACAGACCCATTTGCTTGCCCAAGACCCCAGCCGGCAGCCCCTCTCCTGCTCAAGCAGCCAAGCTGCATGGATTTTTGGTCCAATGGCTCCACCTCCTGGCCTCCGTCACTACGCTCAGCAGCGGTGCCCCACATGGGGAAGGAAAGTGGCATATTTGAGAGGCTTAGCTGCAGTGGGCTGGCATCAAAGGCATTACACTGCTGAAGGGGCTGCCACTCTGTTTGTCTGGGCTTGCCTCCCTCCCCTTCATGCTGTTGTGCTTGGCATCTGGGCTTGCTGTGCCAGTGGGAGAATAGCCACAGACGGAGCAAGTGGGGAGCCTGGCTCCAGGGGCCAGGGGGATCCAACAGCAGTGGTAGGCAAAGGACGCAGGGCTGGGGCATGGGCGAGCACTGCCCAGGACACTATGGGATGGCTGTGTTGGCATGATGGGGGAGGAGGAGGCTGGCAGGGCTGGAGAGGGCCTGGCATGTGTATCCGGAGCACAGAATGCCAGGACAGAGGGGAGTGGCAGCAACGGCTGGAGCACACACAGCTTAGAGTGTGCTGGGTCCGGGCTTTCCTGGCTTGAGGTGAGAGAAGATTGCTGGTCTCCCCCCCCCAGGAGGTGGATCACTTGGGGTGTTTGGGGGGTTAGGGTTAGGGTTAGGGTTATTTAAAGGCCTCCCAAAATAATAAAAAAAATCCTGGCTGTGGGCCTGTGTTTAGGGCATCAGCTGGCTTTAATCTGACCACGAAACACACACACCTATAGGGGCTGTCACTTTTCTCAGAGGGGCTGTGATTTGTGTTATGGCCAGCTTTCACATGAACCAAGTTACCCTTTTGTTAGACCACTATAAGAAGGTTTTTGACATTTAAAAAAAATAACTGTTCTTATTTTACATACACAATCCTGTTCCTATGAAATGATAGTTATAGGACAGCACAGGCTTTGCAAGAGGGTTGTGGCATATGTGAATTCCCTTTAATCTTAGAAATCCCTGATTGGGGATATTGAATTTGGGGTTTTACCTATATCTTGTAGTTTCCTGCCTTTGGCTTCAGTCCTAACTAAAGCTTTTGAACCCACAGCAACATCATATCTCTGATAAAGCATTATACCGCCAGTAGTGTGTGTGGAGAGTGAATTGACTGGGGACCTGACGACCCAAGGTCACGCCAGCAGCTGCATGTAGAGAAGTGGGGAATCCAACCCAGTTCTCCCAGATTAGAGTCCACGCTCTTAACCACTGCACCAAACTGACACCCAACCCAAAGCACTGGAAGATCTCATTCAGTGACCTCAAATAGATATCGAAGAGCATGAATGAGAGAACAGAGCTTTGTGGCACTCCGCAGGACAAACCCCACATAGTTTGTTCAGACAAAACAAGGCCCAGTCACTAAAGAGATACTCCATTAACACCAACTCTATATTCCAACCATGGGTGAGACTGGAGTGGTTACTGGTGTCAAAGGCTGCTGATAGATCTAGCAGTATCAATAGGGATGGCTTGAAACAAGATGGTCCACTAGGGCAACTAAAGCCATCTTAGTACCAAACTCAGGCCTGAAGGTGGGTGGATATGGGTCAAGGGCAGCTCAACGAACCCTTGGATCTCTTCCACCACCACTTTCCCTAGAACAGGAAGACTGGAGACTGGCCTATAACTGGCCACTTCATCCTTAGTTGATTTTAAAGCAAATGTCTAATAATGGCCTCTGACATATGTAAGGAATCACTTGGTAGTTCAAAACAGAGGCTCTGTTGGGCGAAATGCTCTCTAGGGGTGAAGCACTTCGCCACAGGTATAATTACTTTTGGGATCGTTTGGTCTATGTTTTACGAGGAATGGGCTGCCGCGGGACCTTCCCAGTGAAGAGGCGAGAGACAGGACTCAGAATAATATTTCAGTTTACTTAAATACACAGTTCCAGTCACACTCAACAATATCAAGTCACACACACATACATTCAAGGTCTAAGAATCAAAGATAGACAAAGCACAGTTGCATGAGCAGGTTATTGTTGGTTCGAAGAGGGCGATATTTACCTCCAAGGTGCGGCTCCTAAATCTTCCAGCGAGTGGGGTTGGGTAGGGTAGGAAGGATGGAAGAAGGGACACGTGGTCTAGACCAGCTAACAACACACGTGTATAATTCCAGCGGCCGACTGGAACGAAGCGAGGCAAGGGTTCGGGTACAGGATGGGGGCATAAGAGGATAAAGCAGACAGACAGAGGTCGTGGCAGCAGGGCCAGGAGAAGCAGCCTGAGCTGACCCAGAGATCGCGTTATTATAGCGTCTTGGGTGCTGGGCGTGGAAGGCCAGGCGGTGTACACCTACTGACCTCCCAGCCGGCTATGTCAGTGGCAATTTCAAATCTTATTGGCTACACTGTCCGTTGGATACCTGGGGGCTGGACAGAGGAAGCTGGCTGGCAGGCAGATGGTTTCTCCAGGTAGCTGATGGCTCTTCTATTGTTCATTGTGTATGGCTTGGGTGGGGAAGACACTTAATCCCTTCATGCAGATGACTGGCAGAGGAAAAGTCCTTTGTCTGCTGTATGACTCTTAATCTATGTATGTGACATGCGGCAGGTATGCAATGGAGTCCCTCAGAGTAAAAAGACAGCTTTTTCCCTTTTCTATGGGCTTCTCCTTTGGCATCCATTTTACAGTCTAGCAAGTACACAGACCATGTGGCAACAGCAAACAGTCCATAGCAAAGCCCCATAATGGCGTCGGGGCTAACAGCTGAACTGATATCACTTCAGCTCTACTTTACTGCGATGTTAGTGGATGATGGAAACTTTAAAATACTCCACACTCCAGGAGTAATAACCTGAGTTTTGTTTTCCAACTCGGTGATGGAAAACACCATAAAGCTGCACCCACGGGGTTTTCAAGGCAAGAGACCAATAGAGGTGACACCGTGTAGATGCAGGTACAAGGACATGGCAGGAAGTGCCATCATGTCATAGCCAAATTATGGCAACCCCTCACAGGGTTTTCTAGAGGTGTGTTGCCGTTACCTGCCTCTGCATAGCAACCCTGGACTTCCTTGGTGGTCTCCCATCCAAATACTAACCAGGGCCGACCCTGCTTAACTTCCAAGATCTGATGAATTCAGGCTCGGCTGGGCCATCCAGTTCAGGGTTTTTCAGCTTCAGTACAAAATGACGGAAATGGAAACTGTGTCCATTGGAAAGGCACAGATTCAAAAATATTAAACAAAACCACAGAATATCTGTTGTACAGGAATGACTCAGTATTTTCAAAGGCCTCATATTTATTCTTGCTTAATTATCCTACTTCCCAGATAGAAAGTTTATAGACTGCCAGTCTGTTTCCATTTCGGCTAGCAACACACATTTATATTGCCTGCCAGTCATTTTATTAAGTGCCAGCCACGTTGGGGTTTATGCAAGCACGCAGTGAATGAATGGGGAGGGGAGAGGCAATGTTCAAAACATTATTTTATTCATTTTATAGCGGCAAATCAGCACGATATAAAAACACTCTTTTTTAAAAAAAATAAAGCACATTCAAGAGGTGTTTACAAGGGAAAGCATTACTGTGGGCCACTATAACAGCTTCTTCAGCTGCCACAAGTACACAATTAACTATTTGATGGATACAGATGCAAGAAATACTATTAGCATCAATGAGAATTACATCTCTCCTTTTTTGCATTTTGTGTGTTTGTGCGTGCATGCACACACATATGTGAGTATGTGTGCACCTGGAAGTCATGGCGAACTCTGGTGGAGGCCTGGAGGATATTCAGAGAGGTGGCTGAATGAAGACTGCCCCAGCCCTCCACCTCTGGTGTTCCAAGGAGGTCTCCCATCCAAGTACTTGTCAGGGTTGGCCTTGCTTAACTTCTGAGATCTGTCCAGGTCAGGCTAGCCTGGGCTACCCAGATCAGGGCAATGAGAATTAGAACTTGAAGTCCAGTTTGGAGTAGTGGTTAAGTGTGCGGACTCTAATCTGGGAGAACCGGGTTTGATTCCCCACTCCTCCACTTGCACCTGCTGATGTGGCCTTCGGTCAGTCACAAGCTCTGGCACAGCTGTTCCTGAAAGAGCAGTTTGTGTTAGAGTTGTCTCAGCCCCACCTACCTCACAGGATGGCTGTTGTGGGGAGGGGACGGAAAAGGAGTTTGTAAGCCGCTCTGAGACTCAAAAGTGAAGGGCAGGATATAAATCCAATCTCTTCTCTTCTTCATCAGTGATCCACCCCACAGGCCTCCTGGTGGACTACTAAGCAAGGATTAGAAAAGATGGAGAACTGCATGGTTTTTGCCCTTCATCTACAATGTTTACCTGTCTTCTTGTCCCACACATACACACACACACATACACGATAATGCTTATACTTCAGGCAACTCCTTTGTGTAGGCCCTGGAGTTCTCCAAGAATTACAGCTGATCTCCAAATTGCAGAGATCAGTTCCCCTGGGGAAAATAAGCAGCTTTGGAAGGTGGACTCTGTGGTATCATATATGTCCACAGAGCTCTCTCTCCACCCTCAACTCCACCCTCTACAGGCACCTCCCCCCATATCTCCAGGAATTTCCCAAGCTGGACATGGCAACCTTATATAAAGGAGCCCATTCTGTGATCAAAGCTGATGGCACCCCAGCCCCTGAAATCCACAAGGTGGAGCCTAGTGATATCATGAGGTGGGGTCATGAAGTGTCAGAACTGAATAGAAGCACTCTGAATTCAGTAGCAATTTCTCCAGATACTTAACACCTAGTCCAACACAGTGGTTATTATAAGCTCATGAACAGTACATTCTCAAGTTCACTTCATACATATTCATCAAGGCAACAACTCAGATATCAAAAGAGAGGAATAAAGCTCTTCCAATGTTACTATAGTAATCCTTACAACAACGCTTCCATTAGTCACCTCTCAGGTGTGCAACTGTAGCTCAGACTGAGTTAGAAATTACACAAACATCAAGGGATTGGGGGTGGTGAGAGAAGGATATTATAATTATTAAAAGGATTACTATTACTCTTTTTTCATGTTGTATGCTCTCTATATGTCTATGTGGCTGCCTATAAAGGACTTTGACCACATACAATAAATGCTACTAATACGATCACTGTTAAAACACCATTACAGTAATCATTACAACCCCTCTGCAACATAGTCCATTCTTGTCTCTCTTTTGCAAATGGGTACTGAGATCACTTAGGGGCCGCGGTCGCTCAGAGGCTGCAGACCGGAAGGTCTGTATTCCAGCAGTTCGAGACCCTGGTGCTGTGTGATGGAGTGAGCTCCCGTCTCTGGCCCCAGCTCCTGCCAACCTAGCAGTTTGAAAGCAAGAAATTGCAAGTAGATAAAGAGGTACCACTTTGGTGGGAAGGTAACAGTGTTCCCTGTGCCTTGGTGTTTAGTCATGCTGGTAACATGACCACAGAAATGTCTTTGGACAGTGCTTTGGCTTGAAAATGGAGGTAAGCACCACCCACTACAGTCAGATTGTATTGGCTTTCAAGCAAGGGAAACCTTTTTCTCAGATCATAGATTTTGAGGCTGGGGAGGGATATTGAGGGAAACCCAGTTTATAACCAATTGCCAACAACTCTGAAAAGCTATACATGCCTAAGCAAGACCTCCAGCCATTCGGCCACCATATTCCCTGGCAGTTTAGCTGGAATGTGGGCATGTCCCCATTGCCTGTTGGGCTCATCAGCTGACTCAGATTTTTCTTTCTTTCTTTCTTTCTTTCTTTCTTTCTTTCTTTCTTTCTTTCTTTCTTTCTTTCTTTCTTTCTTTCTTTCTTTCTTTCTTTCTTTCTTCCTTCCTTCCTTCCTTCCTTCCTTCCTTCCTTCCTTCCTTCCTTCCTTCCTTCCTTCCTTCCTTCCTTCCTTCCTTCCTTCCTTCCTTCCTTCCTTCCTTCCTTCCTTCCTTCCTTCCTAGCAAGTCTGTAAGCCTTCCAGATCAGGAGGTAGAAGGCAAAAAGCAAACACAAAAGTATCAAGAGTCCCTGGCCATGGCACTCACTAACACTTTTTCTGGTGCCCATAAAGTATTTTTTAGGGAGTGGGTGGGGCCAGGTAGAGCTTTAGCCCAGCAAGGATTCTGAGTGGCCATTGGAGATTTGATTGGCTGTGCAGGTTTTCAAAAATGTTGCTTTGTCAGCAGCTGTCACCACAACACAAGAATCTTTTTTTTTTTTAATACAATTTATTATTGAATATATCACATGTTCATACAATTTAAACAAACCAATACATATCCATTTTTCTTTCTCCCTCTCCCCCCAAACAAGGCATCCCGCACTGCTCCAACCCCCTTGATATTTCTCTTATACAATTACATTTACTACTAAACATATTTCTTTTACTAATGGTAACAATTCAAAGATCTGAGTCTCTTTCCACTTCTCCTCAATAGCTGTCAAAACAAATCAAACTACGTTTTACATCCCAATTCTTCAACAAGTATTCTTGAAAGTCTTTCCAGTCTCCGAAAAAGGTTTCGTCTTCTTCATTGTTTAATTTTCTTGTTAATTTGTCCATTTCTGCCATAAACAATGTCTTTTTAATCCATTCCCATGTTTCAGGTACTTTATCTTGTTTCCAACATTGAGCAAAAGTCAGTCTAGCTGCTGTAATCAAGTACCATAGTAGTGTTCTCTTGGCTACATTTATTTCGTCCATTTTAAGACCTAACAATAACATCTGTGGGTCTTTCTTAAAAGTACATTTCAAAATTTTTTGTATCTCATTGTGGATCTCAGTCCAATACTTTACTGCTTTATCACATGTCCACCACATATGGTAAAAAGACCCTTCATGTTTCTTACATTTCCAACATTTGTTAGACATACTTTCATTTATAATAGCAATTTTTTTAGGCGTCATATACCATCTGTACATCATTTTATAACAATTCTCTTTAACATTTACACAAGTTGAAATTTTCATTTACTTTTTCCACAAATATTCCCAAGATGTCATTAATATCTCATTATTAATATTTACCGCCCATTTTATCATTTGCTCTTTTACAATTTCGTCCTCAGTATACCATTTCAATAAAACCTTGTACAGTTTAGAAATCATTTTTTTACCTTTCTCAAGCCATACAGATTCAATTTCAGTGTTATTTTCTCTAAAACCATATTCTCTTTTATCAGTCTTAAATAAGTCATAAATCTGTTTATACTTCAACCAATCATATTCAAATTCCACATCAAATCTGTCTTTTAACACAAAGTTTTTCCCTTCTAATTTTAAAAGACTTTTATAAGGTAGCCAATCTAACCCTTGATTTCTTGAATATGGATTAATCACTTCTGCTGGTACTATCCAAAGTGGTCTTTCTTCTGAGAAGAATTTTCTATATCTCATCCAAGTCTCGAACAGTGATCGTCTTATGAAGTGGTGTTTGAAAAATTTATCTATTTTTACTTTTCCATACCATAAATATGCATGCCATCCAAACTTGTTATCATGCCCTTCTAGAGCCAATAACTTTTTATTTTCTAAATTAATCCACTGTTCCAACCATGTTAAACAGATGGCATCATAATACAGTCTTAAATTTGGTAGTTGTAGACCTCCTCTTTCCTTTGCATCACATAAAATTTTCATTTTAATCTTTGGCTTTCTTCCTGCCCATACAAATTTCGATAATTCTTTCTGCCACGTATCCAGTATTTTCCTTTGTTTTAATATTGGAATAGCTTGAAATAAAAACATCAAACGCGGCAAAACATTCATTTTTACAGTTGCAATTCTTCCCAATAACGATAGATTCAAGGTATCCCATTTCTTCATGTCTTGTTGAATCCTGTGCCAAACCTTTTCATAGTTATTTTTGAACAAATCAATGTTTTTCATGGTCAATTCAATTCCTAAATATTTAGTCTTTGTAACTACTTCACATTGAATTTTCTCTTGAAGCTCTATTTGTCTTTGTTTCGTCATATTTTTGCACATCACTTTGGATTTACTTTTATTAACGTAGAATCCCGCAACTGATCCAAATTCTTCAATTTTTTCCATCAATTGTGGTATTTTGTCGATTGGATCTTGAAACATAAACATTACATCGTTTGCAAATGCCCTGTATTTATATGCAAAACCTTTCACTGTGAGTCCTTCAATGCTGTTATCTTTTCTTATCGCTGTCAATAATATTTCCAATATCCAAATAAACAACAACGGGGATAACGGGCAGCCTTGACGTGTTCCCTTTTGAACTTGGAAGAAATCTGTTCTTTCTTTATTTATATTCAAAGCTGCTCTCTGTTCTGAGTAAATTGCCACAATCATATTTAGAAAAGACTGTCCTATATCCATTTTTTCAATAACTTGCAGCATAAACTCCCAATTTAAATTGTCAAAAGCTTTTTCCGCATCTAAAAAGAGGAATCCAACTTCTTTTTCTGGATGTTTGTCATAGTATTCGATTGCATCAATCACCACTCTTAAATTGTCTCTAATCTGTCTATTTGGTAAAAAAACAGCTTGTTCTTCCGCTATAGTATCTTTCAAATATTTTTTCAGTCTTTCCGAAATAATTTTCGCAAATAATTTGTAATCATTATTTAATAGCGATATTGGTCTATAATTCTTTACTTCAGTTAAATCCAAACCTTCTTTGGGTATCAATGAAATATTTGCTTCTTTCCATGAATCTGGGATCCGTTTAGTCTTTCTTATCTCGTTCGACAGAAGTACTAAGATAGGGGTTAGCTCCTCCTTAAATTTCTTATAAAACTTTGCTGTAAAGCCATCTGGACCTGGAGCTTTGCCCAACTTTGCGTCTTCTATTGCCATTGTCACCTCTTCCTTTGTTACTAAACCATTTAATAACTCTTTAATTTGTTTTCCCAGCTCTGGAACTTCAATAGTCTCCAAATAGTTCTTAATTTTCTGTTGGTCAATTCCTTTCTTTTTGAACAGTTTGGCGTAGTATTTGAAGAAGACTCTTTTTATACCTTTCAAATTCATAACATCCTTTCCGTCTTCAGTAATTTTACTTATAAATTTCCTTTCTTTTCTATTTTTCAATTGCCACGCTAAAAATTTTCCTGGTTTATTTGCACCCTCAAATGCTTTTTGCTGTAATTTCTTCAGATTCCAATATAAGTCTCTATTTAGTAGAACATTCAATTGATCCTGCAGAAAGTGGATCTCTTTAATAATCTTTTTCTTCCCTGGCCTTTTCTTTAATTCCTTTTCTTTTTGTCTAATTTTTTCATGAAGGTCGTTTTGTTGTTGCATCCTTTGTTTTTTATCTTTAGAATTCAAAGAGATAAGCAAACCTCTCATTACTGCTTTGTACGTGTCCCATACGACTTGTATATCAGTACCTTTATTTAAATTCAGTTCAAAAAAACTTTTCGTTTCTTTTTTTAAAGTTTCATTAATTAATTTTTGGTCCAATAAGTCCTCATTAATTCTCCAATATAATTGTTTAGGTTTTTCTTTGGATATCCAAAGTAAAGGGTTGTGATCTGAGTTGGTTTTCGGTAAAATTTCTATTTTGTAGGTTTTTTGCGCCATCTCCTCTGACATCCAAATCATATTGATTCTAGAAAAGAAGTTATGTCTATTAGAATAAAATGTATAATCCTTTGTCTTAGGGTTCCACTTCCTCCAAACGTCTTCTAGTTTCTCTTGCTTCATTAGCTGGAAAAATTTTTTGGCAGCTTTCCAACCGCCTCTCCACTTGCTTTGGACTTTCTGTCCAATACATTGTTCACTGTGCCATTGAAGTCTCCTGCAAGGACTATTTGATCATAATTTAAACAGTCCAACTCTTTAGTCAAATCATTAAAAAAAGTCTCTTTTGCCCCATTGGGTGCATATATATTTACAAGCAATGTCTTTTTTCTATTCATCATTAATTCCATGCCAACATATCTTCCTTCTTTGTCTGAGAAGATTTGTTTAGGTTCCAATTCTTTGGTAATGTATATCACTGTTCCTTTTTTCTTATTAACTGTTGATGAATGAAATTCTTCTCCCAATTTTTTATTAACCAAATATTTATTATCTTGTTTTCTGATATGTGTTTCTTGCAAACAAATTATGTTACATTTTTGTTTCTCTAGCCAATGATTCACTAATCTTCTTTTGCTTGGTGAATTTAGTCCATTTACGTTCCAAGATAAAAATTTGTAATCCATAGTTGTTTTGAATTAAATATCTTTGAAATCATCAAAGTTGTTCTCTTTGAATCTGTAGATGTCTCCTTCGTTTTAAGAGTAAATCTCACCGAATTGTATGTAAATGATAATCCATATGGAATCTCCCATCTAAACCTGATACTCATTTCTTTTAACCTATCTGTTAGTTTCTTGAATTTCTTTCTGTCTTGTAAGATCGATCTCGGAATTTCTCTCAAAATTATTATTTTTTTTCCATTAATTTCCAACGGTTGTGTAAATTGCTTCTTGAAAACGTCTTCCTTCATTTTAGTAGTCACAAATTGAACAATCACATCTCTGGGTAATTGCTTTCTCTTGGCATACGCTGAATTTACTCTGTAAATCAGGTCAAAGTCTGGATCCAAGTCTCCAACATCTTCCCCTATGTAAGTTGTCAATGTGTTAATTATTAGGGCCCGTAAATCTTGATCTTCCTCCTCTTTGATTCCTCTCAATCTCAAGTGGTTCTGAGTGGCCCTATATTCCATCATGGACTCCAGTCTTGTATTTTCTGACAGGGTTCTTTTAACTTTCTGTTCCATTTCTTCTGATTTTGTCACCAGTCTTTTAACCTCTTTTTTAACTTCTTCTGTATCTTTTTTTATCCCTGCCACTTCTGTTAGTACCAGTTCTTTTAACTCTTCCATATTTTTTTTCTGTACTTGGACTTGTACTTGTTCTATTTGCTCCAGTTGTATTTGCAGCTGTTGTTGCAACTGTTGTTGCAGCTGTGATTCTATTTGCTTTCCCAAACTCTGCACCACTTCAGTCATCCGTTTCTCCATCGCTTCCATGGCAGCCTGCCACTCTTTTTTTTCCTTTGCAGTCATTCTTGGACTAGGTGATGAGGCAGCCCTTGGTCTTGACCTCAAATCTGTCTTGAAAGCGAGTTCAGGGCTAATCGATCTTTATATTAGCAATCCTCAAGCCAAATCGCCACCTTTATAACTTCTTCCAGTGCTTTTTCGGCTTAAAAATAACTTTTTAAAATTTAATCCTCCTCAAAATGGCGGGCGCAATTTCTCTATGATTTTCTGGCTAGAGTAGGCTCCTTCAGAACTTCCTGTTTATCTGTCCGTCACTGTAATCCAACTTCCGGTGCCACACTCTAAAACGTCCATCTACTTCCGGCACAACAACATCGAAAACATCCACTCTAGCCTACTTCCTGTATCATAGAATCACAGTCAGTTTCGTTTCTGCTACGCAAAGTTTAATCTTAGCTGACCACAGGAATGCAAAACAAAGTTACTTTTCAGCTGTTTTCTCTAAAGGAAAGCTTTCTTTTTACTTTTAAATCAAGCGGATTAGTTCATTGAAACTTTTTACACTTATCCGAACGTTTAGATTTTGCCTTCTTCTTTAAACCGGTAAGCAATTGTTCATTTGTTACCTTGCTTGTAATCTCGGGGTTTCGCAGTGCTTCTTCTGTAACCGATGTTAAGCTTGATGTTAAAGAGGCCGGTAGATGATGGATTTATGCTGAATTCTCAGCCCAGCTGGTATCTGTAGTGCTGATTTGCAACTGCCCTCTTCGCGGAGGGAGATCAAGGTGTAAACAAGCCTCCTCCGAGGCTTATCCACACCGATCTCAACCCCCCCTCAGGCTTGGCTGCTTGCTTGCCACTCCCCCACCTGGGGAGTGCTGCGTTGGGCCAGGTAAAGCCCAAACTGTCGCCAGATGCTGCTGTCCACTCTGCTCAAATCGCAAAGTGTGTCAATTCGCCATTTTAACTCCGGCCGGAAGCCCACAAGAATCTTCATTGTGTACTGAAATAAAGCTATGGCAGTCATTTTATGGATGGCTCCGCCTCTCCCAGCCACCATTTTTGGCAGTCCTTTTTTCTCTGAGCACACCATGCTGCGTCAGAATTCCAAAGGTGCCCACAGGTTCAAAAGCATTGGGGACCCCTGGGGCAGGAACAGCATGTTCACTCCCTCTCTACATGTAAGTGGACAATAAACCATTGCCTGTGCCTTCAGTTCACAGTTCTGAATATTCCTGAGAAGAAAAGTTTACTAGTAACAAAATGCCTTTTTAACAAATTCACCATCAGTGAATGGTTGCCATGCTCAGTAATACATTTAGCAACATGATAGCTGGCCCTCACAATAGACAGCTTCCTCCTCAACATGCTTTCTAAAACTATTTTGCTGAAAAATATTGATTTTAAGAGACTTTACCTTGTTCGCTTGCACCTCTCCTTTATATATTGAATATCGCTTGTGACAGGATTCAACATGCCTTTTAAAATTGTATTCAGCCCCGTAGCCAGGGATTTTTTTTTTTTTTTGGGGGGGTGCCAGGGCAGTGGAGGGGGAACTAGTTAAATTATATTTTAAATTAAAATTACATTACATTACATTAATGGAACAGGGGAGAGAGAGGAAGTGAGAGGAAGGAGAGGAGTGACCTGTGCCCAGGCCACCACCATTGGTCAGTCCCACCTATTTGCCTCACAAGGGGCTGCCCTTTGGCCTCCTTTGCCTGTCTTCCTCCCTTCCTCTGTTCCCCAAAAGCATGCAATGCCCCCCACCTCCACACATGGACGGCACATCTCCTCTTTCCTTCTCCTTCTCTTCCCCATAGGAGGGGCACCAATCCCCATGGAGCCCTGACTTGGCATCCCACACCCCTTTCTACCCTCCTTCCCTCCTTTGCTCAGTGCAAGGATGAAGCAGCGAGCACCACAATGACAGCCAGCTGGGCTGGGGCTGTAGCTGTCATCAAGCCAACCTGGGCTGCCCTTACCTCGCTCCTTTAGGAGGAAGAAGCAAGGGGAGCCCCCACCCCACTTCCCTTTTCATCTCATCTCTCATTTCCCAGGCCCCTCCCATCAGCCATAGCCACTGTCAGCTGGCGCTGGGTGGTTCTCCCTGTCCCGGAGCATGAGTGGTGGGGCCAGAGGGGCCTCCAGATGGGGGGTGCTGCAGATGCAATAGGGGCACCACCCCAGTGCTCCAGCACTGGCTATGGGCCTGATTGTACTCCTTTAATACTGAGACAATTTCAAGACACATCAGGCAAACTGCTTTACCCTTGTTTAAAACAAAGAAGTACTCTGTAGTCCATTTATCACTAAGGGCACAGTGCTCATCTGCAATTTTTCATTTCTTTGAAACAACACTTCCTTTTGCAGATGTCTTCTTACAGAATTTTTTGCAGAGCAGCAGCTGAAGAGTTTCAATACAATCCTTGAATAAATAAAAATATGAGAAGTTTAGTTTTAGGGGCCTAACTCTTCCCGTTCCCATCAAATCCACCCCACTCTAGCTGCTATTAGTTGGAGATTTTCATTTCAACCCTGGCAAAGAAGAGAAGAGGCCTGTACCTTGCCCAAGATCCTGGCCAGCAGCCCCTCTCCTGTTTTCTGGGGGGGGTCTCTCTCCTTCTTCCGAGATGTGTCATGTGCACACCACAGTGATGTCACCTGGAGGTGATGTCATTGTGAAGGGCACATTGCAGGGGGATGCTCTAGCATTTGAGAAAAAAAAACTCTATGGTAAGCAAAGAGTAGTAGTTATATATATAGTTTATATAAAGTTTAATAGCCCATAAGCCATACACCATTTAAAAATATTTATTTATTTATTTATTTATTTATTTATTATTTGTATTTATAGCCTGCCGATCCTGCGAGCAGGCTCAGGGTGGGTAACATCATAGAACATACGGGGCATGGCAACACCGTGAAAGATGGCAGTCGCATGAACTGTGAGCTCCAACCCTCCTCTTTCCTCAAAACATAAAACCAACTAATAGAAATAATCTCTGTTCTCCTGGGAATGGGAAAGAACTCTGGAACAAGTACAGCATCTATTAAAAATAACCAGAAGACTGTTAAAGACTTCTTTTCGCCTAGAAATAATCATCCAGACCAAAATTCCTAAAGAGCAGGAAACATTAAGATGGCAACGGACATTCCCTCACCACAAGTGCAAGTAACAGCCATAACTTACCCAGATTTGCCTACCCTTCTGGTAAACATGGAAAAATACCTTACTGATAATATATAAGCCTCTCTGCAGCCAGTAAGGGATCAACTTGCAAAGATTCAGGCTGCCTTAACCAAAACTGACGGTAATGCAGAATCGGCTCTTAATATGAGCCTCATGATTAAAAATGATGTCCAAGAAATGCAAGCTAGAGAAATGAACTATAGAGAATGCTTGCTTACTGTAGAGATGGAAGTTCAATCCCTTAATTTAAATTTTTGTGGGATCCCGGAGGGTGAGGAGGGCAGCACTGACTTAATTTGCTTTATATCATCGTGGCTAGCATTTGTCTTTAAGTTAGAAGAGGGGATGGTGCCCGCCATTTTAACTGCATATAGGATTGAGCCCCTCAATACACCGAAACGCCGTGGGCCGGGAGATATTTTGACAAAATTTGCTGATGACAGAACCAAACAGAAAGTATTAAAGGAAGCGGCAGCTAGGGGATTTTTAAACTACAAAAACTGCCAAGTACAAGTTTTCCCATACTTACCACAGGAAGTATTGAAAATCAGACAATCCCTGAAGACTACAGTTTCCTGCCTACAGCAAGAAAACATTCGTTATCGCTGGATGCCATCAGGAAGCCTGCAAGTTAATCATCAGGGGAAGTTTATACAGGCTTTTGATGAGGACTCAGGCTATGATCTGCTGGAAGCCTTGAAACTATCAGAACCAATGGACATAAGTAAACAATCTATGAAACGTCGACATCAATCTCCAGGGTCCCCTGAAAAGAGCAATAAAATGCTTCCCTGGGAGTCTTTCTACAATACAAAAGCAGTCCCTTTGTTGCCTAAAGATAGTCCTCCTTTACTCCAAGCTGGCGGGTCACATTAGCATAGTCATAAAAGATCAATTTAGTTTGCATTTCTCACCAGAGTGTTCCGGTTTTAAGTTAAGTGGAAATAGATCAGTTGGTTCCAAAGCATTATTACAAAGGGGGGAGGGCTTACAGAGTCTATTAGCTCCTTTTTTACAGAGACCGCTGTTGGTTCCCTGTTACCAGGGAAGGTTGGGTCTATGGCAAAGATGGTCCAAAGTTTCAAATATATAACAAATAGTTTCTTAATAAGAGTCTAGTGCTATAGTTTTATAGTTACATCTACCAGAGTTAATCCTCCCCCTACTGTTTTTTGGGAGCTGCGGTGGCTCAAGTGGTTAAGACATTGAACTGCAGGCTGTGGAAGGTCAGTAGTTCAGCAGTTCAAGACCCGAGAGTGCCGCATGACGGGGTGAGCTTCTGTCTCTAGTTCCAGCTCCTGCCAACCTAGCAGTTCGAAAGCAAGAAATTGCAAGTAGATAAATAGGTACCACTTCGGTGGGAAGGTAACAGCGTTCTGTGCACCTTGGTGTTTAGTCATGCCGGCCACATGACCATGGAAACGTCTTCGGACAGCGCTGGCTCTTCGGCTTTGAAATGGAGATGAGCACCGCAACCCTAGGAGTCGGATTCGACTGGCTTTCAAGCAAGGGAACCTTACTGTTTCCCCCCCCCTATTCTCTTCTAAGATATCGATTGCACAAGGCAATTGGCTTTTTAAGGGTAATCCTACAATTATTTAGCCTGCTATATCTGGAGGAAACGGGTGGGTGTGCAGCATTGTTTTAGGTTTACTGGCTTATCCTGTTTTAATTCATTAATAGTGTTGGGCAGAGCTTTCTATAATTTTTTAGGGTGCTTAGACATGTGGTAAACCAAACCCTTCAACTAACAATTAGAGTCTTCTCTGCCACAGACTTCAATTCAGATAGCCAGTTAATTGTTGTTTGTACCTGTTACTGTTATAAGTCCTTATAGTTATAGAATATATTTTCTTCTTAAGTGTTTTGATTTAATTTCTTTATAAATCAATTAATTCTTAGTATTAATTAAGAATATAAAGTATGGGATTGTGCACTGTGAGTTCTTCTGATAGCACTACTGTTAATCATTACTGAATAGATCTTTATATCTCTCAATTTTTCTAAGATTTTTACTACTAATTTAGAATAATAAATTCATTAGATTGTAATAACCAGCTCCAATCTATTTTAATGCAGATTAAAAACAAAAATTCTATAATATTGCACTGTTATTCAAATTTTTGCTTGCACTGATGCTTATTGAATTATTTATATTATTGATTTAGATTATAAAAGTAATTGTATTCTGTCATTGATCTTTATATTGAATACTTCTTTGCATAAAGGTAGTTTCACGTTATCTGTTCACATACAACTCGGGCTGTACACTAACAGTTGCTCAGACCAACATCAAATTTTCTAAAAATAACAACACTTATATGACTGACAGTCTGGGAGCTGACACATTTGATGCCTGTTCAGAGTTAGAATATGTCATCTCTAAAGATTTTTTCGGTAAATATTAAAGGTGTTAATAATGTCATCAAAAGGAAGAGAGTCTCACAATACATCAGACAACTTGACCCTGACATTCTGTTTCTCCAGGAAACTCATCTCCAATCAACCAATCAACCAGTATTGAAATCTTCCCACAACAATATATGGCTCCTGGGTCCTTGAAATCTAGAGGAGTGGCCATAATCTTTGCAAAACATCCTAATTTTATTTTGAAAAAGAAGGAGGTAGATCCTATGGGGTGCTATATCTTTCTCAAAGGCTCAATGAATGGTTCTCTGTGGTCCTTTGCCTCCATGTATGCTCCAAATTCTGTACAGATCCCTTTCTTAAATGACACTTTGTCTAAACTACAAGTTTTTAGGGAGGGACTTCTGATAGTCGGAGGAGATCTCAATTTAATAATAGATAACCAGCTGGATTATTCTAATGCCAAATCCAAGAAGCAACATACGAATGATACCAGATCAAGGTTAGCCAAATTGCTTGAAAACTTTGACCTCCTAGATGCTTGGAGGATTTATCACCCTCTGGAACATGACTATTGTTACTACTCAGCGAGGCATGATGTCTTTACTCATATTGATTACATATTAATCTCCTCTTCTGTATCACCTTTTCTACAATCAGCTGAAATAGGTACATGACATTTGTCAGATCATTCCTGGTTGAGCTGTAGTATCTCAGACTTTTTAAATGAAAAAAAACAGACAAACAATGGGCAATGGACACTTCTATTTTATTCCACGCTCATCAAGGAGAAGCTGAGAAAAGACAACTGCCAGTTCCTGGAGGTCCACAAAGATTCTGAGGTAGATCCTGCAATACAATGGGATGCTATGAAAGTGGTTATGCAGGGATCCATCATTTCGGCTATGACATATCTGAAAAGAGAAAAAGAAAGATTAAGGTCTGATACTTTAAATAGAATATCGGCTTTGAAACAAGAGCATAAAAAAACCAAGAAGAAATCTATGTATATACAATTACAAGTGGAAAAGAAAGTCCTTGAATCAATAGAAATGAGGAAAATACACAAAAATCTCTTATTTCTGAAACAAAAATGTTGGCATAAATCCACAAAAAACATTAGCATGGAGGGTGAAGGATAAAAAGAAAAAAAGGAATGGTCATTGCTCTGAAGTTGTTGGATGGTAAAATCCATAACAAATCTAGAGAAATGGTGACAGTATTTGCTAAATATTATGAAGAGTTATATTCTACAAATTCTCCATCAGAGGATAAAATCTCTGAATTTCTAGATTCTGGTTTGTCTTTGAAATGTCTCACAGCTGACCAAACTGCTTTCCTGGATTCGCCTATCTCTCCTCAGGAAATAATGGAAGTCATAAAAAACACAAAGTTGAACAAAACTCCAGGAATTGATGGGTTGCCTGCAGAGTTTTATAAGTCTTTTCAATCCTTCCTCTTAGATCCTCTCATCACACTTTGTAATAGAGCTCTGCAAAGTGGGAAAACTCCAACATCTTGGGCTGAATCTTCGATTGTTGTAATTCCTAAAAAAACACAGCGATCCAACGGATCCCTTCTCCTATCGTCCAATCGGATTACTAAACAATGATGCCAAACTCTTCTCAGCTGTTTTAGTGAACCGTTTGAAAAAAGTTGTTCCAGACTTAATATATACAGATCAAACTGGATTCATTCCAAGTAGACAAATTACTGATAATATCCAGTGCACTCTAAACATCATTTCCTTTGGTAAGAAATCCTCGCAAGACTCGCTAATCCTGACCCTCGATTTTGAGAAGGCTTTCGATTCTATTGAAATTTCATACTTACAGGCACTCCTGAAAAAGACTGGCTTTGGAAAGCACTTCTTAGCTGCTCTCAAATCCATATACCTCAAATCAAGAGTCAGAGTCAACAACATGAACTCTTCCTATTTTCATCCCACAAGAGGCACGAGGCAAGGCTGCCCGCTCTCACCATTAATCTTCACTCTGGTGATAGAACTTTTGCAGATGAGTTGTGAAACAACAAAGCTTTTTCTGGTATCACAATCGGGGGAGTTGAGCACAAGTTAAAATTGTACGCAGACATGACCTTATATGTAAGTGACCCTATAAATTCACTACCAGTGATCTCGAGAACAATAACTAACTTCGATATCATATTGGGCCTACCCCTGAATACAACTAAATCCGAGGTATACCCCATTGTACTATCCATAGACACCATGTTGCAGCTTAAACAAGCATTCAGATATCAATGGATTAAGGACGAATGGAGACATCTGGGGATACAAATACCCTTAAAACTGAATAAACTGCCTGAATGCAACTTCCACAGGTTTCATAAGGATATACAAGGTAAAATAAGAGACTGGAATAAACAACAACTGTCTTTGGCGAATAGACTTCAATTGATTCAAAGTTTTTTGTTCCCACATTTCCTCTTCTTATTTAGAGCTCTTCCGATCCCTATTTCTGACAAGGACCTTAGAGGCTGGTGGCACTCTCTTTCTAATTCCTTCTGGAATTTGAACAAATCCAGGATAGACCTCTGTCATCTGAATAAACCAACTTCATTGGGTGCACTTGGACTTCCATCACTTCACCACTATTACTGGGCAGCTGCACTATCCACTGTCACTAAGATGTTACAACACGCTTTGCTCACAAAGAGGATGCATATCGAATAATCATATGTAGCTCCATACACCCTTCAAGAAATTATATGGATGCCCACATCCAGAAGACCAGCAACCTGGGAAAATAATACCTTCCTGGCCTCAACCATTAAAATTCGGGATTGGAAGAGACAGATACTGGCCCCAAAACTCTCTCCATTCTCTACTTACACCTTTCAGCTGTGGTTCCTGCTGGGACTGGAAATAGGACCCTTTGTGCTATGGACTACATCTGGAATGTGGCGCTTACAGGATTTAGTTGACAAAGGGAAGATCTTGCCAAAAAATCAGTTTGTGGATAAACTGCACTCCAATGTACCTTGGTTGAAGTATTATCAGCTAGTCTTGCAATCAGCTAGTGCAGCAAGAGATAATAGATCTGCTCCATCTTCTACTTGACATCCCTTCAAATATTTGAAGACTGCAATCATATCCCCTCTAAGCCTTCTCTTTCCCAGGCTAAGCATATCCAACTCTTTCAGACTTTCCTCATAAGACTTGGATTCCAACCCTCTCACCATTCTGGTTGCCCTTCTCTGGACACACTTGAGCTTGTCAACATCCTTCCTAAAATGTGGTGCCCAAAACTGGACACAGTACTCTAGGTGAGGCCTGACCATAGCAGAATAGAGCGCGATTAGTACCTCCCATTATCTGGACATGATGCTTCTGCTAATGCATCCTAAGATTGCACTAGCTTTCTTCACAGTCACATCGCACTGCAGGCTCACAAGCTTGTGATCAACCAGAACACCTAGATCCCTTTCACATGTGCTGCTGTCAAGCCAAGTCCCTCCCATTCTATATCTGTGCCTTTGATTTTTTTATACCTAAGTTTAGGACTTTGCACTTATCTCTATTGAAATTCATTTTATTTGTCTCAGCCCACTGTTCCAGCCTATCTAGATCATTCTGAATCCTCACTCTGTCTTCTTCAGAGTTAGCAATCCCACCGAACTTTATGTCATCTGCAAATTTGAAAAGCATCCCCTCTATGTCTTCCTCCAGGTCATTATAAAAACACTGAACAACACTGGGCCCAGGACCAAGCCCTGTGGCACTCCACTTGAGACTTCCCTCCACGTAGACGCAGAGCCATTTACGAGCACTCGTTGGGTACGATTTTTCAACCAACCATGAATCCATCCAACAGTTGCCCAATCCAGCCCACACTTAACCAGCTTATCCTCAAGGATATCATGAGAAGCTTTGTCAAATGCTTTACTGAAATCTGAATACACTATGTCCACAGCATTGCCAGAGTCAACCATTTTAGTAACTCTGTCAAAAAAGGAGATAAGGTTGGTCTGGCATGACCTCTTCTTGATAAACCCATGCTGGCTACTACCAATTAACTCATTCTGTTCAAGGTGCTCACAGACAGAGCGTTTAATAATCTGCTCTAAAATTTTTCCAGGTATTGATGTCAAACTGACAGGCATGTAGTTTCCGGGGTCCGTCTTTTTTCCCTTCTTGAAGATTGGAACAACATTTGCTCTTCTCCAGTCTTCCAGCACAACACCAGTACTCCAAGACATCTCAAAGATTAGAGACAGAGGCTCTGAAATAACATCTTTTAGCACCCTGGGATGCAAGCCATCTGGCCCTGGAGACTTGAAAGTATTTAAGGCTGCTAGATGCTCTCTAACCAGGGCTCTTTTTGTAGCAGGAACTCCTTTGCATATTAGGCAACACACTCCTAATGTAGCCAATCCTCCAAGAGCTTACAGTAGCCCCTGTAAGAAGAGCTCTGTAAGCTCTTGGAGGATTGGCTACATTAGGCATATGTCCACCTAATATGCAAAGGAGTTCCTGCTACAAAAAGAGCCCTGTCTCTAACCATTTCCTTACTTACTCTGGACTGGCAGTTCCTCCTTCCTTCATATGCCCTGCATTCTTCTGTTTGTATACAGCTTGCCTTACGGTTAAAGACTGATGCAAAGTAAGAGTTTAGTAATTCTGCTTTGTCTTCATCCCTTGTTAAGGCTTGATCGGCTTCCCCTAGTAAAGAGCTTACCCCATCCCTGTTCTTCTTTTTGCTCCAAACATGGGCATAGAAACCTTTCTTGTTATTTTTAGCATCCCTCGCAAGCATCAGCTCCATCTGCGCTTTAGCCTTTCTGACACCATCCCTACAGGTTTGAGCCTGCTTATTGTACTCACCCTCAGTAATTTGTCCCTCCTTCCATTTCCTGTACATTTCCCTTTTTAGTCTCAGGTCTCCAGAGAGTTCCTTGTTCAGCCACCTCGGCTTCATTACCCGTCTCCCACCTTTCTTTCTCACCAGGACAGTTTGAGATTGTGCCTTAAGCACTTCATTTTTCAGCATCTCCCATCCTTCCTGTGCAGATTTCCCCTTCAGCATTTCCAGCCATGGGATCCTACCTAATATTTCCCTGAGTTTTTTAAAATCAGCTTTCCTGAAGTCCAGGATACGAGTCCTACTATGTCCTGGTTTCACACCCCTCACTATGTCAAATTCCAAACTGACATGGTCACTATTCCCCAAGAATCCCACAACATTCACTTCATCAACCAGTTCTTCCCTGTTAGTGAGGATTAAATCCAGGATAGAAGATCCTCTGGTTCCTACCTCCAGCTTTTGAGAGATGAAGTTGTCCGCAAGACTATCCAAGAATTTGCGGGATGCCCCATGTCTAGCAGAGTTAGATTTCCAACAAATATCTGGCTAGTTGAAATCTCCTATAACCACTACATCCTGTCTCTGTGAAAGTTTAGCAAGCTGTTGTACAAATGCATCATCCAGTTCCTCAGGTTGGTTTGGAGGTCTGTAGTACACCCCCACAACAATATCCCCTTCTTTTTTCCCTCACTCTTTCCTTACCCATACACTTTCAACAGGACAACTTTCGAAATCCTGAATTTCAGTGCAAGTGTATTCATTCTTGACATATAGTGCCACTCCGCCTCTTTTTTTTGTTTATTCTATTCCATTTGAACAAGGTATATCCTGCAATCACTGTGCCCCATATATGAGACTCATCCCACCGTCTCCATAATACCTATCAGATCATACTTATTTTCCAATATTTGAAGTTCAAGTTCATCCTTTTTATTTCCCATACTCTGTGCATTAGTATAAAGACATCTCAGATTACAGACATCCTTTCCTACCATAGGACCCTTCGAATTTACCTGAAAATCACTGAAATCACCTCTCTCTCTCTCGTTCATTTATTCTCAGGTCACTCCCTTTCTTGAACTTAGTGCTGTGGATGCCGCACAACATCAGGCTTTTTCCTCCCACCACCAATGTCTTCAGTTAAAAGCCCTCCTGATCAGGTTTGCAAGTCTTCCTGCAAAATCATTCCTCCCATTCTTTGTAAGGTGCACCCCATCGATCGCCAACAGTCCCTCATGTCAGAGGTACATACCATGGTCCAGGAAGCCAAATCCCTCTCGACAGCACCATCTATGTAACCTGCCATTCACCTCCAGTATCCTGTTCTCCCTTCCAGCTCCATGGCCCTCAACAGGTAAAATGGAGGAGAACACCCAGCTCCTTCACCTTCTTGCCAAGAGCCCTGTAGTCTTTGGAGATCCGTTCAGGATTTCTTTGGGCTGTATCATTTGTTCCCACATGGATCAGCAGGAGTGGGTAGCAGTCAGAGGTTTTTACCAGTCTTGGAATTATTTTAGTCACATTTCGGATACATGCTCCAGGAAGACAACAAACCTCTTGAGATTCCTTGTCTGGTCTGCACACAGCTTGTTCTGTCCCTCTCAGTAGGGAGTCACCAACCACCACTACTCTTTTCTTCCTCCTCAGGATAGTTTGGTTCTTTCTCTGCCTAAGTGTTTGTGCGTCAGTTACATCCTTTCGATCTTGGGTCATGCTATTCTGATCTTCCACCATCAGAAGCAGCTGGTAGAGATTTTTCAGGTCCACTGGCTGTGTTTCCTGGTTATCTTACTCCTCAAAGTCACATTCTTTGACTCACCCACCTGTTTCTTGTTACTTCCTTCCTCTTGCTTAGGATTTTGACTTTCTTCTTCATGTTCTTGCAGAGTTCCCAGGCTCTTGTCAATAAAATCCTCCCCTTCCTTGATTTCCTGAAGGGTGTTGATCCTCTCTTGCAGGATCTGATTGTTCTCTTCCAAAAGCTTGATCAGCCTACACTTGGCATGTGAAGTCTTGCTTAGGATTTGACTTTTCTTCATGTTCTTGCAGAGTTCCCAGGCTCTTGTCAATAAAATCCTCCCCTTCCTTGATTTCCTGAAGGGTGTTGATCCTCTCTTGCAGGATCTGATTGTTCTCTTCCAAAAGCTTGATCAGCCTACACTTCTGGCATGTGAAGTCCGTCTTCTCTTCCAGGAGGAAAACAAACACGGCACACTCCATGCAGGTGACTGGAAAGGGGCCTTCAGTCAACATCATTGCCATCCAAATCTATTCCCAGAGTACTCTCAGCAGAGTTTCGGGGCCCTCAGGCTAAGAATCAAAGGCTAAGAGCCCTTTAGCTCTCGCCCTTCAGCTCACACCTCTGGTGAGGAGGAGCCTTTTGTCTCAAAAGGTCATTTCCTGCCAAGCACAGCAGAGCTCAGCACAGTAGGGGGCAGGACTTGTAATCCACAGCACAGCAACTCACTCAGTCCCCAGCAGCCTCCAACACACAATTAGCCCCAAACAGAACTTAAACTGACCCCCTCTCTAGCAGTCTCCAAAGAACCCCACTCACACTCAGCTCCTCACACAGCAGCTAGGAAATGCATAAGAATGTGCAATAAGGAATAAGGATATGTAAATAAATCTAACTGTACAGCAATGGTCAAACATCTAGAGTTCCTACTCTAACAAATTGAGGATCTTCAATATACGGCTTCAATTTTTCAAAACTCTCACCAGATGGTGCCTCTCCCCGGCTTGACTGCAACATATGCATCAGTGCTGGAAAGGTTGCAGTGCCGCTAGTGACTTCTACCATTGTTGGTAGTCTTGTACATCCATACAAGCTTTCTGGTCCCAAGTTCTGGGAGAAATAAACAAAATAGTATCGGAAGACATTCCACTGGACCCGGCTATATTGCTTCTTAACTTGACGTATACCATTAATGATCAAGAAGTCAAGGTCTCAGAACTTGCTGCCACATGGAGAACCATTGCACGAATTTCCATTGCAGCCTCCTGGAAAACTCCTGATCCTCCGTCCATATATCACCAGCAAAACAAATGTTGGGATCATTTTGTGATGGACAAAGTTGCAGATTCCTATGAGTCACACGCACAAGGAAACATGGGGTCCCATTCCAGATTTGTTCGCAAATGGTTCCTACTATTAAATCATTTTGCAGAAAATGACATATTACCAGCAAATCCCATACGCCAACTTGCTATTCTTCTGAGGTTATTCACTATGGTCTGAGCACTCTTTTCAAATTCTTTTCATTTGCTTTGAGTCACAAAACAGTGCTATGAGATAATGGTTTTGTTAAGGAATCCCGATTGCTTAAGGTATATCTATAACCTTATGTATATGAACTCATGGTATTATACTGTTTGCTATGTCATATTGTTTGAATGCATTGGCTTGTATGTATATTTGAAATGTTTTCAATAATCACATAAAATTAAAAAAGTACAATAAATACAATTAAAATTAAATAATTAAAATAATAAGCATCAAAACACAGTCATAACTCTAACAAATCAGCTGGCTGTGGGTTCCCTGGCATATTGTTTGGGTTGATAGATGGATGGATAGATGGATGGGTGACAACCACCTCAGGGAGGCCATATAGAGACGTCCACTGCCTCAGTCCAAGCCCTGGTGGAACAGCTCCATCTTACAGGCCCTGTGGAATTGAAGAAGACCCTGCAGGGCCCTATTCTCGACTGGGAGCATGTTCTACCAGGCAGGGGCCAGCCCGTGCTTAAATTTAGGAATTTAAAAGAACAGTAAAACAAAAAATTACCACATCCACGATGCAGTTTCAGCAGAGGCTGCTCAGAGGTAGTCTTAATCTTGATGCATCAGGAAAATATGAATGTTTTGACAGCCATTTTCTTAAGAATCTTTCTCTTGCCATTGCATGTTTTGGACAGTAGAAGAAAACATGACACAGTGAGTCAAGTTCCATCAAAGGGCAGTCACAACAGCACATTTTTCTCAAATGCTAGAGCATCCCCCTGCAACATGCCCTGAGTGATGTCCTCTGGGTGACATCACTGTGCTGGGCACATCAGTGTGGATGGGGCTGCTCAAGGCTCCCCCCCCCCACAGGCCAACCCAGCGGTGGCAGATTGGAGGCCCTGAAAGTGGGGAAAACCCCGCCCCCATAGGGGTTTGGCAACCCTATCCCACCTGGAGCAGAGGACTGGACATTAAGTGGGCTTCAGATTAGATGCAGAGTACAGATGCACATCATTTCCTCTCAGCCAGCCCTCAGTCCTGAGAAGCAAAATGGCAGCGGGGGGGAGGGGAAGTTGGATGGAGGAAGAAGTGGGAAGGGGGATCCTTTTCCTGGAGATGTGGGAAGAGGGATCTCAACCCAAGGAGGCCAATCACAGATGCACGAAAAGACTCCCAGCTGGAGTGGGTAGGGGAGGAGAGGCAGAAGCCAGCAAGGTAAGCAGTCAGAGCCACTGGCTCTTCTTGAGGGAGGAAGGAGGCTTTTGCCTACACCAGCAACCTCGCCAGTAACCTTGGAAGCCACTTGGAGGAGGCTTGATGAGGGGAGCCTTTAGAAATGTTCAGCATGGAAAATATTCTGTATCCTCCCCCCCCAAATACCAGCCCTTTTACTGTCCTTTCCCCACCTTTTTTGCAAAAGCAGGGCAGACATCTCCTGTACCCATTCACACAGCTACTTTAACTTCCTTACACACAGATACAGCCTTCAACATGGTAATGCACGGAGAGGCAGAGTGAAAAACACTGACCGGTAGGGGCACCTGAGCTTTGCAGGCTAATAAAGCACCCAGAATGGCCAAAATGCTAATATGGAGGATAAGAACGAGAGGGGGCTGACCGAAGGAACCATGGAGACCAGGAGAAACAATGTCGCTGCAGTGTTTTTTGAAAAAAAGGGACAGGAAGGACAGCAGTAGATGGCGCCTTTTGAGGCAGGAAGCACAGTGTGGGCCTGAGAGAAAATGCCTGGAGGGTGATAGCAGCAAACAAGCAGGTTGGAGGGCTGCACAGAAAGAGCTTGGGGGTTACATGTGGCTCGTGGGCCACAGGTTGGGGACAGTGTTCCCTCTAAGCTGAGTTAGTGTGAGCTAGCTCACAGCTTTTTTTCCCCCCAGCTCACACATTTTTTGTCTTAGCTCAGAAAGGAGGGCTCCAGAGCAAACTGATTTATACAGCAGCTAAATTGCTCGCTCACAACTTTAATGACAACAGCTCACAAAGTAAAGTTTTTGCTCACAAGACTCCACAGCTTAGAGGGAACATTGGTTGGGGACCCCTGCACAACATGGAATTGAACCATGTGTGGATTTTTTTTCTCCCCCGGATTTTATTTAATTTAATTTTTTAGGAGGAGAAAAGTAGGCTTTGGTTATACATTTGGACTCATGTTGCCATTTTGAAAGTTCTATGGAAAATTCTATGGAAGTGTGGATCACACCATGTGTTGAAATAGTTATAAAGTAATATTCAAATATGCATGGGGAAAAAGTGAACGGGAATTCCCAGTGGGTCATCAGAAGGATGAAAAATGGTGTCATTTTTTGGAGGAACAAAACTACTGAACAATCTGGTCTTCCCAGATTCCCAGTTTAAAATTATTTCATGAATGATTGGGGCCAGTCTTCCCAGAACACAAAGGCCCCTCAAGTGCCTTAAGAGCAATATGCCCCCCGGTCGATCCAGGGGCCCGATCTGCGTGCTAGCGGTTTTTTGGGGGGCAAGTGATTGCTACCCCCCAGGAGCCTTGGCGTAAAGGTTCCCAGCCATGGGGCTTTTGAGGAGTTGCCTCTTTGCCAGCACGTTGCTGGGGAATTGGGGTGCTTCTCCGCCCCGACGGTCCGGCCACTATGCATCTGTACGGAGCTAGAGCTGCTGGCTGGGACAAGCATCGGAGATTGAGTGAGCAAACAGATTTTTTTAAAAAACAAACAGGATACACAATACTTCACAACTTGGTCCAAATAATATACATCATATCCTTTTTCCAAAAACTCCTCTTCCCCCCTGTTGGCTCTCAGCATTGTTTCCACCATTTAACAAAACATAATACATGTTAAACCCTTGTTATCATGTAAATTCTACAGGTAGCCCAATTTACTTATTTATAACTACTATAAACACTTATTAACTATATACAATTGTTACATCTTAAGTAGTTTCCCAAACTAAAAATACTATCCTTCATTTTCCAGTAAAGTAAAGGTAAAGGTTCCCTTGCTCGAAAGCCAGTCGAATCCGACTCTAGGGTTGCGGTGCTCATCTCCGTTTCAAAGCCGAAGAGCCAGCGCTGTCCGTGGTCATGTGGCCGGCATGACTAAACACCAAGGTGCACGGAACGCTGTTACCTTCCCACCGAAGTGTTACCTATTTATCTACTTGCAATTTCTTGCTTTTGAACTGCTAGGTTGGCAGGAGCTGGAACTAGAGACAGGAGCTCACCCTGTCATGCGGCACCCGGGTCTCGAACTGCTGAACTACTGACCTTCCAGAGCCTGCAGTTCAGCGTCTTAACCACTTGAGCCACTGCAGCTCCTTTTTCATTTTCCAGTACTTCTGTATATATTCTTTAAAGTTGCTCCAGTCTGCCAAAAAGGTTTCTGCTTCTAGGTTGTTAAACTTTCTTGTCCATTTGTCCATTTCTGCCATAAAGAGCAGTTTTCTCAGCCAGTCCCAGAGATCTGGAATCTTTTCATTTTTCCAATTTTGAGCATAAATCATTCTAGCAGTTGTTACCATGTACCATATCAATGTTCTTTTACTCACATTTATTTCTTCTAATTTAAGACCTAAAAGGAACATTTCAGGTTTTTTCTTAAAGGTGCATTTCAATTTTTTTCCATCTCTGTATGTATTGCAGTCCAGTATGTTTTTGCTTTTTCACAAGTCCATCACATATGGTAAAAGGAACCTTCAGCATGTTTACATTTCCAATATTTGTTAGATAGATTTTTACTTATATTAGCTATCTTTTTTGGTGTCATATACCATCTATACATCATTTTAAAACAATTTTCTTTAAGGTTGGTACATGTAGATATTTTCAAAGCATTTTTCCATAAAAATTCCCAAGATGACATAGATATTTCCTTATTCATATTAATTGCCCATTTAATCATTTGCTCTTTAACCACTTCATCTTCTGTATACCATTTTAACAAAATGTTATACATTTTCGATATCATTTTCCTCCCTCCCTCCAGCCATAAATTTTCAATTTCATTGTAATTTCCCCTGAATCCAACCATTTTTTGTCTGCCTTACATAAATCAAGTATCTGTCTATAATGCAACCAATTATATTTAAAGTCAAGTTGACTTTCTTCTTTCATCACAAATGATTTCCCTTCCTGTCTCAACAAGTCCTTATATTTCAACCAGTCTTGTCCCTTATATTCTGAGAACGGTTTTATCACTTCAGCTGGTACAATCCACATTGTTTTTTCTTCGGGAAAGAATTTTTTATACTTAATCCAAGCATCAAAAAGGGCCCTCCTAATATAGTGGTGCTTAAAGAGAGTGAGCAAACATATTGAAGCAAGGTCGCAAGACAGGCAATGAGCAGTGAGTTGAGTAAAAGTGAGAAAATGGCATATTAAAGGGAAAGCCACCCCCCTTGGGATCAGCATGGGAAGCGAGCAGGGGAGGGGCGCCTCCCATATGCAGAGACTTAAAAAGCAGAATAGCAAGGGGGGAGTGGAAGAAAAAGCTAAGAAACCCATTCCAAGAACCTTACCAGTGCAAGTTTAAGCAGGACGAGCATCTTCACTGTTTGTCTGGCTCCACCTTGTATGGCAACCATTTTGTAGCAACCATTTGTGACTGTGCCCATCATGCTGTGTGAGAAATCCAAAAGTGCCCACAGGCTCAAAAAGGTTGGGGACTCCTATTCTATTTTAGAGATTTTACTGCTTTTTGGTGAGCTTTGTGTGGGACAAGCTTTGTTTTGATGCCAAACGTCTTTTTGTATTTTGTCATTTTTAAATGATAAAACAATTGCTTTCCCTTGAAGCTTTTACGTTTTATTGTGATTGTTAGCAGCTTTGGAGTCTTGCTCGTAGGTACAGGGCTCTTTTTGTAGCAGGAACGCCTTTGCATGTTAGGCGGCACACCCCTAATGTAGCCAGTCCTCCAAGAGCTGACAGTAGCCCCTGTTAAGAAGAGCTCTGTAAGCTCTTGGAGGATTGGCTACATTAGGGGGGTGTCACCTCATATGCAAAGGAGTTCCTGCTACAAAAAGAGCCCTGGGTGGGTATCGAAAAATTGGATGAGAGAATATTAGAAGAAATGGATCAAATTGTCTGTCTGTCTGTCTGTCTGTCTGTCTATCTACATATTCCAAAGTGCACTAAAACTCTACTTTAAAAGCATAGGCATATTCAACACTTGAAACAGCAAATATTTGGACTAAAAAGTCCTGAATCTATGTAACACAATTCAATGAAATATCTCTAGGTTAGTAGCCTTGAATCAATAAAACAGGACATACAATTCAATATCTCTAGGATAGCCTTGAACAGCAGTAAAAAAAGGACCAAACATGTTTCAGCCTCCAAGGTCTTCCTCAGTGGTCACATTATTGAATACATGCACACAATGACATGTAAATATGTGTTAATGCTGAGGCAAGTTGATTATAAGGCATTCCGAATATTGTGTGTGACAAAAGAATTAGTTTGTATGAAAAGTTGTCTTAGACATTTAAGCACACCCATCCAGGGAGTGCAGATTTAATAACTCCTTCTGACCATGGCTATCAAAACTCTGGGAGTGTGCATCTGTGCATCAACCTTTAACTGACAGTTTCGTATTTTTGGGTTCGGTGTCTTTCCTTTCTGTTTTCGTCCTGCTTGTAGGTCCAAAAATGGTATGTAAATGAAATTAAGAACTTAATTCATAAAGAAACAAGGGTTTACTCTTGAAACTTAACTTCTAGCAGGCTTTGCCTGAGCTGATACTTGCAGGTGAATTTGGCATGGCATGCTCAAGCAAAATGACTGTAGAAATTTCAAGGGAAATTAAAAATGAATTCTGACAAGATTAGCCGATTTTCTCATCTCGCTTAGTCTTTGTATTCATGAATTTAAAATCGGTGCATGTCATTAGAAAATGCTGTACTGTGTGATTATGTTTAACAGGGCTATGTCTGGCAAAAGAATGGCACTGCTACATCAACGGGAATTAAAAAGCTAATAACAAAGAACTCATGAAATTTCTGGGCTGGGGATCAGGGCTGTCCGTCTTACGGTTGCCAGCCAGGGTGCCCCACTGCAAGGCCCCACCTCCCCGCTGCTGATCAGCTTGCCGGGGGGGGGGAGAACTCACCCAGAAAAAGAGGGAGATCCATTGTCACTGCCCATGTGACCCAGAAGTGATATCAGCACTTCTGGGACATCAGGGCAACACTCTGGTATTTGGGCAAAAACTCTATGGTAGAAGCCAAATGTTTAGCCTGGGAAAGAAAAGGCTTAGAGGGGACATGGTCGCAGTCTTCAAGTATTTGAAGGGCTGTCATGTAGAAGATGGAGCAGATCTATTCTCTCTTGCTCTGGATTGCAAGACTAGACCTAATGGGTGGAAATTACAAGGGAGTCGTTACTGGGTTTGGGGAGGGGAGGGACAGTGGGGTACAAATGCCACAGACTCCACATTCCAAAGCTACCATTTGCTCCAGGTGATCTCTGTTGTAATCCAAGAAGATCTCCAGCTACCATCTGGCAACCCAAAAGGTGGGGCTTACATCAGAGTAGGCCTGCTTAGGCTTGCTCCCTTCTTCTCCTAGCAAAACTTCCCCCATTCAAACATTGCACTAACACCTTTTAATTTTGGGTGCAGAGAGGGAAAGTAAGCAGAGCAATAAGTTAAGAGCATCCAAACACCTAAATAAACACATTTTAAATAAACCTGATCAGTCAGTGCCTCTGTGCACTAATCCATTACACCCGACATCTATATGGACTACAGTATTAGGCATTGATATTTGCTGATGAGTTTATGGGTGCGCGATCAGTGAAGGCGGATCAATAATTCCACCAGACTGCTTAGGAATGCTTAAACTGGGGATTAGCATACAGCGCCTGATGGATGATTACTCAGCTCTGCTAATAAGAAAGCACAGCACTTCACACCATTTATCTTCTTTAGTTAACTGCTGTCTGAAGAAATATTTTTCTGCTTTTCCCCATTAAATATGATCATTGGGAAGATTCATCAGAGTGGCTTCTTATTAGTTTGCGCTACAGCAAAGGGGGTGCCCTCCCTACCCTGGGCGGGGCTGCCGGCTTTCAAGCATCAAAAAGGGAAACAGCTTCATTTCAGGCCTCAGCGAGGCTTATCAACTTCCAGGTGGGGCCCGGAGATCTTCTAGAATGACAACTGATCCCTGGATGACAGACATCAGTTGTCTTGGAGAAAATAGTTGTCTTGGAGGGTGGACTCTACAGCATTACGCCCCACTGAGGTCTCTCCTCCACAAACCCTGCCCTCCCTAGGCTCCACCCCAAATCTCCAGTAATTTCCCAAATTAGAATTTGCATGCCTGGACCTCACCACCCCCCCCCCCGGCCTTGAAACTTGTAGGGATGGCAGCCTTTCAGGTAACATCTGGGTAGGGGTGGGCATGAACCAGAAAAATGAGGTTCGTGTCGGTTCATGGTTTGCGCCTGAACCACAAATCAAAGTGGGAGGTTCATTTGTGAACTGAACCGGTTCATAGTTTGTGGCCCCATCAAACCTGTTGAAAGGTACCACAGCCCCTTTCAAGAGGGTTTGCAGAAAGCCCCCAAAGCCTCCCCGCTGCTCAGCTGTTCTGGGGTTTCTTCTGCAGTTACTTTAAGAAACTGCACAAGACGGAATGAAAAACAGTTGAGTGTCAGGGAGGCATTCCCCACTGTTTAGCTGTTTTCATGCCTTTTGGGGGAAAGAAAGCAGGGGTTTAAAGGGACTTGGAATCCCTTTAAACCCCAGCTTTTTGCTCTATCCGTGAACCACCACAAACTGTTCATAGACAGGATAAAAATTCATCGAATTTTGTTATGGTAGGTCCATCATGAACTTTGGTTCACAAACCACAAACAGGGCAAAATTCATGATGGTTCATGTCCATCCCTAGCCTTGGGGATCCCGTGGAATTACAATTCATTGCAGGGCTGCATATATCAGTTCCCTTGGAGACAATGGGTGCTTTGGAGGGTGGGCTCTTTGGCATTGTACCCCACTCAGGTCCCTGTCCTCCCCAGGCTCCATCCCCAAATCTCCAGGAATTTTTCAGCCTGCATCTGGCAACCCTTCCCCCCATCCCCCACTGGTGGCCAAGGAGAACCTGGAAACCCTACTAGAAAGCTAGTCTTCCAGCATGACCTATATGTTTCCTGTCTCCTCCTCACACCTGAGACAACTTTGCCCATGTTTTAGTCATTGGAGTAAAGTGACTCAGTGTGCCTGGAGACCTTCCGGAATTACAACTGATCTCTAGACTACATTTATGCTTATTACCAGGGCCATTTTGGGGCAGGAATGGCTGGCTCCTGAGTTGGCCATGCCCAGCCAGAACTCATTAGCATAATAGGCCACACCCAACAGCAAAAACTCATTAGGACTGGCTACATTAGGGGTGTGTGGCCTTACATGCAAAGGAGTTCCTGCTAGAAAAAAGCCCCGAGTTTTGACAACAAACAAAGTAAACAGAATAAGAAGCAAAAGGTGGGTGTGGCTGGATGACCACACTTCTGGTAACATGGGTGCGTGGCCTAATATGTTAATGAGCTGTGCTGTCAGGGGTGTGGCCTAATATGCTAATAAGTTTCTGATGTTGGGTGTGGCCTATTATGCTAATGAGTTCCTGCTGGGCTTTTTCTGCAAAAAAAAGCTCTGTTTATTACTTATTTATTTAAAGCATTCATGCCACTTCACCTGGGGAAAATGGCTGCTTTGGAAGGTGGAGTGCATAACAATTTACCCTGCTGGAGTCCCTCCCCTTCTTAAACCCCGCCCTCTCAGGCTCCACCCTCAAACCTCCAGGCATTTCTGAACCGGGAGCTGGCAGCTCTACTGGACCTTGGGAGGCACTGGAGTTACCTTTTTCATGCACGAGATGCCTCTCCTTGTCTAACCTGGGAGCTCCTCTCTGACTCCTCCCGCCCTTCAGGTGCCCTTTGTGCTCTTCTCTCTCCTCCTTAGAGGGATAGCAGGAGAGGGTTACATCACAGTGCTTAGTTCCTGTGGCCCTTTCTTACAGGCCCAGGGAAATGCTGATTGCCACTTCGGGGTCAGGAAGCAATTTTTCTCTGGGCCAGTTTGGCCGGGGATCCTGGAGGGTTTTGTCATCTTCTGGGCATGTAGCAGGGGACAATTGGTGTGTGTGTGTGTGTGGGGGGGGGAATGCGGGATTAGCTGGCCAGTTGTGATAGGAAATAGCTGTTAAATATGAGACTCAACAAAGGATTCAGCTTCAAGTGATTTCAGCTTTATTAAACAGCAACTGTAAGTCAGGAACACACGATTGAACACACACAACAAGGGAAGCACAGCTCCTTCTTTTAAACTCTCCCGGGCTGTCAAAGCCACACCCATAGTCAGATAAGAACCAATAGAAACGCTGGGATAAAAGCCAATCAGAATACAGGGATAAAGGCCAATCAGGACCGTTCCCTCTTTGCAACAATATCACTCAGTGATTGGGTAATTACACAGGTTTCGCAGAAACCGACCAATAGCAATGCGACATCTGAAGAGCCACGTTCAGACTCAACATGTGAATAGATAGGAGCGATTCACATTCAGTACATAACAATAGCATTCTTTAGATTAGGATTCTCTGTCTCTCCTTTCAACAGCAACAAGGAAGTGAACAGAATCTACCTCAATAAATGTAAGTTTTCCCTTTTTGCAGTTTGGAGTTTATTTACTGCACGCAATACAACACTGCTGCGACTGTGCAGCTTTGGTATATTAACTAATACATATCCTCAGTACTAGTAAGCTCTGTCTTCATTGAGGTTTTCTCAGCAACATTACTGGAAATTAAAATGTGGGGGCGCCAGAAGCAGGAACTTCGCTGCTGTTGTAAATTCTGAAGCAGGCCTGACTTGCGAGGCCTTCTTGCAGTCTCTCAGCTCCAAGCCACTCCAGTGGCTTTGCAAATGGTATGCAGGCCTGTAAGCTGGGTGTGGTGAGCCAAAATATTTAACCCAGCAGGTCATCTCATCGTAGGCTGTGTGGCTGGTCAAGAGCTGAGCTGCCAGACAAACAATCTGCAAGGGACTCACCTTGCCATGAGCAGAGCGGCCAGGCAAAGTGGCTTGGCTTGGATCTTTCCGGTCCCGCCGCTGGGTCAAGGAAGCCTGGCAGAATCGGAACTGAATCTGTAACTACCGGATGGGTCATAAGAAATGCGTCTTGAAAATGGTTGGGAATGTAAATACGTCAAGAGCGCACTCTGGCTCTTAAAACAGAAGGAGATTTTGATAGTCCACGTCAGCTGTGTTACAAATGCAACACAACATTGCCCTGACTTGGACAGTCCAGGTTGGATGGATCTCATCAGATTTTGAAAGCAAGGCCAGGTTAGCCTGGGTTAGTATTTAGATGGGAGACAATCAAAGAAGTCCAGGATTGCTTTGCAGAGGCAGGCAATGGCAAAGTATCTCTGAACATCTTTTGCCTTGAAAACCTTATGGGGTCACCATAAGTTGGCTGTGACCCAATGGCAAAACAGAGAGAGAGAGAGAGAGAGAGAGAGAGAGAATGTATAGCCATTTAAGCATCTTACCACTGGTATTTCTACTTCTAAAGCATTCTTGTATACTTTAGAATATACTGTATATCCATCCAAGCTACTGTCTAATTTAGATCAACAGGGATGCAGAGAAGAATATGTTTCTGTCCAGAATAAACACTTAGAAAATTGCAGGACAGAGCTGAAAACACAGTTCTTCAGGGCACACCAGTAGACCAGCGACTCCTCGAACAGAATGGCAGTTGCTAAGATTCCTCCCCCCGCCCGCCACACACACCCTAAATAAAGCTCTTTTGAGATGAATTGTCTCCGTGTCCCATGACCAGCGAGAACAAGTCATAAAAACAGAATCCGAGTCGAAGCCAATTGTGAAAGGGAACAAAGAAGAGCCATCGGCAAAGATGAACTCTGTTTGAGAGGTGACACCTGAGATTCTTCTCTTTTTCCAAGCAAGGTTGGCTGGGCCATTCCTGATGATTCTACTTTTTTATTATTTATAATGAAGTTTGCAACAAATTGGAATGTGAAGCGGGTTGAAAGGAGAAACCGGCACCTGGAGATCTTCTCGTGTTAAAGAAAGGGCTGCTGTTATCCACTGCCTTTGTCTTTTTTTGTTCTGAATGTTGATGTGAAAGGGACACTTCAGAAGGACCAGGCTGGCAGCCTTAAAAATAAAAGTTAATTTCTTGTGCAGACAAACAGGCCTGTGCCATAGAACCAGTTTCAGCTCCTCCAAAGCACCCTACAAATAGGCTTTGACCTACTTAAAACTGAATCCCTATGGAGATGAATTGGACATTTATTTGAGCAATTTACTGTTCTCTTGCTTAAAATCACAGTGCCGCCTAGCATCTTGTCTGTTGCAGTGGAAGAAAGGCACAGTGCAGAATTACAGAGTCGCGCTTTACTTACGATTGGGGATTCACAGCCATTGGCAGGGATGGTGATGGGTGGTCACAGTTCAGACTCCTTACGGTTGTGTTCCGTCTGCTCAGCTTTGTTGCCTGGTGATTGATTGTAGTGTAGGGATACCAGCCTCCAGGTGGGATCACAGGTTCCCCCAGATTTGCAGCTCATTTCCAGACTACAGGGATCAGTTCCCCTGGAGAAAATGGCTGCTTTGGAGGGTGGACTCTGTGGCCTTGTAGCCCACTGAGGCCCCTCTCCTTCCCAGGCTCCATTCCCAAATCTCCAGGAGTTTTCCAACCTGGCTCTGGCAACCCTACCCCCCATCCTCCAACAGTGACTGAGATGGACCTGGAAACCCTATTCCGGCCTCAGTGATCTGGGTGGAATGTGCCTTCTCTTTGTTCTAAGGGGAAAAAAATAGAACAATGACAGCCATGTTGCCTAACTTGTAAAAGCAGGAGTTAGGAATGCCAGGTTCCCATCGGGGGTGGGGATCTCCACCCCCAGCTTCTCTGCTCCAACAGCTAGCTGGAGAACAAAAAACAAATAAATCACCATAGGCATAATGGCATTACAACATTTCCAGGGAAAATACCAAAGTGACATCTGCTCTAGGAATCAGGGGGAACTCTGTGGTAAAACTCTATGGTAAAAGTATAGATTCCAGCGATTCCTAGAGTGGACTGATGTCACTTCTGGGTTTCCCCTGCAAGTGACATGATGCTGTCATACTGATGGTTCCCCTTCCATCTCCCCTCCCCTGATACCTGATGGTTCCCAGCAGCTGGATGGCAACCTGTCAAGTTCTGGATGCAATAACCCTCACAACATTCTTGTATCAGCAAGATTTGTTTATTAAGAGATAGAGAGGTTCCAAGCATATACAGCTTCTGTGTCGGAACTGGGGCCCAGATTCCAATTCTGCCAATATACTGAAAGCAAGAAATTCTGCAGATGTTGAGCAACCAATCACTGTTTCCATTCAGCCCATCACATGTCTGCCCCTGCCCTTGTGACTGCCCCACCACCTGCAAGCTAATGGTTACATTATCTAGAAGCTCCCCAGACTACAAGGTCACACAGAATGATGTGTTCCCTCTAAGCTGAGTTAGTGAGAGCTAGCTCACAGTTTTGTAGCCTCCAACTCACACATTTTTGTCTTGGCTCAGGAAGGATGGCTCCAGGGCAAACTACTTTATGCAGTAGCCAGATTGATTGCTCACACCTATAATGGCAGTAGCTCACAAAGTAGAGTTTTGGCTCACAGGACTCCACAGCTTAGAGGGAACATTGATGATGAGATCATATAGTTCCCACGGTGTTGTCAACACACTCAGGAGGGCCCTACATGAGAACTCTTATGAGCTAACACTAACCAAGCAAAGCAGACTGCCGTACACACCCACCCCCCATTCCCAGCAGAGATGATAAACAGCAGTGAAGAAGAGCCAAGGTTGTGTGCAACATAGGAACTGTATAAGAATGCATGTGAATCCATAACACAACCAGTGGAGTAATGAAACAGAACATGAGTGTAGGAAATACTTGGCAAGCAAGGTCTGAGCTTGACACAACCCTAGTCAGAGTTGAAGGATATTTTTAACTGGAGTCATACCTGACATTTTTGATTCTTTAGGAATTGTACCACTTATTTTTTGAAGTTCTGCCTTGTCTCATCGTATTGAATCCTGTGCAATGTGAGGGTCCCATGGATGAGTTATGAGACAGGCACAGTGCAAGTTATTTTCTGAGGCAGACGTTGTGGTTGCTGGAGTTAATCTCAAAAGAAAGCCATTTGGAGACCTAGAGGCTTACCAGGGAACATGTACACAACAGCTCCATTTCTTGTTGAGAACCCGCAACACATTTAATCTGACCGCACACATTTTCTTTAACCAGCACAGCTACCCTGCTCTCGTCGAGTTACAGCATTTAACTTGTTTCCTGATATGAACACAACAATCTCTTTGCAGGGTCTGGAGTGGGTATTTACTTCAGCAGGTATCAAAAATATCGTGGGAGGCAGATCTGGCTGTCATCCACCACTAACAAGGAATAGCTAAGAAAGCTGGTGGGCACAAAAAGTACTGAACAGCTTGTCAAAAGTGTATCCTCCATATCTGCTCAGTGGTGATACCAAGTTAGATCAGGCCCCAAAGTGACTTCATTAGAATGCCGAACAGCTAGATCAAAACCCAGTAGCACCTTAGAGACTGCATCTGAGGAAGCGTGCCTTGCACACGGAAGCTGATACCCAGAATTAAACTCTGTTGGTGTTAACAGTGCCCCCACAGGACTCAGACTTTGTCCTAGATCCCTTTCACATGAGGGACTTGGCTTGACAGCAGCACATGTGAAAGGGATCTAGGTGTTATGGTTGATCACAAGCTAAACATGAGCCTGCAGTGTGATGCGGCTGTGAAGAAAGCTAATGCAGTCTTAGGATGCATTAGCAGAAGCATTGTGTCCAGATCACGGGAGGTGGTAGTTCCGCTGTATTCTGCTATGGTCAGGCCCCACCTGGAGTACTGTGCCCAGTTTTGGGCACCACACTTTAGGAAGGATGTTGACAAACTCGAGCGGGTCCAGAGGAGGGCGACCAGGATGGTGAGAGGGTTGGAGTCCAAGTCTTATGAGGAAAGGCTGAGAGAGTTGGGTATGTTTAGCCTGGGGAAGAGAAGGTTTAGAGGGGACATGATTGCAGTCTTCAAGTATTTGAAGGGCTGTCATGTAGAAGATGGAGTGGATCTATTCTCTCTTGCTCCGGATTGCAAGACTAGATCTAATGGGTGGAAATTACAAGGGAGTCATTACCGGCTTAATATCAGGAGAAACTTCCTGACTGTAAGAGTGGTTGAGCAGTGGAACAGACTGCCTCAGGAGGTGGTGGATGCTCCTTCGCTGGACGTTTTCAAGAGGAGACTGGACAACCATCTTTTGGGTGTGTTGTAGGTATGTAGGGGTTTCAGCTGTGTTCCTGCAGAGTGCAGGGGGTTGGACTAGATGGCCTGCAAGGTCCCTTCCAACTCTAACATTCTATGATTCTATGATTCTCTTGCTTCAGACCAACATGGCGACCCACCTCGATCTAATAAATAAATAGTAATTGGAATGCAGTTTGTTTTGCTCTGCATGGTCAACCAAGGTCCAAGCTAGAAGTTAGGTGTGGCATGAGGTCCCGATCCAACTCATTTTCACTTGTAAGAACTTGGGACCTTACCTTAAAAGTGCTCCGTTTTCACCACTGGGAATAGCCATGGAAAGGATCTGTTTGCCCCTTTCTCTAGCTCCATGAGGACCTCCCCCCAAAGGGGCAAACAGGGCCCTCCTGTGGCCATTTCTGCTGGCAAAAGTGGCATGGAAGAATAAGAATAAGAAGAGAAGAGATTGGATTTATACCCCGTCCTTCACTTGGATTCTCAGGTCGAATCTGCATTTGTATTTTTAAATCAGTTGTTTGCTGCTGTGATGCCGTCTTTCTCTATGCTTGTTTGAATGTTGTTTGGAGAAGATTCTTTTAAAGCAGTGTGGAGGTGCAATGACAGTGGAGCTGCCCGAAAGGACGATAAACATATGTGGAGGTGCAAAAGTATGCTAGCACTGTTGAGGTGTGAAAACGACACCAAATGTGGACAGCTTTTTTGAAGACGGGGTCAAAAGGCCGGGACACTGGTGGGAAGGACAAATGCAGATTCGGCCTCAGAGTGGCTTGCAAACTCCTTTCCCTTCCCCTCCCCACAACAGACACCCTGTGAGGTAGATGGGGCTGAGAGAGCTCTAACAGAAACTGCTCTTTTTCAAGAACACCTCTGACAGAACTATGACTTGCCCAAGGTCATCCAGCAGCTGCAAGTGGAGGAGTGGGGAATCAAACCCGGTTCTCCCAGATTAGAGTCCCAGATTAGTTCTGTCAGAGGTGTCCTTGAAAGAGCAGTTCTCAAGAGAGCTCTCTCAGCCCCACCTACCTCACAGAGTGTCTGTTGTGGGGAGGGGAATGGAAAGGAGTTTGTAAGCCACTCTGAGACTCCTTTGGGTAGTGAAGGGTGGGGTATAAATCCAATCTCTTCATCTTCTTCTTCTTCTACTGGTATGCACATCTTAGAAATCCCCTTCCTTTCTACTGGGACAGTTGATACCAGCATTATTTAATGTTGTCATTTTCCTAGCTTATTATAGATGGTGATTTATAGTAAGCCATTGGTCACCATAAATATATGATCTTGCTTTGGAAAGCTCCCACAAAAGGAACAACCAAACTCATTATTGGGGTAGGTGGCACACAGAGGGCTAATCTGCATTTAGCATTTTTACCAAACCCACACTGGAACAGAAAAAGATGCAGTTCAAAACCACATTCAACTATCCCGGGCCAACAGTGTGCTGACTGCAGAGTCACCCCCGAATGGCCATAAAACAGCCATAAATCTATGCAGACTGCCACCATAAAACCAGAGCTCAAAAAAAGTGAAAGCAACATGCAGCCTGGACACTGTCATAAAATGTGATGCTCAATCAAAGTGAAAGCGGTATGCAATGTAGATGGGGATTTCTGTTCCAGTGTGGGTTTGGTAAGACAGCGGAGCAAATGCTAGATGCAGATCAGGCCAGGGTGTATTTATACCCTAAGGTCTTACATACAAAGACAAAATAAAGATACTACACTAAAAAGTTTCTGAGGGTCAATTGTGTTGATCTGCAGCAGAAGAGCCCCTTGGAGACCAGCAAGATTTTTTTGGGGGGTGAGCTTTCGAAAATAAGCATTCCCTTCATCCGATACCCAGAGCTAGGTTCGAGTCTGGTAGCACCTTAACAGGCCAGCAAGATATCCGGGGCATGAGTGTTTGCATCTGATGAAGGGAGCTTTGACTCTGGGAAGCTCCTACCCCCCCCCGAAATCTTGCTGCTCTCCTGGTGCTCCTGGACTCAAATCGAGCTGCTCTACATTGAAATGTATCAAATGTCAAGAAGGCTCTTCTGCTTTCTGTTTTGGATAAGCAGGCCAGTGTGGTTGCAAAACAACACACGGACGTTACAAATCACAATACTCAGAAGCCAGTGGGGGAGAACATTTTAATCTTCCAAGACATTCCATTGCTAACCTAAGAGTGGCAGCTCTCCTACAGAGAAGTTCCAAAAGGAGATTACAACATGAGATTGCTGAACTAGAATTCATTAGCAAGGTCAAGGCAATGGACCCCCTCTGCTGGGAGGAAGAGGGGCGTAGGATTCTTATGAGAATGCAGGTGCTGCTTTTCTGCATCCCCTGCATCTACGCGTATCTCCCAGCTGATGATGTTTTGCACTGTACTTCTGCTTCCCTCTCCAGTTGGCCCTTTTGACAATACTCTCCCTACCTTCTGACCTGGATATAATGTCTAATGGATCTTGATACATATTTGTATGTGACAAAGTGAGATTCGTCGGTCTCTAAGGTGCTACTGGATTAATATGTTCTCCATTAAAATGTGGTTTTTTTCACAGATTTTCAAAGGTTTTTTTTCCCAACTAAGGGTTGGATAAACATGAGCCTGCAGTGCGATGTGGCTGTGAAGAAAGCTAATGCAATCTTAGGATGCATTAACAGAAGCATTGTGTCCAGATCACGGGAGGTGGTAGTTCCACTCTATTCTGCTATGGTCAGGCCTCACCTGGAGTCCTGTGTCCAGTTTTGGGCACCACACTGTAGGAATGATGTTGACAAGCTCGAGTGTGTCCAGAGGAGGTGTATAGGAAAAAACTTTCCTGGTTCATTCATACGAGGCCCAAATGTCTTAGCTGAGAACATGTCCCTGTGACTTTTGACACCTGCCCAAATGGCATGCACAGATGCCAAGCCTAGATATCCATTTCAAAAGCCACTTTGGCACCTCTGAGGGGAAGACCAGACATTGAGACTCTTCCCAGACGTGTGCCTTCAGCACATACACAATGGCTGCTGGGCACGCTTTTTGACCCTGTCGGGATTGGGTAAATGGCCATACTCAATTGTGACAGAGGTAGGAGGGGATTGTCCTCGCCCTATGAGAAAAGACACAGAACTCTCTTGGAAGGAGGGCCCCTTTCTAAGAGTTAGTCTCTGTTTGGAATACCAACCTGCAACATGGAATTTGACTAGTGGGCAGTGAAGCTGGACTTAATTGCTCACAGCAAACATGGTTTTCATCTTGAAGATTCCCTTGGCAATGGACTTTGTTCTACCTCGTAACTATGGAATATCTCTATGTGTAGTAAGAGCTGTGTAAAGCTATAGGCCTTGTTCTTTGTTTTCTACCTCTGCTAGTCTCTTGTCATATAACTGCTTTGCTTAATAAAGATCTTATATAGATTAATCTCATCTGATTGTGAGTTCATGTATTGTAATTGGATCTCCAAGCCTAGATCTAGAGCCTATGCTGCTCGCCTAGAAAGCTTCTACCGTGTGTTAATTATCTGCAGCTCTAGCCCAGAGCTGATAAGTTCTTAATTCCCTGAAACCTGGCAGGAGGTGGGACCTATGCTCCTGTCTGAGTTGGGAATGTCCTTAAATAGGTCCTGATGGCAGAATACTGATTTCAGTGTTCCTGAAGCATGTGGGTCTTTGGCATTTCTCACTCCTGGAGGGGCGTGGGATAGACGTGAGATTCTCCATGAGCTGGCATAGTATCAGGACTTGGACCTTTCTCATCTCCTGGACTGAAAGTGTGTTTTTTTCACAGATTTTCAAAGCTTTTTTTTCCAACTAAGGGTTGGATAAACATGAGCCTGCAGTGCGATGTGACTGTGAAGAAAGCTAATGCAATCTTAGGATGCATTAACAGAAGCATTATGTCCAGATCATGGGAGGTGGTAGTTCCGCTCTATTCTGCTATGGTCAGGTCTCACCTGGAGTCCTGTGTCCAGTTTTGGGCACCACACTGTAGGACGGATGTTGACAAGCTCGAAGATGTCCAGAGGAGGGCAACCAGGATGGTGAGAGGGTTGGAATCTAAGTCTTATGAGGAAAGGCTGAAAGAGTCGGGTATGTTTAGCCTGGGAAAGAGAAGGCTTAGAGGGAACATGCATGGCCGGATCGCCCATTGGGCAAACTAGGTGCTCGCCTAGGGCGCACTGGCCTCAGGGGCACCAAATGGCACCCCACTCCCCCCCCAAAAAAGCGCCCCTCCACCGCCCTAACCGGGTGCCTGCCTCCGCCGCTGCTAGACCCCCCCACCCCCTTCCCAGTTTTCCTGGGGGCCTTGCAGCCGTGGAGCCCCCAGGAAAGCCAGCGCTGGGAGGGAGGGAGCGGCGACTAGACCCCCTGCCCCCTTCCCGGCTTTCCTGGTGACCCCGCAGCCATGGAGCCCCCAGGAAAGCTGGCTCTGGGAGGAAGGGGGTGGTGGCTAGACCCCTGTCCCCTTCCCGGCTTTCCTGGGGCCCTGCAGCCGCAGAGCCCCCAGGAAAGCCGGCGCTGGGAGGGAGGGAGCAGCGGCTAGACCCCCACCCCCTTCCCTGGCTTTCCTGGGGGCCCCGCAGCTGCAGAGCCTCCAGGAAAGCCAGTGCTCCACCGCCCCACCCCGGTCTTCAGGCCCCACTGGGAGGTTGGCATCCTCAGTGGGGGGCGCCCCAGGCTGTCCTGCCTAGGGCGCCCAGACACCTGGAGCCGGCCCTGGGGACATGATTGCAGCCTTCAAATATTTGAAGGGCTGTCATGTAAAAGACGGAGCAGATCTATTCTCTCTTGCTCCGGATTGCAGGACTAGATCTAATGGGTGGAAATTACAAGGGAGTCATTACTGGCTAGATATCAGGAGAAACTTCCTAACTGTAAGAGTGGTTGAGCAGTGGAACAGACTGCCTCAGGAGGTGGTGGATGCTCCTTCCCTGGACGACCATCTTTTGGGTATGTTGTAAGTTTGGTGTAATGGTTAAGTGCACGTACTCTAATCTGGGAGAACCAGGTTTGATTCCTCACTCCTCCACTTGCACCTGGCTGGATGATCTTGGGCAAGCCGTAGTTCTGATAAGAGCTGTTCTTGAAAAAGAGCAGTTTCTGTCAAGAGCTCTCTCAGCCCCACCTACCTCACAGGGTGTCTATTGTGGGGTGGGGAAGGGAAAGGAGTTTGTAAGCCACTCTGAGACACCTTTGGGTAGTGAAGGGCGAGGTATAAATCCAATCTCTTATCTTCTTCTTCTTCTTCTTCTTCTTCTTCTTCTTCTTCTTCTTCTTCTTCTTCTTCTTCTTCTTCTTCTTCTTCTTCCTCTTCCTCTTCCTCTTCCTCTTCCTCTTCTTCTTCTTCTTCTTCTTCTTCTTCTTCTTCTTCGTATGTAGGGCTATCTTTTGGCTATGCTCCTGCAGAGTGCAGGAGATTGGACTAGATGACCTGCAAGGTCCCTTCCAACTCTAACATTCTATGATTCTATGATTCTTTGTGTGCCATAACTGGCTGATAAGCCAGAAATTTCTACCCCCATCTAGTCCAAAGTTCAACAGCTTGAGAAAAGATGTCAGTACTTGAGCAGATCATATTACCAAGGACAAGTTGAGGACAAAAGATGATTTCCATGTGTTGTTCGTGAGCAATAAAAGAAACAAACCCTTTACATAACTGGAGTGCTTATTCACTGAATGCATATAGAACTGGCTTTTTATCTGCATATACTGTGCAACAAAGAACTGTGACAGATCCGGATGGTATTCTAACAGGGTGGGGGAGGGGAAGTTGAAGGTCTTCATCAAACACTTTTAAAAAAATATGTGTGCCCAACTGTAACTCAGAGAGGATTTGACCTCAGAAATGTATTCGTTATCCAGGAACCATATGGCTTAATTCAGATCCATTTGTAAAAGGAGAAGACTCATTAACTAGCTGTGATGCCCATAATATAATATAAATTACAGCAACGTCTCTAAGTGGACCTTATAAAGAGCGCAGTGAAATGGAACACTGAATAAACAAGTTAGAGGAGAGTGAACACAACGCCTTGAAAGGCTCCAAATATGATGTGGGGTGAAATAGCCAGAAGAGGATTCAGGGAAATGAAACAGAAGAGAAAGCAGAGAATCAGATCATAGAGATGTCTTCTTTATGTCCCCCTGAATTCAACTGGATTTAAACGGACTGAATGTGGGGGCTAAACTATAGCCCCAGTGTCTAGACCCAAATTAAAAGACAAGGAGGAATGTCAAATGATAAAGAAAGAAGGAATGTGGTTGTTAAAGCAAGCTGGGAGAGCAGAAAGGGAATGGCCACCCCTGTCATCTATCCACCTTATAGTCTTCACACAACAAACGCTGCCACCAGTCATTTAATGAGTGTAGAAGAATGTCAATTTCTGTTAAAATAGTTAGGCTTAATTCCATTTCCTGGTGCATGCTTACAGCTCCTGACAGAATATCTTCATTTAGAACAGTGTTTTTTAGATGCTTTTGTTTCAAAAAGCCGATTTCTTATAAGGGTGCATGAAACCTATGAAGATTCTATTGTTGTTTTGGGGAGAGAAATTTCTTATTCTGAAATTCATTTTTTTTTTTTTTTAGTGACGGTCATTGATTCCTCGTACTCCCTTTTTCTCTCTGTTAAAAGATGGGTTTCTCTTTTGTTTCTCTTTGAAGAGGAATCAGTGCACCCTGTGCAGGCCCATAGCTACAGTGGGGCATTTCGGGGCCTGGCCCCCTGATTTCCAGCCAGCCCCCCGGCACTCTGGGCCACCCAGAGGACCCCCCACTCTCTGGGCTACCTGGAGGACTCCCCACCACTGCCCCTTCCCCTTCTACATGGCTTGCTTCTCCATGTAGGCAAGCAGAGTATGAACGCTGCAAAAGTAAGTTTAAAAAAAAATATTTTTATTTCATTTTTTATTTCATGATGTCAGTGACCCCTGATTTATTTAAAGGCCCCCTGAATTACAAAATCCTGGCTACAGGCCTGACCCTGTGGCAACATCAACACTTGCAATAGTTTCTGTGTCATACTCCACAGGGTGCTGCTCTAGAAGGATGACCGGAAGGTTTGGGAAGACATTGTCCACCACTGAACATCTGCAGAGTGCAATTCTGAAATTCTGCAGAACCTCCCTGCCTGCCCCTCCTCTTCTTGAATTTCCCTTTGATCAAAACAGAATTGATTAGAAACTGACTCTAAATTCCTAAAAAAGAAGAAAAGAAATTGATTGTTGCATTTCTGGGATAAATTGAATCATAGGTTTTGTGGGGCCACGGACTAACCTAGTTCCACAATTCATATTTTAAATCCCACTATTTCTATCTGATCAAATCAATATCAGTGCCAGAATATCATATATGAGGTATCTCCCAGGAATGGGCAGATTTCTACCAGATTTTCAGTATGAAAGCCATTTGAGCTACAGGATTGGATCCCAAGGTGGTAGTCTCCTGGCAAAAGCGCACTGCACCAGCTTAGCAGCCATTCTGTTGGCAGAGGATAGCAGGGTGAGTTGGGGTGATTGCATCACACACTACTACAGACCCCCACTTTGCACCATGCTGTTCTTCATGGGCAGAATTCAGTGAAGTTCAAAGATCTGTGGTGGGAGATGGGTGAGGAAGTTCCGGGGCTCTTCTGAATTCTCATTTTTGTCACTTGTGTATCCCTATTCTGTTGTGTATTGGAATGTGAATCCATGCTATACATTCCCATGTTAAGCTTGATTCTAAATGTGGCTCCATCTGTCACATTACCATTGGTTGGTTTCTGAGAAACTCCTGTAAATATCCAATCACTGTGTGAAAATATAGCAAAGAGGGAACGGTCCTGATTGGCCTTTTTCCCTGTGTTTTGATTGGTCTTTAACATGTTCTGGGAGTGGCTTTGAAAGCCTGGGATAGTTTAAAAAGGGAGCTATGCTCCACTTGTTGTTGTGGTGTTCTGAGTTGGAGTTTGCTTTTACAAATAAACTGAAATCACTTGCTGAAATCAAAATGTTGTTGAGTTCCATACTTAACATATTCCTTCATTTTTTTTTCTTTTCCACACTTGTTTTGCTCCCTCTAGTGTTCAGTTTGATATGACATCACTGTATGTCTGGCATAAAAAACAGTGGTTTAAATCTGCAAGGAGATACACCGAACATACAGCACAGTAATACAAAACTGACCACTAGAGGGAGCAAAACTCATGCAGAAAAGAAAAGAAAAAGCAATAAAGACACATAAGCAACAAAAATTAGACTGTGGGAGACTTTCCATTCCACTGGCTTCACTTTATCTTTAGTGCTCCCGATCCTTTCCCTCGATTATCAGTGCAACACTCTGCAGAGTTATACCCTTCTAAGCCCATTAATGTTAATGGATTTAGATGGGTATATCTCCTACATCAAAATAATAGATCCTCCTGGCTCATTTCTTTTAAAAAGGAAGTGTCTTGGGCGGATCATTGTGAGCAAAAAAAGATCTAGCTGCATACTCAATAAAATCAGCACAAGTTTTTAATACAGCAAAACCACTTTTGCCCTGCCTTAACCACTGAGGATGCTGGACTGGCTTCTTTGGCAATGTCAAAATATATGAGCAGATCGTAACTGCAAATATATGGTGCAGGAAGACGAACTGCACATAAAAATTGCAGCAATGGGCAAGCAGTTCTTTGGCTTGGGCTAATAAACCTGGTGAGAATATATGTCCCTTCCTCACTACCGACTTGGGATATATTTCACCCCATCAAATGTGGCTACAGCCTCCAAAGTTGTCTCTTTAGAATTAAACTTGAGTGACGTTTATATGCAGCAGCCAATAAATATATATGCATGACTGAGTGAACAAAATAGTGACTCTCATGATAAAGAAATTCCAAAGGGGGGGGAAATGTATTTTTGTGATCTGTCCTCAATGGAAAACAAAACAATTTCTCACTATGTGTACACTAGTTTGGTGTAGTGGTTAAGTGTGCAGATTCTGATCTGGGAGAACCGGGTTTGATTCCCCCACTCCTCCACTTGCAGCTGCTGGGTAACCTTGGGCAAGCCATAGTTCTGTCAGAGCTGTTTTTGAAAGATAAGTTCTCTCAAAGCTCTCTCAGCCCCACCTTACCTCACAGGGTGTCTGTTGTGGGGAGGGGAAGGGAAAGGAGTTTGTAAGCCTCTCTGAGGCTCCGAGTGAAGGGCAGGGTATAAATCCAATCTCCTCCTCCTCCTCCTCCTCCTCCTCCTCCTCCTTCTCCTTCTTCTTCTTCTTCAACAGCCTCACACCTGAATGGTTTCGCTTCAGAAAAGAATCCAAATACTTGATAATCTTGGAAGGAGATTAACTCTGAATGAAATTTCCTCTGGTTTGTAGATCTGAATTTACTACTTCAGATCTGGACGTGTTTTTTTTTTTCCCCCCTGGAGGCCCTGCCTAATCTTCAGCTGCACTTTTTCTTGGGGGTTCCTTTAGCCTGTGCTGCAGGTGAGAAGTATGGGGAGCCTGCCCTGACCTGAATGGCTCCAGCTAGCCCAACCTTGGCAGATCTTGGAAGCTAAGCAGGGTCGTCTCTGGTTAGTAGTTGGATGGGAGACCATCAAGGAAGTGAAGGGTTGCTACAAAAAGAGGAAGGCACTGACAAACCACCTCTGTTTGTCTCTTGCCGTGCAAACTCTATGGGGTCACCATGAGTTGGTTGTGACTTGATAGCATTTTCAGCACCACCAAGGGAAGCACAAAAAGTGGAATGAATGTCTCAACAAAAATGTAACTGAGAGTCATGTTATCCTATTCAACTGTTGTGTACCAAGGGAGACTGTGCACATGGTCAGGCTCGCACATGGCCATGTGGACAGGCTAAGCTTCCCATCCTAAGACAATAGAAGCGGAGGATCCGAGAACTCACCAGTCGGCCAGCCCAGATCCTAAAAGGAACCAATGGAGGAAGTTGTTTGTAAATAAACCTATCACAGGTGTGTGTGTGTGTGTTGGGTGTGGTTAAGAACAGGAATATAAGCGGGCCATGGGCCCCGCTAGTTATCTCAAGTTCTACTATGCATTAATAAATTATGAATTGAAATCACTATGCTATGCCTCAGTATTTTATACTGGTGACGAATGTGGGATCCCGATGAGTAAGCCTGACTCTGACTCCAGCACCACACCACACACCAATCTCCGGGATGCTGCACCCTGCACCGATCCCTTCCGAGACACAGCACCCTGCATCACTCCAGATTCATGGTTGCCGCTTTGGGTAACCTTTCAGCATTTGACCCTGCTTATCCTGAATTCTGGAGCTCACCAACTTCATAGAGTACCAGCAGGTCACCTGGGTTGGTAAGAAGAAGGCTTTGCTCCTCAGCATGTGTGGGGTAGCCACAGTTTGCTTGGCCCAGGGCCTCCTAACTCTTAAGAAATTGGCAGATGCCACCTATGACGAGATCATCAAGAACCTCACAAAGTACTATGCGCCGAAGCCCACTAAGATGGCCAAGTGCATGGACTTTTTTGCATGCCTCCAGAGGCCTGGTGAAGCAGCCCCTATCTTCATGGCTGAGCTCCGCCAGCTTGCGGTGGACTGCGAGTTCTGAGATGTCGAAGATATCATCTTATCCCACTTTGTTTGGGGCATTCGGGAAGCCATGCTCCACCGCAAACTTGTAGGTACCACCAACCTCAAGTTGGAATCGACACTGCAAATGGCCACTGCATTCGAGGGGGTCACACCGCAACAGTCCACCATCTTTGACACACCACGTGTCCCCGGCCATTATGTCCAACACCTCGGATGAGGAAGAAGTCCTGCAAGTATGCCACCCCACCCATCAGAATCCGCAGCCCTCATCGTCAGCAACCACGCATCCCGAGAAGCCAGTCACCCAAGCGTCCTGTGCCAGCTGCAGGGAAGCACACGAACGAAGGGCATGCCGTTTCTGTGACACCGTCTGCCGGTCCTGTGGAAAACAAGGACACATTGCCTGTGCCTGCCGCTTCCGTGGGGCCCATCGGAAGGCATCCACACATCACGAGGCAACGGATCTGCATACCCTGACCATCAACCACCACCAGCATCGGGTGTTGAATTTGCCCCTGGAAGCCCCTAACAAAATGCATGTTACTGTGTCAATAGAGGGGGTCCCCCTGTAGAATGGAACTGGACAAGGGTTCATCCTTTTCTATAATCTCTGCAGAAACCTTGCAGAAGCTCTGCCCTGGGGGGACCCCTCCTAAAGCAGCCATGGGGCCTGTCCCTACGGGACTTCCAGAAGAACCCCATGGCCATCAAGGGGTGGGGCAAATTCAGGGTGCAATACAAAGACTTTGATGGCCTTTTAGAATTACTGGTGGTGAAAGGGAGGTTCATGAGCCTTCTGGGACTCTCGTGGTTTGGCCCTCTGTGGTTTGGGGTGACGGGTGTAAACAACGTATGGCCGCATTCCATATGTGATGAGTTTCTGGGGGTGTTCGATGGCACACTTGGCCACTACTCCAGTTTCACTCGAGCTAGACCCCACGGTGAGGCCCATCTGAATGAAGGCCAGGCAGCCCTCGTTTGCATTGCAGCCCAAGATAAAGGCTGAACTTGACTGCCTACTGGAGCAGGGGTGCTAGAACCCGTGCTGCATGCCCAGTGGGAAACCTTGATATTTACCTTAGTAAAGCCAAATGGGGACGTCAGAATTTGTGCCGATTATAAGTGTACTATTAATAAGGCACTTCAGGACCACAAGTACCCTGTACAGGTGGTCAATCATGTATTGGTCTCTTTGGCTGGGGCAAGGGTTTTTGGAAAGCTGGACTTGGCCCAAGCCTATCAGCAGCTGCCGGTAGAATGAAGCCAGCACCAAGGCCCAAACTGTAGTGACCCACCGGGGGGCTTTCAGGGTTTGTCGGCTGTAATTTGGGGTGAGCGTGGCACCAGGGATTTTTCAAAATTTTATGGATTGTCTCCTCAAAGGCATCCCAGGAGTCCAGCCACTTTTTGACAATGTTTTAATTGAGGCTCCTGACTCCGAGACCTTTGCAGCATGGCTCCAGATGGTGCTCCAGTGCTTCAACTCCGCTGGCCTGAAAGTGAAACATGAAAGTGTCATCTGGGGTGCCACGGGTGGAGTTCTTGGGGTTTGTGGTAGATGCCCAGGGAATCCACCCTATGCAGGATAAGATATGCACCATCAGTCATGCGCCTACGGCCTCCTCCAAGGCGGAGCTACAGGCCTTCTTAGGACTTTTAAACTTTTATCATTCGTTCCTGCCCCACAAAGCCACTGTAGCAGAACCACTTCACTGACTCCTCGATAAACACGATCCCTGGGTCTGGGGTCCCAAACACCCCGCCGCCTTCCAGGCAGTGAAAGAACTGTTGTCCTTCAATGCAGTCCTCGCCCACTTCAACGAAACCCTGTAGTGGTGTTGGCTTGCGACGCTTCTCCATACAGGGTGGGGGCAGTCCTGGGGCACAGGCTGCCTGACGGCTGCAAGGTTCCCATTACCTATTACTCTCACACATTGTCTGCAGCAGAGCACAACTATGCTCAAATAGACAAGGAGGTCCTGGCGATCATAGCCAGTGTAAAAAAAAAAATCACGACTACCTCTATGGCCAGGACTTCACGAGCATGACAGACCACAAACCCCTCTTGGGCCTGCTCACCCTGGACCACCAGACCCTGCAAATATTGTCTCCCTGGGTGTTGCACTGGTCCCTCTTCCTGGCAGGGTACTAGTACTTGTTCATCCACTGCTCCGGTAAAGTGATGGGCCATGCTGATGCACTGAGCCACCTCCCGCTGCCTTCCTCTGATCCCGATCCAGCCCCGGTGCATCACATCGCTTTGCTGGAGGACCTGCCCAATTGCTCGGTACAGGTGGGTGAGGTGTCACGCCACACTGCCTGGGATCACATCCTCTCCCAGGTCGTGGAGTGGGTGGGGAAGGGGTGGCCCGCCGGCCCAGTGGGGCCTGAATTCTCGACGTTTTCATCTTGCCAAGACAAGTTGTCCTCCCACAAGGGGTGCTTGCTTTGGGGCAGCTGGGTTGTGATGCCCCCACCTCTGCAAAGTCGAGTACTCACAGCCCTGCATGAGAACCACCCAGGAATTGTCGGGATGAAAGCCCTGGCCCAGAGCTATGGGTGGTGGCTGGTGTTGAACAATGAAATCAAGGACACAGTGAAGCATTGCCAGAAATGTCAGGAGTCCCAACCCGATCCTCCGAAAGCACTGGTGCGGCCATGGGAGTCGTCCCACAAGTCTTGGGCAAGGTTACATCTGGACTTTGCCAGGCCCTTCCAGGGATAGATCTTCTTTTTATTGCTAGATGCTTACATGAAGTGGCTGAAGGTGGTACCGGTCCCGTCTACCTTGTCCCGGTCAGCCATCTGCGCGATGTGGCAGATCTTTAGCTCCCATGGTATACTGGACTCTTTGGTAACTGACAACGACACAGCCTTCACCTCCACGGAGTTTCAGGAGTTTGTGCAATATTATGGCATACAGCAAATACACTCTGCTCCATTTCACCCCACAACCAATGGCCAGGCAGAACACATGGTCCAAACTATGAAAGAGACCCTGTGCTGCATGGACCAAGGGGACTGGGACTACAAGCTGGTCGCCTTCCTATTCAGCCAGTGCACAACCTCCCACACCACTACTGGCCGCAGTCCAACTGAACTCCTCATGGGATGGCACCTTACAACCTGGCTAAACCATCTCCATCCAGACAGGGCACCGGAACACAGTGCAGACCCCAAAGATCAGGAGGCCCCGTGAGGATTCTTCCGAAGGGGACCCTGTGTACACCAGGAACTACGCCTGGGGTTCCGCCTGGATTCTGGCTAGAGTTGTTTGGGTGACAGGACCACTCTCCTATGAGGTCTCCAGTCAAGACAGTCAGCTGTGGAGGCAGCACATTGATCAACTGCACCACTGCCTCCTTCCCGCTGACCCAGGCATACCAGACGACAGCAGAGATGATGGCCCAAACCTCGGGGAACCTGAGGCAACCTCTCCAACACAACCACGGGCTAGCATTCTACCAGAAGAGGAGGACAGTGGCAACTTGAATGCAACAGGCAGCCAAGAGCCTCGCAGAACACCAGCCCCAGCAGAGATCCCAGCGGCCGAGGTCCCTTTCCCCTGAACCGGCAAGAACAATGCTGGAGAGCCCTGCCTCAGCTCCAGATGTGTGCCGCTCCACTAGGGAGTGGAGGAGACCCACTTACCTCAGAGACTATGTTAGCTAGGGAGGATCTGGACCTAGGGGGGAGGGATGTTGTGTACCAAGGGAGACTGCATATGTGGTCGCACTTGCACGTGGCCATGCGGACAGGCTAAGCTTCGCATCCTAAGACAATAGAAACAGAGGATCCAAGAACTTGCCAATTGGCCAGCCCGGATCCTAAAAGAAACCAATGGAGGGAGTTGTTTGTAAATAAACCTATCACAGGTGTGTGTGTGTGTGTTGAGTGTGGTTAAGAACGGGAATATAAGTGGGCCATGGGCCCTGCTAGTTATCTCAAGTTCTACTATGCATTAATAAAGTATGAGCTGAAATCACTATGCTATGCCTCAGTCTCAGTAATTTATATCAACCATGCTCATGCCACACATCAATCATCCTTTGTTGATTTTTAGAAGAAGAAGAAGAGTTTGGATTTATACCCCGCCCTTCACTACCCAAAGGTGTCTCAGAGCGGCTTACAAACTCCTTTCCCTTCCCCTCCACACAACAGGCACCCTGTGAGGTAGGTGGGGCTGAGAGAGCTCTAACACAAACTGCTCTTTTTCAAGGGCAGCTGTGCCAGAGCTTGTGACTGACCCAAGGTCACATCAGCAGGTGCGAGTGGAGGAGTGGGGAATCAAACCCGGTTCTCCCAGATTAGAGTCCGCTCACTTAACCTCTACACCAAACTGGCTCTCTTACCCTATTTGCAGCCTAAAAGCCTGAATTATCATATGGCTCCTATTTTGCAGTTCAGCCCAGTGGATCACCAGCAATTCCATGGAAAAGATTCTGCAAGTCAGAAACTTAAAACCTGACTACACTCTCCAAGCCCCTTTTGAAAGAGAAATCTTGGCATGTAGAACTCTTGCCGCAGTTCCATCGCCCAAAATCACAGTCATAGCTGAACTTGGTGAAACTGGAGATGTTTATCTTCAACAGCCTGCTCGTGGGAGGCAAAGGGGAGTCTTGCCAAACAGTCAAGATTCACTTACCAGAGTATTTGTTTGAGTGCATTTGAGAAACTTAAACAGAAGGGATTGAATTAACACTGTTATCAAACCAAGAGCCTGAGAAAATGCAGACTGAACTAATTACTGCATAATATCTGATGTCAGACCATCAGTACTGGGATTTTTTTTTTAAGGGGGAGTAGGATTGCCAACCTCCAGGCGGCACCTGGCGATCTCCCACTATTACAACTGATCTCCGGATGACGAAGATTTGTCCCCCTGGAGAAAATGGCTGCTTTGGAGGGTGGACTCTGAGGCATTACACCCTGCTGAGGCCCCTCCCCTCCCCAAATCCCCTTCCCAAGGCTCCAACTCCTCTCCAAATCTCCAGGCATTTCCCAACCCAGAGCTGGCAACCCTAGGAAGAAGTCCTGGACCTGGTAATCTTTCAGGCTTCTTTCTATGCAGACTGTCTGTAGTTTGCATTTGTATGTGTGTGTGGGTGTGTGTGTGTGAGAGAGAAAGACAGGGAGTGGGGGGGGGGGAGATGAATAGTGCCACCAGGCAGTGTTTTGCAAATCAGCATGAGCTATAAAAGTACAATGATCTATTGGCACAGACTTATTTCCATTCAAATTTCAGTGCAGCAAATGTAGTGCTATAGCGGACTTGTTAAGAAAAGAACAGAAACGGAGCATCATGTTGTCATGGCAGCAATAATGATCCCGCCCCTAAGAGACAACACAGAGCTGTTTGAGGGCACACATGGAAGGGGAAAACCAGAGGGGAAAGAAGAAGAAGATGAAGAGATTGGATTTATACCCTGCCCTTCACTACCCAAGGGAGTCTCAGAGTGGCCTACAAACTCTTTCCCTTCCCCTCCCCACAACAGACGCCCTGTCAGGTAGGTGAGGCTGAGAGAGCTCTGACAGCGACTGTTCTTTTTTCAACACAAACTGCTCTTTTTTCAAGGACAGCTGTGCCAGAGCTTGTGACTGACCCAAGGTCACACCAGCAGGTGCAAGTGGAGGAGTGGGGAATCAAACCCGGTTCTCCCAGATTAGAGTCTGCGCACTTAACCACTGCACCAAACTGGCTCTGGGAAGTGCACAGAAACCCTCCCTCGTGTGGAAGCTCTGTCACCAGCACACCTGCCTCTCCGCTCGCAGTAGTGATAAAAGCAAAGTGAAGAACCCAAGTCCCTTTTCTCCAGGTCCCTGAATTCAGATATGACACCAAACTGGAACTTCAGATAAACTTCAGTGAAACCAGGATGCCTTCAATAGCCGCCCTTGCCTGAGGGAAGGAGCATTCCAGCCTGCCAGTGAGCCACGTTGGTGGTTGGCCCAGGCGGATAGCAGACATGACCTCTGAGGCCAGTGCCAGTAGATGGTTTCCAGGAGTTACTTGTGCGTGCGTGTGGCAGTGCTGATGCTGGTGGTGGTGATGGAAAGTACCTCCAAGTCACAACTAACTTAAGGCGATCCCATAGGGTTTTCAGGGCAAGAGACATTCAGAGGTGGTTTGCCATGGCCTGCCTCCGCATGGCAACCTGGCCTGGACTCCCTAAGTGGTCTCCCATCCAATTATTAACCTGGGCCAGCCCTGCTTAGCATCTGAGATCGAATGAGCTTGGGCTAACCAGGGCCACCATGTTTGTGTGATTCTTGGATCTCAAGGCTTCCCCTCACTACAAGCTGCCACCTATCAAACTTGAATAGATATTTTGGTCAAGTTTGTATCAAATACCTTTTTTTGGGGGAAAAGGGATCGGAACACCACTATGGTATTAAAACACATATGCAGTCTGTGTGTGCGTGTTCCATGACAGAGAAATCCAAGGCTGCAACATTACTGGGCCCATTTGTGCTGCCTGTTCCATTTCTTCTGAGATTGTCACCTTGCTGTGGCAAACCAACGATGCTCCTCTGCTGTAAACATCTGCTTAGGCTAGTTAAGCTCATCAAAAGGCGTTGGATGCAATTAATGTATGCAGTTTTAATGAAACATACAAAACAGTAATTGCACCCATAATTACGCTATAATTAAATTGCAATCATATAATTAAAATGGGCTGCATAAAAGCTTTGCCTTTGAAACAATTCAGTGTGTTCCCTCTCTTTTGGACTTGTGGGCTCTTTTTTCTTTTCCTTCTTTCTTCTCCTTTGTCTCTTTTTATTGCATCACGCTTCCTTCACTGAAACATACACAGAGCATATTGTCCCGTGTGACACGGGGCTCGCTTTTTCGTCTGTCATCTTCGCACAGAGTTGGCAAGTGTGCGTTCTTTGCCATGGAACAGGATGTCCAATCAATTGCAACCATCCCATCATCCTGTCATCAGTGCCACCCTGCATTTGTATAATACACCTGAATTTGGTCAGCATTTGACTGAGACATTTCCAAGAGAAGGCCGCATGAAGGACATTTGAGATATTACAGAGGAGCAGGCTGTACAAGAAACATGACTGGCAGTCTTCCTCTAGGCCTGCTTCCGGGTCTTGTAAGCAACAGAACAAGGAGGCACCCTGGCTCAGTGTGGCAGAGCATCTGCTTGGCATGCAGAAGGGCAAGATCCTGTCCCTGGCTTCTCCCGCTAAAAGGATCAGGTAGTAGATGATGGGAAAGAATTCAGCCTGAGACCCTGGAGAGCCGCTGCCAGTCTGAGTAGACAAGATTGACCTTGATGGACCAAACCTGACATAGTATGAGACAGTTTCATGTGTGTGTCCATATGATATAAATATATATATATCTTAATGGAGGGGGTGTTCTTCCACCCCATTCTTTGGATGAGATCTGGAAGCAGTTCAAGCCCCCTGACATTGGACATTTTTTTCTGACAGCCCCATAAACAGCATTTTTTGCATTTGATTCCCTGTGTTTGGGGAATTTGGGGAAACTGGTTCCAGACAGAGATATATAGCTTTGGACCATCACCTCCTACCATTACTGAGATGGGAAGATCATTCATGTACCTTTGTGGAAGCCAGGGGATTTTGGAAGATTTATGAACCCTTTGAAATGTGGTGTTGGAGGAGACTTTCACAGATACTGTGGACCACCAAAAAAGACAAATAAGGAAGTTGTCAGTCAAATCATGCCTGAACTCTCCCTGGAAGCTCAAATGACTAAACTGAGGCTAAGAACATAAGAACATAAGAGAAGCCAATATTGGATCAGGCCAATGGCCCATCTAGTCCAACAATCTGTCACACAGTGGCCAAAATACCAGGGGCCATCAGGAGGTTCCCCAGTGGGGCCAGGACACTAGAAGACCTCCCACTTTTGCCACCCCCCCAAGCCAAGAAGACAGTGCATCACTTGCCCGAGACTGAGAGTTCCTATCTACACCTTGTGACTAATGGCCACTGATGGACCTCTGCTCCATATGTTTATCTAACTCCCTCTTGAAGCTGTCCATGCTTGTAGCCACCACCACCTCCTGTGGCAGTGAATTCCATGTGCTGATCACTCTTTGGGTGAAGAAGGACTTCCTTTTATCTGTTCTCACCTGAGTGCTCAGCAATTTCATGGAGTGCCCACAAGGAGTTCTTGTACTAGGCTATCATACTTTGGTGGCATTATGAGAGGACAAGACTCGCCGGAAGAGGCAGCGATGCTAGGAAAAATCAAAGGCAGCCGGAGAAGAGGAAGACCCAACATGAGGTGGATTGACTCAGTCAAGGAAGCCACCGAGGCCCTCTGTTTGCAAGACCGGAGCCCGACTGTTAACGCTGGCACGTTTCGGAGGTCATTCGCTCACAGGATCACCATCGACTTGATGGCACACACAACACACATGGATCCTTGTCTTGCAATGTGGGGAGCAGCAGAGAGAGAAGAATAAAACTATCAGGAACTTCTATAAAACTTACTGGGAATATTTTATTGCCTAGATTTCATTGCCTTGAAACTGCACTCTTGTTGTTCTATACAACCTCATCAGCAGCCCCATCATTCTCAGGATGCAGAATAAACTCTTTGCGGATGCTTTAATAGAAGATCAAGCTAAAGTATGACTCAAAGTGCCCTTTCTTGAGAATTCTCATTACCAAAGCCCTTCCATGTGTGTTTTAAGTGTGGCCAGCAAGATGCCAGAAAGATGTAGCTCCATATTGCACCCCCTGTCTTCTGAGATATAGGTGTAGTTGTTAGGGGTTATGCAGTACTTGGATGCAGGTGTGTAGTCAGTATTTAAGCTCAGTAATGGTGGAAGCTGAGGTGGTGGTAGCTGTTGGAAGACTGCTATAGGACTTTTCCAGTTACGCTAGGAATGTCGTGGTTGTGGGTATAGCATTACCATAGAGATGGACAACAGTTTGGTGAAGCTAATGATTTTAATTTCTACTCCTCTCCCAACTTCTCCCTGATGCTGCACAATTTGGTGTCCAATTCCCAACACTGCCTAGTCAAACACTGAGAGATTTGGAGGAGTGGAAGGTGGAGTTTGGGGGAGATGTGATGTCATTTCCAGGTGATGGTCTAGGAATTCCCTAATCACTATGGTACAGACCATAGTGAAAATTTCTAGAGTGTCGTGATGGAGGCCATTTTCCCCCTCCAGTCCTGTTTCTCAAGGGCAGAATACTGGGGCTGGGTAGTTCCCCACCAGTCCTGCACAACTGGTAATTTTTGTTGTGGGCACACTGATATGGTCCTGGTGCAGTGCAGGCATGAATCCAGCATCATGTTGGGAAGAGGCTGTGGTTCAGTGGCAGAGCATCTGCTTGTCATGCAGAAGGTCCCATGTTCAATCCCTGGCATCTCCAATTGAAAGGACCAGGCAGTGGGTGATGGGAAGGACTTCTCCCTACCTGAGGTCTGGGACAGCCACTGCTGGTGTGAGTAGACAATACTGACCTTGATGGACCAACATGGCCGGCTCACCCGCTAGGAGAACTAGGCACTTGCCTAGGGTGCGCCGGCCTCAGGGGCGCCAAATGGTGCTCCGCTCCCCCCGAAAAGCCCCCCCCCACCGCCCTAACCGGGCGCCCACCACCACCGCCTCCAGAGTGCCCAGCAGCTCGCCCGCCCTCCACCCTTGGGGGGGAGGAGGCAAGGGCAGCATGGTGGCACCACGGTGGCCAGTGGGATCTCCCTGCTGCCACCACCACTGAAAAGCTCCCGGCCAGGGCGCAAGTCGCCCTCCCCCTCCTCCCTGGGGGGGGAGGCAGTGGTGGCAGCCAGCGGGGACTCCCCGCCACCGCCGCTGCAGAGCGCCCAGTCGGGGCACAGCTCACCCACCCTCCCCCTCCTCCCTGGGGGGGAGGGGGGGTGGCCTGGCTGGGTCTCCAGGCCCAACTGGGAGGTTGGGATCTGCGCCCGCCTGTGGACCAAGTGTCTGATTCAGTATAAGGCAGTTTCATGACCTTGACACCGTGGTGCCTCCAGGTCTTTGAGTTATGCAGTGTAGGGCTTAGTTGGTATCCTAAGAGGTTAAGGCTTGTTCCCACAACAGTTTGATGTTATGTAGTCATATTAGTTATTTGATTATATTTTCATTGCAAAGACAGCCTACCCAAATAATTTATCCTGAAATGCAGGGACAATTAATAAGCTGAAGAAAAACACTGCTTGTAGCCATTCCTTTGCAGATTTGGTAGCGTCTGGAGACGTGGCCACTGAATTCCTTTCTTTTGTCTCCCATTGATGACAATAGACTATGCCATTAAAAAACTGTCACTCACAAAGCAAATATAAATGAGAATGACTTTCTTTCTTTCTTTTCTTTTTCTTTTTTACCATATCTGTCCCATGCTAATGTAAATCAAATAAGATCCTATGAACAGTGGCAAAGCTCGAATTCCTTTTCTGGAACAGACTGGAGGAAGGCAGGTTGTTTTTCCCCAATTCAGAAGTCACACACATCACAACTGGAGACTAGCTTTCTGTAATATGATTTATAGGCCAGCTTTGTTGCTGTCGCTTATTCAGAACTGGCCATACAACCAAAGTTCGTATGCCCCAGGGCTGGAATAGGAACTTTGGCTGCTAGTAAAGGCACCTCCAGCCCGAGGCGAGAATTATGACTCAACAGTTGTGGGGTCTCAAGACCTGAGCCACAAGCAGAGCCCCTCTCCCCATCCCTTCCTCCCTTCTGTTCCCACTCCTCCAATTACATGGCTGCAGCAGCAGTTCCTCTACTAAGGAGACAGGAAAAAAAAATATTCTCCCTGTCTCCCTGTCATGATCTGTGCAGGACTGGGCCACAAGGCCTAAAGGCCTAGGCCCCAGGAGACCTGTGTGGGAGTGGAAAGCAGACAGCCTACAATCCCCAGAATGCTTAGCGATGGTTGTGACCAATCGGTGTACAGGGATTGTGTGAGGAGATTGGGACTTAAGCTTTGTGAACTGTGGAACTGTGTTCTTTTCTCTTCTGCGATCTTGCCTCTCACAGAGTTAAACAGAGTCTGGTCTGAAAGAAAGATCCCTCACTTGGGTGAGAGTACAGGGACAGGCCTGGTATAAAAGGCTTTGGGCCTTGAAACAGTAATCAGTTAGGAGAAATAGGTAGTTGCATTAGATTTGTTTATTTTGCCTTTAAACGCCTATATATTTTAAAGCACCCTGTCTTGTTTTCCTTGTCCCAGTACTATATTAATAAACCATTTGTTTAATGTTCTCTGCCTGGTCATCACGCCTATGTTTCTCAACTTAAAAGGGGCATTTTGGTTGGGCTTAGGAGGGTACTCTGGACCTTCTCAAGGGACTTTAGGTCCAGAGTGGTGGCAGCTGAAGGTAGCAACCCACAGGGAGTCATGATACTCCCTCTTCCTGTTTTTTGTTTGAATTTTTTGGAAGACTCTGAGGTTCCAGGAGGAACCCTTTGTGGGTCGCCTGACACCGGGGTTGGGGGTTCTGGGTGGTATATTGGGGGGCTTAAGGGCAAAATTGGCTATCCTCAGGAACACCAAAGTTTGGAGCCGCACTCTGAAAAACAACATTTCCCCCTTTGTTCCTGTGAAGGACCTTGCTTCCACTAAGCTGCATCATACCATGAAGACTGCATGTCCCTGGGGGGATGCCAGCCTGACTCATCCAGCTGGTAAAGTTCAGCTAAATTATGAACCAAGTCCCATTTCCCCAAGAGGTTCTTCTCTACTTTGGAGACATGATCCAGCAATGTAGACACGGAGGGAGAAGAGGCACAAAAGCTGTCTAGGGTAGCCAGCTCCGACTTGGAAAACTCCTGGAGACTTGAGGATGGTGCCCAGAGAGGACGGAGTCTGAGGAGGGGTGGGATCTCGGCAGGGAAGTGATACCATAAAATCTGCCTTTTATAGCTGCCATTCCTTTCAGAGGAGCTGATCTCTGCAGTCTGGAGACCAGCAGTAATTCCGGCAGGACCCCAGGACTCACCTTGAAAGTGGCAACCCTCCTTGCAACCCATAAGGTCCTCATGTAGTGCTGGGGGGGGAGAGATGATGCTAAAATCTATCCTTTTGGGGGGGAAAGAAGTTCCCCAAACCAGAGAAAGTGCCTCACGACTTAATTTCTCAAAAAGTAATGAAATACATTAGTTGGGGCTAACTGGCAGGCCCATCCCAAGAGCCTAATCCTGACACAGCCCTGGTACCATTTGCACATGGGGAACACGCCTGACAAGATGTGGAAAGTATAGTCCTTGTGCCAGAGTCCATAGCAGCCTCACTGATGACCACCAGTCCTGGAGTGGCATGGCCCTCTCTCTGGCAGGCAGAGACAGAAATGGTCAAGCAGGACCACAAAGGCCTGATGTTAGTCCAGCATGGGGTTGCCAACCTCCCGGGGGTGGCTGGAGATCTCCCAGAATTATGCAGCTGACCTCCAGACTAAAGAGATCAGTTTCCCCTGGAGAAAATGGCTGCTTTGGAGAGTGGATTGTATAGCATTATACCCCTCCCCTCCCCAAGACCCTCCCTCCCCAGGCTCCACCCCCCAAAAAAATCCAGGAATTTTCCAGTCCTGCTCCCCCAGGATCCCCTGCTCCAGGGCCAGGAGAGGCATCAATCAGCTGGCTGGGGGAGACTTACTGACAGGAAAACTAGGCCTCGGCCTGTCTTTCCAGCATTGTGATGATGTCACTTCTGCCATTTACCGGAAGTAATGTCATCGCATCACCAGTGTCACACGGACATGCTGGTACTTGGGCAAGATTGTTATAGTAAAATGACTTCCAGCATAGAGTTTTTGCCCCAAATACCAAAGCATACCTGAGTTGCTGGTAAAGTGAAGACATCACTTCCGGCGCATGCTGGAAGTGTTGTCAACGCATTGCTAGACATTCAGGCCAAGGCCTAGTTTTCCTGCTGGGAAATCCCCTCACTCCCCTCCAGTTGCCAGGGGTATTTGGCACCCTCATAGGAAGAGATGATCGGCAAGCACCTTGAGGTGTCAGGCGTGATGGAGGGCATGTCCTGAACAGACCATCACTGGCTTTATTGGAGGGTGTGGCTTGGGAAGGAGTGCCCCTGGTGCTGAGCAACATCTTTCCAAACCTGGTAGTGGGTTTATGGTGCATTGGAAAAGGGAGAATGGGGCTTGGCACCTCTCTGTGCATCATGTGCAGGCAAGGACAAGGCTGGTGGATGCCACTGGCTAAGTTTGGAACTAGGGTGGATTTGCCAATAGAAGATGGTGCAACCTAGTGCAGCCCACCTCATTAAATATTAGCATATTTAATAGTGCTGATGGAGCTCGTCTGTTTTAATAAATGAGTAAAACCTGTGGTAGGATCTCATGTCTTTGTTTGGGGTGCTGGGGCAATTGCACATTAGGTTGGGCATATGCAAATAACTGCCTTGGGATCCGGTCTAAGATGTATAAAATACTGGTGCTTCTTGGTCCCAGTCAAAATAGATTTCTCGGCAGTATTTTTCTGAAAATCTTTCTAGTTTACCCTCACATTGTAGAAGTGGTCAGTTTGTAGGTAAGAACTCTGCAAAACACCTCACAAATCCTCCCAAGCATGGAGACATAGATATTGTTGTGTACCCAGTGCTACCGCATATGCGGTCAAGTCCACACGTGGCCCAGGAAGAGCCCTAGCTTCGTGCCTGAAGACAATAGCCCAAACGGATCCTAGCACACACCTATCGGAGGGCTAGGATCCAAGAAGAGACCTATGGGACTCGAGGGTGCACTGTAAATAACCTATCACGGGTGTGGGTGTGCGTTTGGGTGTGGTGAATTCCAGGGATATAAACCAGCCTGCGAGTCGGGGCAAGCATCTCTAGTTCTCCATTCATTTAATAAAGTATGAGCTGAAATCACTCTCCAGTGCATCAGCCTCAGTACTTTATAGATATAGACAGGGGTCTTTTGGGGGGGAGCTCACCAGAGCGCAGCTCGGGAGCTCAGGAGCCGAAGCCCCGCCCCCAGCCGGCGTCCCGGAGAGTCTTTCAGGCAGCCGAATGTCAATTTCAGCTCCATTATATCCTATGGGCCATTGAAGTCAATGGTGAAAACATAGGGTATATTCTGGGGGCTGGAGGGAGGGGATTTGAGGGACAGGCTCCAAACTCACAGGGTAGCTGATAGAGCCTCTCCCCAAGATACCCACCAAGTTTCAAGAACATTGGATCAGGGGTCCATTCTATGGGCCCCTAAACTGGTTGCCCCTATTCCTTCCATTGTTCTCTATAGTGGGAAAAAAAGTTATATTTTTCTCACTATAGAGACCAATGGAGAGAATAGGGGCAACCTGTTTGGGGGCCCATAGAATTGGATCCCCTGATCCAATGTTCTTGAAACTTAGTGGGTATCTTGTGGAGAGGTTCCAACAGCTACCCTGTGAGTTTGGAGCCTCTCCCTCAAACCCCCTACCCTCCAGCCCCCAGAATATACCCTATGTTTTCACCATTGACTTCAATGGCCCATAGGATATAATGGGGCTGAATTGCCGCCGAACTACTTTCATTCCCTCCTTTCTTTCTCTCTTTTTCCTCTTTCCCTCCTTCTTCTCTTCTCTTCTCTCTTTCTTTCTTTCCCACCTTCTTCTCTTCTCTTTTTCCCCCCTTTCCCTGTTTCCCTCCTTCTCTTTCTTTCCCTCCCCTTTCCTTCTCTTTCTTTCCCTCTTTCCTTCCTTCTTTCCTTCTCTCTACTCTCTCTCTTTCCTTCCCTCTTTCCTCCTTCTGTGGCCCAACGCTCATGAGAAGGAGTTTAAACTTTAAACCCCTTCTCTCTCAGCTCCCGCACCCAGACCAGCTGGGGAAGAGAAGGGGAGGCTTTTGAAGATGCCTCCCCCCCTTTGCTTCCCCTTCTGACATCACTTCCGGTGATGTCAGGGGCGTGGCATATGCTAATGAGCTCCTGCAGGTGTTTTTCTACGAAAAGACCCCTGGATATAGATATATATTTGTAGCAACTTGGAATAATAAATTCAACCTCCACAACAAAAGGTACCTCAGAAGAAAACTCCCATCCTTTTAGTGAATGGCGACTTTCATCCCTTTGTACATAATAATTTTTAAAAAAGACACCAAATGTATTTCTTTTCTTATTGTTTCTAATGTGGTGGCATGCTTTCCCTCCACAAAATCCTTCCCTTCATTCTTTTCTTCGATTGTGGAGTAGAATATCTGATCAGCGGCAAGGGAGAGAATTTTCCCTTTCATGATTTTTTCTCCCCCAAAATGAGGGTTCCTGCCTGCAGGTTTTGAGACAAAGATCCCCAGTTTGATTTTGCTTCTGTCTCTCGTACAAACGGAACCTTGTGAGTCTTTCCCCCATCTCCACCCCCCATACAATCAGCAGTAGACATTATATGCATATTATAAATCTAACATGTACATTTTAAATATAAATATCATGGCAGTTGAATTAAGGTACACCAACGCCCCTTGAAGGAACAGAGCTGCAGTCTGGGGCTCCTCTTGGATGGGGGGGTCGTAAAGGTCTCCTGGAATTACAATGGATCTCCAGGAGGCAGAGTTGGGGATGGGGGGGGGGCTTGGGTTGCCAGATGTAGGTGGGGAAACTCCTGGAGATTTGGGGGTGGAGCCTAGGGAGGAGAGGGACCTCAGTTGAATACAGCACCATAGTGTTAGGGATGCCAACCCCCGCATGGGGGCAGGCATCCCCTCCCAGACCCCACCTCTCCACTGCTGATCAGCTGGCCAGCGGGGGGGGGGGGACCGTCTGAAAAACAAAGGAAGTCTCACCAGACCTTTTAGCAACAACCCTGATGTGACTTCAATGTGACTCAAAAGTGACGTCGGGATGTCAGGATGATGCTCTGGTTTGGGGGCAAATACTCTGTGGTGGAAGCTAATTCTACCATAGAGTTTTTGCTCCAAAACCAGAGTGTCATCACAATCTCCCCGATGTGCCTGCGTTACCTCTGGGTCACGTTGGAAGTCATGTTGGGCACATCGCCGAAAACACCGGGTGAGACTCCCTGCTCCTGGTAAGCCCCTTCTCCACCCCCCACCGGCTGCCCGGAGGGACCTGGCAACCCTGCATAGAATCACCCTCCAGATCTTCAATTGATCTTCAATTCTATGACATTCTACCAGCTCCTGTCCCGCCCCTCTCCAAATCCTGCCCTCCACAACTTTAGTCCAACATCTTCAGGAATTTCTCAACCCAGAGTCTTGGACCCAGGCCTACTGCTGGATAAGCAGGTGGCAGTTGAGTGTCTTTTACCAGCCTTGACTGGTTACACAGCTGTGGCCTTTCCTGGGCAGAAAAGATCTGACTACTGTGGTGCATGCCTTGGTTGTATCTAGACAGATTACTGTAATGCACTCTATGCGGGGCTGCCCTTGAGAAGTGTTCAGAAGCTTCAATTAGTACAGAATGCTACAGCCAAGAGGTTGACTGGAGTGGGTTTTAGTGACCATAGCACTCCAGATGTGGCCCATCTACACTGGAGGAGTCTGCACATGGAGCAGTCCGAACACTCATAGGTTCAAAGTTCTCTTCAACCTGAAATTAACTACCTGAAAATAACATGAGATTAACATGAGATTCAGCAAACTCCAGAGCAGGACAGAAGACAGGAGGGCTTGGCGTGATAGGGTCCATGGGGTCACGAAGAGTCGGACTCAGCTGTGTGACTGAAGAACAACACTACCTGGTTGTCTTGACCTGTATGGCCCAGGCTAGCCTGATCTCTTCAGATCTGGGAAGCTAAGCATGCCCGGCCCCGGTTAGTACTTGGCTGAGAGACCACCAAGGAAGTCCAGGGTTGCCAGGCAGAGGCAGGCAAAGACAAACCACCTCCGAACATCTCTTGCCTTGAAAGCCCTGCAACTCGACAGCTCTTTCCACCACCACCACCACCTCCACCTCCACCCCTATGTGATCCTTTCAACAGCAGATGCCGGGGATTGCACCTGGGACCCTCTGCATGCCAAGCGGGTGCTCTACCACTGACCCACAGCCCCTGCATTTTGCTTGGAGCTGAAGTGTTACTCTGATCAAAGCCATGACCCTGGAGACAACACGTAAAGAAACATTTTGTGTTGTTCAGCCCTGAGAGATATGTGCCCGTACTAGCAAACTGAAGCTTGGCTGACCCTTCCCTCCCTCCCCACCATCTGTCCTGCTTCCATATCACTTATTATCCCAAAGCCAGTCCTGTTCTTCTTGCCCTTTGCTTCAGGAAGAGAGGATCGTGTAACATCCCTCAAATGAGAGCTCTCTTTGCAAAACCAGAGAGCAAAATTGTTTTTCTCACCTTGGTTTTGCACTCCGTTATCTCCAGTGAGACCTTTGCCACAGGGGATCAGGAACACAACGTGACAGCGACTCTTTTTGTGGTGTTTCTGTACTCTTCCTTTGAATGCTTTTTCCCCCTTTGGTGCAGCTCTTCCCTCAAGGTCTCCCCCACGCCTCATGTCCTCGTCTTCATCGCTTACCTATCTCCTTTTGCTTCTCATTTGCGGCTGGAATGCTACCTCCTGCGGGAGAGCTCGGCCAGAGTTTGAGCACCCCTTCCTTCCATCCCAAACCCCTCGTCTTCAAAATGGAGAAAATTGATGCTTTGGAGGGTGGAGGTGCCTGTCCTCCCAGGCTACGCCCCCAGATCCTTTAAGGGGCATTTATGTATTTTGATTCACCTGCTACAGTATTTATATGTACAATGTGCATATCAGCAGGAAAAAGCAAGAGTCCAGTGGCACTTTAAAGACTAGCAAAATTTGAGGCCGGGGAGGAGCTTTCGTGAGTCACTTTACTCACTTCCAAGTTCCTGTCCTGCCTCTCTACACATTAGATGTAGGAGCTTCTCAGCCTGGATCTGGTACCTCTACTTCCCTCCCTCCCCCATCCCCTGCTGGTGGCCAGGGGGAAACTGGCACCCCTACCCGTGGCTGTCCTTAAATGTTTAAAAAGTTGAGGCACGTCCACTAGCTTGTGGCTCCTTTCTGTTCCAGGATTCCATCTTTAGTTGCCACCTTCCAAATTTGCAATTGATCTTCAGGGTGCAGAGATCATTTCCCCTGGAGAAAGTGACTTCTTCAGAGGGTGGAGTGTATGGCCTTAGACCCCATTAATGTGCCTCTAAGCTCTGGAGGCTTGTGAGCCAAAATTCTGCATTGTGAGCTACTGGCATTAAAACTGTGAGCAAGTGATTTGGCTCCTTCATAAATTAGTTTGCTCTGGAGCCCTCCTTCCTGAGCTAAGACAAATATCTGTGAGCTGGAGGCTAAAAATACTGTGAGCAAGCTCACACTAACTCAGCTTAGAGGGAACAATGGTCATGGGGTCGTTGAAAGGGTCCTGTTGAGGTTCAGGGCCAGAGGAGCAGGAGGCACCCATTCATCTCACCTCAGAGCTCAGAAGTTCCAGAGCAAATTCCCAGTTGTGTATCCAAGCTTGATTTCTTGTGGAGCCACAATTTGTGAAGAACATTGTCTGCTGATCTAATTTAACTGAAAATGATTTCTGGGGCGTGTGTGAATTCTTCCTTTCAGTATGAAATTTTGCTTACAGATTGATACTAACACCACCAGGAGAGCAGTCATGGCTTAAGGGGCGGGGCCATGGCTCAGTGGTAGGACATCTGCTTGGCATGTAGAAGGTCCCAGGCTCAAGTCATCTCCAGCTGAAAGGGCCAAGTAGCAGGTGATGTGAAAGACCTCTGGCTTAGATCCTGGAAAGCCACTGCCCACCCGAGAAGACAATACTGACGGAGATGGACCAGTGGTCTGACTCACTTTCAGATAGCTTCATGTGTTCAGCTGAATTTTGTGGCACACGCACACATTTGGATATAACAGGCAAAAATATGGGGTTGGATCCAGAGAGATTCTTCACTCGATCTCATACAATTCTCTTCCTTACTACATTCTCCACCCTACATTGATTTTGTGTACATGGTGCTCATGATCTCCAGCATAGTCTTTTGGCAATCAGAGCAGACTCCTCCTTCCTTTCTCACCAGCAGAAAAGCTGGCTGGATCCGACCCATTCCCCCTGCCACCCCCATGCCTCTCTCAACAAAGATTATCAGTACTGAAAGTAGTTTGCTGACATTCTGGTAACCATTGCTTGAAAAGTATTTCTGATTATTTCAATGGAACCTGCTTTCATGTAACTGTGCTTAGGATCAGGGACATTATATTGTTTGCAGTAGGAAGAAATTCTTGCAACCCCTGTGAGGAAAATAGGCAGTATAACAGAATATTGTTTATTTATACATTTTTAAATTATTATTATTATTATTTAAAAAAAGAAGCCTCCCTGCTCGGTTTTAGACTTGGTGATAGCCATTTAGAAATAGTAAGTTATCAGAATATGAATAAATGAACAAATATGTATCTGTACCTATCCCTAAACGCCCCATTCAATCAGCAGGTGAATTGGGTCATTCTGATTATTACAGATACGCTTGCTGCTTTCAGATTTTGACTCTTCCGTGCAGAGACATTAACTCCCATTTTGCAGCTGGATAGGAGAATAAAAGGAACCTTAGAGGAGGGGGAAAGTACACCATAGAGGCTTGTGATAATGCAGGGAATATGCCGTACAGCTTCACTCTTCGCAGGCTATCATCGCCGGCGATGCACCCCTATCGTAATGACTCAATTTTGAACATCTTAATCATGTTCACCCCTGATGAGACAAGTAACAGCAGCCACAATCAGAAGCTGCGGAGAGAAAGAGTAATGTACCTGGCTTGGCTTTGTAATGGCTTGAATGGAAAGTTGAAAAGAGATGTAGCTCGTGTTGGATTTTAAATACAAATAGCTCTGGAACAAAGAGCCTGGCTGGATTTCTTGGATCTTATGTCGGTTTCACGATGGGGGAGGTCTTCTGTGATGCCTATGATGTTCCTCCTGACTGGTGGAGGGCGATTGGGGACCTTCTCCCTTTCTCTCTCGCTCACTCACAAAATGCCTGGATGCATCGGGGGAAAACTGGAATATCAGACTATTCACAGTGATTATGGATGCTTTGTTAATTTATCCCTTTCACAAAAAAAAAAATGTTTTAAAAGCCTTCCTTTGAATTTAATTCAGACATCGACATGGCTTTCAAGACTTGCCAAAATGTACAGGGTGAAAGACTGAGTAGGAAAGAGAGGGCGAGGGCTACTATGGTCTAGTTTAATTGGCTCTGAAGGGCTATTCGAGCACCTCCTTTGAGGCACGGCCTGGCCCCCACGGAGCTGTGATGTGGCTCAGCAATGCAATGCTCAAGTGGAGAAAGCCACCCCGGGCCTGCTTCGGTGGGGAGGGTGGGGTATCAATCAAATAAATAAATAAAGGAGAACATCATGGATAGCAGGGTAATGTGGCGCAGTGGCTGAGAGTGGTGGACTCTAATCTGGAGAACCGTGTTTGAGTCCCCAGTCCTCCTTCACATAAAGCCTGCTGGGTGACCCTGGGCCAGTCATACTTCTCTCACAACATCAGGTATAGCATGGATGAAATGCATGGGAATGTATTCTTTCTGTCCTCTCAGTGCTTCTCCCCTACAACAAATTGTAAGCCGTTTTGAGACTCCTTAGGGCAGAGAAAAGCGGGGTATAAAAACCAGCTCTTCACTCCTGTGAACTACAGCGGGACAAGGCTGTGACGAAGGAGGTAACCATGACTTCCCATCTGCCTGCTGAACGGGTTAGTAGCAGTCGGGGTGAAGTTTGACTCAGGCCCTGAGACAGGAACGTTGGCATCCAAAAAGCCCCATCCGAGTGGAACAGTCCAAAAGAAGAGAGCAAAAATGAGCCAGAAATGCCTATTGTGGCAATTAGGGATTCATGTGTTATGCCAGTCCAGAACTAGAGGCAGAGAACCGGTGTGACATCTTTTAGGGGACTCGGTGGTAGGAGCTTCCAAAAGCCAAAGGTCCCAGATAAGAACATAAGAGAAGCCAATGGCCCATCCAGTCCAACACACAGTGGCCAAAAATACCAGGTGCCATCAGGAGGTCCACCATTGGGGCCAGGACACTAGAAGCCCCCTCTCTTGCTAACCCCCCAAGCACCAAGAATACAGAGCATCCCTTGCCCCGGACCTAGAGTTCTTATCTATACCTTGTGGCTAATGGCCACTGATGGTCCTCTTCTCCATCTGCTTGAAGAAGGGGCTTTGACTCTTGAAAGCTCATGCCCTGAAAATATTGTAAGTTTCTGAAGTGCTATTGGACTTGAGCCTAGCAGATCTTCAGGCTGATACACTTAAAAGAAGAATCATATACTTGGAAGGGATCTCTAGGGTCATCTAGTCTAACCCCCTGCACAGAAGAGTAACTTATATGGACTGAACAATCTGTGATCCCATCACTTTACCATTTGGTTTTCCATTTGCCTTCACAGCTAACTGGTTGTTCATGTATGGTTATGGCCATACTTACCAGAGCATACAGGAAAGTTTAGCCCAGGAAAACAAAAACAGGGGCTGCTAATGATCTATTCAGTTGGTATTTTCATCTTCAATATTCATTTTTTTTCCAGTGTGGCTTACAGAGACTTCAAGCCATGTTTTCCATATATAAGAAGTCCGGCAGTCTTATTTGAGACATATTTCACAATGATCTGGCTGGAGAGGAATTTCTGTTGCAAATGTGTGGTAACTGGGAGGGGCCATGGCTCATGGTAGGGCATCTGCCTGGCATGCAGAAAGTCCCAGGTTCAATTCCCAGCATCTCCAGTTAAAGGATCGGATGGGGAGTGATCTAAAAGGCCTGAGACCCTGGAGAGCAGCAGCCAGTCCAAGCAGACAAGGCTGACCATGGTGGACCGATGGTCTGATGCAGGATCAGGCAGTTTGAGGCACACTTAGGGATGGGCTGTGGCCCAGTGGTACAGCACTACGCGGATTGTCTGAAAAGGGTGAGAGGAGCTTCAGTTATGTTTGGTCTCAGCCCAGCTAATGTGGGAAAGAGCTTCTGTCTCTTCTCTCCCTCTAGGAGAATGGCTACTGATGAAAACTGTATACCCAAAACTGAGGAAGCTGAGGTGTTATGAAGCAGGTGTGGGAATGAAAGCATTGTGGATCTTTTTTAAAAAAAAAATGTTACTGGAAGTTGCTTATCTCTCGGCTTTGATCTATCTCTCACTCTCTGGCTCGCTCTTTTTAACAGATGTGTGATAAACAGTAGCCTTCCTGATACCAGTGTTACTAATGTGTCTCAAAATAATGTTACCATCGTATGGGGGGGAAGAAATGTGTATTTAGTGAATTTTTAATAAACACAATAAATCTTACAAATTACTGTTTCAACTTGCTGTGTATAATCAGGTACACATATGACTTCTGGCAAAATTCCTAAGCATTTGCACCCAGGAGCTAACTTTTCTCTGAGTTTCTTATCAAATGTTTATTTTTCCAGTCCTCGGAACATTCTAAATTATTGAACTGCAAGCTGCTTGAAATCCACCCTGAAGAAAAGAAAGGGATGAAAGACATGTTGGGATCCTAAATATTTCCATTAAAATAATTGCGTATTGTTTCAATGCAGAGAGTTAACCGTCAGGTATCGCGTGGATGGAACGCATGGGAATGCATTCTCTCTGTTCTCTCAAGGCTTCTCCCCAACAATAAATAATGGAGGGGATATGTAATTAATCCACATCAAGTAATTTGTTCTGAAACGATTTCATTGGACTATGTTCTTAAAAGAAGTTGTGAAACGTTCTCCTGATTCTGCCATGTTGCTCTCTTCCTTGAGCCAGTGTGGCATAGTGGTTAAGGCGGGCAGGCGCTAGTCTAGAGAACCGGGTCTGGCTTCACTCTCCTCCTCCACCTGAAGTGAGCTCAGTAAACTTGTGAGAGTCACGGTTCTCTCAGAACCCTCGCAGCCCCACCTCCAACATGAGGTGCCTGTCAAGGGGAGAGGAAGGGAAGGAGATTGTAAGCCATTTTGAGACTCCTTAGGGTGGATAGAAACAGAGTATTAAAAACCTCCTCCTCTTCTTTCTTCTTTGCTTTGCAGAGTTCTGTTCTAAGTTCTGATCCAAAATGGAAACATCATTAGATCATAAACTTGGACATTTGCCAACACCACACCAGTATAAACCCCAAACCTTTCTGACTGAGCCACCAGCAGGGGCTAGAAATGGGCAACACCAGGGATGTGTCTGACATGGAATTAGGATTAACCAGGGGAGGGGCCGTGGCTTAGTGGTAGACCATTTACTCTGCATGTAGCAGGTTCCAGGTTTATTTATTTACTAGATTTTTACCCTGCCCTTCTGGCCGAGACTGGCTCAAGGTGGCTTACATAAAAGCAATATAATATAAAATATAACATCCATTAATACACAAGGATTCTTAAAACCATAAATATAATAGCATAATAAAGTGCTAGTGCTTAGTTTCCTCATCATACAGTCGGTTCCTTAATCTTCTTTGGTTATCTGGATGATCAATTCGGGCAGTAGCTGGAGGATCCAGGGGATCAAGGCTGTCTCCTCATAGGCTATCAGAGGTTGGTAGTGGTGGCAGCTCCAAAAGTCTGGTGGAAAAGCTCCATTTTACAGGCCCTGCAGAACTGCAACAGGTCTCACAGGGCCCTGATCTCCTCCGGGAGCTCACTCCACCAGACCACAGCCGCCATTGAAAAAGCCCTCGCCCTAGTTGTCGCTAGCCTGACCTCCTTGATATTCAGGAGGGCCAACCAATTCTGGGACCCCGATCGCAGTGCTCTCTTTGGGATACATATGGGGAAAGGCAGTCCCTCAGGTATGCAGGTTCCTGGCCATAAAGGGCTTTAAAGGTAATAACCAGCACCTTGAACCGAATTCGGTATGCTATAGGCAGCCAGTGCAATGTCTTTAGCACAGGTTGGATGTGCTCCCAAACAGGGAGTCCCATCAATAGCCTAGCCATGGCATTTTGCGCCAACTGCAGCTTCCAGATTTGAGACAAGGGCAGCCCTATGTAGAGGGTATTACAGTAATCCAGTCTCGAGGTGACCATCACATGGATCACTGTTGCCAAGTTGCTGCCTGAGATGATAAAAGGCCGACTTGGCAGTGGCTGCTACCTGGGCCTCCATTGTTAAGGAGGCATCTAGAAGCACTTCCAAGCTCCTAACCTCCAGCACTGGCACCAATGGTGCCCCATTGAAGGTTGGAAGGACCTCCATCTTTGTTGGATTCAATTTCAGCCAACTCAGCCTAAGCCAACCAGCCACGGCTTGTAGTGCCTGGTCCAGGTCTTCTGGTTTGGAGTCAGACTGATCACACAACAACAGATAGAGCTGGGTGTCATCCGGATACTGGTGACAACTCAGCCCATGCCTCCAGGCAATCTGGGCAAGAAGACACATATAGATGTTAAAAAGCATTGAGGACAACACTGCCCCTTGGGGCACTCCACATTCCAGTGGGTGCCTTTGGGACAGCTGATCCCCTAGTGCCACTCTTTGTCCCCAGCCTTGGAGAAAGGAAACTAGCCACTGCAAGGCTAGTCCCTGAACTCCAATGTCAGCAAGACAGTAGATCAGTGGCAGATGGTTGACCGTGTCAAATGCAGCCATGTTGAACACAACCGACAGGTCTAGCAACAACAGCACTGCCAGTCCGCCTTGAGCCAGATGCCTTTGGAGGTCATCCGTGAGCATGACCAGTGCTGTCTCTGCCCCATGACCCAGGCAAAAATTGGACTGGCAGGGGTCTAAGATGGAAGCATCATCCAAAAAGCCCTGTAACTGAATTGCCACTGCCCTCTCTATTATCTTGCCCAGGTAGGGCAAGTTGAAAACCGGCCAGTAGTTGACCAATTTGGCAGGATCCAGATCCTTAAACAGCCTTGGTACTAAGTAGTGTGCCCACTAAGGTCACAGCCAATCACACTGTAATATATGGCAGAGCCACAACAATCACCATTTCACAGATGACATGGGTCAACATCTGGACCACTTAGAACACAGATTGATGAGAACCTTAGAGCAGAGGTCTTCAACCATACCAGATTGGAAGCCCACCTTTATCCTCCAGTCAGCAGAATGAGCCCACTGAGCTGCAAACACATTGGAATTACGTGGCATTATAGTCACATGATAAGAAGAGGTGGAGCCAGAGTTGTGCCCTCCCACCAGGCACCTATGTTCTACAAGCATATATATATATATAATTTTATTGGACTTTTAGCCTGCCCTCCCCTGCAAGCAGGCTCAGGGTGGGTTACAACAGCAATAAATACACAATCCAACTTTTAAAACTTCAAAACCAATCCTTAATGGCAATAAAATAACAGCAATAAATAGCAGCAATAGCAATTGATGGCACCCTCCAATCACTCCATCTCTATCTACTCTCATATTGGTTCCCCACGTGTATGTAGGTGGATGACAATTATTGCTGATAGGGCAGACAAAAGACAATGTAGGTTAGGTTGCCCATAACAAGTAATGCAGAGCAATGTAGAGAAGGGGAGGCCAGGTCTCCACCACCTCAACCATAGGCCTGGCAGGACGTCTCTGTTCTGCAGGCCCTGCAGAATCTCAGCAGGGAGAGTGTTCTACCAGGTCAGTGCCAGAACCGAGAAGGCTCTGGTTGAGGCCAGGCGGACATCTCTGGGGCCAGGGACCAGCCGCAGATTTTGATCCACTGAGCACAATGCTCTTCTGGGGACATACTGGGAGAGATGGTCCTGATGGTCCCAGACCACATAGGGCTTTAAAGCTCAAAAACAAAACCTTGAACTTGGCCCGGTATTCAACTGGAATCCAGTGCAGCTGGCAGAGCACTGGATGTATATGTGCTCTTAATGGTGTTCCTGTAAGAACACATGCTGCTGCATTCTGGACCAGCTGAAGTTTCCGGATCAGACCCAAGGGTAGCTCTGCATAGAGCGAGTTGCAGTAGTCCAGCTTGGAGGTGACCATGGTGTGGGTCACTGTGGCTAGGTCAGGGGAGAGAGATAGGGAACCAGTTGCCTGGTCTGGCAAAGATGGGAAAATGCCAATCTGGCAACATTTGTGACTTGGGCCTCCATAGATAACAAGGCATCCAACGTCACACCCAGTCTCTTCACTGTTGGTGCTGGTGTTATCAAGAGCTGGGAGTTGGTTGGCGTCGCGAATGGCGGCCGCTTCTCGGGACGCTCCCGGAGGCGGTTAGCCCACGTGCAGTTAGGGGGGGTCTTCGCATGTGCGAAAGACCCTAGTGAGCCTTAGGCAAAGGCTCCGAACCGGAGGCGCTTGGGGAGTAGCCTCTTTGCCGGCAGACAGCCGGGAAATTGAGGCTTTCTCCCCGCCCCAATCGGCCCCGCTGCGGCGTACCCGTAATGGGACTTAGTGGCGCCACCGATTTCCAGGAGTGAAGACAGCGCTATGGTTTAACATAAAAAGAAGAAATAGCATCGAATCGTGAGTTGAAGATCTATTTTGAAGCGTAAATCGAAGCCCCCTGCATGCGTATAAGCGTTGGGAGGAGGGAGGAGTTTCCACCCCCTTTGAGAAGCAAGATCTACAAAGGGAGCGCGAAGGGGGCAGAGAGAAAAAAGAGTGTTGGTGATAGTACCGTTGGGGTGGCATGGAAGACTACGATCATCTTAGCTTCCTGGGGGATGCGGCACGAACTTCTTAAAAGTAAATAAAAAAACAAAATGTCGATAATGGAAAAAGTTCTGCGGACACCGGAAGAGAAGGGAGGAGGGACTTCCGGTCCAGACAGCCCCCCCAAGAGCTTGCTGTCAATCAACAGGAAAAGGAGATACTGTGCCCCCTGCTGGAACAATTGCAGAAAATCAATGAAACTTTGTTCAAAATGGAAAGTGTTCTCGTCAGTTGACAGAAACAGATATCGGAAACAACTAGAAAGATGATGGAGTTCGAACAGAAATCGATTCTGATTCTAGGTTTTCAGGGCGTTAAAGAAGAAGAGAAAGAAGATCTCGGATTTACCTTGACAAATGTCTTGGCACCCCTAACTGGTAGTGGAGCGATAAAGTTAAAAGAAGAGGTGGATAAGGCTCCCAAAGCCTACTCCGCTTTTATAAAAGAAAATACTCTGCCAGTAGAAGGGGATGTCGAACATAGCAGGCAACAAACTGGAGATCTAATTTCTTCTGAAGAGTTTATGGAGCCCTGGAAGCCTGAAGACCAGAAGTTTAAGGAAAAAGAGAAAAGAAAGAAGACGGATTTCATCTTCAAAATACAGAAACTTCTGAAGAGACACGCCAGCAGGGAGGAAGACGCAGCACTCAAAATTGGGATAAGTGAAGAAGACAGCAGCCCAGGGGAAAGTGGTGATGGAACGGAAGACCTCAAAGTTAAAATGGACTTAATCCGTAACTGGAAGAGATTTAAAAAGAAGATAATTTGAGGACTGTTCGTGTAACATCTGGAAGGAGCTGTTTAATTACTAACCCCAATGGACTTTGCTAACTGCGTTAACAGTTTGACTTTGGACTTTACAATAGTTAAAAAGAAGATCTTCTAACCATGATAGATGCCAAAATTGGTATTGGTTATTAACCTAAACTAACCCTCACTAACAGAAAAAATTTCACTCCATCTTTTTCTTTCTCCATCTGTCTACCCTTCCCCTTTCTTATAAAAAGAATAAAATTCTCTCTTTTTTAAGAGAGTTTTACAAAAAAAAAAAAGAGCTGGGAGTTGGAACCCTGCTCCCATTTCCTCACAGCCCAGATACAGGACTTCTGTCTTTGATGGATTTAGTTTCAGCTGACTCTGTTGTAACCACCCAGCCACAGCCTCTAAAGCTCTGGCCAAAATATCTGGGGTGGAGTCTGGTTGGCTATCCATTAACAGATATAGTGGAGTGTCATCAGTTTATTGATGGCAGCCCAGCCCAAAGTTCCAGACTAACTGGATGAGGGGGCACATATAGATATTAAATAACATGTATGAAAGAATTGCCCTTTGTGGGACGCCGCGTACCAAAGGGCAACGTGGTGAAAGTTTTTCCCCAAGCACCACTTTCTCTCCCTGACCGTGGAGAAGAGATGAGCCACTGTAAGGCTGTCCAGCATATCCCCACATCAGCAAGGCAGTGGGTCATAAGGTCATAATCGACTGTATTGAACACTGCTGTCAGATCAAGTAATAACAGCAGCGCCAATCTGGCTCAATCCAAGGGCCTCTGGAGGTCATCTGTAAGGGCAACCAGCACCATCTCCCTCCCACAGCCCGGGCAGATGCGGGACTGGAATGGACCCAGGATTGAGGAGTCATCCAGGAAAGTGTTGAGCCATTTGGCTACTGCTCTTTCCACCACGTTACTCAGGAAGAAGAGGTTTGAAACTGGGCGGTCGTTGACTGGATTGATGGGGTCCAGAGATGGTTTCTTCAAGAGGGGCCTCGCCACAGCCTCCTTTACGCCCCTGGGAAAGTCCTTGAACTCAGGGGCAAGTTGATATCTAGCTGGGGAGGGGCCCATCCCATCACCGCTGGCTTTCACAAGCCTTGACAGGCACAGATCCAGGAGGCATGTGGTGGGATTCACGGCCCCCAGAACCCTATCAACCTCATCCTGGAAGAGTCGGCTGAAGTGGTCCATTTCTGGCCCTGAAGACGGCCAAGGGGCCTCCAGTTCTCGCACTGTATCAAAAGTGTCCGGCAGTTCCCGGCAGAGCAACGTGTAAAGCAACAGGCTAACAAGAGTGACTGGAGGAGGATGCGTTGGGCAAAGGGAAGAGGGAGAAGTAGAGGAAGCATTTTTGTATACTATGTGTTTGTGTATATGTGTGTGTGTGTGGTTCTCTCTCTCGCTTTTGGAACCTGCCTGTGTTAGGGTTGCCAACCTCCAGGTAGGACCTGGAGATCTCCTGGGATTACAACTAATCTCCAGGAGACCGACATCAATTCACCTGGAGGAAGCGGCTGCTTTGGACAGTGGAATCCATGGCATTCTACCTTGTTGACGTCCCTCCTTTTCCCCCAAACCCTGCCTTCTTCAGGCTCCTCTCTCAAATCTCCAAGACTTTCCCAACTTGAAGTTGGCAACTCTAAAAAGCACTCCATCCATTGCTGGGTGACCTGGCCTTGTCTTCCAGCAGTTCCTCTCGGTGCACATTGAAAGAGAGGAAGAAGGAGTAGAACCGTTGCTCCCTATGTGTTTGTCTTATGGCTCCTCCTGGAAAGCAGCAAAAAAATTGGATTGTAGTGGTTTTGTGACTCATTCAAGGGACTGCTCCACATGTCAAAGATTTACACATCGTTCCCAAGCATGCTGCTTTAGACTGCCAGGCGGGGCCTGGAGCTCCCCCAGAATTACATGTGAACTCTGGACTGCAGAGATCCGTTCCCCTGGAGGAAGTGGCAGCTTGGGGGGGGGGGTCTATGACATCACGTTGCCATTGAGTTCCCTCACATCCACAAACTCCTCTCTTCCCAGGCACCGTCCCCCAAAATCTTCAAGAATTTCCCAAGCTGGAATTGGCAACCTTGATGCCACCAGATGTGGTGACATTTTGTATGCAAAGCACATTGTACCACTGAACTGTCTTTCTCTGTTACACACACACACACACACAATTCATCTGGAGAAACTGAGTGGATTCTACGGTGTCAACTTTTGTCACCCAAAATGTGTTAAGTCCTGTATGTGCACACGGAAAATCCACAGTTTGCCCAGTTCCCACAATACAGTGATTGTGAATACTGGGTACATTGTATTAACCACACACTTCCAATATATGTGGCTGATGTGCTCCCAGTTCATGTGAGTGCCACATCTGCAGAGGGATGTAGTCTTGAAGGTGCCACAGAACTCCCTGTTCTCGGAAAGCTTGTCAGTCCTTTTAACTTTTGCAATAAATCCTCGTGGGCAAGTGAGAGCATCAGTCTTTACACATTTGGTCAAATTCATAGCACACATATAATGGAATAGCTTAAATGGAATAGCTGTGCACTTTCAGTGAATAAAACATGGTTTGGTTATGCCCCTTACCCATCAGCTGTGCTCCTGGATACATACTCTCCACCCCCTGAACCCAGTTGGCTCCATCCTTTAACTGCACCAGGTCTCAGACACTGTGGTCTTTAATTCTTGCCAGATTTGTATCTTTAATAAATTGGCAACACTAGCCTTAAATAATGGCTCACCTCTGGGGATGGGGGGCAGATGGTGAAACCAGAAACACATTTCCACCTATGAAAGCTCGGCTACCTTCCGAAGTGTAAAAATAAAACCTAAAAGTTGGATACGAGGTGATATCTTTATCTGAAAATACTCAGTCACACTTAGCAGAGAATGGAGACCAGAACCAGGTGGTCGGCAAGGTTGGTCTGAAACGGCAGGACAAAGTCCGAGTCCCGGTGGGGCTCCTTTGAGACCAACAAAGTTTTATTTGAGGTAGGAGCTTCCGTGTGCAAGCACACTTCTTCAGATACAGTGAAACAGAATTTCCGCAACCATTATCTATAGGAAGGGGGCATTAGTTGCCAGGAAGGGCCAATTAGAGTCAAGACAGAGACAGAAACAAAATTGGAAATTGCCAGTCCATACATAGAGGTAGAGGGTGAGCAGTAAATTATCATACAGCATAATGAGGATGTTTAACAGCTACAAGGACCAAACAGGAATAATAAGCTTAGTTTATATGGTGACCATTTGTTTGAGTTCAATTCTGGGGCAAAAACAGTGAAGGAAATAAATATGTCAAAGCTGGAGAGTGATGTATCCTTAACTGTAGAATTCTGAGAGTAATTAACTTGTCACGCTCAGCCTGAGATCCGGGCCCTGGTCCCCCGGTGGCCGTGGCGCCCGGAGACCCAGCGAGAGAGGCCCAACCAGCACCGTCTCTTCCTTGGGGGCCGGCATGGGCTGCCTCTGCTTCAGCCCTGTTCCCGTGCCCTGCCTTGGCCACCCAGACGACTTTCGCCTCCCCCCGGACTGAAGGCTTTCCAGGTGTGTGGGAGGGCTGGGTTTGCCCTGGGAGGTTCCTCAGCGGGGGGGTCGGCCCGAGTCCCAAGACCACAGGACCAGGACATAACTGAGCCCCCACCATCCATCTCCTCTCAAGCATGGGGACGACTCTACACCATCGTCTTCTTTGAAGTGGCGGGACTGGCTGTGCAGATTTATCTCCCCTGTCCCCAGACCAGAGAAATACATTCCAATTTCTACTATTCATTACATTACATTACAATCTACCATTCTAATCTATTATTCAAAATAAGACTTAAAATGAAATAAAATAAAATGGCCATTCTGGGGGATTGGTGAGAATACAGAGGTAAGGGCTGAAGGAGGTTAGCATATGTAGTGAGAAAAGAAACCAAAATCCCAGTTAAGTACGAGAGATTCCAGGACTTGCTGGAGGCTGGCAACCCTAGCACAGACTTAGCAGAGAATGGGGACTTCAGAAATATAGTCTCAAGGGCCCTTTGTTGCAAAGAAACAAAATGGCCCCAGGTTTCTCCTGCCCCAGGTCACGTTGTAGTTGCTGACTGCTAATCGGGTGTACGTGCGCTGCAGTCTCCAGAAGCTCCCTTAACCGTCTTCCAGAATCCATTTCATTATTTTTAGGCAGCATTTATATCCTTCAGCCTGCTGAAGTTTACAAACTCGAGCCACTTTCCGCCTCCTTTCCCCTATCACATGAGAGTTGTTTCTCAGGCTTTGCTCACCAGGGCCATTTTTAATGGTCTGCTTCCTTCCTGTTTGGGCCTCTGTTTCGGCTCAAGGAAACTCTCATCAGGCTTCTCGGATTTAATTCGGCAATTAGCTTTAGACAGCCCGGCTGGTGGTTGTCAGGGCAACACACCTTATCCCTGGGTGTCGACACTCTCTGTGTTGGCTATGGGACCCACAGCCTTGCCACAGTCTCTTTCTGTGATGCTATCGCTATAATTTCTGTTTTATTTTCCTCTGCTCATCTAGTTGCTGCCTTATATGGTGAAAAACGTTTACTTGGAGCAGGTGCCTGCTGATATATTGACACGATCACCTTAATTAGAGTACATATTTTATACAAAGAGAGGGTTTTTTCACTGATATCATTATCTTAGATACTGCTTCGCTGATGCAATTAGAATCCTTCTGGTATTAAATTCTGTTAAAAATCAGTGAGCAGCTTGTTGTAATACTCAGCTTAATTTAAAACGAAAATGGAATGCTGGCCAATCCATACATTTTATGGAGTCATTTACAACAGGCTTCCCACTACTCTCCATGTAAATTTGGCCCACTGTCCCAAGCAGCCATTTTCTGCAAGGGGAGTGATCTCTGTAGTTTGGAGTTCAATTGTAACTCCCGGACATCTCCAAGCCCTACCTGGAGACTGGCAACCCTGGCAGAGGAAGGAGGAGAAGGAGAAAGAGAAGAGAAGGAGGAGGAGGAGGAGGAGGAGATTGGATTTATACCCCGCCCTTCACTTGGAGTCTCAGAGCAGCTTACAAATTCCTTCCCCTTCCCCTCCCCACAACAGACACCCTGTGAGGTAGGTGGGGCTGGGAGAGCTCTTGACAGAAACTGCTCTGTCAAGAACAGCTCTGACAGAACTATGGCTTGCCCAGGGTCATCCAGCAGGTGCAAATGGAGGCATGGGGAATCAAACCCGGTCAGCACACTTAACCACTACACCAGACTGGTTCACCATAAAATGGATTGTCCCAGCCAGACTGTAGAGATGTGATTATCTTTTCCAAAGATCTCCTACATTTAAGGTTCCCATTCACCTGCTGGGGTTGAGTGGTTATCCACAACAGCTGTAACTAGGGTTCCCAGAAACCTCATGGGAGTGGCAGAAGATGGGTGTGGGGACGTGGGTCCACCATCAGAGACTGTGACATCACTTCCAGGGAAAACAGGAGGGTGACCTTAGACATCTCTAGGAATTTCTGGAAATTCTTTGGTTTTACCACAGAGTTTCCACCAGTTCCTAGAGAGGCATGATGTTATTTCCAGGGAAACTCCATCACACTATCACCAGGGACTGCCTCCCTGGTCTCCAGAGCCTGGCAACCCTACTCCCATTAATAATTTCCTGTATTTGCAAAACTAGAAGAGTAGGAAGCAGGCTGCATTCTTTTGCCCGAGTGTGCTGATTTTTTGTGTGTGTGCAGGGAGTGTCTGCGCAGAGCAGCACTGCAAATGTGTCACCCACACCTACCTGCAGTCTGACATGCTAGAGACGGCTCAGCTTCCTCCAGCTTGGTGTGCTTCGTGTGCATCAAAGGGAAGCTTATGATAACACTGGGGAATCCTGCTCTTAAACTGGGAGCTCAGGTACCAAAATCAGTGCTGCCAAAATCAAGGCGATTCACGGGTGTTATGCAAGGCGGTGCGACTCCTCTGGTGTATGCCTTGTCCTTAAAAATTCCCCAGAGACAGGCTGTCAAAACTCACTTGGGGGTCTGTACACCATAGGGTGTTGTTGTTGTTTTTCCTGTACAAAGCAAAGTTTTGTTCCTCACTTGCACCCTTTTTTTGGCTTTGCATTTTTCTTCTTTGGTTTACGGTAACAGGACACTGTACCCTTTGCTATTTTTAATGTAGCCTTGAGACTCCAAAGCCTGTAAGCCGCAGTGACTGCTATTTCACTTGTGTAAGAACTAGTACTCAGGCTAAGATGCCAGCGTGAGGCTCCAAACCCATGGTGTAATTAAAGTTGCCTGGAGAGTTCCTGGAATTACAACTGACACCCAGGCTATCGGTTCCCCTGGAGGAAATGGCTGCTTTGGAAGGTGGACTTCATGCTATCGTATCCCTGCTGAGCTTTCTTCCCTTCCCAAATAACCCATCCCCAGGCGCCATTCCCAAATCCCCGAGAATTTCCCAACCTGGAGGTGGCAACCCTGGACGTCATTAGGGTTGCCAGGTCTTGGTTGGGGAATACCTGGAGACTTTGGGGGTGGAGCTGGGGAGAGGGCGGGGTTTGGGGAGGGGCAGGACCTCAGCCTGGTACCATGCCATAGAGTCCACCCTTCAAAGCAGCCATTTCCTCCAAGGGAGTTGATCTCTGTCAGCTGGAGATCAGTGGTAAAAGCGGGAGATCCCCAGGCCCCACCAGGAGGCTGGCAACCTTAGATGTCATTATGACCGGGGCTCTTTTTGTAGCAGGAACCCCTTTGCATATTAGGCGGCACACCCCTAATGCAGCCAATCCTCTATGATCTTACAGAGCTCTTCTTACAGGGGCTACTGTAAGCTCTTGGAGGATTGACTACATTAGGGGTATGTCGCCTAATATGCAAAGGAGTTCCTGCTACAAAAAGAGCCCTGATTATGACTATGATTGAAGTACATTTGCATTCAATCATTTTAGGCCTCGGACTGGATGAACAGTCAGCCAAAAGAATAAGCCAAGAATCTAATTCTGGTTCTTTAGGTGGGAGAGAGAGAAAGCTGTTACTTTGAACCAAGGAAACAAATTTATTGGCAGACTTCCTTATCCATTTCACAAATATCCAATGTGCAAACAGGTGTATACAAATTACACTCCAATTGGCAGCCTTTCTGAACTGGTTAAAAATGCAGTCTTGTTTCTGTGGTTTAGTGCAGAGAGTACAGGCGTGAGGTCAGGATCATCCCCATTTATCCAGTACAGCTCTTGTTTATGTACAAGATAAAGAATATCTACAAGTGGACTACAAAACCACTTCCCTTAGTTTATCCCATGTTGTCTTCTGGGAATATTATTTTAAAATTTTGTCAGTGTGCATATGTATGGATCCTAGACGTACCTCCTGCTCCTGTCCTCATTGAGTGGAGACGTAGGAGCAAAAAGAGAGCGGGGGATGAAATGGCATGATGCTGTGATGTCACCCAGAAGTGATGTCACAAAGAGGCACATCGTTTCCCCCGGTCTCCACCCTTCGTGCTCCCACTCCTCATGGCTACCCTAATGATTTAGTATATATATATGCATTTAGGATTACAACATGAAATGTAATCTTTTATACATCAGCTCTGGATCAAATTATATTATTAATTTCTAAATATCTAAGAAGTGGGTTGAATGCTGGAGAATGGAGACAGATGATAGATAGACACACACGTACAAGATTACACTTTTGTGGTGCAATATTAAACAGAGTTACACCCTTCTAAATCCATTGAAATTGATTGGCTTAGAAGGGTGTAACTCTGATTAGGATGACACCGTAAATACGGAGGGGAATATGTCTAGATTCTCATGCTCACATAGATTCAAACAGATGCATATTAAGGCACCATGTGGTATTCATCTTGTCATTACATGTAGCCAGGGCTCTTTCTGTAGCAGGAACTCCTTTGCCTATTAGGCAACACACCCCCTAATGTAGCCAATCCCTCAAGAGCTTACAGTAGCCCCTGTAAGAAGAGCTCTGTAAACTCTTGGAGGATTGGCTACATTAGGGGTGTGTCGCCTAATATGCAAAGGAGTTCCTGCTACAAAAAGAGCCCTGCATGCAGCAGTGTTTGCCCACATATTATATTTAATGTATTTTATTTAAATCACATTTCAGCTGCAGTCCTACATACACTGAGCTTCACATAAGCACACCTGAACACGTGAACAACATGAAGCTGCCTTCTACTGAATCAAACCCTTGGTCTGTCAAGGTCAGTATTGTCTACTCAGACCGGCAACCGCTCTCCAAGGTCTCAGACGGAGGCCTTTCACAGCACCTGCTACCTAATCCCATTACCTGAAGATGACAGGGGACTGAACCTGTGACCTGCATGCCAAGCAGAGGCTCTACCACTGAGCCACAAACACTTCTGAATAAATTTCCATAACAAAGGTCCCCAACCTTTTCTTGCTTGCAGGCACCTTTCGAATTCTGACACAGGGTGCAAGCACAAAATGGCTGCCAGCAGAGCCAGAGCTAAACACAAAACATCAGGAAGTGAGGTCAAACATAACTGTAATAGTAACACTTCAACATTTCTGGCTTATATATGCACTGCTTATCAGAAGCCCTGCTGGACAAAAGCCCACCCACTTCTGAACATCTGGTGAGCTCCAGGAAAGTGCAGGGAGGGGGGCGTGGCTTCCCCAAGGTCACCACATCGGGCATTCCTGTTGCATGGCATCCAGCAGCACCTCATATAACCATGTAAAACAAATGCCTTGTTGATTTCCCATTGCTATCCTCTTCTATTTCTTGAAAAAAACAAAACATCATCTTTAAATGGTTGCTCGTATATTTTAAATCATCGCCTACACATACTGTCTTTATGCCAGGGATTTCCTAACACAAACCTAAATCATTGCACTGACCATGAAGATACCAATTTGCATGTTTACCCCCCCCGGGCCATTTGCCTGCATTGTTAGTTTGATCACTCCGGGAAATCATTCAACATGCCATTATGCAGATCCATCGATCATACTTTGCGAGGAGAGGTTGGGATAATTTATGGCATCCACACTCATTGCCTGAATTTTGAAGCTGTTTGGCCTCTCCAAGTATCACTCTTTTTCTGACAGCCTCACACTGAAGGGCAAGAAAGATCAGTCTTGGACCTTTGACAGAAAGACCTCCCTCATAAATACTGATGCAGTTTTTGGAAAGTTAAGATTATTTAGATACTAACAGAGACAACGAAGCAGAAGGTGAACGCTGATGTAATCTAGGGTGTGGTCCTGGTTTGGCTCTCTCTAAGCATGTGACAAACACAGCCAATTGGCTACCTTGATGATGGGTCCAATCACCTGGACCAGGGCTCTTTTTGTAGCAGGAACTCTTCTGCATATTAGGCGGCACACCCCTAATATAACCAGTCCTCCAAGAGCTTACAGTGGCCCCTGTAAAAAGAGCTCTGTAAGCTCTTGGAGGATTGGCTACATTAGGGGTGTGTCACCTAATATGCAAAGGAGTTCCTGCTACAAAAAGAGCCCTGACCAAACCACATCTGTCTCTTGAGGTCTCAAGGTAACATATGTTTCAGAGGGCAGCCATGTTGGTCTGTGATAGCACCGCTAGATTCAAGTCCAGGAGCTGCTTAAAGACCAACAACATTTTCAGAGTAGGAGCTTTCAAGAGTCAAAGCTCCCTTTGTCAGAGTGGGAATGGAGATCTCTGGGTCTTTTTATCCTAGCCAGAAGGTGGGAGGGGTGTTGTAAAGAATGCTTGTAAGGGATGCAGAGGTACCACGCATATTGTCATCAGCTTGATTAGAGCAGAGGGGAAACACTCAGGAGAAGAAAATGAGCAACTGTGGTAAGAAAAGAATCCTATGTCTCTGTTCAGCCTTGGGGGTCCATTGTTCTGAACTTGTGAATGAACTCAAGTTAAGCAATTTCACATTGTAACCTCTCATTGAAGCTTCTCTGTTTGAGAACTGCCACTCTTAGGTTGGCAATGGAATGACCTGGAAGATTCAAATGCTCTCCCACTGTTTTTTGAGTGTTGTGGTTTTTAATGTCAGATTTCCATCCATTTATTCTTTTGCATAGGGGCTGACCAGTGTAAACAGTTAAAAGGACACTGGGGCATTTGATGGCATATATAATGTTGGAATATGAACAAGTGAATGAACGTTAAGGGTATGGCTGGTGTTGTTGGGTCCAATGACTGTATTCTCAGAATGGATATGGGGACAGAGTTGGCATCCTGTAATATACAGGACCACTGGAAAGAATGAACACATTTGCCATTTAGAGATGTTTGTGGTATTCCAACTGAGCATGCATAACTGTCCAAAAATGCAGAGTCATAGTTTTATGTGCATCGGGCAACACCTGAATTTTTCTTTGGTATGGATGCATGAGTTCTCTTTCAAAGCTCTGAGGTTCCATTCATGCATACAAATACTGCAGAAGCACTGAAAGCATGAGCATGGCACCGTTCACACAAAATAGCAACAGTACACATTATGCACATTCTCATTGGATACAGGTAGAATGCCCAAATCAAATTTCTGCTTCAAATATTACCAGAGTGAACAGCGAGTTGACCTGAAGAGCAGGCATGGATCAAAAGAAACAAAGAAAAGGGCCTTTGCCAACTTTCCGTACTATCAGAGAAGTCTGAACGAACAAGATATAAAAATGCAAACAAGGCAGCCAACCTTCAAAGGGAAGCCAGGGCCAAAACGGTGCCTTCTACATATGTATATCGACACTTGACGCCGTATTTCTCTTTTTTAAAAAATGAAAATTGGCAGAAAAACAAATTAAGGCAATCATGTTTCAAAAGGCTATTCTATGCCTTACATCTCTGAGGTGAATTTTGTACAATTTGCTGGCAATACAAATATCTGAAGCGGAGCCAAGAATCCCCCCCCATCCATACTGAAAAGGTAGAGAGGATCCTTCATTTTTGACAGGAGGGAAAAGAGACGGGAGCAGAGACTCTTGAGTGAAGAATCACAACAGTATCAAAAGACATCTTCTAATCGTGTTGTAATCATGCAGGCTTCCTGTATACTGATGTTTTTTCATGATTCTATGAAATATTGAACAATTTTTGATTAAAACCTCTTCCATATTCATATGCATTTTATTAATATGAAATAAGAATACATGCTAACCGGAAAAGAGAAATTACTTTAGAGGAAGGATGATGAAAAGACAGGTTCACAAAACCATACAGTGCCGCAGACATTTAAATATGAATAATTCTGTCTTTTAGAACAAAGTCAGAGTCCAGTGACACCTTCAAGATGCTAACTTTGGTTGCTTCAGACCAACAATGGCTGCCTGCCTTGGTTTCCTCTTAGAGCTGAAGATGAACTGGAGGAGAGGAGAACAGCCTATGCCACTCTGGCTTCCCACTGGCAAGAAAGGGAAGGAAGTAAATACATAAACTAAACAAGGTGTCAGTCTGATTTTGGAGAATTTTGAGGAATCCATCTCCTCTCAGTTAACCCATTAGGATACAATTGGATAGGAGGTTTATGGCCATGTTCTTTTGCCCCAACCCCTGGACAGGAAACTCAGTTAACTTTTCTGGTTGGACAACTTTCCCGTCAGGCACAAATCTGCTGAGTCAGTCTCACTGCTACCCATGGGCTACTCTGACTGCCCAGAGAAATGAAACCAAGTTGTGAGGGGCAAAAGGATTTCTGACAATTTCCTGAAGTTGGACACAATTCACATTGGATTGGAGCACTGAATGATATTTATGGATTAGAATTATTTGAGTTATATATTGGTTAGTAAAGTTCCAACTACACAGCAGTTCCCGCCAGACCACATCATTTGAAAATAACAGTTTCCAAACAATATAGTTGGTAGAGCACTGAGTCTCAGAGTGACAAGAGATCTATCACACCCAGCTTCAGTAAACAAAGGACCGTGGAACAGCACATGTGAGATGGTCCCTATTGTTCCAGATGCACAAGGACAATTTTCATTCAATCCAGAGAATACCTTTGAACCTTCCTGTATATTTGGCTGTTAGGAGTGAATTACATCTCGCCAAAAGAATTAAACATCTATGTTTGGGATTTTTTTATAGTAACCAAATAATTAGCAACTGTAAAGGAAGTTATAGGGATATAGCCATAATACAAAGGAGAACACTTCCTGTATGAATCAGTAAGTAACCCAGACCAACCATGTGACAAAATGGCTTCTGTTATAGTTTTCAATAGGTGATCTGAATAGTAATTAAAGAGGTTATCATCTAACAAAAATTCCAGTTCACACAATTTGTAAAAGAAGGCATTTGTACTTGAAGATAAAAATAAGTCTTGCCTCATTAGATGTACTAGTTGACTTGGGGGTTCTAATAAGAATACTGGGAATTCCCAAGATAGATTGGAAGAAGCTAGCTTGCGGCCTCTCAAGATCATTAGCAATTGAATGTCAGCGGCATTCAACACAGTCGACCACCAACTACTGATCCACTGCCTCGCCGATGTTGGAATCCAGGGGTCTGCCTTACAGTGGCTTTCCTCATTTCTTCAGGATCAGGGACAAAGGGTGGCATTAGGGGAACAGCTGTCCCGAAGGCAACCGCTTGTTTGCGGTGTGCCCCAAGGGGCGATAATTTCCTCAATGTTATTTAACAAAGACCTGGTGAAAGAGCTCCATTTTACAGGCCCTGCAGAACTGCAACAGATCCTGCAGGGCCCTGATCTCTTCTGGGAACTCATTCCATCAGAGTGGAGCCGCCACCAAAAAAGCCCTGGCCCTAGTTTTCACTAACCTGGTGTCCTTAATGCTTGGGAGAGCCAGCCAGTTCTGAGTCCTTGAACGCAGCACTCTCTGGAGTACATATGGGGAAAGGCGGTCCCTCAGGTATGTAAGCCCCTGACCATAAAGCGCTTTAAAGGTAAGAACCAGCACTTTGAAGCAAATCTGGTATGCTATAGGCAGCCAGTGCAATGTCTTTAGCACAGGTTGGATTTGTTCCCAAATAGGGAGTCCCATCAATAGCCTGGCCACGGCATTTTGCACCAGCTGCAGCTTCCAGATTTGCAACAAGGGCAGCCCCATGTAGAGGGCTTTACAGTAATCCAGTCTCGAGGTGACCATGGCATGGATCACTGTTGCCAAGTCGTTGCGTTCAAGGAAGGGAACCAACTGCCTAAGCAGGTAGAGATGGTAAAAGGCCGACTTGGCAGCAGCTGCTACCTGGGCCTCCATCGTTAAGGAGGTGTCTAGGAACACTCCCAAACTGCTAACCTCTGGCGCTGGCACCAATGGTGCCCCATCGAAGGTCAGAAGCAGGATCCCTACCCTTGAACCGCTCCAGCTCAGGCACAAGACCTCCGTCTTTGTCGGATTCAATTTCAGCCGGCTCAGCCTAAGCTAACCAGCCACAGCTTGTAACGCCCGGTCTAGGTCTTCCGGTTTGGAGTCGGAGAGGCCACACAACAGCAGATAGAGCTGGGTGTCATCCACATACTGGTGACAATCCAGTCCATGCCTCCAGGCTGTCTGGGCAAGAGGGAGCATATAGATGTTAAAAAGCATCGGGGACAACACTGCCCCTTGGGGCACTCCACATTCCAGTGGGTGCCCTCAGGACAGCTGATCCCCCAGCACCACTCTTTGTCCCCAACCTTGGAGAAAGGAAGCCAGCCACTGCAAGGCTAGGCCCTGAACTCCAGTGTGGGCAGGGCGGTGGATCAGTAGCTTATGGTTGACCAACAACAACAGCACTGCCGATCTGCCCCAATACAGATGCCTCTGGAGGTCATCTGTAAGGGTGACCAGTGCCATCTCCGTCCCATGGCCTGGGCAAAGTGTCATCCAAAAAGCCCTGTAACTGAGTTGCCACTGCTCTCTCTATTATCCTGCCCAGATAGGATGGAGCGCACTGCACAGCCAGTGGGAGAGCTGGAAATGGCCAATACATAAGGAAATTACATATCTAGGATACAGGGGTTCCACTTGTTATCCCTACAATACGTTATGCCTACCAATTTGATAAGAATTGGAACACACTTTTAATTCAAATGTTACAGGGAGATGATCCCTACAAAAGATTTCCATCACAGTGAATTTAACTATTCTTGGAAGTAATTCACCTGCTACAAGAATATAGTCTAAAACACTGGCTCCTTGGGTGGAGATATAAGTCAAGTTAGCTATCTGATCAGATGGCATTAATTCTGGAGGCTACTTAAAATTTCCAAATTAAACTTTGCTGTTAAATCCAACAAAGAGGTTAAATCCAATGTTGATGCCCTTATCCAAAGTTATCCAAAGCCCTCTCCAAACTTGATTTCAGAAAATCCACATTACTAACGCCAAGTCTAGCATTCATATCACCCATGAGAATAGTCTGTGCTGTTGGATATCAGATCACCAAATTTTCAACATATACAGAACCCCTCTTTGATATGATTCATGACTATAAATACTGCACATATAAAGTGAGTCTTCCAGCTACTAATTGGCTGTTCTAGCAAGAGCACATTCCAAATAATAAATACGTAGGAAGGGTATGTAACCCTAATTTTAACAAGCAAGAGAATCATCTGGGAAACCTTTAGAGCATCAATTTATGTGCAAAAAAAGTACATCGATTAGAAAAAAAATATTAGAGGGACATTAATATAATTATAATTATTCATTTATTTGGCATATTCTATGTGTTTCTCATGTTTTCAGTGTACAAGTTTTAATTATGGTTAGTTAGAATACCAAGAGATACTCATAAATACAGTTTGCATTTGAAAATATAGGTGCATCCCTGCTACTGTTAGGATTGCTAGGTGTCCGGCTTTGAACTGTCCATGTTTTTCCAATACGCTTCTTCAGGGAAATCTGTCAGTCTTGCAGTGTTTGCCTGCCCACCCCACAAATGAAACACCCCATGTTAGGAGTTAAACTGGGAATTTCATTTTTTTTTAAAAAAAGCGCCCCCAAAAGAGGCATTTTTATTATTTTTCCACCAAAGACATGACTACCACATTACACAACATAATAGACAACACACCGAATACATAACAATACACACTACACAACAAAAGACAACATTAAACATTCACGGGGGGGTACAATTCTCATCACATCGCATCCGGTTTTACCCCTCCCACCTTACCGATCTAAGTATTATACCATTGCTTCTGTATCCACTAATTCTAACTTTCTAACTTATTCAATTCTAGTTAACATAAAGTTGATAATATCCATTCCTCCTTATTTCTCTCCATCCTTCTCTCTCCGATCATACCAGTCATAAAAGTGTTGCCAAGTGTTTGTAAAGGCTGATTCATCGTATCCTTTCAACATCAAAGTCAGTTTGTCCATTTCTGCTGCTTCCATTATCTTCTCAATCAACTCCTGTTCAGTTGGCACCACCATAGTTCGTCAGTACTTTGCATATAAAATTCTAGCCGCTGTTGCTATATATGTTATCAAATATCTCTCTTCTCTCCACACTTTTTTTGGAAGTATTCCCAGCAATAATACCTCTGACTTAAAACAAAATAGTACCTTTTATAATATTCTGCAGCAATCTATGCACCTATATCTAGTATTTTTTAACCCTCTCACAAGTCCACCACATATGATAAAATGAAGGGAATTTCATTTATACATAAGCTGATCTGCACCATTTCATTACAATTTTAAGCACAGGTTTTTATTGTGCTTGAAAAGCAAGCTTCCTAACAGGGCAAACCCACCCGGCTCAGAGCCAGGTCCAGAATCATTCTGGACCCTACTCATCACAGCCCGCATGCCAGTGCATGGAGGAAATGGAGAGGCACATTCCCACACATGACTGCTAAGCATCATATGCTCCCCCAACCCTGAAGAGGCCCCCAACTGAGTCACCTGGACTGCCAAGCCTCTAGGTACCCACTTTGAGGACCTCCCCTAGTGCTGATATCTTGGGGTGCTTGCCAGCTTGAAAGAAACCCTCAATCCATGATTTCCCACCTTCACAGAAAGGGCCTAACCAGTTTTACCAGGCCTATTTATGCCTCGCTCCCACAGATCATGCAGAGCAGGCAAAGAAAGGCTCCCTCACAGCCAATTTGAGTGAGGCCCCAAAAGTTCCTGCTCAGCCCAGAAACTGGTGACTAGCTAATCCCACATGGGAAGAAGAAGAAGAAGAAGAAGAAGAAGAAGAAGAAGAAGAAGAAGAAGAAGAAGAAGAAGAAGGAGAAGAAGAAGGAGAAGGAGAAGGAGAAGGAGAAGGAGAAGGAGAAGGAGAAGGAGAAGGAGAAGGAGAAGGAGAAGAAGGAGAAGGAGAAGGAGAAGGAGAAGGAGAAGGTGGGTGGGGAGATCACACTTGGCTGGAATGATCAGGATAACAGCTGCTGTCAGACCTGGCCATCCAGACACCCCCGACTGCCCAGCACCCCTCACTGAGCCTTGTGATTCCACCCAAGGAGTGGGCAAGCACCAGCACTTGCTCCATGGGCTGGCACCTGTCTTCTTTTTTAAAAAAGTACAAGATCAGTGAAACACTAAAAGACTAACAGATTCCCTTGAAGAAGCCTGTTGGCAAAACATGTAGGGAATTTTGGGAATTTTAACTGAGTAATAAAACTTATTTTTCATTAGCTGCTGTAAATTTTCCTGGCTGCATGGCTGTGATCTTGGCATTGTAGGACCTGACATTTTGCCAGCAGCTGTGACTGATATCCTTAGATGTATAACACGAAAAGATGGAGCACTCTCTGTGTCAAGGTGAGAAGAAAAATGGTAGGCAGGTAATTTATATCTACTCAGGAAGATGGGTTGGGGCTGAGTCATTGGATGTGGTCACACTGACCTCTTACCGCGACTTGCTCCCACTGTCGGCATATCCACGGCTTTTTAAAATCAGATTAAAACTGTTTAGACAGTTGTGCCACCCAAGTGATGGCATGGGAATGTTTTTGTTTTTGTTTTTAAATACATTTGCGCGTGTGCAAGGGTTATCACGTGCATAACTGCACATGCGCATAATAGCGGTTGCCGGGGGGGGGGGACCAAATCACACTCATTGCGAGATGGCAGTCCAGACAGGGGAAAGTGCAGAATCGCAGCTGAAACAGCCAGAAAGTACTTGTTTTCCCGGGGTAGGAAAATGCGGGAGAGAACCGGGAGCATTGTGCGAGTGAGTCTGCTTCAGGGTGGGAGGTGGATTGGCCTGTCTGATCACTGAATTTACATGCGAGAGGGAACAGTAGTGAATCCCAATCAAATCATCCGTGTGACCATAGCCATTATCTTGTCGGAGTTCCCCAGGCTGCGACATGCTAATGGAGGAGCTTTCTTGAGGAGGTTCTTTTGCATATGGATTGGCTGTTGACATTCTAATTTTATCTGTAGTGCTGTTGTAAGATGTAGAGCATTTTGTGTGTGACAGGAAACCATGCCCTATTTATTTTTAAACTCTCTTCTTTCCTGTCGAAATTGTGTTTATATTTATGAATTTCAATGGCTTCCCTGTGTAATCTGACATGGTGACTGAATGTGTTGTGCAGCCTTTCAGCGTCTTGGAATAAGATACTGTGTCCCGTTTGAGTTAGGCTATGTTCAGCCACTGCTGATTTTTCAGGTTGGCCAAGTCTGCAGCGTCTTTCATGTTCTTTTATTCTTGTCTGGATGTTACGCTGTATACTATACCACATACCCTGCAGTTGTAGACAGGATTACATCGGGACCACACAGTGTAGCATTCAGGCTTCATGCATATATTCACCCTCTTGCCGATACCATCAGGAAGCTTGGAATTAGGTGCCATCATTATGCTGATGACACTCAGCTTTTCTTCCTAATGGATAAGCAGCCAGCGGCAGGGCTGTCAGCACTGTCCCAGTGCCAAGATGTGATTGTCCGGTGGTTAAGTTACTAGCTGGAGGGTCACTCCCAAGACTCAATAGTTTCCATCTGACAGCTATAAACTCTGTGAAGAGCCTTGGGGCACGGTTGGATTCTGCACTATCTCTCCCATTGTGAATACTTTCTATCTACTTCCACCCTCTACTTTTATTTATTTACTTCACTTTTTATTCTGTTATCATATTTTAAAGTCCATAGCCATTAATTTGGGGGGTGGGGTTAACCTGCTGCCACCGAGGCAGTGGTCTTCCATCGTCTCCTGAAACACAAAACACTGCTGGATATTAAATGTGATGGGTGAGTTTATTTTGTGCATAACATTTTCATTTTAATGACTTTAAATATTGCCTTAGTCTCCTGCTTCATAAAGGCAGAACGATGTCTCTACCTTATTGCTTTGCTCCTCATTGTCTTGGAGGTTCCTTTTTTATGATTCCAAGTAATATTTCACTGCCAATTTTGTTCATTTGCATTGGCAGACACTGCTTTTCATTTACATTTATATATCACAACATTTGGCTGAAATTGTCTGTTTTCTTATATCTGTATATGTACTAGTGACAAAAATAGTTTTCATCAGGGAATTTCTCTCTGCACAGAAAGCCAAAGCGGAGCTGTATCACAGTATCACTTGGTGAACATGGGTTCCCATCTCAAAGGAAATCCAAGTGTCAGGTGGTGCTTAAAAAGGGGTGGGTCCCAAAGTCCACCTGTTGTAAGGTGGACCCTAAAGAAGCTTCTGGAGCTATCAGTGACATAAAATGCCTGGAAACAACTTCATGTGGTCTGCTGTAATAATCCCCTAACATAAAAATCACATGGGAATCCAGAGGGAAATGATCCTTGGGAAATGAGCACTCAGAAGAAGACCAAAAGTGTTCGCCACAGAAGACAAACTGACATAGATACTCTCATCTGCTGTCTCTTTAAATTTCTTTGACCTGGGATGAAGACATGAGCTGGCACTGTGAGAAGACATGTGAACTCTTCCCCTACTTCTTGCACCCTATGGTTCTATTTGTCCCATTTTTAAGTCTCAATCTCTTTACTATAATCACTGAAGAAGCTGCCTTTGAAACTGAGGCTGCACTTCAAAGGAAAAGGTTCCTGGGAGTAACGCCATTGAGCTTAAAATGGAAGTTGCTTTCAAGTACACCTGCTTAGGAGAACTCCCTGATGAGGAGCACTTTCATATGGCAACATTCCAATTGGGTTTTGCTGCCTGGGGACTCCTTCCAAATAAGCATGTAGTAGGATCTTGCCTTGAGTGGACAAACTCTAACGGTGGACAAACTCTTGACAATTGTTGCCAATGTATGCCGTCACTCATCTGTCTGGGTGGCAGAAGCGGCCTGGAAAAACAAGGGGAAGGGGCCACAATCTCCATCATCACATGATGATGTCCCTTCCAGCGTGGCCCGGAAATGCCAGCATGCAGGGCGATGCTTTAGCACTTGCTCAGAAACTCCAGAGACTTTGGGGGTGAGTGCTAAAGCATTGCCCCAGGGCAGGTCACACCGGAAACGGACTTTGGTTGCGTGGCAGTGATTGCCTCCACCCCCACTCCCGAGTAAGTACCCACCTACCACTGATTGCCATGCCATGCCTGGTGATCCTACTTTTGAGGGTGTGCAGTGTCAGACTTTTAACAGGCATATATGACTATATTAACTGCAACATGGAACCTCTATTTCAATTCTGCTTGTAGCTGAATATGGAAAAGGAACACATCAGTAAAAATCAGTAAAAAACTCTCTTGTGAGTCCAAAGTCACAAAATATTGCTTCTGAGGGATATTATGACTGTGTGGAATAGTATATAGATTATCCAGTTAAAAAAATATGGAAGTTACATTTTTAGCATTCATGTCTAAGATAATTCTTCCCTCCAGCTAAGTTTATGGTACACCAGTACCATCTACTAGCTTTCAAAGGAAACAGCAAGCAAAGAAATCTTACTTGGTCTTCAGCTAATGGAAGCCAGAACTTCCTTCTTCTTTTTTCCGGGACAGAGTTTGAAAGGTAACCCACACTGTCTCCGAAATTCCCCTGAGACTTGAAATTGTCTTTCTAGTTAAATGTTCAGAAGACCAGTTGTGTTAACCTATTGCAAACACAAATGACAAGAAGTATTATGATATCTTAAACAGTAACACAATTTATTATAGGCTGGATTTTCATGAACTAGAACCCATGATTCAGTCATCTACTGAAAACATTTGTAGTGTGCTTTCTCCCAAATGGGGCTCAAAACAACCATGGTGACCACCCAAGTGAAGTCAACTTTAAATAAACAAAAGGAATTTGGGGGGTATGGTCTCCTCATACTGTGTACTTTTCTCTTTGAAATGCATCAAGACAGCTCACTGGGGAAGAATTGTGTGCCTCATTATCAAGCATTCCCTAGTGAGGGATGCCAGCCTCCAGGCAGGACCCGGGGATCCCCCGGAATTACAGCTCATCTTCAGACTACAGGGATCAGTTCCCCTGGAGAAAATGGACACTTTGGAGGGTGGACTCTATGGCATTGTGCCTCACTGAGGTCCCTGTCCTCCCCAGGCTCCACCCCAAAATCTCCAGGAGTTTCCCAGCCTGGACCTGGCAACCCTACCCCCACCCTGGCAACCTGTCTTCTCGCGGACATTCTGGGATTGCATTCAAATTAAATTTATTTTATTGTTTTGCAAATCTAACACTAAAACCACAGATTCCTTTAACTGTATTCCACCCCCCCCCCATACCTGAATAGCCCTGAAAATGTCCCTTATTACCTGGTTGGGTTGGATCCACTTGTGACAGCTGGTTGGGTTGGGTCCACTTGTGACAGCTGCTGGTAATTAAAAAAAGAATGTGCCAGACTGGTTAGGAGAAGGTAGTTTAGCACATGCAAATTGTTCCTGAAGAAAGTTAAGCTTTGAATGGATTAGCTTTAAATATTTCTCCTCCAGTAGCGAACTTTTCTGGAATGTGCATTTTAGGAACGATTTACCGAGTAAGTGGCACAGAAATGAAATTGTTGGCATGAAAAAAGTTAATGGCCAATTAAGTACAAAAACAAAAATAAATTACATGCATTGGTACCTAATTTGAAACTGTGGTTATAATCCAGGTAATGGAGCTCGGTTGGAGGTGTTCTTAGCACTCCCCTAGCTTAAAAAGTCATTTACTGCCTGGCCCGCTGATTCCTCTAATTGCTGTGATAAGCCACTGCAAATATAATTGGCTTTAGCTTGGAAAATATTTCTTCATAAAGCCAGAACAACAGCTGTATGAAAGTTCTTTTGATTTATATATTTATAGCAACTTAAGGGAGCTCATTAACACATTACGTCTGCAGGCACCTTTATTGAGCCAGAACGGGGAATGAAATATGACGATCACCTTTTGAGGCACTGTCTGGGTTTTTTTTTGCCCAGCTCTCTTTCTCCTGAACACATGAAGGACTTAAATACTAAGTCGAAAAGAGACAGTTTTGACTCTTTTTCTTCCCCTTGTGTTTCCACCCCTGATTGTTTTCGCTGCTGAACATGAAACTCTTGAGTTGAGATATTGCTCTATATCAGATGCTGACAAATTATTTCCTGTTCACCAGGCTTGTTTTCAAAGGTCTCCAAGATTATTCCTCTCCCTGCATTCTTTGACATTTCTGTCTTGTGGAAGGACTGTTAAAATGCAGTGTCATCCTCTTTGCACCGGGCACAACCATAGTTCAAAATTTTGCTTTGTTTTGATACTCTGGATTATACTGTACACCAGGGGTCCCCAACCTTTTCCAGCCTGCAGGCACCTTTGGAATTCTGACACAGCATGGTGAGCACAGCCACAAAATGGCTGCCTTAGGAAGCTGAACCAGGAACAAAATGGCTGCTGCAGTTTACCTTCAGTCATACAGTGAAGATCCTCATGTTGTAGGTTAGCAGCTGCTGCCAAAGCAACATTTTTAAAAAATCTGAGAACCAGGCCTCATTTCAAGCAGGAGTGTGCCGGAGCACCTCTCCGCCAGTAAGAGCCCAGGGGGCGGGCGCATAAGCCCTGCTCTCAGCCCCACCCTCTGTTCTCAGTTGGGCCATGAGGAGAAAGCAGCAGGCAGGTAAGTTCCCTGCAGAGCCCTCCCGTTGCCTGCTGAAGCGCCCCATGGCCTTCTACACTCCCTGTGCTAGAGCACAGGGCCTGTAGGAGGGCCATCGAAGTGCAGGGCCTGTAGGAAGGCCATCAGAGCCCCCACCACTGCCTTTCTCTGCCCCTGCCCCTTGGCGTGCAGGCAGAGAAAGATCTTCGGAGCACTCCCCCACCGCCTTTCTCTGCCCCTACACCTTGGGACACCTGGAGGAGACCCAGCAGACAAGGCAGGCATGAATCCCCGCCTCCTCTTCCTTCTCCAGCCAGCCTGCTGTGGCGGGGGGGGGATTTAAATCCCTGGCTTCCCTGCCTGAGCTCCTGCAGGTGCCTTGCAGCCACAGGGCACCTGGAGGAGACCGAGCAGCCAAGCCAGGCATGTCTCCCTGCCTCCTCGTCAATCCATGATCCAAGCCCCTTTCAGGTTTGTCTTTCTCCTCCTCAGCCTATGGGAGCCCAGGGCAAGGCTGAAAGGGGCTTGAATCTAAGAGATCCAAGCCCCTTTCAGCCTTTCCCCCCTGCCCAAGCCCACAGGAGCCGATGGCAACGCTGAAAGGGGCTTGAATCTAAGGGATCCAAGCCCCTTTCAGCCTTCTCTCCCCCAAAAACCCATGGGAACCCAGAGCAAAGCTATGTGTAATGGAAAGGTCTGCTTTTCCCTTAATACTGTGTGATTTAGTTTGGTCCTCTTGGAGCTCTTCTTTCACTTTCGTTTTTATATGCTGAATGGATCTGAGAATGGGTGGCTGAGTAAGTACTCTAGCCTGGGAACTCACAGCAGAAGGGGGATGTTTCAAATGTAAGCCTTCAGGCTCCTTTTTAACTGCTGGTGGGGGAATTTAGAACTAAGGAAAGCAAACATACACAGAGGCTTTCATTTTCTTTCCCTTTCTTTCCATTTTTTTCTTCCCTTTTCTTTCCAGTTCTTTGCTCCCTTTCTTTCCCTTTCCCCCATTTCTTTCCCTTTCCTTCCTTCCCTTTCTTTCTGTCCCTTTCTTTACATTTTTTTCCCTTCCTTCCTTCCTTCCTTCCTTCCTTCCTTCCTTCCTTCCTTCCTTCCTTCCTTCCTTCCCCCTCTCTCTCTTTCAGCTAATGAGTTAGGCTATAACCAGCTGAAATAAAGGTTAACAGTTAATAGACACAAAATGTGCCAAACAAAGCTTGAGCCCAGTGGCACCTTTAAGACCAACAGAGTTTAATTCTGGGTCTAAGATTTCATGTGAATAAACTTTGTTGGTCTTAAAGGTGCCACTGGACTCAAACTTTGTTCTGTTGCACTGGAACAGATATTCTTAAGTACCACTGCTAAAGAAACATTGAGCTGCTATCCTAACTGTTGTATAGTGGGTTAGACGCATAATGAAACCACGGACAACGACGTAGTGATCACCATGGTTCACTATTATACAACACAAGACAAAGTTATCTGGCCAGGAGGCCAACTATATACAAGCGAAGGGGACGCCCCCTGGTGCCATTGGCGGGTTTGAATTCCCGCCGCTTTCCCCATTGGTTCCCCTACATGGGAGCCAGGAGCCCCAGTCCCATGGTTCACAGGTACTCAAGCTCAGGCTCCTTCGCTGATGGCTCGTAGTGGTCTGCGGACACAACACCTACCTTAAGCATGTGTGGACAGGAGGAGTTGGGTGTACCCTAATAATTTGTTCAAGTAAGTTTGTGAAGTCTCTTGTACAGCGTAACCCCGTTGCCTGTGTAGAAGAGCCCTCTTGAATAATTCTGGTTTGCATAGATTCAGGTGGGTAGCCGTGTTGGTCTGAAGCAATAGAACAAAGTTTATGTCCAGTGGGGCACCTTTAAGACCAACAAAGTTTAATTTGGGGAATAAGCTTTCAAGTTCATGCACTTATTTTCAGATACATTGAAGCAGAGTCATCAGCCATTACATACAGGTAGCAAGTGAGGAGGATGTTGCCCATAACTGTAAAGGTAAAGGTAAAGGTTCCCTTGCTCGAAAGCCAGTCGAATCCGACTCTAGGGTTGCGGTGCTCATCTCCGTTTCAAAGCCAAAGAGCCAGCGCTGTCCGAAGATGTTTCCGTGGTCATGTGGCTGGCATGACTAAACACCAAGGTGCACGGAACGCTGTTACCTTCCCACCAAAGTGGTACCTATTTATCTACTTGCAATTTCTTGCTTTCGAACTGCTAGGTTGGCAGGAGCTGGAACTAGAGATGGGAGCTCACTCCGTCATGCGGCACTCTTGGGTCTTGAACCGCTGAACTACTGACCTTCCACAGCCTGCAGTTCAGCGTCTTAACCACTTGAGCCACCACAGCTCCTGCCCATAACTGTAGACTTCTGCAAATGTGGGAACTGTAGCCTCTGTGCATAACTGGGTCACTGGTCACTTCTTCAGCCATGAAGTATTTGCAGAAGAGAGCAGTGGCTCACAAAAGCTGATCCCCTGCCACAAATTTTCTTTGTGCTTTTGTGCTTTTGAAGCAGTTTTTCTCCAGGTAGGCTCACCAGCTCTCAGTTGGGAAATACCTGGAGATTTCTGGGGTGGAGTCTGAGTGGTGGGTGTTGCCTTCTGACATGCTTCTGGTGATGTCAGAGGGTGTGGCATATGCAAATAAGTTATGCTAATGAACTCCTGCATGTCTCTCCAGGACAATGCAGGTCTTCCCTGGTGGTCTCTCATCCAAGCACTAACCGGGACTGACCCTGCTCAGCTTCTGAGATCTGATGATAGTTTCACTTGGTAGCCATGTTCATCTGCAGTAGAACACCTAGATTTGAGTGCAGTGGCACCTTAGAGACCAACGAGATTTCCAGGGGATGTGCTTTTGAGAGAGTCTATGCTCCCTTCGTCAGGGAACTTCAACTCTTGAAATCCTAGACCCTAAAAATCGTGTTGGTTTCGAAGATCTGATGAGGCTGGACTCTCTGGGGCCATCCAGGTCAGGAAAAACTTGTGATAGTGTAATTGCCTGAATGTGGGCCATTTCACTAGCTCTGGTTTACCAGAGCCACTCAAGCCAGCATCTGAAACCATGTTTGGAAATTGGTGTATGACTTCTTAGTTTCTTCAGCTCTCCAAATAACCTGCTTGAGCAGGCTAACAGGGAAACAATAAATAATGCATATTTAAGACAATGCACAAATACGAACCATTCGATAAAGTTAATCTCACTGTGGTAAAACCATCCATGTGTTAAAACCAGTCGCCGATAAAAACCAGCAGCATAAAACAGTCTTGTACATAAATGTGGGCCATAGAAAACATTGACAATTGAGGAAAACAGGCTAGGATCCATATAATGAGGGTGGGGGGGATACAAACCATAGTTTAAAGCCTAGTTGAATAGATGTGATTTCGCCTGAAACCTCAATGTTAACAGAGACACTGTCAGGCAAGGTGATGACATTTCACCCAGAGTCCCCAGTTATTATTTGAAGATTGCCTTCATGGTGGTTTTGTATGATGTGTGAGAGTGGGTGTCCCGGTGTAATCCTGGCTGGTCCCCACATGAGAATCTTGTACACTTCCCAACTACAGAGAAAACTGTGCAGAGCAAAACTTATGAAGCCAACATTTGTCATGGGAAACCAGGGCCTGGGTTCTTTGGCTGTGTCAAAGGGTCTATGACTCAGTGGAAAAGTGTCTGCTTTGCATGCAGAAGGTCTCGGGTTCAATCCCTGGTATCTCCAGTTTAAAAAGACCAGCCAATGGGTGACAAGGAGTAGCAAAAATGGGGAAATAAGTCCCCCCACAGCACTGTTTCTGCATGGGAAAATGGCTGGGGGGGGGCGCTTCCTAACCTCATGGTACCGTACCCATACATGTACTTTGCCCTAGGCTTCCATACTGAAATACCACCTTTCAGTAGAAGATCGTGGCACTAGGACAATTCAAGATCTGGGAGGGATTTACCTGGCCTTGTCTGGTTTCTACTGGCTCATTCCCACCTGTGACTTATCACCAACTGCAGCCAGGTTGCTGCTCTGATTACCATCCAAGCCGCCATGCCAATGAGACCTGGAACTGAGGACTCCGGGAAGATGGCTCTCTGCCTGATCTACTTGACCCACCTGGTCTACTTCACCGTCTGTTTGTTGGGATGCTGCGATCTGAGCCATGAAACTGTTTGCCAAATGAACTTATCGTATTTAATAACCGTGATTCTAGTGAGGTGAGCCGATTCCCAGATCAGTTGAACAAGAGCTGAGTCCAGGAGCACCCCAGAGAGCAACCAAACTGGTATCTGACAAAGGCAGCTTTGACTCTCGAAAGCCTATATCCCAATGACCTCGTTGGTCTCTAAGGTCCTGCTGGGTCCGTATCTAGCTGTCCTACTGCAGAGTAATGCAGCTTCCTTCTGAAACTACCCAAATTAGTTTGTTTGTACGGGAGATGTGCCTGTCTACTTCTGAGATGGTTTGTGACTGTGCAGTAACTTTTGTGTTTACCAGCTGTCCCCATTGTCTGACTGCTGGGCCTTATCAACAGATGGACCTGGCATCCTGGTGAACCAAGTTGTTCCAGATCTGGGGGGAGACAGGGTTGCCAACTCTGGGTTGGGAAATACCTGGAGACTTTGCGGGTGGAGCCTCAGGAGGGCGGGGTTTGGGGAGGGAGAGGGTACAGTGCCACAGAGGCTACCCTCCAAAGCACGGGAGCTGATCTCTGTATTCTGGAGATCAATTGTAGTCCTATGAGCATGTAAAAAAAAGGTTTCATTGGAGACGGAAGAATGCTGAATGTTAAGTGCATGGATTAGAATTGTTGACGTGTAAACTAATGTTCACGCAGCACACTTAGAAAAAGCAGTCATGTGAAATGGGAGTATATGCAGATTCTGTTGTGTGTATGCGTACATCTTGACTACTTGTTGATGAAACACTACTCACTGCAAAACAGCAGTCTAAATATATATTTTCATAATAGCTTCCCCTCCCATTGTTTGCATCCTTCCCGTGATCTCTCTGTTGTTTCTACATTCTACCTACAACCACCTGGAGGCTGGCAACCCTACAGGGAAAGTGCACAGAGGGGAGGAGTCATGGAAGAGGGGAGGAGTCATGGAAGAAGGGGAGGTATGCAAATGTGGGTCAACACCAAGCCAGAAGCTGAAAATTGTTCACAGCTGCCTCACGGGGCAAGGCAGTGGAGGGCTGTTCTTGGGCCACTGGAGGGTCCATGCTAATTAGAGAGTTAAATTGCAGAACCCTGCCCACTCGGGCCTTAATAGCATAGGCTGTCCTACAGCCCTTCCCTTCTTTCTCTTTGTAGAGCTCTGATCTCATCTGGTGCAATTGTCTTGCATATCTTTCCCCCAGAGATTTGTACAGTCTGTGGTGGGCCATTTGGGAGGGTGGTAACTCCCGCACCCATCCTGCTGTCCTCATATATGTAATAATCAGAAAAAGTAAGTCTGGAAGACAGTCAGCCCATCTATACTAATGTCGGATGGAGGGGTGGGGTACCGAAAAGGGAGAGGAAACTACAATACCCACAGTCCTTTGCAGAGCTGTTCATGCATGAAAACTCTACTGAACCACATTGCGGCTGAGTCCAGACTGACAATTTGCCCCACTATAGCCACTTTTCAGCCGCGTTTCCCAAGCGGATTAAAGGGGATGTTCACACAGGCACATTTGCCTGGCGTTCTCCACCCGTAGGCAACCTGTGCTGTTCCACTTCGCTCCCGGGATTAAAAGATACCTGTTGAAAGTGGTAGCAAATCCTGGAGAGCCCGTTTATCCTGCTGCATTCCGCTTCCTGGAAGTGTGAGCGCTCAGCTGAAAAGCCGGGACCAACCCACGTTGTGCGTAAGGCAGCAGTGATATGATTGGCTGTGCTCTGCTCAACCACCTGATGCGATGCTGGCGCAATGGGATCCTCCCCAAATTGGCCGATGCCTCTGTGAGTATAAGCGCGCTCATTCACACACAGGCATCTGGCTAATTTATCAGGAAAAAGCCGTTTACAGCCGCGCCTCCAGGCCAGCAGTCTGAACGCTCCTGCGCGCCTCCTCCCGGTATGCTCCCGCATCAGTCGGCCCCTTGTGACCGGGAAAACCCGGAACAGTTTGTTCCGGGGCTTTTTTGCCACAACTGGCTCCCACTTCAAACTGCCAGTCTGAACTCAGCCTGCCTCTGGGAGCTTTGTCTCACCATCATACCTAGGGTTGCTACCTTCGAGGTAGGACCTGGAGATCTCCCGGAATTGCAACTGATCTCGAGGCTACAAGGACGAGTTGTCCTGGAGAAAATGGCTGCTCTGGAAGGTGGACCCTGTTGCACTATAACCCACTGAGATCTTCCCCTCCTCAAATCCTCACCCCCCACAAAGGCTCCGTTCCCCAAATATCCATGAAGTTCCCAGCTTGGAAATGGCAACCCTAATTCATACCCCAGACTTTGCCACCTTCTTTAGCAGCGGCCTTGGCTGATATCTACAAAAAAGATCGAGGTAAGTGGAAAGGTCATTTTAGGTACAAAATGTATATTGATTTTCACAACTCACCGAAATCCAGCCTAGAGTATCTCAATTTAAAATGTGTAGACTTTTCTTCTTTTCCTCAAAGTGCAAATGACGGCAGTACCAATGCAATTGTCCTTCTTCCCTTGGAGGTAACAAGTCAGAACAGAAGGTTGTGTGGAAATTTCGAAGGACCATCCTTACTGGCACTTACCTGTCTTCTTTCCCTATTTGTTTCTTATTATTCTCACTTTTGGACTCCCTAAAAGCAGAAAGAAAGAAAATGACAGACTTTGGGAAATGGCACTTCCTGCAGCGTCACATTGTGGCCGGGTATCTCGCTTCCCCTTTTGTATCATTTCACTCATTATGACAGAAAGATTATGGTAAAATTAGCTTACTTTCTACCATTTTGTGCAACTATATGAACATATGGCAGGTATTCTCTTCCCCCCTCCTTAGCTGACAAGAAAACACGTTGTTCGGTGATGGTGTTTTGCTGCCAAAGCGACTGTAAAGATCGAAGCGTACTGAAATAGCTCATTTAATGCTCAGCTCCCAATAGCAGCTACCTCTTCTGGTAAAATCATTTATAGCAGTGAATAACTAGGCGTCATGTTATGATTTATATATTATGTGAGTTTAATCCCTCATTATCACTTTGGCCACTGCCTCGCCAAACTAATTGAGCTACTGACATTGTTAAAAATGAGCATGCGTCTATATTGTCAAAGGATCCAGGTGCTAATTAATTGAATCGCTTAAAAAGCAAATGAAACAAAACAATTCTGTGTGGCGAAAAGGGCTATAGTTCGCACTCTGTGATGAGTATGCATCCCTGTGAGAGAGTCAGTTTCCAGGGGGCTGTGTCACCACTGTGCATTATATGAAGTGATACATTTCAGGTTAGGATAGTCGGCTGATGATAGAGCTGAGTTCGGTTCTCAGTGACTCCCAATAAATTCTATGGGACACAGAAACTGGGTCGAAATCTGGGACATAGTTCAAGGGGGCACTGTGTGCTAGGAACACAAAACAAAAACTGGCCATGAAATTCCGGCAGCAGGTCTCAGGTTCACTCCCCCCCCATCTCCAGTGAAAAGAACCATGTAGGAGGTGATGTGAAAGACCTCAGCCCAAGACCCTGGAGAACTACTGAGTAGACAACATTGAACTGGATGCACCAATTGTCTGATTCATGTGTCCATCTTATTAGGAATGTTGCTTCAATAAGCAATAAGCAAAGAATCTTATGTGTGGTCAGAAGATAAGTATACCCTAGACATGTCAGTGTGAATGTGGTTCACTTTTCAACATGATTCCTGTGTCACACTATGTCACACTAAAACAGTGTAAGGAAGAAAGCCCTCTTGACACTTCTGCTGTGCTAGAAAGAGATGTTGCGTAGGGCCTACACCGTGTTAAACTATCCCCCCACCCTGCAAAGCTGAACAGTGACCCACACAAACAGGTACAAGGGATCTGCTGAAAAACTGACGGGAACTTCTACAAGCTTGGAAAGAATTCTGGAAATCTGGATAAAGTGAAAGCAAAAATTACAGTGTATTGAAGGAAATAAGAGAAGTTTCTGGGCCAAGGAATTAGGAAAACGGAAACAGTCAAAATAATACTCCTCTCAGGAGGAGAGAAGAAAAGTTGAAGAAATACTACAGAAGGAAAATTCACATTATAGCAACTTATACCTCAAAGTTCAGGGGGGGGAATCTGAGAAAGGAGACAGAAGTCAGAGAGCCAAGGGCAGCAAATGATTGAAAAATAAACCACCAAAGCAGAGACACCTGATGCATAGCAATAGCCACTCCATCACCACACAAACATGGGTGGACTGGAGCCTATCAAAGGTAACTTGGGAACAGATTGTGGCCTCAGTTATTGGTCAGGCAGCTGGACTCAATAAACAAAAGGGTTTCTTTTTCAGACTTGGTAAGTGGGAGGAGCAGGGTGGGTGTGGGTGGTAGAAAGGGTGGCCATCAAGTCACAGCTGGCTTGTGTTGACTCTATAGACTTTTCAAGGCAAGACATGTTACAAAGTTGGTTTGCCATGGCCTGCCTCTGCGTCATGACCTTGGAGGTCTCCCATCCAAGTGCTGGCCAGAGCTGACTGTGCTTAGCTCCCAAGATCTGATGCGATCAGGCTAGCCTGGGCTACCCAGGTCAGGGTGGCTGGGTGACCAGGTGTTAAACATCAAGGGATGAAGGGAAGCAGTCGGCAGTGCTCCCTGTAAGCTGTGGAGTCTTGTAAGTAAAAAATTCTGCTTTGTGAGCTACTGGCATTGTGAGCGAGCAATTTGGCTGCTGCATAAATTAGTTTGCTCTGAAGCCATTCTTTCTGCGCTAAGGCAAAAATCTGTGAGCTGGAGGCTAAAAATCTGTGAGCTAGCTCACACTAACTCAGCTTAAAGGGAACACTAGGTCGGTGATCCAGGGCCTTGAGAAGCATTTAGGAAAGGTAAGCAAGGGGACATATTAGGTGGCATGAAGCAGTCTTGGCCTGATCAGAAGAACGGAGCTTTAGTGGGCAATATGGGGCACAATACATTATTATAATGGCAAGTCTAGAACAGGAAGATTTTTTTGGTAAGAATAGCTGCTGTGACATATTATGTTTGGCTGAGGACACAACAGTTAATCATAGAGAAGCCTTAATTAACAATGTAATGGCTAGATACTGGGTGAGATGAGATTGTTTCCTTGTGGTCATCCATTAAATGCCAGTTAGCCTGAAGTGATTAGGCCGGGCCCTACTCTTCGGCTGACTCTCAGCCCTTTTGTCATCAACATATCTAGAAACCCTATTCCTTGGCCTTATCCAGTATTAGGCTCACCCAGTTTTGCTTGGGAGATTTCTGGAGATTTGGGGCAGAGTCTGGGGAGGGTAGAGTTTAGGGAGGAAAATGAGCTGTGCAGGGATGTCATTCCGTAGAGTCTATGCTCCGAAGCTGCCATGTCCTCTGTAGCCTGGAGATCAGTCGTAATTCTGGGAGGACTCTGGCCCCACTTGGAAGCTGACAACCCCATGTGGGATATCAAGATGAGCTGGTCTTGGCATCAAGATGGGGGTGGGGGGAGAGAGAGACAAAACAAAATGGAAACTTAGCAACAGATCTGATGCATATTTACTTAGAAGCATTTTCTCCAGTTAATATGATTGCAACCCAGGTTGTGCAAAAGCAAAACTAGCATAATTACTATGAGGCTTATTACCAAGGACTAATAATGCAGTCCTAAACAGAGTTACACACTTTAAAATCCATTCAATTCAATAAGCATAGAAGGATGTAGCCCTACTTAGGTGGCTCAGGGATGGGGCCTTATGCCATGGCAACAGTGCTCAAGCCAAGCAAAAAACAACCTGCTTGTGTGCTTTGGCTGTCCTGATATCTAACCCCTTTCCCCTGCTTAGCCAGGAAAAAAAAAAAGGCTTTGGGACAGATTCTGAGATCTAGAAACCCTAAATTGCTTGAATATGGTCCATACTAGCCCAATGTCATCAGATGTTGGAAGCTAAACAAGGTCAGCTTGGGTAGTACTTGGATGGGAGACCACCAATGATGTCCAGGGTCACTGTGCAAAGGCCAGCAATGGGGAACCATCTCTGTTCGCCTCTTGCCTTGAAAGCCCTATGAGGGGTCATTTTGCAGGTGAGTAGGGTTTAACTCAAAAAATGAAAATTAGAGTGCATTTGAAATTTGTTCCTCAAATTACACATCAGTGAAATTTCAAGGGGAAACCAAAGAAATTTGAAAAGGTAACTGAAATTTCACAGGGGATCACTGAATATATCTAGAAGGGTTAAGGCCGTAACTATCTCGTCAGGCCATAACTCTCTTGAATGAGGCTGTCTATGATATTTGGGGGTGGGGGAGTCATTCTCCTGCCTCCCTTCATTTTAAAAAAAAACACTTTAGCCTCCAGATTGCTCACACCACAGCCATTCCGTCAGGTATTCCTCTTCCCACAGGCCCACTTATGCACTCTGCATGGGCATATATTTGTTTTCTGCTTATTTTTTTTAGATTATTTCTTCACAACCTCTCCAAAAGAAGAACTTATAACAGATTTAAAACAAGCAGTAGAAGTATCAATGACCAGTTTAAAATCATGACCCGCAGCGAGGGTTGTCAGGCTCCGGACTCCTCTCCTGGACCTTCTTACATACACACTTTGTGTGTGTGCTGCAATAACATCACCTGGAAGTGACATCATCACACTAGGCACATCACGGGGGGAAGCTCTAGTGTTCAACAAAAAACTCTATGGTAATCATAGAGTTTTTGGCTGAATGCTAGCACATTCCCTGCACAATGTGCCTGGTGCGATGATGCCACCTCTGGGTGACATCATTGCACCAGGCACATTGGGCAGCATGCAGCTATTTGGGGCAGGGCTCCCCCTGCTGGCCAGCTAGCCAGTAGGCAGATCAGGGGGCCTGAAATCAGGGGAAGCTCCACCCCCATTAGGGGATGGCAAAAAAGAATTGTTTTTTTTAAAAAAAAATCCAAAAAGTAGCAGCAGAAAAGGAACACATCTAGGGTTTCCAGCTCTGGGTTGGGGAATACCTGGAGATTTTAGGGGTGGAGCCTAGGGTGGGCGGGGTTTGGGGAAGAGAGGGACTTCAACAGGGTACCAGGCCATATAGTCCACCCTGCAAAGCAACCATTTTCTCCGGGGGCACTGATCTAGGTTGTCCTGAGATCAATTGCCATAACAAGAGATCTCTAGGTGGCACCAAGGCAAAATCAATATACAGTCCCTATATCAGAGCAAGTCAGCCAATACATTCACAACATTTAATCATGAAGAAATCCAAATTACTTGTCTGTTGTGATAGTTTCATTGGAATCTAATAAATTCTTCCCGCCCTTTCTCTGAGTTCAGTTTCCTACTTTATTTCCTGGTATAAAACCCTTTAGGACATTTTCTTTGTTCCTTGTCACTTACCGGGGTGATATAATTTAATTACTGCTATTGGATTGCTCGTATTTGTTTAAAAATACCTACGTGATTCCTGCTGCAAGTTCAGGGTGGCTTGCCACCAACATCAACCGAGAAAGAATCATTGCAAATAGTTCAGAAGACCCAAGAAACTAAAAAAAGAAAGAAAATCCACCCAAAAGGGCTTTCTGGGATACAAAATGCATAGGATTTCCAAAAGGAAAAAAAATCCTGAAAAAGCCATCTCTCTCTCTCTTTCTCTCTCTCACACACTAACAGAAATAAACATTATTACAGACTTTAAAAAAGCTGAAGTGGAAGTTCTCTGTTCCCCACTCAAAATTTGTCCAATGCCGGGGAGGGGGGAGATGCTTTGGCCACAGTTGTAGAAGCTGGTGCAAGAGTCGCTAGCAGCCCACAGCCCCTCCTCCCCCAGTGACAGAGATCACTTCCCCTGGAGAAAGCGGCTGCCCCAGAGGGTGGACTGTGTGGCATTGTGCCCCACTGAGGGTCCTTCCCCTCCCTCAGCCCCACCTTCCCCGGGGCCCAGACCCGAATCTCCTGAAATTCCCCTACCTGGAGACCCAACTCTAGGTACAAGGGAAGATGGTCCTTTACAGATGCAGGCCTCCTTTCTTGACAAGTAAGAAGAACCAATATTGTGAATTGAGCATGAAATTAAATCAGTCAGTCAATCAAACCAACCGCCAGTGAAGTCGTTAAACAGCATTCCTGGGATGGATCCAAGTAAACTTCTTAGCTCTTGGCCTGACTGGATAAGGATAACTTGGTGGTGGTGGGAAGTGACATCAGGCCACAAGTGACAATCCAGTCCGATGGGGTTTTCAAAGCAAGAAACAAAGAGAGGCGGTGTGCCATTCCCTGCCACCGTGGTGCAACCTCGGACTTCTTTGGTGGTCTCCCATCCAAGTACTAACCAGGGCTGACTGTACTTAGCTTCTGAGATCTGATTAGAATCAGGCTAGCCTGGGCCAAACAAGACAGGACAAGGATAACTGAATTCTATCCAAAACAGACATGTCACTCCCTTCCAGAATATCCATTCTCCTAACCAATAGCTCCCTTTTGTTTGGTTTCAGTTCTTCCTCATCCATTTCTCCACTGTGTTCAGGCAATGGTTCAGAGCTGAGGGATGATTCAGACATTTATGCAGTCCTTTTGGCTGCCGACAAGAAGAAGAAGAAGAGGAGGAGGAGGCGTTAGCCAAATTGCCTTAAATTGTTATTTAATATGGGGAGTTATGATCTTATATTAGGCAATAGGCAATGTGGGGGCAAGCATCTATGTATACAGAGGAACAGTTCCCTCCAGACCCACCAAATAGATGCTGAGACTGATGTCAGTATAAGATGATTTTGTTTACTGAATATATTTCAAGCATACAACAACACAAGCGTACACACAATTATACAAGTTCTAGGAAATAGAGATAGAAGAAAATAGCACATTTGCATCAGCAGGATGTTTTGTTGGTGATAGGCAATACTGTACCTGTCTGCAGTTGAATGGAGCGAACCTCAGGAAAAGAAGGAGGGCTGTGGGGTGCTAGGGGAGGATCGTGTCCTGAGTGGCCAGGGGCACGAGGGGACTCTGGCTGCACATCCATGAGTCAGAAGCTTAGGATGGGGGGGGGTCAGGTAAAAAAGCAAGAATGCAGGTAAGCGAGAGAGAGAGAGCTGGTACTGAGCACTCTCTTTTATTAGGAGGTTGAGGGGTTGGCTAAGCTCGGGCACCTCTCTGGTTAGTCTGTCCCCCCAAAATATGCTGACTGGTACTGGGATCGAAGGTCTGGGGAGTGGGCAATGTTAGACCTAATGACAAACTAGTCTGGACAATGGCACCTGATGGGATCATGTCTTGTGCTGGCCAGAGCCATTGTTCTCTCATTGTCTTCTGGCTGCAGTTTCGACTAGGTGATGTATTAGGTTGGGAGAGAACAGGTTGCCTACGTGTGGGGAAGGAGACTCTGTATGGAGTTTGAATCCCCTGTCTTCTGGCCTGGCATGGCCACTGCCTGATTTCTCAGTGCTATGTATGGCCATCTTGTTACAGGAAAGTGGAATAGTGACATGCAGGAATCATAGGCACACCTTTCACAGGAAGGCTTTTCTTCTTCTGGATGTGTGCTATAACTGGCATCACTTGGAGTCACCTTACAGTCCAGCCCCTATTGCGCATAACTAGCAAAGATCAGGTTTTTCATAACTTACGAGCAGGTGTTCCCTCTAAGCTGAGTTAGTGTGAGCTGGCTCGCAGTTTTTTAGCCTCTGGCCCACACATTTTTGCCTTCGCTCAGGAAGGATGGCTCCAGAGCAAACTAATTTCTGCAGCAGCCCAATCGCTCGCTCACAACTTTAATGCCAGTAGCTCACAAAATAGAATTTTTGCTCACAAGGCACCACAGCTTAGAGGGAACATTGCTTATGAGTTCATAAAAGCACCCTAGGTGCCTCATAGGACAACAGAGGACAATACCTTTATTGGCATAGTAAATTTAATATGGCATTTAGGATCAAAATATAGAATTAAAATCCATACCTAAGTTAAAACATAGATACATAAGATTATATAAGAATCAATTTATAGCTTTAGATTTGGCTTCAAGAATTTCTTCCATAAACTTTGCGATCACTCTAGTAATTTCCACTGCTGCTGAGTCATTCAATAGGAACCAACAATTGATCACAACATTCTTAAGATCAATTACCTGGAATAAATTTCCAGACAATTCCCAATGTAAATTGTCATTAAGCTCTCACTCAAGCATTATACGCTGGATTGATTCTGGAAGAGTCACACCACAAGTACAAAGTCTCTCACAAAAAAGGGGTTTGATGATATCTCCCACAGAGAGCATTAGAGGGGGATGTGTTCATTCTGACCAGCATATGTTGGGAAGGAATCTCAAGATTGTAGAAGTAATGGGACATCATCCCAGGCTGGGTATCTAAACTTTTAAAAGTGGGAGAGCACATATAAGGCCAAGCAGGACAGAGTTTGTGGAATTCCAGTTCCAAGAAGCCTCTGCTTAATAAATCTAAAATTATATGGCTCATCAGACAGAAGTAAATCATCTACTGCAAGCCCAATATGATTAACTTTGGACATAATTCCATCTAAGTTGCATTGCAAGAATCACTCTTTAGATAAGAGAGCAGACTGCCAGGTTCGGCCCTAAAATAAATGTTTAGCCAAAATTTAAAAGTTATAATCCATGACTTAGTTTCAATCAAGGATTGGCCCATTTCAGAATGAAGTACAAAACATGAAACACACTTAGGCATCCCCAAAATTTGCCAAAGAAGAAGAGGAGGAGGAGGAGATTGGATTTATACCCCACCCTTCACTGCCCAAAGGAATCTCAGATCAGCTTACAGTCTCCTTTCCCTTCCCCTTCCCCCAACAGACACCCTGTGAGGTAGGTGGGGCTGAGAGAGCTCTTTCAAGGACTGTTTCTGAGAGAACAGCTCTGAAGGAACTTATGATTGACCCAAGGTCACACCAGCAGCTGCATGTGCAAAAGTGGGAATCAAACCTGGCTCTCCCAGATTCGAGTCCGCACTCTTAACCACTACACCAAACTGGACTTTGGATCACAAACAGGACTCTGGGAACACAGATGCACTTGATAACCCTGGTCAGAGGAGCCCAGTAATAACTTACCAGGATTTAAGTAACTAAAGTCCCGATCACACACAGAAGTAGCCGTGTGATATGCATGAATGACAGGCGGATTTTCCGGGCGTGATCACATGGGAACATCTGGCAAGCATCCCACACCCATTGCCAACCCGTTTCGCTCCACCAAGGAAGCAAAGTAAAAAAAATACTGGGGAAAGGGCAGTAGCAAATGGGTTTGCAATGGGCTGCAGACAGACTTCCCCGTGTGATCATTCCAGCGTGCTCCCGTTGTGTTACTGAACGCTCATTGGAGTGCATCCAGAAACACGCGGCAAAGGAAAAAACCCGATTCACCACTGCTGCGCCTGATCATGCTGTGGCGGGTCAAATTGATATAGCACAAAAAGCCTCTCTTCCCCCCCTCCCGCGTTATCTGGCATGTGTGACCACACCCTAAGAAGGGCAGTGTTCCGTCTCACAAGTCATGCCTTTCACAACTCCCAGCACTTTATCCGCATTAGTTAAGGAAAGCAATCTGGAATGGTCCAGGCAGTCATGCTAAGCAGATGCTTCCTATTTCAGAACTGCTAAACTTCCACTCAACTCACATTGGATGATTTAATTAAGAAACAATCTAGTGCATCCAGACCAAGGACTGGAACACCTTCAGAAGGTCAAAGCAGAGTCCCTGCATCAGTGCGAAACTTTCCTCTAGACACGATTCTGCTGGTTGCAATCGTGGTGAAGACGAATGTCCACCTCCCTTCCTTGTCCTTCAGGGAGAAGTTGAAGAAGGAAGGACCCAATGACTAGCCAGAACCAGCTGAGTCAAGATAGTGCCACAGGCGGCATCACACAAGCCAGGTCTATCTCCTCTTGCACAAAGAAATCATGGTGGAGAGAGGACTTATATATAACAGAACAGGCCCTCTGTAACATCAAAGCAGATGACTAGTCTCCCACATGCATTGCAGATTGGACTAGAAAAGCCCTCCCCCCAAGAGTCAACATTTCCCCCACCATCACACACCCCCACACTTCTGCAGCACAGATACCTTGCAAAATCCAGCACACCTGACCCTGTACATGATTTCCCTATTTCCTGAAATGGTGTGTGTTGGGAGGATGATGATAATACCTTGATCAAGGATACAGGCTTCAGCTCAGTTGTAGAGCATCTGCTCGGCATGCAGAAGGCCACAGGCTCAATCCCTGGTGTCTGCAGTTTAAAAGATGAGGCCACAAGTGATGGGAAAGACCTTGACTGGAGACCCTGACAAACCGCTGTCAGTCTGAGCAGACAACCACTGACAATAAAAGACCAATGATCCAATTCAGCCTAAGGCATGAGTCTGTGTGATACACCAGAGGGAGGCGTCTAGCAGTGCCCTCTGGTGCTGCCCACCATCTGCCGCAGCAGGGAGAGGAGGCTGTTCTCTCCAGCAGTTCCCATCCTCTCATGGATCTGAGGCAGAAGAGTTAGATTCCCAGCCCCTTGCAAGGCGACTGATCTCTCTCTCTCTCTCTGACTGCTGACCCTTAGCCCTTTGAGGGCAGCCAAAATATAGAAGGAGGAAATAGAGAGCACAACCTGCCCCTCCATCACCATCGTCTTTGGAGATCTTCTAGGTCGTCCTGACAGAAATGGTGGGAGCAGAAGGAAATGCTATATAATAGCAGCTCTAGATGGATGGCTGAGGCTAGCCCAGTCTTGTCAGAGCTTGGAAGCTAAGCAAGGTCGGCTGTGGTTAGTAATTGGATGGGAGACCACCAAGGAAGTCTAGGGTTGCTACACAGAGGTGGGTCATGGCCAACTGCCTCTGTTTCTTGCCTTGAAAGTGCCATGAAAGTCCCCATAAGTTGGCTGCAACTTGACAGCCATGCCCAGCTCAGTAGTGATCTTAGTTTGTTGCAGCAGAACAAGACAGGAGAACCACTGGTTGGGTTGCCAGCCTCCAGGCTGGGAAATACTGGGAGATTTTGAGGGTGGAGCCTGAGAAGGGCAGGGTTTGGGGAGGGAGGGACTTCAATGGGGCAGAATGTCAGAGAGTCCACCTTCCAAAGCAGCTGTTTTCTCCAGGTGCACTGATCTTTGTCACCTGGGCATCAATTGCAATCCCAGGAGATCTCTAGCCAGCACCCGGAGGTTGGCAACCTTACCCACTGGCAGCTAAAGACCCACAAAATTTATTCTCTTGTGTCAGAGCTCACCATCAGATGCATAAAGGGGTCTATTATAACATCAAATATTCATCCCTATTTCTGCGATGCTGTTTATGTTTGATGTTGTTTTAATAGCCAGTTGCTTTAACTGGTTGCTCTTAATTTGTTTTAACTTTTTTGTGCCACTCTTAGTTAGTTTATTATAAATCCTAATTACCATGCTTATTAACTTGAGTTTTTGTGGCGTAGCTGTGGCACAGGACCCACGTGCTTTTATTCACTTGCAGGTGATACTGTTTGGCTTACAGATGTGTGGAAATGATCTTGCTAGTTGTCTCAAATGTCTAATAAACATTCTGTGACTAACTAACCTTGCTAGTTGTCTCCCCTTGCCAGTCTTCTAGTTCCCTCATAGTTCCGTATCTCCTTTTTACATGAGGAGGAAACCTTGAACTCACATAAGATGTCGCTGAATTTGACATCTCAGTGCCAGTTCAAAAATGCTTTTCTCCAAACTGGAGGTGGCCAAAGTGAACCTTCCAGAAATGTTCCATGAACACCTTACTGCTTGCACTTCATAGTGAGAGGAGGAGGAAGAGGAGGAGGAGAAGAAGAAGTTGGTCTTTATATCCTGCTTTTCTCTACCCTGAGGAGTCTCAAAGTGGCTTGCAATCGCCTTCCCTTCCTCGCTCCACAACAGGCACCTTCTGAGGCAAGTGGGGCTGAGAGAGTTCTGAAAGAACTGTGACTGGCCCAAGGAGTGGAGGAGTGAGGAATAAAACCCAGTCCTCCAGATTATAGGCCACCAGTCTTAACCACTATGCCACACAGGCTGTAGTAGTAATTGAAAGTATTAATGATGCATTCAAAATAAATGCTCTGCTTTAAGTAGGTTTAAAAAAAAGCAACAGCATCAGTGTTCCCTCTAAGCTGAGCTAGTGTAAGCTAGCTCACAGGTGTGTGTTGTTTTTTTTCCGCCTCTGGCGCGCACACACTTTTGTCTTAGTTCAGCCAGGATGGCTCCAGAGCAAACTAATTTATGTAGTAGCTGAATCGCTCACTCACAACTTTAATGCCGGTAGCTCAAGAAGTAGAATTTTTGCTCACAAGACTCCACAGCTTAGAGGGAGCATTGAACAGCATAGATAATGAGCATTATCATATGCTAATTTTCCACATCCTGGCTCTTTGGGTTGCTGTTTCTATTCAGTTCAAGGGAAATAAAGAACTCTGCAATGGCCACTGTGCGCTTCTCATCATGATATGCCGCGCCGACAATTTACCCCACTTCTCGGCAAGTCAGGGGCTGCCTGCTGCACGATATTAACCAGATCACAGGCAGTTTTAATCAGGGGGAAAATATGCATCTTTGCAATAACATTCACCTCCCCTTTGCACGCGTTGAAGGTTGCTTCCCAGGACGACTCCATCTGGGCCTCGCGTGGAGACCGGGCTTTGTGCGAGCGGAAAATTAAAATGACTCTCCTATGAGAAACGTTGCTGCCCAATTGTGCTCCAGACTAATTCAAAGAACCCACAAGCGGCATCATGTGGAGAGGTTAAAAAAGAATAGGATGGGGGGGAGGGGGAGAGAAGGAGGTTACTTAATGCCTCTGGGTGTTTTGGATCCAGGTTAAATTGTTTCCCTCTTCAGCTGCTCTTGAAAGGCTGAGCTGCACCGTATAAATCACATTACTTAGATTCACCAAAAAAAGAGCGAGTTTTTTCCTCCTCCTGTGAAGTAAGATATATCTTCCCCCCACCACCAACATGATTCATGAAGAATCGGCTGTTTAAATTCAAATACCACATTATAATATACTCGACACAACTGGCTTTATTGTGAAAACAAGCCTGGTGGGACTCCTCGTAGGATCATGTTAAACAGAACTTGGCCAGGGTTACAGTGGCTGGATACAGACAAACTGTTTGTAGGACAGATCGTTCATACAATGACATTTGATTTTGAACACTGTTGGGTAGATCCATTTTGTTAATGGTGACAGCCAGGGCATTTTTTTGTAGAAAAAGCCCAGCAGGAACTCATTAACATAATAGGCCACACCCATCAGCAGAAATCCATTAGCATATTAGGCCACACCACTGACAGCACAGCTCATTAGCATATTAGGCCACACCTCGATGTTACCAGAAGTGTGGTCATCCAGCCACACCCACCTTTTGCTTCTTATTCTGTTTACCTTCTTTGTTGTAAAAGCCCGGGGCTTTTTTTTGTAGCAGGAACTCTTTTGCATATTAGGCCACACAGCCCTAATGTAGCCAATCCTAATGATGGGTGTGGTTGGGTGTGGCCTATTATGCTAATGAGTTCCTGCTGGGCATGGCCAACTTGGGAGTCAGCCGGAACTCGGTTCCTGTGTGTTCCTGCCCCAAAATAGCCCTGGTGATAGCACTTCCCTTTCTTACAAGCCCAGGGAAATGCTGATCGTCACTTTGGGGTCAGGAAGCACTTGTCCTCCAGGTCAGTTTGGCCAGGGATCCTGGAGGGTGTTTTTCTGTGTGTGTGTTTTTGCCCTTTTTTGGGCTTAGAGCAGGGGTCACTGGGGGTTGGGGAAGGTATTTGTGAATGCCCTGCACTGTGCAGAGGGTTGGACTAGACTATGGCGGTCCCTTCCAGCTCTATGATTCTACGATTCCTCTGGCATGAGGTGCCTTCTCAGATGCAAGAGGGAAGGGCCGTGGCTCAGTGGTAGAGCATCTGCCTGGCATGCAGAAGGTCCCAGATTCAGTCCCTGGCATCTCCAGTTAAAAGGGTCTTGTAGTAGGTGATGTGAAAGACTTCCTCTTCCTGAGACCCTGGAGAGCTTCTGCCAGTCATGAGTAGATAATAGTGACCCCAATGGACCAGGGGCCTTGTTCAGTGTGAGGCAGCTTTGTGTTCATGTGTTCAAGAGACTCCTGAAATGGAGGCGTGTTTGAAAGTCCTAAGCCAAATGAGTTAGAACCCCAAGGGTGCCAACAACCATCCCCATTGAGTGGTTAGGGTTGCCAACCCTCCAGGTGGTACATGGAGATCTCCTGCTATTAGAATTTATCTCCAGGAGACCAAGATCAGTTCCCCTGGAGAAAATGGGTGCTTTGGAGGGTGGCCTCTCTGACATTATACCCTGCTGGGGTCCTTACCCTTCTCAAACCCCGCCCTCCCCAGGCTCCCTCTCCCAAACCTCTAGGTATCTCCCAACCCAAAGATGGCAACTCTATGATTCTGGTGGCTCCAAATCTCAGGTGTGTGTGCATGTGGGTACCCACCACTACCTGGTGGGTAACCACATGCAAGAATGCTAAAATCCTACTGTTCTCCAGGCATCAGGCTTTTACTGCTGTCTTTTCATTCCTGGTGGTTTCATCACTGGGTAACTGGATTCCCAGCATGTGCCCTTTGGCTGCATGGCTGATGCCGGGAGATGGTCAGAAAGATGTAGATTATAGTTTTGCCTCCTCTTCATCCTCCTCCTCCTCCTCTGATGTTAGGGTTGTTCGAGCAAATGACTCAGCATGACTTGACTGGGGGGAGGGGGTAACATCACTCTAATTGTGTACAGGTGTTGTGCTCTTGAATGGGATGCCTCTCTTTATCTAAACCTGAGAGCTGACCACCAACCCCTCCTCGCCTCTTCTGTCGCTTTGTCCTTTCACTCTTTTCACATAACCTTCCATGGAGACACATGTCTCTGCAGGTCTCTCCTGTAGAGACAGTGCCCACATACACCCACACGCATGATGCCAGACAACTGGCCATTTATGATAAGGAAAGTACTCTTCAGACTAGGTTTCTGTCTCTCCTTTCGACTGCAACCCGAATGTGAACTGGATCTACTTGAATAAATGTAATTTTACCTTTTTTGCAATATACTTCTTGGGAGATGTATTTACTGCACTCAGGATCATGCTTCTGTGACCAGGCAAACTCTGCTAGATTAACCAAATATCCCACTAAGGGTTACCAGCTTCCAAGTGTTGGCTGGAGGGATCCTGGAATTACATCTCCTCTCCGGACTACAGAGCTCAGTTCTCCTGGAGAAAATGGATGCTTTAGAAGGTGGACTCAAGGGCCTTATAACCCACTGAAGTACCTCCCCTCCCCAAACCCCACCCTTCCCAGGCTCCACCCCCAAATCTCCCAACAACTTCCGGACACCGAACTGGCGCCCTTATCTGTTTTTGATATGATTGTTGTCCTCCAACAAAGACAACTATATTTTATCATTTTACCCGCAGTTGGGATTAGGGTTTGTTATGTATTAAGTCAATAAAGCATTGAATTAGCTCCATTAGAATTTAGCATTACATGGATTGACAAATAGGCCAATCAGGGAAGCCCGCTGTTTGTCAGCAACTAAGGGGTCGCCTCGCACATCTCCAAACAGACCTCACCCTCCACCTAAGTACGCGGCCAGAAAAACAACACACAACCTGCATGAACCTGCACCGATCATCAGTTGCATGGACGCATGTGAAAACCAAGAGCAAAATCAAAGTGACAGTGGTGTTAGATAATGCCCCTTGTGGGATGGAGGTAGACTCAGGATCAGCGCTCACAATCATATCATTGTAAACACTTCACTGGCTGTTTCCTGGATGGAATAAACGATACCTAGAGCCATGTGACCTCCATTTGGTCAACTTCCAGAAGTAGCGAATTCCAGTTGCTGGGGTCAGCAGGTTCATGGTGTGTTTTAAGAAATTCTATGGCTCATTAAAGGTGATTGTGGTCGAGGACCATCATGCGAGCCTCTTGGGACTTGACTGGTTTGAGGCACTAGGCATCCACATAGTGGGAGTACAAAAGTATCCCATGACAGCTTGAACTCTATTTGCAAGGACTTTCCTGCCATGTTTGATGGGTCTTTGGGGTGTTATACTGGACCACCAGTCTCCTTCGACCTCGACCCAAATGTTATGCCGGGTGGCGTTCGCCATGAAGCCCAAGATCAATGAGGAGCTAGATTGCTTCATTGCACAGGGAGTGGTGGAGCCCATCTTGCATGCAAGGTGGGAAACACCTATCGTGATGCCGGTCAAGTCCAACGGATTGGTACAGATTTGTGTGGACTATAAATGCACAATTAATAGGGCTGTGCAGCAACACTCCTACCTGGTGCCAATTGTAAGTCACATCTTGGCCTCGTTAGCTGGAGGAAAGGTCTTCGCCAAGCTTGATCTTGTGCAGGCCTACTAGCAGCTGCCAGTCACCCCTGAAACAGTGGAAGCCCAAACAATTGTAACACATGGAGGGGCTTTCAAGGTCAACCATTTACAGTTCGGGGTCAGTGTGGCCCCGGGACTTTTCCAAGGCCTTATGGAAGGTATCCTGTGAAACATTCCCAGAGTCATTCCCTACTTCGATGATGTGTTAATCACCGGTGAATCAAACAAAAAATTGGGTACATGCCTACGACAGGTCCTCCAATGGTTCCAGGAGGTGGGACTAAAAGTAAAGTGAGAAAAATGCCAGACAGGGGTACAGCAGGTCGAGTTCCTAGGGTTCCTGATCAATGCTGACAGAGTCCACCCAACTGACAGTAAGGTCCAGGCAATTCCCAATGCCCTAACACCCAAATCGAAGAAGGAGCTTCAATCGTTTTTAGGCCTCATCAATGTTTATCATGCATTCCTGCCAGATAAAGCATCGGTGGTGGAACCTCTGCATCGCCTGCTGGAGAAAAAGTCTCGGTGGAACTGGGGCTGGAGTCACACCCGAGTGTTTGCCGATGTCAAAGACCTGCTTTCATCCAGGTCTGTCCTCACGCATTATTGATGAGAGGCTGCTGATGCTGCTTGCCACTGATGCTTCGCCCTATGGCATCAGGCCGTCCTGAGTCATTGGTTGCCAGATGGGAGAGAAGCTTCTGTTGTGTATTTTTCAAGGACTCTGGCTCCTGCTGAAAGGAACTATGCAAAAATCGATAAAGAGGCACTCGCCCTGGTCGCAGGCATCAAGAAATTTCATGATTTTGTGTATGGACGCCACTTCGAGATCATCACTGATCACAAGCCTCTATTGGGACTTTTTGCACTGGACTGCCAAACTCCACAGGTCATGTCCCCTCACATGCTCCGTTGGTCAGTGTTCCTGTCGGTGTACATGTACAAGTTAATGCACAGACCTAATAAGGCCATTGGACATGCTGATGGCACCCAGCAGACTGCCGCTTCAAACCCCAGCCGAGGATCCTGTGCTGGCTTACGAGGTGATGGCCCTTGAGGAGTTGCCGCAGCCTCCGCTCCACGCATCCGACGTCACAGCCCAGTCTGTCAAAGACCCCACCATTGCCTGGGTCCTGAACTGGGTGTGGAAGGGATGGCCATCAGGCATGCAGGGCCCCGGGTTCTCAGCGTACAAATCACAGCAACATGAACTGTCAGTGCATAAAGGTTGCCTGTTGTGGGGAAATCATGTGGTGGTTCCCCGCAAACTACGTCACCGAGTGTCAGAAGTGCTGCAAGCTGGTAATCCAAGTGTGGTGCACATGAAGGCATTGGGCCGCAGTTATGTGTGGTGGCTGCGTTTGGACCAGGACATTGAAGAACTGGTCCATACATGCTGAACCTGCCAAGAGACACGTCCTGAGCCACCGCAAGCACCAGTGCAAAGTTGGGAGACTACCAGAGTGCCCTGGTCCTGACTGCACTTCGATTTTGTGGGACCGTTCCAAGGTAAAACATTCCTGATAGTAGTGGACTCATTTTCCAAATGGCTTGAGGTGGCTAGTATGTCTGTCATGGCTTCATTTTCAGTACGCATGGACTGCCTGAAACCATTGTGTCAGATAACGGGACTCAATTTACCTTGGCCAAGTTCCAGCAGTTTATGGAGGCCAACTCGATTAGGCACATCACGGCTGCCCCGTTCCATTTGTCCACCAATGGACAAGCTGAATGAATGGTCTGTACAACTAAGGGCATGCTAAAAAAGATCATCCACGGCAACTGGGATCACTGGATGGCTGATTTCTTGCTCCAGCAACATGTTATGCTGCACTCAATGACAGGTCGCAGTCCAGCAGAACTCCTTATGCATTGCCGTTTGACAACCATGTTGGATCACCTGCACTCTGACCTCACGGCTGACCGGCTGCTGCAGTGGGAGGCTCCAGACCCCATCCGCTCATTCCAGCCTGGTGATCTTGTATATGCCAGGAACTACAGTGAAGGTCCAGTATGGGTGGAAGCAACCGTGACAGCCAGCACCAGACCAGTATCGTATTTGGTTTCCACCACTGAGGGGGGACATCTGCGCAGGCACCTTGATCAGCTCTGGAGGCATTGGGTTCGACAGTCAGAGACAGTGGACCCAGATGACCAGAGAGAGAATTGTGACAATTGCATCACACCCCAGATTCCGTCAGAGGCAGAGCCGGCTACAGCAGTGCCCCCTGTCAATACTAGGCACGAGAACTCCTCCAACACAGGGCCCAAGAACTCTCACACACTGGCACCACCAAGAAAGCCAGAAACTCTCAGCACTCACAGTTCGTTAGTACCCCGGGACATTGGTCCAAGCGACACCAGCCAAGGGGCAGTAGCACCTGCGGTGGGACCAAGGTGCTCACAATGCTTAAGGACTCAGCCCACGAAATTACAGGACTATGAGTGCTGACTTAGGCAGGAGGAGTGTTATGTATTAAGTCAATAAAGCATTAAATTAGCTTCATTAGAACTTAGCATAACATGGATTGACAAATAAGCCAATCAGAGAAGCCTCTGTCTTTGGCGGGAAACAATCTCATTGGTTCCAAGCTCCGTATTCCGATTGGCTGTTATCTGTTTGCTGGGTGTGGTTTTGCCCATTCAAATCATATACGAGTCAGCCTTGTTCTATGTATTTTTGTCTTGTGTTGAGTTATGAGCTGAATAAACAAAATCACTTGTTTAACAGCTGCCTCGATCTCAGTTCATAATAGGGTTGCCGGGCAGTACCAAGCAACCAGTGGGAGGGCCTATGGTCCAGGAGAAAAAAAATAAGGCCTCAACTACTTACCAGAAGTTCTGACTATAGAGTTCATGGTGATTCCGAGAGCTATCCTCATCACTCCAGGTAGCTCTAGGAATCATCAGAAACATTATGGTCAGAAATTTGTGTAAGTACCCAAGGCCTTATGATTATGTCCCTTCCTTTGGCCCCTGTTTCTGTCCACTGATTGGCTGAGCATCAATGGGCAAGAGCTGTGATGGACTTGTGGTCTCCTGCCATAAGTGGACAAATGGGAACCTTAAGTGGGAGTCAAACTGCTTTCAACTCCCCCTTCCCTGGTTCGTCTATTAGTTAGAAGGCAGACAAACCTTCTAGTTGTGCCTTCTCTGGTTGTGTGTCCTAATTTCTTTCCCCCCCCCACTGAAAATGATATTTCTGCTTTGAAGGGGGACCAGTGATTTTAGAAAGGTGTAGCTCTGTTTAAGATTGCACTGTCAGCAGCATATATGGGCAGGGTTCCTAATTCTACCTCAGCAAATGCCGTGAGATTTTCGAGAGTAGAGTTAGGAAGGAGATGTGACATCTCTTCTTGATGCCACCCTCATCTGCCTCTATGATCTTCGGACTTGGGGGAATTTCTAGAGCACCACCACGTGGAGGGTATTTTTTTTTTCTCTTCCACTCCTCAGTTCTTCAGGGGTGAGCAATGCAGGCTGTGGGCTGGTGATTCTTTGCCTAGGGCATATCAATGGCTGACCTCCAAGCACTAATCAAATGCACACTCATAAATATGGATGCCAGCCTCCAGGTGGGATCTGGGGATCTCCTGCAGTTACAGCTCACCTCTGGGCTACAGAGATCAGTTCCCCCGGAGAAAAGGGATGCTTTGGAGGGTAGACTCTATGGTATTGTACCCCAATGAGGTCCCTTTCCTCCCCAGGCTGCACCCCAAAATCTCCTGGAGTTTCACAGCCTGGATCTGGAAACCCTACCCCCACCAGTAGCCAGGGAGGTCCTGGCAGTCAGGGCCGGACCATCATAGACTATTTTTAGGTGCTTGCCTCGAGCTCCCCCTGCTGGTGGGCAGCAGAATGGCATGCTGCTGGCCGGCTCAGCCCCTCCCTTGCCTCAAAGCCCCTCCCTTGCCACTGCCTGTGCAGTGTGCTGCGCATTCTGCTCTGCTCTGTGCAGCCAGTGCTCCTCCTTCCATCATTGCTTGCTACTGCCCCACCCAGCCCGGCCAGGTCCCACCCCACCTACCAAACACAAGCCCTGTGGCTGTGTACTGCTCCGCTCACACACATGCTGCACACACCACCTCATCAGCTGCCCATTGCCACTCCGCCACGCCTCCCGCCTGTCCAGTCATGAATTTTAAAGGAGTCTGAGCCCCCAGCCCCTGGAATTTAAGGTTGGTTGGGCATAGCTATAAGGGACAGCCTTCCTACCCCCCAGATGAAAGGGGCTCCTCTGGCCACTGGGGCTGGCCTCACCTCACCCCGTCTGCCCTTCCCCAGGACTGGAGGCGACAAGTTTGGCCCGCACTGCCACAGCCGGGCCGAGACTTAAGCAAGCCCTTTCCCTGGGGATGTACTAAAAGGAAGGACAGGATTGCCAATTGGAAACAATGGGAGACGCTTGAATGCCCATTGGAAATAATGGGAAATAGGAATGCCAACTGACTTGCATGGGCTCCACTAAAACACATTACAGTACAAGTAGAGTTGCAAAGAAAATGCAGAATGGATTTTCCATTAGGGTCTCTGGGCCAAAATAGACTACTCTGGGACTGGAATGAGTGTTCTGTGACTAGAATGAGAGACCACAGAGTGGAATGACAGCACCTGGGGGTAGCAAGAGTGTTCTGGGAATGGGCTCCATTGAAATACATTACAGTATAAGTAGAGTTGCAAAGAAAATTCAGAATGGGTTTTCCAATAGGGTCTCTGAGCCAAAATAGACTACTCTAGGATTGGAATGACAGGCCCCAGCTTCAAATGACAGCCCCTAGAGGCAGCAGGAGTATTCTGGGACTGGAATGACAAGCCCCAGAGTGGAATTGACAGTGGAGGAGGTGGCTCACATCAACCTCATGGAAAGAGAACATGGAGGTCAGGAAGGGAGCAGAACTGGACACTGGAACAGGTGGAGGGACAAGTGCAAGATTTATAACTGACAATGGAGGAGGTGGTTCACATCAGCCTCATTAATTTGTAAGGAAACTAAGGAGCTGACAGGCAGGATAATTACTGAGATGGAGCTGATTTGACAATAGCTACACACATTTGATAAATATTTAAATGTAAAGTGTTTCACTCTACAGTTTGTAAATCCAGTTGCACAGAACTGCCTCTACACCCAGGGTCACTCATTCCACTCTGGGGCCTGTCATTCCATTCCTGGAACACTCCTACCCCCAGGGGCTGTCATTCCACTCTGTGGACTTTCATTCCAGTCCCAGAACACTCCTGTTACCCCTAGGGACTATCAATCCACTTTGGAGTCTGTCCTTCCATTCCCAAAATACTCCTGCTACTTCCAGGGGATGTCATTCCACTTTGTGGTCTTTCATTCCAGTCCCAGAACACTGCTGCTACCCCCAAAGACTGTCATTCCAGTCCCAGAACACATCTGCTAGCCCAGGGACTGTCATTCTACTCCATGGTCTCTCATTCCATTCCCAAAACACTCCTAGTACCCCCAGAGGCTGTTATTCCACTCCGTGGTTTCTCGTTCCAGTTCTTGAACACTCCTACTACACTGAGAGGCTGTCACTTGCCTCTGAGGCCTGTCATTCCAGTCACAGAACACTCCTGCTACTTCCACGGGCTGTCATTCCACTCTGTGGTTTCTCATTCCAGTCCCTGAAGTCTCCTGCTACATCCAAGGGCTGTCATTCCACTCTGGGGCCTGTCATTCCAGTCGCAGACTACTCCTACTACATCCAGGGGCTGTCATTCCAGTCTGGGGCCTGTCATTCCATTCCCAGAAAACTCCTGCTACCCCCCAGGGGATGTCATTCCACTCTATGATCTCTCATTCTAGTCCCAGAACACTCCTGCCACCCCCAAGGGCTGTCATTCCACTCTGGGACCTGTCATTCCATTCCATGGTGTCTCATTCTAGTCAGAGAACTCTCCTTCTATATCCAGGGGCTGTCATTCCACTCTGGGTCCTGTCATTCCAGTCCCAGACCACTCCTGCTACTTCCACAGGCTGTCATTCCATTCTGGGGCCTGTCATTCCATTCCCAGAACACTCTTGCTACCCCCAGGCACTGTCATTCCACTCCATGGTCTCTCATTTTAGTCCCAGAACACTCCTGCTACTCCCAAGGGCTGTCATTCCACTCTGGGGCCTGTCATTCCACTCCGTGGTGTCTCTATCTAGTCAGAGAACTCTCCTTCTTCATCCAGGGGCTGTCATTCCACTCTGGGTCCTGTCATTCCAGTCCCAGATGACTCCTGCTACTTCCACAGGCTTTCATTCCATTCTGGGGGCTGTCATTCCATTCCCAAACTCTTGCTACCCCCAGGGGCTGTCATTCCACTCTGGTGCCTCTCATTCCAGTTCCAGAATGCTTCTGTTACCTTCTGAAGCTGTCATTCCACTCTGGGGAACTCTCATTCCAGTCCAGTGGGCACACGGGGCGGGGGGGGGCAGATGGTAGCCTCACCTAGTGTGCAAAAACCACCTGGGACCGGCCCTGCTGGCAGTACTAACCCAAGCTTCAACAATGTGAAAACAGCAAGTGATTACAAACAATATGTTGTTATTCTGCCTTGACAAAGTGCATAAGGGCAATTTTGTCCCCTGAGCTTTCTAGTGTGTGTGTGTAAAGTGCTGTCAAATCACAATCAACTTCTGGTGATCTCAGCAAGGGTCTTTAAAGGCAATGGAGAAGCAGAAGTGGGTTGCTGTGACCTTCCTCTGCAGACTCTTCCTTGGTGGTCTCCCATTCCAGCATTGGCCCTTCTTAGTTTCTGAGGTCTGGTGAGATCAGACTATATGCTATTGCCTCCCCTCCCCTGGGGCTACTATAGAAGCCCACAAATACATGTGAAAGTTTGAAAGAATGAAAATTACATTTCAAAAGAATACTTTGATATTTTAACAAATCAAACATATTTTTGTATAGGTGTTTCTTTTTCTATCAGTATCCAAGGACATCTGCTAATACATTTTCTTTCCATGTCCTCATGGATTTAATATTGTGTTAAAATAAAATTGTCAAGCCACAAATGACACACATTTCACATATGCTGAAGCAAGGAAAGGTGTAAAAGAACCAATGTCAGAGCCACCTTGAGCAGATTGAGGAGAATGCCCCCGTATGGCGTGCCTCAAGACGTGAAGCTACATATGAAACAGGAGGCCAATTCACAGAATCCCTCCAAATAGCAAACAGCAGTGATCTCGACAGCAGAAACACATTCAGTGACAAAACATAAAAAGAAGCAGAGATGTGTATACATGCGCATAAAGTAAAACTCAGTATGGCCCAAGCTAGTCTGATCTTGTCGGATCTCAGAAGCTAAGCAGGGTTAGCTAGTATTTGGATGGGAGACCACCAAGGAAATCCAGGGTTGCTATGCAGAGATATGAAATGACAAACCACCTCTGAGTGTCTTCTTGACTTGAAAACACTATGCGGTTGCCACAAGTTGGTTGTGACTTGATGGCTTTGCATGCAGAAGGTCCCAGGTTCAATCTGTAGCACCTCCAGCTAAACAAGGATTGGACAGCAGATGTTGTGAAAGACCTCTGCATGAGACTCTGAAGAGATGTGGCCAGTATAAGTAGGCCAGAGGTCCTTAACATGGTGGCATGAGCACCGTGGGGCCCATTTGATTGGCTGTGCAGATTTGTCTGTGCCACCACAACACAAGGATTTTCACTGTGTGACCATAGGTAAGCAGTGGTAGCCATTTTGTGCCTGATTCGACCCTCTGTGTCAGCTATTTTGTGGTTGCACTCACCGTGCTGTTTCAGAATTCCAAAGATGCCTACCTGCTCAGAAAAGTTGGGGACACCGAACTAGACAATACTGACTTGGGTGGGTCAATGGTCTGATTTAACGTAAGTCTTCATGTGTATGTGATACCACACCAGCCATAGCCTTCTCAAATGGCCCATGCAACTATTTGTCTGCCCTAAAGGACCTCCACATAGACACATGGATCAGGCCTGCCTTCTGCTTCTCTTCTGTTCCTATCCTGAGCAGATGATTGTGTCTGTGTGGCTGGATTCTTCTGAGTTAGGCTTCAAAAATTCAAATCTAAAGTTTTGACCACCTCCAGTTGCTAGAATGGAATTTAGTGGGTCAATTCTGGTGAGTCACCACAAGGTGTGGTATTTTGTTTATGGTCAGACCCAAACCCTTTCCAATGCTGTTATTATTAATTGTCACAGTCAGATATTTGACTAGTAGATGGCGTTCTGTAATTTGACATCTAGCCAAATTCTTGGGAACTGCAAATGTATCTTTGGAGGATTCATTCTGCTCCAAGCAACACTGTCTTTGGGAGATGTGCTGGCAGTATTTGCTCAGTGCCCAGAATGTCCAAGTGTTCCTTGAGACTTTTAGGCACGGCTTCCAGGGCTCCAGTGACAATTGGCATAATGGTAATCTGCTTCTCCAAGAGGAGCTCTAACTCTGTTTGCAGGTCTTAGTATTTTGTGATCTTCTCCTGTTCTTTCTGTTCTATTCTGCTGTCTTCTGGGATTGCAATGTCAATGATTCAAACCCTCTTTCTCATTTTTTTTTTTCTACAATGGTTATACAAGGGGTGTTATGTTCTAGGTGTTTATCTGATTGCAATTGGAAGTCTCAAAGAATCTTTGTTGCATCATTCTCCATGATCTTATCTGGTGTGTGCTCCCATAAATTTCTGGCTGATGGTGAGCCATACTTCTTGTGAAGGTTCCAGAGCATCATGGCTGCAACTCTTTTGTGACATTCCTTATAGTCAGTTTGAGTGATTTTGCTACAGGCACTGACCATGTGGCCGATTGTTTCATCTTTTGTTTTGCAAATTATTATTACTAGTACTATTATTACTATTATTACCACTACTATTATTATTATTATTTTTTATCCAACTTTCTTCCTTACAGAGCCCAAGGTGGCTTATGAGACAGATAAAACCCACATAAAATAAAATACATTAAAAATATAAAAACCAGAATTTGAAAGCACAGCTCAGGGCTTGTCCAAATTCAGTCCTAAATAATGCAATCTTCAGCTGCATTCTAAAGATCAAAAGTGAGGGGGGGCAGACAAAACTGCCTGGAGAGGCTCTTCCATAATTGTGGGGCTGCCACCGAAAAGACCCTCCCTGGTGTACCCAACAAATGAGCTTCTTTGATTGGTGGGGCAGACAGGAGGGCCCCTCCTGCTGACCTTAGTTCCCGGGCAGGAGCACAGAGGAGAAGATGGTCCTTCAGATACATCCACTTCCAAGCCATGTAAGACCTTAAAGGTCAAAACCAACGCCTTGAATTGGGCTGGAGAGCGGATCAGTAGCCAGTGTAGTTGCTCTAATATCGGGATCACATACTCCCAATAGCTGGCCCCAACCTGGTGTCTAGCCACAGCATTCTGCACTGGCTGCAGCCTCCAAACACTTTTCAAGGGTAAATCCAAGTAGAGCATACTGCAATAATCCAGCCTAGGGGTGACTAAGGTATGGATCACTATGGCTAGATCTGCGTGACCCAGTCAAAGCTGGGCAAAGGCGCTCTACAGCTGTTGTGACAGAATTTATGATTTCAAGATATTCCCTTATATTAGTCTAGGTGTGTTTAGTTTGAAGACCTTCCCTAAGGTCACATGCTCACATAGGCAGTTCAGGTAGTTGAGAGTGCTCGCTTGGAGTTGCTCCTTGGATTACAACTGTTTGAATGACTCCTCGTTCTTCTGGTATCTATCTTAGAACCTGGAAATATTAAAACAGCCACCCAATTTTCTAAGGCGACTGCCGCGTCAAGCAGCACTCCCAAGCTGCAGACATGACTTTTCAAGGGGAGTGTAACCGTATCCAAGTCCCAGGTCTGCCTTCGTAGTAAACCCAGAGGACCTCTATCCTGTCAGGATTCCGTTTCATCTCACGCGGCATCATGTGACCTTGCTTTCTGTCCTAACCTGCCTCCAGGGCTCTTGCATGTTGTCTGGGCATCCATGGTAGGACAAACAGGGTCAACCTCTGAGAGTGCTATCCAATCCAGAGAATCAACTCTATCCCTGCCTCTGTGAAAAATAAGAACAAATGGGTATCTGCTTGAGAAGTAGGCCATGGATTCAAAAGATCATGGTCTTACTTGCAGTGCTTATACAGCATTTTTTCCCTGTGTGCTGCTAAAGCTTTTGATCTGAAGATGATATGATTAACAAAAGCAAAGAATCAAAAGAATCTGAATAAAGCTCTTGAAACCACCTTTTCAGAAAGCATTAAGAGATTTTTTATTGCTTTTCTATGAAGGCTATCACAAACTCTCTCTGCTCTCTACAAAGTCTCTTAGGCTTATTTTCCTGTGAACTGGTAAACCTGAATCTACGCTGCACCACTTTAGATATCTCATATGACTTAATGTTTCTCCATTTTGGGGGGTGGGGGAAGCCCCTGTACAAAGAAAAATATTACATAAGGGACAAGGTTAATTGAGAATATTGTCCTTGAAATGCTAGTGTTCTTACTTTTTCTTTCTGTAGCAGGACATTCTACCATTTGAACCGCTACCTGCAGGCTCAAAAAGTTTGGGGACCCCTTTTCTATTGGCTCCATTCCATAGGAGGTCCCAAACAAGAGAAATAAAAAAGGGTACTTGGAGGGAAGGAAGTGTAGAAGTGGTCAGAAACTTTTTTAGATCAGTTCAGAATACAGAGGTTTTTTTTAATTTTTGAACTTTGTGTGTGTGTGAAGCATTCAGGGGGGAAATAATTTCTTTCTAAACGTTCTCCTCCAGCCATATGCATGCATCTTAACATACTCTCGCAAAGAACAATGTGGGGAAGAACTGTAGCTCAGTGGTAGAACATCTGCTTGGCACACTGAGAGTCCCAGGTTCAATCCCTGACATCTGCAGTTAAGAAAGGATCAGATCATAGGTGATGGGAAAGACCTCAGCCTGAGACCCTGGAGAGCCACTGACAATCAAAGTAGACATTACTGACCTTGACAGACCAATGGTCTGATTCAGGCAGCTTCAAGTGTTCATGAGTGGGACCACCTATGGCAGAATTATACTTTCCAAACACTGCAGAAAGCCAATGGAAAATTCACACACACACACCCAATACCCAGGAACAAGAGTGGAAGTTACATCTGCAAGCAACAACTGAGGGAACCACCTGTCATTTCCCCAGAAAGCATTTTCTTGGGGGTACCTACTGGGGGGGGCGTAACTCAGACCCCATAAATCCAATCCTCACCAAACATGGTGGGCAAGCAGAGAACTGTTAGTTGGAAAACCCCTGTGAATTTGGTATCTCTAGCACACCAAGTAGCCATTCTAGCAAGCTATGAACCTCACAAACCAAACCTGTTTGTTTGGCCCCTAAAAGTTTGTGATGGTTTGTGGAAGGCCACGAACCACGAACTGAACTGCATTTCCCTTGTTTGTGCCGATCCCTATTTGAGGTCACTTAAGATTCACCCCAGGACCCTAGCAGCTTAACAATGGATGCTGGGGTACCCACTGACACCTTCCGTGGCGCCAACCAAGCATTTTTAGGAAGTGGGCAGGGTCAGAGGGGATTTTTGCCCAGCAGGACTTCTGACTGAACACTGGAAATTTGATTGGCTGTGCGGATTTTTTAAAGAACGTTTAATCAAAGCACAAGGATTTGCACTATGTGACTGGAGATAAACTGGTTGCATTAAAAATATTTTAAAACAATACGCTCATTTAAAAAAGTCATCCTGTCAAATGGAGCTTCTGCCTGAAATGTTGAAGATTTACTATTCGAGTGATGCACACCGTTGCTTCCTGATGCATGTCGTGGTTGGCTCTGCCTCTAAGGGCAGCCATTTTGAGGTTGCCCACAACTCCTGCGGTGGCTGTTTTGAGGTTGTGTCCGTCACCCTGTGTGAGAAGTTCAAAGGAGCCCGCAGGCTCAAAAAGGTTGGGGATCCCTGAGAGTCACCGTGATCAGCCAGGCTTCCCACCAGAGTTTTGTCAAAAGTAAGAAGAAGAGATTGGATTTATATCCCGCCCTTCACTGCCCAAAGGCGTCTCAGAGCGGCTTACAAACTCCTTTCCCTTCCCCTCCCCACAACAGACACCCTGTGAGGTAGGCGGGGCTGAGAGAGCTCTGACAGAAACTGTCCTTGAGGGAACAGCTGTGCCAGAGCTTGTGACTGACCCAAGGTCACACCGGCAGGTGCAAGTGGAGGAGTGGGGAATCAAACCTGGTTCTCCCAGATTAGAGTCCGCGCATTAGTGCCAACATTCTTCCAGCTAGGGACAGCAGTTTGTTCAGAGCTATGTGGTTAAGCCACACCTTGTTTATAAAAGAAACAACCCAAACCTGTCAGACACTTACAGGCACTGCCTGCACAAGATGCCTAGGGTTGCCAACCTCCAGGTGGGGTCTGGAGATCTCCTGGAACTGCAACTGATCTCCAGCTATAGAGATCAGTTCCCTTGGTACAAAACAGCTGCTCTTGGAGGGCATGCTTTGGATTTCCCCAGATTTCTTTTAATCAGTTCTGGCCCTGTAGAGTTTAACATTATCTCCTGATTTCCACATGCATTTTTGTGCTTTTAGTTTTCACTTTGGTTCCCCCCCCCCATTTCCCCTCATCTCTTTTGAGGACACTTCACCGTGATCTTTTTTTCCCCCTGGAAGCTGGTTTTGAATTGACTTTTTCCTAGTGCATAATGTTTCCATCGGGTTTTGTTTCTCCCACCCACCTCCAGCCTACTTTTCAATGGTTGGACTGCTCTCATTGTTCAAGCACTCCCCCTCCCCCTCAAGATGAGTGATTTATTATTATTTTAAAACTGCCCTACAAACCTTCTGCAGTGTTGTGCTGATAGTTCACGTAGGTTCTCTGAATCCGTTTCATTTCTTTCTTTTTTTAAAGTAGGTCTCTAGCATTCACGTAGGTTCTCTGAATCCCCAGCTTTCTTTCTTTCTTTTTTTTTAAAGTAGGTCTCTAACATTTTCCCTCATGGAGATATAAGGAAAAAAAGCATACCTCCACAAGAAACGGAGCTAGAGACTTACTTTTTTTAAAAAAGGCTGGGAATTTAGAAAAGCTGCTCAAACTATCAGTACAATACTACAGCATCATACTGATATTTTAGGGACTTTTTTAATTTGGGGGTGTTCTGACTCCACCAATAAGGACACTGATGACGACAGCACCCTCCCTTGAAAAATCTTCATTATTTAATGCAGAAGAAAATAAACTGACTCCACAACTGTAAAACAGGGAGGGCAGACATGCAGAAGAACCCTGCCTAAACTGATTCCAATGTTTGTGGATCAACCACCAAGAAACTCAGAAGTAACTTGACCTTTGAGTAAAGGTCTCTATGACATTGTACCCTGCTGAGGTCCCTCCCCAAACCTCACCTTCCTCAATGCTCCGCCCCCAAAATTCCCAGGAATTTCCTAACCCAGAGCTGGCAATCCTACACCCATAGTCTCGTTAGAGCAATTAGAAAGCAACGGCTTTGGCTAATTAGGCCTCCTGTTCTAATATGGCATCTCACACTAATCCTCTTGGTGATTGTTTGTTTAATCCTGTCATGATAGCAGTGTTCACAAGAATAAAGGGACAGCGTCTTCTGCAGTCTCTAGTGCACAGTAGGCCATAAACCAAGATGCTCGGTCAGTACATTTATATGTTTTTATTTCTGCTTGTTAAAGATTCTACCAATCTCTCTCTCAAGTTTTGAAGTTGTGCATGCAAGCAAAATTCACTCTCTGTGCGGGATTTCTTCCAGCCCCCTTTCAAACATGATCCATAATTTGACCAAATGCTCTCGGGCACTATTAAATAGTAATAATGAACTTCACCTAAAGCCCTTAGTAATTTTGTTCCACATTTCCTTCTCTAATTATCCACTATTCCCTATTTATTACTGCTTCATTCCCTGCCTTGAGGCCTTCTAAAAATACTAGGAATGATAAATTAAACAATACATTTTGGCACATAGCTAACCAGTGGGATGGGTTATAATTTAATGGGTTGTCTTCTGAATTAATTATTTCTGAATTATTTAATTGCAGCTGGGTTTTTCCCCTTGTATTAAAGTGTGGCACTGGAAGCTTAAACACACTGGCATGTTCTCCTCTGGAATTCAGGGGAAGCCATTAAAAACATATATGTTTAAATTAAATTCCAAATGGTCCCTCCATGCACATCTTCACCATTCTTCGTTTGCAGTTGTATTTATATTTTTGCTAATGAGCATTGTCTACTGCAGAGAGCCATAACAATATTTCCCAGAGTAATCTCGGAAGTGCAATCCGTAAGCAATCGACACTGCGGAGCTAATGTCCTCCCCCACCACCACCCTTTTAAAAAAGAAACAGCTATCAGTGACTTTTCTATTACATGCTTATGGGTTTCCTTCACAACCAGTTCTTTTAAATTAAGTCCTGACTTATTTGAATATTAGAATACTGTGTTCACTATTTGCTTTCTCCCTTCTGTCTAATTAAGGCAAGGCATAATTGGTCTTTTTTGTGTGAATATGATGCACCAGAGAGTTGCTTGACTGTGTGAGAGAATGGTGCCATTTTGTAAGATCTTGATTACAAAGGGAAAGGAAATATTAGTGGTCCTTCGCCCTCCAAGGCCACCATTGACTTGAAAGAATGTCCCCTGAAAAGCTCTCCCTGGGGAAGAAGCACACTGTGAACGCGATACTGGCCAGATTCAACAAAGGCTTTAACTAGGGAAGCAAGAAAACTAGATAAAGCTTCATTTGACACATTAGCTACAGTTATGGAGGTCATTATTATAGGGGATGTCAAGGCAGGGAGTGGGACAATTTGTGATTAAACTATGATTTGAACACTGAGGTTTTCATTCTATTACTCCAGAGGAAACCATGAACCCCAGGCCTGGAGCATCAGGACAGTGCCATAGGCCTGCGTGCTCACTCCTTCCCTGTTCTACCTTGCACTTCCCCGTTTTTTTTGGTTTGGGCCAACTCAGCTTTGTTGTTGAACACATACATGAAGTTGCCTTATACGGAATCAGACTATCGGTCCATCAGGTTCAGTACTGTCTACTCAGACTGGCAGTGACTCTCTGGGATCTCAGGGAGAGAGGTCTTTAGCATCTCATACTACCTGTTCTTTTTTAACTGGAGATGCCAGGGTTTGGACCTGGGACCTTCTGCAGGCAAAGCAGAGGGTCTTCCAATGAGCCACAGCCCCACAGTTGTCCAAATCAGCAAACTGTGCTTGAACTAGCCCTCTAAGTCAGAAATGGAAACCTACTTCAGTTTGTGGATTGAAATTGTGGCTTAAATACCAGTCAGGGTTGCCAGTCCCCCAGTAGCAGTGAGGTATCTCCCATCCCCACCTCTTGCTTCCCACCACCAGTTCTATCATAGAGTTTTCTGTGTTTCTTAGAGGGACGTGATGACATTTCCAGGTCTTTCCCAGAAAGGATGTTACATCATTGCTGATGGCCCCATGTCCCTGCTCTCAGTCTCCTGCTGGTTAGCGGCCCAGATCTGGCAACCCTGGCACCAAGCATAACACAATAGTTTGCAGATTTGTTTGGAATGACATGTTATAATTGTCATAAATCAAGGAGGGGATGGGAGCCCATAAGGGGAGACAGGCATGGGAAGAAACTGAGGCTTGGATGGTAAAACACTACTTGTCAATTACAGGGTTGTTAAGAGGAATTTTAAAAATCCCTCTTTACCCAGTTTCTCCCTGAAATCCCTCACCCTATTTCTTTCCACACTTTTAGGAATGTGGACTCAATGTCTAATCAATTCCATTTTGAACAAAAAGAACTTTGGAGGGGGGAGGGGCAAGGAGATCGGTTCTGCAAAATGTCAGAATTGCACTCTGTACATGCTCTGAGGCAGGCAGTGCCTTCCCAATGCTTCCTACCCTCCTATTAAAGCACCACCCTGTGATGTGTAACATAAAACAGCTGCAGGGGCTGAGTTATAAAAAGGGGCATTGATTTCTCTACAAAGAAAAATCAAAGAGAAATGAAATAGCAATCACTCGTTTAAAAGAGAAAAAAGAGACTAAGAGGAATCAATGAGTACATGTAAAAATATGAATTTCAGAAAAAGACATTTCAGTTCCCACAACAACAGAATTATGTCCAAACTGAGTGAGCAGGAAAAGGGTGAAGCAGATTACAATCATCTGTATCTGTGTCTGCCTGCCTGCCTGCCTGCCTATCTATCATCTATCTATCTATCTATCTATCTATCTATCTATCTATCTATCTATCTATCTATCATCTATCTATCTATCTATCTATCTATCTATCTATCATCCATCTATCTATCATCTATCTATCTATCTATCTATCTATCTATCTATCTATCTATCATCTATCTTCTATCTATCTATCTATCAATCATCTATCTATCTATCTATCTATCTATCATCTATCTTCTATCTATCTATCTATCAATCATCTATCTATCTATCTATCTATCTATCTATCTATCTATCTATCTATCTATCATCTATCATCTATCATCTATCATCTATCTAATTAACTAGATCTATCTATCTATCTATCTATCTATCTATCTATCTATCTATCTATCATCTATCTATCTATCTATCTATCTATCTATCTATCTATCTATCTATCTATCTAACCAGATCTATCTATCCATCCATCCATCCATCCATCCATCCATCCATCCATCCATCCATCCAGGATAACAAGGTTACCATTGCTCAGATCAAAGGCAATTATGTGCCTTATATCCCTGTGCTATTTTCATATTAGAAAGCATTCAGAATGGTATTTATATTCATATCTATCCAGCATGCCAAATGCGTGTGTAGCTTTTGATACATAACTATTAAGTGTCTTCAAATGACACAAGCATGAAGCCTGGCCTGGTGCCACTTTCAGATAATTGTGACTGTCTGTATTAATTATTTCAGTAGGGAGAAGATTATTTGGGTGTAGCGATTGTTCTTATTTTATATGGCATCCCACAAGCCTTCAGGAGTCCATTGGGCTATTGTGGGGGCTATTGGAAATTACACTCGCCAACAGTATCAAAACTCTACCATCTATGCCCTTGTTCGCAATGTCTGCATACAGAAGCGATCTTCGAATTGTATTGCCCGGCTCCAGGGGTGGCCGATGCCTTTTTGCCCTGGACAGTTTCTAACCTTTCCCCTCCCACTCTTCCAGCTGGGGAGGATGAGCTTGATCATCATGCAGGCAACATCTGCTTAGTTTTACCCTTCCTGGGAACTGGTGGTGAAGTGACTGGGACCCTCTCCTTCCTGATCTACAGCATGAAACAGATTTTAGAACAGACGTGCAGAGAGACCTTTACTGATCAAGTTCCAACCTGAGACAGACTGGTGAAAAGTGCGGGCACGCTGCAGCCCAGTTATGGTGACCCCGCAGGGCTTTCAAAGTGCATGGATTTTTCACTTTCTGCTGTTTGGTGCACCATCCCAGTGGCTTCAGAAGGATCTTCTGATTCTTTATCATAAGTGTGTCATAAGTCTTTTCAAGACTTTTCTTTTTGGGGACTGTGCCTCATGGGCAGAGGCACTGCTGTCACACACTGATAAGAAGGAAGGACACCTTTTAAGCAGTCCAGTATTATTTATTAGATTTCTATTCCATCCTTTCCCAAAGGCTCCTTTTCATAGAATCATAGAATGACAGAGTTGGGAGGGGCCACACAGCCCCCATCCAGTCCACCCCCCTGCTCAACGCAGGAGCATTCGAGAGCATCCCTGACAAGGGTTTGTCCAGCCGCTGCTTAAAGACTGCCAGTGGGGGGGGGGAGCTCACCACCTCTCTGAGGCAGCTGATTCCACAGTTGCACAACTCTGATTGTCAAAAAGTTTTTCCTAATATCCAGCTGGTACCTTCCCGCCCTTAATTGAAATCCATTCTGGCGAGTCCTGTCCTCTGCCGTCAACAGGAACAGCTCCCTGCCCTCCTCTAAGTGGCAGCCCTTCAGGTACTTCAAGAGAGCAAGCATTTCATCCCCCTGAACCTCCTCTTCTCCATACTGAACACTCCCAAGGCCCTCAGCCTTCCCTCACAGGACTTCTTGGTCTCCAGGCCCCCGATCACCCTGGCTGCTCTCCTCTGCACCCACTCCAGTCAGTCCACATACTTTTTGAAGTGAGGCCTCCAGAACTGCACGCAAGACTCCAGGTGCGGCCTGACCAACGTAGTCAGCAAAGATGTGGCTTCCATGTGGACTGGGGTGCCTGCACTTGCCATTTGAGGGAGGGGGAGTACCATCTCATATGTCCAGATATACCTGCTTACAACCTTGCCTTCTTCAGTAGTATCACTGTCAGCTGCACCAAAAGGTTCCCTGCTCCTTTACAGAAGAACTCTGCCCCTTCTTCTCACTGTCTCTCATGCTTTGGCTTTCCTCCCGAAAATGACAAACACACTTTAATAAAATGCAAAAATATACAACTGAGAATTTATATGTAAGTAAAGGTCATGAAAACATACAACATAACATAATCACATATACAGGTATATAAATACCATAGCACAAACTATAAGTAAGAGAACAGTCAAACAAATGGGAGCCAAAAAATGTCCAAAGAACCAGTCCAGGTGGATCAGGATATCAGAAGTCAGGCAGAAGTAAAAAAACCCCAGGCTATGGCATTTATATTACTTGTATATTCGTATATGTGATTATGTTATGCTGCTTAAGTCTTTAATGAAATATATGTTTTCATGACCTGTACTTACATATAAATTCTCAATTATATATTTTTTGCATTTTATTACAGTGTATTTGTAATCCTTCTTGTGTATTCTCTTGGTCTTCCTTCCAGCATGCTTTCAGGGTACACCTGGCATCCCTTTTTCAGCTTCTGCTCAAAACCTGCCACTTTTGATGCACTTCTCTATAAAGCATCACGTACAAAGATGGATGTGAACACATCTTGCCCTTTTCAAAATGGCTACGCTGGGAACCAGTTTGTTCTTGAGTTCAGGGAAAGGCCCCTTAAAGTCCTTCAAGGCGTAAGAGTGTCTCTTCTCAGAAACCCCTGCATGATAATTTGGAGAGAGGGCTGTGGCTCAGTGATAGAGCATCTGCTTGGCATGCAGAAGGTCCCTGGTTCAATCCCTGGCATCTCCAGTTAAAACAGAACCAGGCAGTAGGTGATATGAAAAGGCCTCCGCCTGAGACCCTGGAGAGCTGCTGCCTGGGTTTCGGTTTCAGCGACACAAATGGCGGTCACTCTCTCGGGACTCTCCCAGAGGTGATCAGCCCACACACGGTTGGGGGGGACTCCGCACAAGCGGAGACCCTAGTGAGCCTTAGATAAAGGCTCCGGACCAGGGGGCACACCGGGGAGTAGCCTCTTTACCGACCTGACGGTCGGAAAATTGAGGCTTTCCCCATGCCCCAGAGGCCCCGCTGTGATGTGCCCTGATGGGACTTAGCAACACCACCGACTTCCAGGAGTGAAGAAGCAAATGAATAAATGAAAAGGAAACAATTGGCAGCAAACTGTGAGTTGACGATTAAAACTTGGAAAAGGATTTAAGTGCTCCCACCCCCCATTGAACAAGCGCAAGGGAGGAGGGTGGAGATCCCCCCGCATGAGAACGGGACTGTTTTAAAAGAGGGAAGACGGGGTGGGGGAGTGAAAATTTAGCAAAGCAAAGTTACCTTTTGGGGAATTGCTTACAGCGAAGAGGAAAGATCCTTTCCTTAGCCACGTGGCACAAACTTTTAAAAAGTAAACAATAAAATAAAGATGTCGGGGCAAAAGAAGCTCCCAGATAAGCTGAAGAAGCAGGGAGGAACTTCCGGCTCTGCGTCCCGTCCCTTGGAGCCAGCTGTCACTCAACAAGAAAGCGAGCTGCTGCGCCCTCTGCTGGATCAAATGCAGAAAATCAACCAAACGTTGTCCAGCATGGAAAGCGTTCTCAGCAATCATCAGAAACAATTGACAGATATAGCTAAGAAGATGGAGGAGATCGCACAGAAATGTCTGGTTTCAACAGAAGACACACAAAAAAATCAAGAAGAAGGTCATTAAAATGGAAAAACATCAGGAAGCACAAGACAGATGGAAAAATCAAACCTAACCCTCCAATTTCAAGGCATAAAGGAAGAAGAAAAAGAGGATCTCAGAAGTATTTTGGCAACAGCTTTGGCACCACTGACTGGCAATGAAGCAGGAAGATTAAGCGAAGAGATGGATTTGGCCTATAGAGCTTACTCCAACTTTACAAAGAAAAATAATTTGCCAGCGGAAGTGGTGGTGAAGTTCACTAAGCAAAGTACTAGAGATCAAATCTTAAGAGCGACGTCATCAACGCCTTGAAGTTCGGAGAGCAGAATATAAGGATTTTAAAAGATGTGCCATTTGAAATTTGTATGAAATGGAAGGCTTATAAAGGATTGACCATATTCTTGCAAAACCACCAAACTAATTATAGATGGTTGAATCCAGAAGGACTTGTCTTTAAATTTAAAGATAAGCGGGAGAAGATTGACTCCATCTTTAAAGCTCAAGACTTTTTGAAGAGACACGCCAGTTCAGAGGAAGAAGCAGAACTCGCCAAATGGATGATTTTAAGCAGTGAAGATGACAGTGGCTCGGAAGGGGGAGACAAAGAACCAGAAGTTGGAGGAGCAGTTAAAGGCCCATCTTATAATCTGAGAGACTTAAAAAGGCGACAACCCAAAATATGAAGATACATTCGTAATGCGCATTAACGGTCTTTACTAATAATAACCCAAAAGGACTTTACTAAAACAGCTAACATGTTTATTATTTACAGCATAATGAAGGGCGATCGGTCAAACACAGAAGAAGCCAAAGAACTTACTTATACTAACAAAAGATTAATATACTAAATTTATCTTCACTCACCACTATTCTTATCCATCTATATACCCTCCCTTTTCTTATATTAAAAGCAATAAAATTATCTCCTTTTTAGGAGAGTTAATTAAAAGAGAGAGAGAGAGCTGCTGCCTGTCTGAGTAGGCAATACTGCTCTTGATGGACCCCAAGGGTCTGATTCAGTAGAAGGCAGCTTCATATCTCTTCATGTGGTCCTCAGGTTTCACCTACTGGCTGTTCCCCAGCTTAAGGTAGCCCCACCTGGCATCAGCCAGAGCCTTCTCCCCCCCACCACCCTCATCCCAGCTCTCACCCTATGGAACAGACCACCTGAGCAGGTAAGGGGATACTCCTTCGGAAGTAGTTTTAGGAGGGTACTGAAAACCATTTTATTCAGTAGGACTTTTAATAGGGTGTAGGGTGCAGGCATTTTTTTGGGGGGGGCACAAATTGGTTTATTTGGGGTTTTATTGTACTTGTCATGTTCTCAGATACGGAACTGTAAGCTGCCTTGAGCCACATGGGAAGGGAGGGAGGGAGGGAGGGTTGGTTTATTGTAGGTCACAAACACCAGTTGTGTTTGCCAGCTACAACTTCAGGATCACAGTCAAGGAAGACTGGGCAATCGGAGAAAAAAATTGAAGATGGATTTATTGCGGACAGAAGGGCAACAGAAAGACTGAGGTATGTTCCAGCAGAATGTATAAAAACAAATGATTGCAGAGATTCTCTGTTATCATACTACTGCCACAATTCTAGACTGCCCCCCCCTTATTTTCAGAGAGAGATTCATGAGCCATGTGCTCTTTCTGCATTTTTCATTATCCCGCTGTCACGCGCCTGACATCCCTCGTGCTGACATAGGCAATGACCTGTTCCATTCGGAGTAACTCAGAGATAAGTCCTGGAGTTATTTAAAGTGAAGCAGAAAAAAATAATGAAGTGCTATTTGTGGACTTGACATCCCCCCGTTTTCCCAAATAGAACGCCATTGTTAGTTTGTACCACGTGCATTTAATTCCCCCGAGCTTCTTTCCTCTCCCCTCCCCCAGTCAAAAGCACTGATCCCTCCAATCTGTTAAGTCCATCTTGCCACATGATTGCTGTACAGTGAGCCTAATGACAAGGTATTTCAATAGTCTCCCCACTGCAGGTGTCCTGACAACATTAGTGATCTTTAGACCAGGTGAAAAGCCTTGACTCTCGCTTTGATTTCTCCCCTTCCTTTCCTCGCAATATTCCATCTGTCATTGAGGGCAAAAGTGGATGTACAGTTCTAAGGATTGTGTGGGGTCTTCACTGAGCGTGTATGAACCTAAGTTTGCCGTATGAATCACAGGCATGCACAGAGGCAGTTCCGGGGGTCCTCTCACCTCCTCTGATCCCTACCAGGGCCCCCACTGGTGCCTTCTTCCAGCACACATGCATTCCCACCTGCCTTGTATTTTTCCTTTCCCTGTCCAATGGTGAGCCTTCCCAATGAACGTATGTCCTTTCCCCAGTGGTGCTGGGTGGTGTGTTCTGATGGGAACATCACCACTGTGCCCACCAGGAGTGCCACTGCTGTGCAAGTCTGCATGTCCCTCCCTGTCATTGTGTGGTGGGGGGGGGCTTTGCAGCAATGAGCCCTGCCAAAAACTCTGGGCCCTGGTGACTGCCCCGCCTCCCGGATGCCCTACTTCCCATACGAAGGTGGTGTGCCAGCTCTCGGTGTTTTCCTGCCCCTCACGTATCTGATGGCAGGCCACTGCTCTTAGTTTTGAAGCTTCTCAGGGGATTGGGCGAGTATGACAGACAGGAGGCTGTCCTGCCCATGAAGGGGAAAACAGCCACGCAGCTGAACCAGGGGTTGCCAGGAGTGGGAGGGGGGCCCAGGCTACATCACTGGTGATGTGACAATATCACTTCTGGTGCATACTGGAAGTAATGTCTTCACTTTGTGACATTACACTCGTATTTGGGCAAAAACTCCATGGTAAAAGCCATTTTTACCATAAAGTGTTCGCCCAAATATCTGCGTGTTGCTGGGCTGGCAACCTTAGCTGAGCCTACAGAAGTGCTTCTCCAGCACCCAGTCCTGTTTCAGGAGGGGGATGAAATGTTGGAGGGAAACACAGCCACAGTGTTAGCTCAGGTCTGCCTCGGGGAGAGGGCAGCCACCATTTTTTGCCTGCCTCAGCCAGGGAGCAGTTTGAAGGGCAGTTCTGCCTGGTAGCGTGGCAGAGCAGTTTAGCTGTAACCCAGGGAGAGAACGGAGGACCCGATTCTCAGGCCTGTCTCAGGTGATGAGCAGACCTTGGGCCATTTAGTCCGACTCTTGGGCAAGGGCAGGCTGGTGTGGGTATAATCCTGCATAGGTGAAAAGATCCAGCCTACTGGCTTGTCACTGAAAGCCTGTTTATGTCTGAAAAAAATAGAAAAAAATAAGCTCACCAAAGAAAATCACTCTTCTATCATTTTAACACACTTAGTTGTACTTATATAACAAATTTCCTATATTAAACAACATTCATTCTTGTGTGAAGTGCATTTCATGGACATAAGCAAAGCCAGTAATTAGTAACATAAATACTATACAAAACAATGGAAAAGCTTGATATAGTTGTTCTTAACACTGTTTTGGCTATGCTCCTGGAATGTGTACAAAGCAGACGGAAAAGTCCTCGTTTTTTAGGTTCCTGAACAGCAGGAGTCTTTTTTGGGGGGAGCGCACTGGAGTGCAGCTCCGGCAGCTCAGGAGCCAAGCCCCGCCCCCAGCCGCCGTCCCGGGGAGTCTTTCAGGCAGCCGAATGTCAATTTCAACTCCATCATATCCTATGGGCCATTGAAGTCAATGGTGAAAACATAGGGTATATTCTGGGGGCTGGAGGGGAGGGGGGTTGAGGGAGAGGCTCCAAACTCACAGGGTAGCTGATGGAGCCTCTCCTCAAGAACATTGGATCAGGGGGGTCCAATTCTATGGGCCCCTAAACAGGTTGCCCCTATTCCCTCCATTGTTCTCCAGAATGGGAAAAAATTAACTGCTGAGGACTGGGACTGCTATGTTTTGTGCTTTGAGTTCTTCCTCGAGTCCTCTGAGATCACCGATGGTGTGAAGAAGCATGCCCATCTGGAGGCTGCACATATCACGAAACTGCACACCACTGCCATCCAGCTGAGTCAGGCCCCAGGACACCCCCTCTAAAATTAAATTGACTCCTAATCGAGGGAACCCCATGCCAGATGGAGCTAGACACAGGTCCTCCACTTCTGTAATCTCGGAAGACACCCTCAGGAGGCCAGCTGGGTTCACCCTGCAGGACTTCCAACAGAATGAGGTGGTTGTTAAAGGGGTGAAGTACCGGAATTTTGACAGACTCCTGGTGTCAGGTAGTCCTGCCATGATGGATGGAGTAGGGTGGGAGGATGGGCCTTGTGTTGCATTGTGGTGTGTAGGGCGGGAGGTTGGGATCATGGGGTGTTGATTTATGCACCTGGAGTGTTCAAATGGAATGCGGAGGGCGAGCTCTGCAGGCTCTATCTCTGGTAGACTTAACACCCTGACCTTGGTGGAGACAGGCTGTGAGCTTCCTATCGCTTTCAAAGCTACAGCTTGGCTGGGAACAATGGGGGCGGTGGGAACTTCATTAGTATAGTAGCTTTCAGTTCTCATTCGCATACTAGACATTCATTGGTGGAAGGGGGGTCCCCATTCACCCCCTTTCTGGTATAACTGCTTGCTTTGTGTAACCATGTTATTCTGAACAATGTATCTGCTCCAGTAACCTACTATTGCAGCTCTATAATAAAACGCTATTCTTGCTTCAATGAACAAGACCTGGTGTTTGGCTGACTAAGTTAGGGTTTCTGACACCTGGATTTGCTGGTGGTGAGGGGCAGTCGCATGAATTTACTAGCTCTAGTATGGTTTGTGCCCTTGGGGTTCCAAGTCACAGGGGCACACCACATTGCCCGAGAAGACTTACAGTGGGTGTGCAACAAGTTCCCAGCCATCTTTGATGGAATGCTTGGTTGCTACAGTGGACCCCCCATTTTCCTCCAGCTCACCCCAGAGGTGCAGCCGGTATGGCTGAAGGCCCGGCATGTTTCATTTGTACTGAAGCCAAAAATTGATGAGGAGTTGGATTTCTTGGTGGGCCAAGGGGGCTTGGAGCCAGTTCTGCATGCCCTCTGGGTGACCCCAATTGGTATGCCTGTTAAGCCCAACGGGGACATCCACATCTGTGCAGATTATAAATGTACTATTAATAAGCCACTGCAGGATCACTCCTATCCGGTCCCAGTGGTCAGCCATGTCTTGGCCTCCTTGGTGGGTGCCAAGGTTTTTTGGAAAGTAAGACTTGGCCCAGCCCTACCAGCAGCTCCCCGCAGATGATGTGACTGCAGAGGCCCAGACCATAGTCATGAACAGAGGTGCATTCAGGGTTCGGCGGCTGCAGTTTGGTGTCAGCGTGGCCACAGGGATTTTCAAAAATCTCATGGCCTCTCTTCTTAAAGGTACCCCTGGTGTCCAGCCCTTCCTCGATGGTGTTCTGATCGCCGCCCCCACGGAGGAGGACTTCATCCGCTGGTTGCGCACCATCCTGCAGCAGTTCTAGTCGGCTGACCTCAGGGTGAAGTTGGAGAAGTGCCTCTTGGGTGTGTCACTGGTTGAGTTTCTGGGGTTCTCCGTAGATGCTGAAGGTATCCATCTGGCCCCAGACAAGGTTTGTACCATTGTCAATGCTCCTGCACCCACTTCCAAGCAAGAGCTACAGGCTTTCTTGGGGTTGCTGAACTTTTCCCATTCCTTCCTGCCCCATAAAGCTGCTCTTGTAGAACCACTCCACCACCTCCTCAACAAGAAGACCCCGTGGGTCTGGGGCAACAATAAGCTGCTGTGTTCTGGGCCGTCAAGGGGCTGCTCACTTCCAATGCAGTCCTGGCCCATTTTGACAAAAAGCTGCCCATCGTCCCCGCTTGCGATGCTTCCCCGTATGGTGTTGGCACCATTCTCAGCTACCAGCTGCTGGACAGAAGGGAGGTCCCCATGGCTTATTACTCCCACGCCCTATCTTCAGCTGGGCACAACTATGCCCAAATTGATAAGGAGGTGCTGGCCATCATTGCAGGGGTAAAGAAATCCCACGACTACCTCTGTGGGTGGCCATTCATAATTGCGATGGACCACAAGCCTCTGCTAGGACTTCTTGCCCCCGATTGCCAGATGCTCTTGCCTCGGGTACTCTGCTTGTCCTTCTTCCTTGTGGGATACCATTACCCCCTCCACCACTGTCCTGGGAAGGTGATGGGGCATGCCGATGCCCTCCGCCCACCTGCCACTCTGCTCCGTCGATCCTGACCCAGATCCTGCTCCTGGAGGGGCTTCCCGACCACCCTCTGCAAGCTGCGGACATTTCCTGCCACGCTGCGAAAGACCGGGCCCTCTCCCGCATTTTGTACTGGGAGGGGAGGGGCTGGCCCACCGGCTGGGGTGACTGGAAGCTCAATAGTTCAGCAGTTCAGAACCCGAGTACCGTATGAAAGAGTGAGTTCCCATCTCTGGTCCCAGCTCCTGCCAACCTAGCAGTTCGAAAGCAAGAAATTGCAAGTAGATAAATAGGTATCGTTTCGGTGGGAAGGCGACAATGTTTTGTGCACCTCGGTGACTAGTCATGCTGGCCACATGACCAAAGAAATGTCTTTGGGCAGCGCTGGCTCTTCGGCTTGGAAACGGAGATGAGCACCGCATCCCTAGAGTTGGATTCAACTGGCTTTTGAGCAAGGGAACCTTTTCCTTTACCTCTCCCACTGGGATGAGCTCTCAGCTCACAAGGGGTGCCTACTGTGGGGCAGATGCCATTGCATGTTTAGAGGTGGGGTTTCCCTCATTGGCCAGCTGGCCCTCGGCAGGCAGAAGCCCCCCAAAGCAGGGGATCCCCCGCTTGGCAACCCTGCCACCTGGAAACATGTGCCGCTGATCTATTCTTTGAAGCCAACCTTTTAAAAAATAAATCTTCTTTGTTATTTATATACGACTCCTACCTCAGTGACCTCTGTGTTTTACTTGCTCACTACAAAGCTTACCTCACAGCAGTGAACCCAAAGAAACCTTAAGAACATCTGATGACTGAGGGGAAAGTTTACAGGTTTTTTTTAAAAAAAATCTTGGCTTGCCCGGATCATAAGAGACCAGGTGGGTCCCCCTCCCCAGTAGCCAGAAAAGGCCTGTCACAGTGAGGCTAGATGTGTTGGAGATTCTATGGGAACTAGCCCGTAGACAACTGATCTGTGGAATCAGGGTTTTTTTTTCAGAGCTTGTCCCAGGACGGGGAAATGTTCATGTAGTTAGAGTATCTACCATGTTATCATGTCGGTCTTCCTCCTGTCATGTTGCTCTTCCTGGGTCAGCTCTATGACTTCCACTAGAAGAATAAGAGGTGCTCTTCTTCCACTATTTCTGCTCTTCCTCCTCCTCCTCCTCCTCCTCCCCTGGTTCATGCCTGTCAACTCTGGGTCCGAAACTCCATGGCCAAAGGCATCTACCACTCCTGTCACTCAGGACCAGGTTACACTGATTTCACAGGCTTCTCTAGAGCCAAAACTACTTTTTTGTCCTTAGCTTAGACATGTTTCAGTTGTCCTGTAACCCTGCCCTGTATGCCTGAAACACCTCCTCTGAACATGTGCAGCATACCACATCTTTCTCCTGCTCTAAGTCATTTCTCAAAACCCACAAGGCCTCTGCTTAGCTCCTGCATGGACCCTACAGAATGGATCTTCTCCATGGTCAAAATTAAGACTGTGAGATCCTCAGATCTGGGAACTGTTTGCTGATGCTTTGGAAAACATCGTGTCTGCTGGGGGCATTATATGCAGATAATACCGATAACTTTGCATAATCCTTTTGAGAGTGGTAAAAGATAAAGTCCACTGTATGGTTTTTGACCAAAATTCGAAAGACCGAACACTATCTGACAGCATTTGTGGCAGCTTCTTTGGTTTGTTTTCTGCCTGGCAATTGTCAGAAAAATGAGAGGTCAGAACTGAGGGACTCTACAGGCTACTGAAGACAAGTAATCTGTAAAAGAGAATGATTTGCAGAAGATAATTGTGAAGGGACAACCTGATGGTTTGTAGATACGATGATCGATACATAGATCATTAAAAAGATCCATTGACAGGTAATCAGTTAGTCATTATAGACCAAATTAATATTTATTAACACAAATTTTAAAGTATTCTTGAATAGAAAATGGGCCACTTTGGAGAAATATTGACAGTTTGACAGAAAAATGGGTAATTTCTTCAACAGTAAGAGATGTGAACTAAGTGGGGTACTCTGTTTGCTAATACAGATATTGTTTGGTTGTTGAATAACAAGGGGTGTTCAATAAAGGAACTCTGTTCCTTTAATCTGAATTAGTGTTTTAGGCTGCCCTAGTCCACTCTAGGGCTTGGTATGGGCAGAAACAGGAAGAAAGGAAGTGGTTGTCACTGCAGCTCGGGACAGATTAAAACAAATTGGACATTAAAGTGGAAACTGTGCCGCCTCCTGATTTTGATGCCTAGCATTAATGCAACAATGGTCAGTTAAGAGGTCGTGAGCTGAACTGGGGAGGTATTTAAGCATCTCTAAGAGTGTGTGTTAATATACAAAAACTCATTCATGTGTGTGTTAATATACAAAATGGTGCATCATCCACTTTAAAGAAAAGGTTTTATGAAGGGTGAAAGAAAGTACTTTTTTCACTATGCATGACTAACAGGCTTTGCTCCCAAAACATTGTGATAGGCCTAAAGATAAATAAGTGTATTCTGACAGAGTTTGCAAATGTGGATCAGTTCAGCTTGAGTCCTTAGAACATATTCTATTGGAGTGTGAAATCTTGTTTGATTTGAGAGAAAGGTATTTGTCCTCCCTCTTAAATAGGTTATCTGAATTTACCATCACAAAAAAGGTCCAGTTTTTCCTTGTAGATGAGGATCAGAAAACTACCTTAGCAGTCACTAAATATTTAGCTGCGGCAATTGCCTGTAAGAGGGTTGACTGTCAATCTGTTCAAGATCCTTGTGTCAAAAGAACAGTAAGGTAAGAACTTCCTTCTGGAATAGCAATCTTTCCTGGCACAGGAGGCTTTTGTGCTACTGGGCATCTCCTTGCATAGGAGGAAATCTCTAGAGTGCTGGTAAGTGTGCTGCCAACTGCACAGAAGCCAAAGCCAGAGTGTATAAACTTCAAATCTGACACATCAAAATGATGTGCGCCTTACCCCTGACCTTGGGGCACATGTGACTTTGTCAAAAAACCAGTACATTCTGAGCCATGACCCAACAGCCACTCACACCTTCCTGCCTGGAGCAAAGATGAATGTCTCTGACTATACAGACACAAACACAACATCTACACTTGAAATACGGCTCATTTGACAACTGTGAGTGCATCAGCAATTTGAGACCTGAAGATCCACAATCTCAAGCAATCCCTGTTTCTGTACTCAAGACAGCCTCTGCTTTTCTGGTCCTAGCCCCAGGTCAATTGCTGTCACTGTTTCACCTCTGTGTTGTCATTTGGAATGCCTTTTCAATTTTTATTACTATGATTAGCGAGTGTTGTCATTCTTCAGATGTCATGTCTGTCCCTCCTGGGTCCCTGGAAGTGAAATCTCAAGCAGGTGTAAGGGGAGTGCTTCTTTATTGCAGTGGGTATACATGTGAAGACACGGCATCTGCGTTCCCACATTACTCCAGCAGTGTGGTTGCAGTGTTAGCCCTTCCCACATTGCCAAGAGTAACATGCATCACTATGGCCTATATGAGAACAGCTCAAAGTGAGGATTATCCCTGTCCATATTGGCTTGGCCTTTCCAAAAACCACGTCCACGCCAACCAAAGGTGGGCCTCTCTCATTTGATCTGTGGCTTCTCCCGTTTGATCCACTGTCCCTCACATATTAGGAAAGGGAGAAAAAGTTGTCTTGACAAAAGAAACTGTGAACTGCCACCGAAGAAACTTATTTTCTCCCTCTTCCAAAATACTAGACCTCAAGAACATCCAGTGAAGCTGATGGGCAGTAGGTTCAGGACGGACAAAAGGAAATACTTCTGTACACGGTGAGCAATTATAATATGGAATCCACTGCTGCAGGCACCCATTGACACCTTTCCTAGTGCCTACCAAGGGCTGGTTGTCGTGGTTTTTTTGGTTTTTTGGTTTTGTTTTGTTTTTAGAAAATGGGCAGAGCCAGATAGGGCTTTTGCCCAGCAGGGCTTCTATTTGCCCACTGGAGATCTGATTGACTGTGAGATTAAAAGGCATCCTGTTAAACACAGCTTCTGCCCCAAATGTTGAAGAGTTACCATTAAGAGGGGTCATTTCGTAGAAAAAGAGCTGCAGGAGTTCATTAGTATAAGGTATGCTAATGAGCTACTAGGCTATTAGCATAATAGCTCATTAGCATATGCCACACCCCCTGACATCACTGGAAGTGATGTCAGAAGGGGAAGCAGGGGGGGGAGGCATCTTCAAAAGCCTCCCCTTCCCTAGCAGGCCTGGGGGGGAAGGGAAGTGAAGAGAGAAGGGGTTTAAAGTTTAAACCCCTTTTCACTAGAGTTGGGCCGCAGAAGGAGGAAAGAGGGAAGGAAAGAGAGTGTAGAGAGAAGGAAAGAGGGAAAGAAAAAGAAGGAAAGAAGAAGGGAATGGGGGAAAGGAGAGAATGAAAGGAAAGAAGAAGAATGAAAGAGAAGGGAAGAAGGAAGGAAAGAAAGAGAGAAGGCAAGAAAGAGGGGTAAAGAAAAAGGAGAGAACAAAAGGAGGGAAAGAAAAAAAGGAGAGAAGGAAAGAAGGGAAGGAAAGAGGGAAAGAAAGAGAGAGCAAGAAGGAAAGAAGGAGGAAAAGGGAAAGAAAGGAAAGGAGAGAAGGAAAGTGGGACAGGAAGAGGGCAAAGAGATGGGGAGAGGAAGGAAGGCTCTCCCACCCCCATCAAGCCCCCACCACCCCCATGGATCCCTCACGCGGATCCTTCACTTACCGCAATCAGTGCCTTCCCCAGGCTGCAGTGCTCCCATGCGGGCCCCGGAGTGCCAGTGACGGGCCTCTTCAGGCCTCCCCGGGGCCACAGCACTCCAGTGTGAACCTTGGAAGGGCGGCAACGGCCTCCCCTGGGCCGTGGCTCTCCAGAGCAGGACCCGGAAGGGCAGCGATGGGTCTCTTCAGGCCTCGCGAGGGTCCTGGAAGGCCGGCGACAGGCCTCCTCAGGCCTCCCCGAACTGCAGTGCTTTGGTGCGTGGATCTGGGGGTGGAGCTTGCTGCCACTGCCATTTGTGCCAGTGCCTGGGCTGCTGGAGCAGCGCTCCAGACCCAAATGACCCCTGGTTATGCACAGTCTTGCTCCCTAACATTTTGTGATTGGTTCCACCTCTTTATAAACAAAATTTTATTGGGATGCACTCAACATTTTCAACAACGTTACCAATACAATTTGAAAAAATTTCCATCCCATCCCCCCACCCCCCTAATAGGCTTCCAACACTGCTAATAACAAAAAAGTATATATTAGACGGTAATCAGGTTTAGACTTATATGAATCGACAAACCAGGTAACACATTTCAAATATATAAAACATCTAACTAATTTCAACATATTTTCATATAACAGTATAATACAATTCAGAATTCATTTCACTTCTCATTCAGTATCCATACAGATCTAAATTGTACATTTTCCCCTTCATTCTGTATTCAGTTTCCAAATACAATTTCAAACCTTCCCAATCTTTTATATACTGTTCTGCCATTTGTCCATTTAGCTTTTTTGTCATTTTGTCCATTTCCGCTAAAAACAGCAATTTTCTAAACCAGTCATGTATATCTGGCACCTTCTCCGCTTTCCATTGCTGAGCGAAGGCCATTCTCGCCGACGTAATCATATACCATAATAATGTCCTTTTTTCCTGTGGAATTCTTTCCATTGTCAAACCTAAGAGAAGAAGTTCCGGTCTTCTCCCAACTGGGATTTTTAATATTTTCTGCATCACACAGTGTATATTAGACCAGTATACCTTTGCTTTATCACATGACCACCACATATGGTAAAAAGAACCCTCTGTTTTTTTACATTTCCAACACTTATTACTCAAGTTCTTATCCATACTAATATTAGCAATCTTTTTTGGTGTCATATACCACCTATACATCATCTTGTAGCAATTTTCTTTTACATTAACACAGGTAGACATTTTAAAGGATCTTTTCCACAAAAACTCCCATGTTTCCATAGAAATTTCTTTGTTCATGTTTATGGCCCATTTTATCATTTGCTCTTTAACAGTTTCATCCAAAGTAAATGCAGTCAACAAAGTTTTATACATCTTTGAGATCATTTTTCGCTCTCTTTTCAACTATATATTTTCAAACTCATCATTCTTAGCTCTAAAACCAACCTCTTTACAATCTTTTTTGTAAATATCCCTTATTTGACAATATTGTAACCATCCATACTCAAATTCTAGTTCATTATTTGGTTTTAAAACATATTTTTTCCCCTCTTTTTGCAACAGTTCTTGGTATTTCAACCAATCATTACTTCTATGTCCTGAAAAAGGATGTATAACTGCTGCTGGAACAATCCACAAAGGCCTCTCGTCGGAAACTGTATCCTTGTACCTGGTCCATGCATCAAACAATGTTCTCCTTACATAATGATGCTTAAACATTGAATCAACTTTATTTTTCCCATACCAAAGATAGGCATGCCAGCCAAATCTGCAATCGTGCCCCTCAAGAGCTAAGAGTTTTCTATTTTCCAAATTGACCCAATCAGATAACCAAGACATACATACAGCTTCATGATACAAACGCAAATTCGGGACTTGGAAGCCACCTCTGTCTTTAGTATCGTACATTATCTTCATTTTAATTCTTGGCTTCTTTCCTGCCCAGATGAATTTAAAGATTTCTCTTTGCCATTTCACCAATACTTTCACATCTTTCACAATTGGTATTGTCTGGAACAAAAACATTAACCTGAGCAGTACATTCATTTTGACAACGGCAATTCTTCCAAGAAGAGATCATCTAAGTTTTTCCCATTTTTCTAAGTCACTCTTTATCGAAACCCACAGTTTTTCATAATTATTCTTAAACAAGTCTATATTTTTCATTGTAATTTCAACTCCCAAATACTTAACCTTTTTAACCACTTCACATTCTGTCACGTTTTGTAACATTTGTTGCTTTGTACCTATCATATTTTTACACAATATCTTGGACTTATTCTTATTTACATAGAACCCTGCGAGATCGCCAAACTCTTTTACTTTTTCAAATACCTTAAGCATATTATTAACAGGATCTTCAACAATAAACATAATATCATCCGCAAATGCTCGTAGTTTATATGAAAAACCTCTAACATTCAAACTTTTTATGTTATCGTCATCTCTAACCATTTGCAGCAAAATCTCCAAAATCCAGATAAATAGCAATGGTGACAGGGGGCAACCCTGTCTGGTACCTTTTCTGACCCGGAACACTTCTGTTGGTTCTGCATTCACAATCACCGTAGCTTTTTGTTCTTTATATATTGATTGAATCATTCTTATAAATTCTGCGCCCATCTGGGATTTCTCAAACACTTTAAACATAAATTCCCAATTCAAATTATCAAGTGCCTTTTCTGCATCCAAAAATAAAAAGCCAACTTCTTTTTCCGGGTGTTTATCATAATACTCAATTGCATCTAAAACAACCCTCATATTGTCTTTTATTTGTCTATTTAGTAAGAATCCGGCTTGATCTTCAGCAATAGTATCTTTCAAGAACCCTTTAAGGCGCTCTGCTAATATTTTTGCAAAAATCTTATAATCGTTGTTTAACAGTGAGATAGGTCGATAATTCTTTACATTTGTTAAATCTTGCGTTTCTTTCGGAATTAAGGTGATCGCAGCTTCATTCCAGGAATCTGGAATCTTCCCAGTTCTCCTAATTTCGTTTAAAAGAATCTCTAACACCGGAACCAGGTCTTCATGAAGTTTTTTGTAAAATTTAGCTGAAAAACCATCCGGACCTGGAACTTTGGAAATCTTTGCCTCTTCTATTGCTTTACTGATTTCTTCTTTAGTTATTACAGCATTTAATATTGCTTTCATTTCTAGGCTTGGTTGTATCAAATTAACCTTAGATAAATAGTCTTGCATCTTTTGCAGATCCACTTGTTTTGCTTGAAAAAGAGTCTCATAATATTTATAAAATTCCCTCCGGATCCCTCCTGGGTCTGAAATTTCTTTATTTCCATCTTTCAATTTAGTGATTGTTTTATTCTCTCTTCTTTTCTTCAATTGCCATGCCAAATATTTACCAGGTTTATTTGCACCTTCAAAGGACTTCTGTTGCAATTTTTTCAAGTTCCAATATACTTCTTTGTTTAACCTCGCCTCATATTGTTCCTTTAAAATCCTCAATTCTCTCAAAATCTTCTTTTTGCCAGGCCTTTTCTTAAGCTCCATTTCTTTTTTCCGAATATTTTCCGTAATCTCTTTATCTATTTTCAATTGTTGTTTCTTTTCATTATTATTGATTGCAATCAAGTGTCCTCTCATCACAGCTTTATAGGCCTCCCATACCGTTTGCGTCTGTACATCCTTGTTTAAATTCAGTTGAAAATATGTTTGAGTTTCTGTCCTTATTTTGTCCACAATATTTTGTTTGTCCAGCAAATCCTCATTGAGTCTCCATCGGAATTTCTTTCTTTTAACATACGTTGACCATTTTACTGGACTATGGTCAGAGAGAGTTCTAGGTAACATCTCGATTTTGCGTTTCTGCAAGATCAAATTCTCAGTCATCCACATCATGTCTATCCTTGAGAAAAATTCATGTCTTGATGAGTAAAAGGAATACTCTCTATCCTTGGGATTTTTAACTCTCCAAGCATTTTACAGATGTTCATGTTTAACCAATTGAAAAAAGACTTTCGGAAGTTTGCCCATGCCTTCATTTCCTTTTTGGGATTTTCTATCAATAACATTATTAACAGTACCATTAAAGTCACCCATTAATATCATTTGCTCATAGGTTAGCTGTCGTAGCTGTTCCCACAAATCCTGGAAAAAAATTTCCTTCGCACCGTTTGGAGCATAAAGGTTAACAATTAAAGTCTTTTTGCTCTGCAGCATGGCTTCTACCGCCAAAAGCTTCCCTTCATTATCTTTAAAAACTTCTTTTGGTTCCAATTCCTTTTTAATATATATAACAACTCCTTTTTTCTTTGGGAGGAGAGGGAATAAAACTCCTCTCCTAATCTTTTTTGAATCAAAAATTTAGCATCAGTTTTTTTAATATGTGTTTCTTGCAAACAGACAATATCACATTTTTGTTTTTCCAACCAAAGTCTAACATTTTTTCTTTTTTGAGGTGAATTAAGTCCATTGACATTCCATGATATAATTTGACTCTCCATGTTGTTTTTATACTTATTTATCAGAGTCTTTAAAGTTATCATTGATGAATCTGGTCATTTGCTCTACTGACTTGATGGTGACTCTCTTCTGCTTGAATGTAAAACTGACACCTTTTGGAATTTCCCATCTGTATCTTATACCCTCTGTTTTCAGTTCATCAATCAAGTCTTTAAAGAGTCGTCTATCCTGAAGAATTGCTCTGGGTAGTTCCTTTAATATCATGATTTTCTTGTTGTCAATTGTGAAATCTTCCTGAAACTGTTGCTTAAATAGATCCTCCTTCAGTTTTTTGGATATAAACTGGACAATCACATCTCTGGGTAACTTTTTCCTTTGCGCAATCGCAGAGTTGACTGTACACCACATCAATCTGTGCCGCCACCTTCTCCTCTTCCATTTTTAAAAAATCTGCAACAGCATCCACCATAACAGAATGAATGTTCTCACTTTTGTCTTCAGGGATCCCCCTGAATCTCATATGGTTAAGCATTGCATTGTATTGGACCATCACATTAACTTTTTCTGTTTCTATAGCAACCTCAGCAACATTTGATGCCACTCTCTTCACTCTTTCATCCATCTCATCTGCTCTTTTAGTCAGCGTCTGTATCTCTTTTGTAATCCCAGATAGGTCCTTTTTCAAGTCTGATACTTCTGTTACTAAAGTTTTTTCCATCTTTTGTAACGCGTCCATCACTCGTTTCTCCATAGCTTCCATCAGGCCCTGTAGCTTCTTTTCTTCTTTAGCAGTCATTTTCGGGGAGGACCAGGAGTTCTCCCTCTGTCGTTGCCGCAGATCGTAAGCCGTTGTTTAAAATTCACCTAAAACTTACATCAAATTAAAGTCCTTCTTATGCCCACCTAAATCGCTCTAATTTCACTTTTTTCTATTAAGTCTTTTGGTTAAAATCGAAGTATAATTTTTCTGACCTTTTCAAAATGGCGGGCGCAATTTCTCTATAGTAGATGGTTCTTCCGGTTACTCACTTCCTGTCCGGCAATCTTAGTTGTCCCCCTTGCCTCTGGTTTCCTCCCTTCTTCCGGCCTCCTTGGTCTTCTCTAGGAAATATTACTTGTCTGGTCTGAGGTCACTTCCTGTTCTGGCGATTTCTGCTGCAGCTAGAGTACTTTTCCACACTAGTTCTCGCGGGTGTCAGAGTCCCTAGCCTAGTCAACCAAACACCAGGTCTTGTTCATTGAAGCAAGAATAATGTTTATTTTATAAAGCTGCAATAGAAGGTTACTGGAACAGATAAATTGTTCAGAATAACTTGGTTACAGGAAGCAAGCGGTTATACCAGGAAGGGGGTGAATGGGGACCCCCCCTTTCCACCAATGAATGTATAGTATGCACGCGGGAACTGAAGATTACAATAATTAATGAAGTTCCCACCGCCCCCATTCTCCCAGCCAAGCTGTAGCTTTGAAAGCGATAGGAAGCTCACAGCCTGTCTCCTCCAAGGTCAGCGTGTTAAGTCTACTCGAGATAGAGCCTGCACAGCCTGGCCCTCCGCATTCCATTCGAACACTCCAGGTGCATAAATCAACACCCCATGATCCCAACCTCCCGCCCTTCACACACACACAAAGCCCATCCACCCACCCTCCTCCATCCATCATGGCAGGACTACCTGACACGGGGCTTGCTGTTAGTTTCTATTTTAAAGTCAATATTCCAACCGCAGGAATGTTCAATAAACCGGCTTTTTGGCCTTTTTTAGCTGTTTAACTGCTCTTTTTCGGAGTCGGTGTTAGTACAAAAGATACAGCACGATCATGCGCTTCATCGGATGTTGTTTACTCTCGGCCAAAATGCATCTCCGGTGAGCAATTTTAAAAAGTTACCTTCAAAGTCCGTGTCTTGTTATAGCAGTGTTTCCTTGATATCAGTTTCAGTAGAATGTCTTGGAAGTCTGGGTCATGCGTTCTTATGTTGAGAATCCAACTCGGTGGGGTCTTGTAGAGAATTTCCGAAGTGCCTTCTAGGGGGGAGGGGATCAAGGCTGGTCGCGATGCTCTTTAAAGCCCCGCTATCAGCTGATCTCAACTCCCTCTCGGGCCAAGGCTCGCTGCCAGTCACCCCCCTGCCCGGGGGGATCTGTGGTGGGCTATATGAAGCCCACCCTGTCGTCAAGACCCTTTGTATGCTCTGGGAGCTCTGAGAGCAAGCCAGAACACGTCAGGATGCCATGAATCCCAGACTGGAAGCCTGATTGGTTCCACCTCTTGACCCAGCCATCTTCTGCTTGGCTACATCTCCTCTGACAGCCATTTAGTTGTTGCATCTTCAGTCCTGGTTCAGAATTCCAGAAGTGCATGCAGGCTCAAAAAGGTTGGGGGCTCCTTTACTAGAGATATTTCTCCCATCAAGAAAGACCTTTGCTATTCTAGAATTGCACATGTACAGGACCTCAGCATATCTAGGCAGTTTTACCTACTGGCTATGCCCTTCATTGGTGGCTTTCTGAACAGTTCAGCTTGTTATGATACCACCACCCTTTAGGTGCTGATAAAGGTTTGTCATAGAGACTTATTTATAAAAAAAAAGATTACCATTAAATACATGTAATCAGCTTATCACCTCTTGATACCATGTTAATCATGTTAGTGTCTCATTTTCAATGAGCAAGAGATGAACAGTGTTTCTGCTGCTGGATTCCGCACACATTCCACAAGGATGCTTCCCTAAAGTGATGTTTATCTTCTACTCTAAGTCACCTATGGCCCCATCTATGTATAGCTAAAGGAGGAGGCTAAAGGGATTTCTCAGCAAACTTGGGACACTCCTCAGGTTTGCAGAAAAATCTGATTTTTTTTTTTTAAATACACAGGTGGGTGTTAAATCTCCTGAAAAGCAGGGCTCTTTTTGCAGCAGGAACTCCTTTGCATATTAGGCAACACACCCCTAATGTAGCCAATCCTCCAAGAGCTTACAGTAGCCCCTGTAAGAAGAGCGCTGTAAGCTCTTGGAGGATTGGCTACATTAGAGGTGTGTCACCTAATATGCAAAGGAGTTCCTGCTACAAAAAGAGCCCTGCAGGGAAAAGTATGAAAAAGCATTCTTTGTGCTTACACAGAGAACATTCTTTTATTCTCACCTCAGTGTTCTAGAGCCACAGCAGGCCTGGTGATGACGTGGCAGTGGTGAAACAGCCCAGGGACCTTGACAGGCAGTGGCTGCCAAAGAGCCCCAGGGGCACATGGGACAGTGACTGCCGCAGGGTCCAGGGGCCACACTCAGCCTCGTGGCAGCTGCTTGAAAGCTCAGGCTGTGCAGCAGCAACAAAGCAGCCCAGGGACCACACTGGGCATGACAGCAGGTGCTGGATAGCCCAGGAGTTGCACCGGGATTGGTGAGAGAGTTGGGCCCTGGGCTTTCAGTTTGGTGTAGTGGTTAAGTGCGTGGACTCTTATCTGGGAGAACTGGGTTTGATTCCCCACTCCTCCACTTGCACCTGCTGATGTGACCTTGGGTCAGTCACAACTTCTAGCACAGCTGTTCTCTCAAGGACAGTTTGTGTTAGAGTTCTCTCAGCCCCACCTACCTCACAGGGTGTCTGTTGTGGGGAGGGGAAGGGAAAGGAATTTGTAAGCTGCTCTGAGACGCCTTTGGGCAGTGAAGGGTGGGGTATAAATCCAATCTCTTCTTCTTCTTCTTTCCTGCAAGTCTTGCAGGGACCCACTTGTATATTCTATTGCTCTCTGTCATGTCGCAAGTAACTCAGTATACCTACAGTCATCATAGCATTTACACAACTTGCTACCTTGCAGATCTGAGAAATGGGCCTGAACACCTGGCACCGCTGAAGCCAATGGGAACTGTGGGTATCAAGAACTCAGGAAATACTCAGTAAAGTCATATTACTAAACTGCCACGTGGTCATGACTGACTGTGAGGTTAACAGCCAACTGCATGCATGCTATGCATACGTGTACATACATCAAAGATAAGTGCCTGAATACATGCAAGCGTGCCAAAAGGAAAAGGATGCCCATTGTGTAAATTTATTTATGTAAGACATTCATTAACTGCCTTTCTTCCTTATGAAGCACAAGGCAGCTTACAATATGGATAAATACATAAAACAGAAAATGTAAAGTACATTAAAAAACACCAAAATTTCAAGTCTTAATTTCGGATTGCTAATAAATTAATCAAATACTGTCATGAATAAAACTGTCTTCCGCTGCTTCCTAAAGATCAAAAGTGAGAGGGGGCCATGTGCCCTTCCCTGGGGAGGCTGTTCCATGATCGTAGGGCTGCCACTGAAAAGGCCCTGTCTCTCACGTGCCCCGCCCAATGAGCTTCTTTGATTGATGGGACAGTCAGAAGGGGCCTCACCTTGTGATCTTAATTCCCAATCAGGATAGGCACAGGGATAGGTGGATGTAAAACTTAATCACAAATACTGGTTAACTAAATGTATGCAGAGTTCAGAATGTCTTGCTAGATGAGGCTGGGGACAGAGGAAAGCCCTATGATCTACATAGCTTGTGCCTTAGTTCACAGGTGGATGACAGCCATGTTAAATCTTTTTTTATATATAGGCTGCAGTCACACACACTAAATAATCTACTTTCAATTCACTTTCAAAGCACTTTCCAACTGGATTTTGCCAGTTCACACGGTAAAAATCCAGTTGGAAAGTGCACTGAAATTGGATTGAAAGTGGATTACTTATTGTGTGTGACCGCAGCCATATAGAAATTTTATTAACAGGATATAATAGCATGTTCCATAGTTAATAACCAATTCTTAACATATCCTTTTCTACAGTTTTTCTCCCCTCCCCTCCCCTCCCCTCCCCCGGCTCCCAGCAATGCTCCACCCCCATTAATACTTCAGTCAATATTCTCTTACATCCGATTCTTACTCAGTAATCAAGTCTTCATTTTAAACATTTTCTTTTTCTATTCCCCCTTCTTAGGTAACATTTTAAATACAATCCATTTCTTATACTACATCTATTCTTAGTAATCATCAAAGCAAAGTAATCTATTTTTAACATTCCAATTCAATTCTAAGTAAACTTTAAAGTCTTTCCAATCTGCTAAAAATTCTTCATCTTCTTTTCCATTGAGTTTTTTTGTCAGTTTGTCCATTTCTACCATAAAAATCATCTTCTTTATCCATTCCCATTTATCTGGTATCTTCTCTTGTTTCCAAAATTGAGCATAAGTCATCCTTGCCGTTGTAATTAAATACCATAACAATGTTCTCTTTGTCACTTTGATTTCTTCCATTTTAAGCCCTAGAAGTAACATTTCTGGCTCTTTTTTCAAAGTGCATTTCAGGATCTTCTGAATTTCATTATGAACCTCAGTCCAAAAAGCAACCGCTTTTTCACATGTCCACCACATATGGTAAAACGAGCCCTATTTTTTCTTACACTTCCAACATTTGTTAGACATATTCTCCTTCATATTAGCAATTTTTTTTGGTGTCATATACCAACTGTACATCATTTTATAACAATTTTCTTTCACATTAACACATGTTGAAATTTTGATCGATTTTTTCCACAAACACTCCCATGATGACATGTCTATTTCTCTATTTATATTTATAGCCCATTTCACCATTTGCTCTTTTACAGTCTCATCCTCTGTGTACCATTTTAACAAAATCCTATAAATTTTTAAATCATTTTTTTACCTTTTTCTGCCCATACCATTTCAATTTCATTATTTTCTTTCCTGAAACCATACCTCATTTTATCAGTCTTAAATAAGTCATGTTAAATCTTTGACAGATACTATCCTCACTTGGTTGGAAAACTCCTGGAGGTTTCGGTGGTGGAGCCTGAGGAGGGCTGGGTTTGTGGAAGGGGAGGGACCGTAGCAGAGCATAACGGCATAGAGTACAACCTCCATAGCGGCCATTTTCTCCAGAGGAATGGATGTCTGTAGGCTGGACATCAGCTATAATTCCTGGAGATCTCAAGGCACCCTCTGGATATTGGCAACCCTCGGTCTCCTGTTGCCAGCTGGCGCAGCGGTGGTGGAAACTGGGGGGAGGGATGGGGGGAGGGACAGGAGTTGTTCAGCATTGCATGATACCTCAACATCACTTCCAGACAAATAACTGGAGGCTAAGTCACATATTGCAGCGACAATCTAGCAGCCTTCCCCCAAAGTATGGTAAAACCATAGAGTTTGGGAGCATTGCTAGAGCATCACTGTGACATCAGTGCAAGAGCGTCTCAGTTATGTGACAAGTTCTAAAAGTCTTTTTCTTACCCTTGTAGTCCTCTCTGCTTTCAGGTTCTGTGATGACATATAGCAGCCCCTGGCAATTCTGGAAGGAGGTAGACAGACAGACAGACAGACAGAAAGGCAGACAGATGAGACTACTTAGTGTACATTGAAGATTCCCCTCTCCTGTCTGCATGGACCTCTCTCTCTTTGCCCTCCTTTGGCAAGCAGGCATTTGCATACACACCATCCCCTAAGGGAGGAATGGTCCTATACAAAGGTATTATGAGAATTCAGTTAACATCTCTGCACTACGTCATCCTTTTCAAAGAGCAGAATGCAATAGAAACACAAATAATACTGCCACTTCTATTGAGTGCAGGGAAATTAATTATCCTCAGTCTTTTTATGTCACATTTGATTAACCTGGGTCCTTGCGGTAGCCTTTTAGCTATGAACTTCTCATCTTTATTTTTCTTACTGAGTTGTGCCTTTATTTTTAAGAGTTCGCACCAACTATCTTTTTTTTTACTGCCTTTTCCATGCATGTTTTGTGATGTCAGATAGTGATCAGTTGAGTGAAGATGTTTTATTGCTCCGATGTAAGCTTTTGTCAAGAGATAATTAAGTAGATTGGAAATCCTCCTCTGTTATTCAGATCACACCTTTCATGGCAGCCATTATATAATTTAGTTTTGTCAATTTCAATATGTTTCTATTACCTCAGCGAAACTACGTGCTGCATGAACTGCCAGACTTGAAAAGTAACACGGAGATCATTTTTCTTATTATTATTAAACAAAGGCTTGTGTTGGGTACCATGCCAGAAAAAGTTGCCTGAAATGGGTGAAATGCTAACAGGGCATGGGAAAGTGTGCTGTGATCTGCAGCCGTGCCTGAGCATTTGCTGAGCGTGCAGAAGGCCCCAAGTTCAGTCCCCAGTGTTTCCAGGGAAAGGATCTGGCAGCAGGCGATGCGAGAGACCCTGGAGAACAGCTGCCAGTCTGAGCAGACGAGCCTGACCCTGATGGCCCAGGGCAGCTAGAGAGGCGTGCCCTTTCAAAGCCGGCTTCCATTTCGCGTGGGTTAGGGGAGAGATGGTAGCTTCACGCAAGAAGTGTCAGGAAGGTATCCGAAGGAGCGCCCGGGCACTCAGAAGCTTGTACCCAGAACTGCACTTTGTTGGTCTCAAAGGAGCCACTGGACTCAAACTTTGTTCTGTCGCTTGAGACCAACATTATTAGAAAACACTTTTCTTGCATTTTCGAGTGGTGCGGAGTGTTACTTTGGATCGGCAGAAATATATACATGCATGTAAACAAAGGAAAGGGGAGGGGAAGTATTTCAAGAGGGGCTCACAATTCTCAGCAGTCCAGGAGAGATTCCAGGAAATGTAGTGGACTCAGTCTTATAAATTGCATTTTATTTTATTTTTGTATTATACAAAATGGCCTCAAAGGTTGGAATCGTGCATATTTTCTGTTCTTATTTATTTACTTCCTTTATACCTGGATTTCCTCCCCGATGGGGACTCAAGATGGCTTCCATCATTCTCTTCTTCTCCAGTTTCTCCTCCCAACAGCAACCCTGTGAGACTGAGAGCGTGTGACTGGCCCAAGGTCATCCAGTGAGCTTCCATGGCAGAGTCAGTATTTGAACCTGGGTCTCCAAGATCCAAGTCTACTGCTCTAACCACTAGACGATACTGGCTTCCCAATAATTATACTCTTCAGACTTTTTAATAAAGATACTTGTTCTCATATCAAGGCAAGGTGCTTGAAAGCCTAAAGCACATTCACACATTGCTGAAATCTCTGCTGGGGCACACACAATTAATTTACCATGCGAAAGATTTCCTTCCTCTGTGTCTCTGCTTTTGTTTCAAGATACATTAGTCCAGGATAATTGCTCTACAGTCAGTTACTAATGGATTAAAATTAATTTTGCCTGCTGCACAAACTGTAGCATGAGAAAACTCCAGGTATGATGCCCATCTGGTTGACCTATTCACAAGTGACAATAAATGCAAGCACAATCAGGGTTTAGTGCACACTTGACTCTTCTTTATATGTGCTTTGAGTAACCCTCTCATTATATATGACCAATCCTCCCTCTAAGCTGTGGAGTCTTGTGAGCAAAAATTTTACTTTGTGAGCTACTGGCATTAAAGTTGTGAGCGAGCGGTTTGGCCACTGCATAAACTAGTTTGCTCTGTAGCCCTCCTTCCTGAGCCAAGACAAAAATGTGTGAGCCAGAGGCTAAAAAAAATGTGAGCTAGCTCACACTAACTCAGCTTAGAGGGAACACTGTATATGACACGTGTACGGCTGAACACATGATTGAAACTGCAGAGGCATCCAGGTACTGGTCTCCTGCTTCATTTGCAAAGTGAATATATGCTGGTTCTTTCTGGAATGTTCTGGGGAATTTTAGGATCTCAAATGACAGCTATGTTGAGGCCGTGTTATGAGCTTAGAAGATGCCAGTTTGGTGTAGTGGTTAAATGCGTGGACTCTTATCTGGGAAAGCTGAGTTTGATTCCCCACTCCTTTGCATTCAGCTGCTGGATGACCTTGGCCAAGTCATAGTTCTGATGAGAGCTGTTCCTTGAAAGAGTTCTCTCAGCCCCACCTACCTCACAGGGTGTCTGTTGTGGGGAGGGGGAGGGAAAGGAGTCTGTAAGCCACTCTGAGACTCCAAGTGAAGGGTGGGGTATAAATCCAATCTCTTCTTCTTCTTCTGAAGCTATTGACATGGCTGCCCACCACTGACCTCCCCCACCTTCAAGGCAGTACCCAAACCTGAGGTTACTACAGTGCTGGGTAACTTGAAGAGGGCTGAAAGCCATCCAAATGGAATCTGACTGATCATGCTGTAGACCTTTGGGTCAGCAGTGAAAGCAGCAAATAAATTCTGCTTCTCTGCTATCAGGGCATCTATTGGGATATTTGGTTAATATAGCAGAGTTTGCCCAGTCACAGAAGCATGATACAGAGGCTGAGGACAGACTAGCAATTTGCTCCAGGAGCCAGTCGCGGCAAAAAAGCCCCAGAACAAACTGTTCCAGGGTTTCCCGTTCACACAGCCTGGGCTGCTGCCGGAGCATACTGGGCGGAGCCACACGGGAGTGTTCAGACTGCTGCCCCGGAGGCGCTCCGTATGCAGCGTTTCTCCATTAATTCAGCTGTGGGTGTATGGGCATAAGCGCATTTTGCCGATTGGGGGAGGACCCCACAGTGCTGTCACCGCATTGGGCAGTAGAGCGGAGCACGGCCAATCATACCACTGCTGCCTTCTGCCCAATGCAGGGTGCTCCCGGCTTATCGGCGGAGCGTTCAGACTTCCCGGAAGCGGGGAAACGCGGGACACACACGCACTTTCAGGATTTGCTACTAGTTACATGAGGTATCTTTTTAACGCGGCAGTGAAGCGGAACAACGCCGGTTGGCTATGGGTGGGGGACACCAGGCAGATGTGCCTGTGTGAACAGCCTGTTTACTGCGGGTTTGAAGCATCAGTGAAATGGATCCCTACCGGGGCAAACTGCCAGTCTGCCCTCAGCCTGAGTGCAATAAATAAATCTCCCAAGAAGTATATTGCAAAAAAGGTAAAACCTTACATTTATGCAAGTAGATCCAATTCACATTCAGGTTGCAGTCAAAAGAAGAGAAAGAAGTCTCATCTAAAGAGTAATTTTCTTATCAGTAATGACTGGCTTGTCTGGCATCATGTGTGTGAGAATAAGGCCACATGACCACGGAAACGTCTTCGGACAGTGCTGGCTCTTCGGCTTTGAAACGGAGATGAGCACCGCAACCTAGAGTCGGATTCGACTGGCTTTCGAGCAAGGGAACCTTTACCTTTACCTTTACCTACCTACAGGTGAGACCTGCAGAGACATGTGTCTCCATGGAAGGCCACGTGAAGCAAGACCGAGAGAGGAGGGGGTCAGAGGGAAGCTCCCAGGTTAAGATAAAGAGAAGCATCTCATTCAAGGAGATAAAGCGATGTAGCCCCCCCCCCAATGTCCAGACATGCTGAGTCACTCACTGTTGGGGACCTCTGCTCTAGTGTAGGCATATACGTATACTAGGGATGGGCATGAACCGGACCATGGACCAGATTCTTCCATGGACTGAGGCCTGGTTCATAGTTCATTTGCCCAATATGTGGCCTCTTGCTTTCCATGGACCACCCACAGGCTGCCCAGGGTTTTCTAGTAGTTCGTTTGGTCCATGAGCAGTCTGTGGAAGTGGACTCAGAAGGCATTTATATTCCTTCTGAGTCCACTTCTGCATTGTGCCACTGCAAAAGTGCAATGTGGGGGAGCTCAGAAGGCATGTAAATGTAAATGCCTTCTGAGTTGACTTCCAATTGCAACTGGAAGTCCACTCAGAAAATCGGCAGTGGACTCAGACAGCCTTTAAATGCAGTGGCACAATGCAGAAGTGACATTTAAATGCCTTCTGAGTTGAATTCTGCATGGTGTCACCACAGCAGTGGTGGTGGTGGGTTTGCAAAAGCCATTTAGAATCATAGAATGTTAGAGTTGGAAGGGACCTTGCAGGCCATCTAGTCCAACCCCCTGCACTCTGCAGGAACACAGCCGAAACCCCTACATACCTACAACATACCCAAAAGATGGTTGTCCAGTCTCCTCTTGAAAACATCCAGCAAAGGAGCATCCACCACCTCCTGAGGCAGTCTGTTCCACTGCTCAACCACTCTTACAGTCAGGAAGTTTCTCCTGATATTAAGCCGGTAACGACTCCCTTATAATTTCCACCCATTAGATCTAGTCTTGCAATCTGGAGCAAGAGAGAATCTTCTCCACTCCATCTTATACATGACAGCCCTTCAAATACTTGAAGACTGCAATCATGTCCCCCCTAAACGAGTCTAAAGGGACTCGTTCCCTTTAAATGACTTTTGTAAGCTCCCCATCATGAACCTCACAAACCATGGTTTGTAAAATGGAAACATTTGTGAAAGTTTGTGGTTCATGGTCCATGAAATGCATGAACCTCCACAAACCTCCATTTTTTGGCCCGTGCCCATCCCTAATATACATGTATTTATTTCAAATACAGGTATGTCATGTTTCTTCTGTTCAAACCATAGTCAGGGCAGTGGGCAACAACATTAACAACTATACCAAGATAAAAAGTATCATGCTAATATCCAACAATGATGAAGCGGCCTAAAAAACATGAACTTCAAGGGGGGGAAGCAGCAATTTATCATCATGAGTGGCATGTATTAATCTTCAATCTGGAATAAACCTTAAGGTATCCCTGGTAGCATTTCCTCCTCTACAGTTTTCTTTATGGCTGGTTGGTAAAGATCGGGAAGACTTTTCCATGAATCACAAAAGAGGTGTTCTAGTAGAGACTGGCCATTATGCTTCCATCCAATAAAACTTCACTCTCTTGGAAAAGCTCTGCTTGCAAATTACGGTATCAAAATCAGTGTGATTGCAAAGGCTATTTAAAGCTCCTCCCCCCTTTATTTTCCATTGTGAAAATGTTGAGATGGTGAAGATCATGGCATAAGCTAACATTCACCACCACATAAATTAAAGCCTGTGTAGTATCTTTACAGTAAGGTGGCTTTAATTATTTTTCCCCCCTCCAGCTTTGTTGTCTGGATAGCTTAATCCTCATTGGCCAAGCACCTGACGCCACTGAGTAAGTAAAAGGAACAGAATGATGACAGTTGCCGAAGCAGATAATATAGTGAAAAAAAATGCTATCTGCAGGGATTTGAGGCAATGTTGTGCGTTTTTTTCAGTCACCAGACTGAGAGAGCAATTTGGGTGTTTCACTGAAATACTGCAAGATACAATGCTTAATGCAGAGAAGTGCATAAATTCGACACTGCCAGTAAAATGTACACGTATCATGCGATGCACGGACAGAATGATGCAGTGATAATGTAAATGAATTCCTCACACAGAATTAAAAGGAATCTTTGCCGAGAGAGTTGCAGTCTTCTCATTTGTGGCTCAGATATGCAGATAACAAAGTATGCAAAAGAAAATAAAACCTGCAGGGTCCAAAAAGGAAAATAGATGAGATGGAGATGGGATTTTTCAAACGTAAAAGCTGGAGGAGACTCCGTCAACAGAAACCGTGGCAGGCGAGTTTGTATATTTGACCCTTGCCCTTTGCTGTTTTCCCTATTTAAATCACCTTCCGAAGCTGTTATTTCTTCCACGTATTCTCTGTATAGCCTTTGTTATCTACTCTTGTGTACCCTTATAGTAATTGTGCCTCCCAACAACTCATTTTATGCTTTTATTAGAAGGGAATGTATATTCCTAACTGTTAATTCCCTTAATGAAGGCTGAGGTCAAACAATGTTTCATCCCACAGGTATTCTGCAAAACCTCTTCAGTTTGGAGAGTTATTTCATTTGCACTCCACCAGTGTTCAGAGATTACCTGCAATAGCCTTCCCAGTTCAGACAAGGGCTGTTAAAAAAAAAGACAGTTTTCTCAGGATTGGCCTAGAACTTTGATTCATCCTGACTGGAAGAACTGCAGTTGGCCTTCTTCTTACGGTCATTCAGCCACACCTAAAAGCCTAGTGGGGCTTTAGCAAGGAAGAAAAAGGAGGTGGGGAATTTTCTTGGACTTGAAGAAGTAAAATAAAGATGTCTCCTAAGGTCCGGTGGTGGCTGTGCTCTCCTAGCCTTTCTGGGTCTTAAGAGATGTCCATGTTTGGGTTTACCAAGCGCCTGGTGGGGACAGAGGATCCCCTGCTCCCAGGTCCCCTTGCCTGTTGAAAGTGGCAGCAAGAGAAAAATTTAGAAGAAGAAGAAGAGGAAGAGGAAGAGGAGATTGGATTTATACCCCGCCCTTTAGTACCCAAAGTTCCATTTCAAGTAATTCTGTAAGTTCAAATTTGTTAAAGTTAAAAAATAATATTTTTCAAAAATTTAAAAATTAGAATTAAGCTAGTTTCCATTCAGCTTCATGTTCCTCTCTATGATAAATAATCATGTTTGTTTTAGGATATTTTGAAGAAGAAGTCAAGCTGTTATAATTTGAAGAAAGTAGAAAAAGAGGTTAATGCTGCAACTATTTGAAGGAAGCTAAAAAGGAAGTCAAAATGTATCAAAAGGCTGACACCTTGTTACTTAATAGGACTACTCCTGAGGAAGACTATTGAAATGAGTGTATAACCAGGTGCTCATTGAGAATATTGGATTTTGTCTTGAACATGTTAGAATTTCCAAAGTTTTTATTAATATACAAAATTGGAGGATATTGGATTTTGTCTTGAATATGTTAGAATGTCTAAAGTTTTTATGGGTATACATAATTGTCATTAAATGTTATTGACAACTTCATCTGCATGCTGTTGACATCCCAGCCCATATCTCTGGATAATCTGGACAAGGGGGTGCATATAGATATTAAGAAGCACAAAGGAAAGAATTGCTCCATGTGGCATGCCACCTTCCATTGGGTATTGTTGGGATAACTCTCCTCCAAGCACCACCCTCTGTCCACGAACTTGGAGAAAAGCGGTCAGGCCCTGCAAGGCAAGCCCTGTATCCCTGCATCAGCAAGGCAGTTGGGTAACACATCATGGTCAACCATTTTGAATACTGCTGAGAGATCAAGAAGTATCAGCAGCGCTGTTCCGCCTTAATCCAAATGTCTCCAGAGTTCATCTTACCAGAGTGACCAACACCATTTCCATCCCACAGGCAGGGCAAAAACTGGACTGGAAGGGGTCCAGGACTTCAGCCTCATCCAAGAAAGCCTGAAGCTGTGTTGCCACCACCCTCTCTACTACCTTACCCAGGAACAGTATGTTAGACCTGGGCGGTACTTATTAAGACCGCAGGCTCCAAATAAGATTTTTTGAGGAGAGGGTGGGCCACTGCCTCCTTCAATCCCCCTGGGAAGGTCCCCATTGAAAGGGACAGATTGATTATCTCCCTGCGGAGGATCCACATCTCATTACCGCAGGCTTTGACCAGCCACAATGGGCAGAGGTCTAGGAGGCATGTGGTAGGCTTCACAGCTGCCAAGATCTTGTCAACTTTGTCCTGGGAGAGCAGACTGAAGTGGTCCAGAACTGGACCTAAAGACAGCCAATGGGCTTCCAGTATGTGGTTGGAAGTTCATGGTGGAGAGACAGGACTTTATCTGCAAATTAGCTCACAAATGCCTCACAGCCAATAGTCAATTCCCTAGTGTTTGGCATGCCCTGAGACAAAGTAGTCAATGACCTAATAATTCTAAATAATTGGGCCAGGCGAGATGCAATGGAGGTCACATAGAAATGTCTCTTCATGGCCTTCAGTGACATCTCATAGATTCTCATAAACGACCTATAAGTTGTTTATGCAAAAGCCTGCCTCTTTGCCAGTCTGATCACAAATGGGATGTTTTGAGAACATTCACTGATTTTGGCATTCAAAAATGATGGACTGGAGGCTGAGAAAACCAAGAGCCTAAAAAATTATTCCAGAGAGACTAGTTAGAAGCTTTCAAGAGTCAAAGCTCCCTTCATAAAATTCAAGTGGGAATGGAGACCCCCCCCGCCGAGTCCTTATACTTCAGACAGAAGGTGTGTGTGTGTGGGGGGGTAATAGCGAAGAAGGGACCTAGGATGCAAAGGTACAATGCACATTGCAGTCTGCTTAGTTAGAGCCGAGGGGATGTGCATGCAGGGCAGGAAATTAGCATCTGTAGTGAGATAAGAATCCTGTGCCCCTGTTCAGCCCTGGAGGGTCCATTATCCTGAACTCAAGTTCAGTAATCTCACAATCTCCCCTAGAAATGCCTTTGTTTGAGGACTGTCACGCTTAGGTCAGCAATGGAATCGAGTCATCATAGCATTTACACAACTTGGAAGACTAAAATGTTCTCCCACTGTTTTTTGAGTGTTACAGTTTTTGTATTTATGTCCATTTATTCTTTTCCATAGGGATTGACTTGTTTTTCCTATTTGTGAATGAACTCAAATTTGATTTAACCATGCTTGCTATCTGTTTTTAAATAAAATGTAGACAAAAATAGGGGGGGGGATATGCATTGTTTCAAGCCCATTCTTCTTTTCTATTAGGGAGCTAATTTTGTCGTGCTCTAGCTGCACCCCAGACGGAACCCCGCCAGTAGCCGTGGCACCAGGTATTCATGGAGGGAGGCAGTCCTGGAAGCTGAGACAGGTGTAAGGCTGGAGAAGACGTCGAGGCCTCAGACTGGCAGGGGACGGGGTTAGCTTCACCCCAAATATCCCTCTGCCCCCACATCCTGGAGTCTGGCTGCTTGCCTGCCCTTTGTCTCTCTCCCTCTGAGCAAGTGTGACTTGTACTTCCTCCCTGGCCTCTCCGTCCCCGCCTCTCTTTATGCCTCTTGCCCCACTCCCAGCACTGCCCGTCTTCCCCTCTGCCTCCTCCCCATGTGTCATGCCTGCCCCCGATCCAGTGCCTGAAACCACGGCCGTGAGCTCAGAAACACCTCCAGACCCGGCACCAGTGAGCACTACCCCCGATTTGGCAACTGAAAGCTTGGCCACGACCTCCTTGGACCCAGTGCCAGGGATCAGGGACGTGGGACCTTTAAGTCCCTCCGAGGCACCGGAGTCCTCAAAGGATCTAAGTGCTGGGAGGGATGAGCTCCCAGCTACGAGTCAGCAAGCACCTGGGGCGGATGCTTCCCCACCCGACTCGCACCCACGTGCCGATCGTTTACGAGCTCGCAGGCGCAAGGACTTAGCGGCTCGACAGAAGGAGGCACATGCATGGGGGCGACAGTCAATGAGCCCTGAGTATTAACCGGAGCAGAGACCTGACAGTGACCGGTTAATTAGTTAACGAGCCAGCACGGTATTTAAGAACATCCCCAGCCACAAGCAAACTGTGCTGGCAAACTCGTTGAAAGACAGCTCGCCTTGCACCCATCCTCGTTCCCTTGTCTTGACTCTCTGGCTCCCGACCTCAGCACCTCTCTGAATGCTCTTCTGGCTCCTGACCTCGGCTCGGCTTCTGGACTCCGCTTCGACCTCTGGCTAAACAGTATACCTGACGACGGCTTTGCGCTCCGCTTTGAACCTTGTTTGCTTGGACTGGACTGATACCTTGGCTGATCAATGGAACTCTCTCTGACTACGGCACCTGACAGCCCCCCTGCACCCGGCCCCCGGGCCCCGTCATGACACCATGCCAGGCCCCACTCCCTTGATAAGCATGGACACTCTCCCGGCGCCCTGGGAGTGGCTGTCTTGGGCCTTCTGAGCGTGCGTGCCTGCCTCCAGCTCTTCTCAGGCAGCGGCTGCCCTGCCATCCCTCTCTGGGGTTCCTCAGGGGCTGTGGCTTCGGAGCCGAGTGCGTCCGGTGCTCCCCTCTTCTCTTGGGCTGCTGGTGACCGCTGTGGTGGGGCTCTCTTCCGCCTGGCTGCTGGGTTCCCTCCCCAGCAGCCGGGAAGGCCCCAGCTCCTCTCGCCCTCCAGGTCCACCCCTGGGTAAATGCTCTGCCCGGACTGGGGTTGGGGGGTATGGACCTCATCCCAGACCCCCGGGACTGGGACAAATTTGTAGCAGAACTCTCCTTCTTTGTAGGTGGGGAAAGACTGGCTTGTTTAAGGGAATCGGGCAACTGCCATTAGTTGGAACTTGGAAACCTTTTCCTGAACTGCCATGTCTACCTGTAAAGGGTAAGGTAAAGGTAAAGGTTCCCTTGCTCGAAAGCCAGTCGAATCCGACTCTAGGGTTGCGGTGCTCATCTCCGTTCAAAGCCGAAGAGCCAGCGCTGTCCGAAGACGTTTCCGTGGTCATGTGGCCGGCATGACTAAACACCAAGGTGCACGGAACGCTGTTACCTTCCCACCGAAGTGGTACCTATTTATCTACTTGCAATTTCTTGCTTTTGAACTGCTAGGTTGGCAGGAGCTGGAACTAGAGACGGGAGCTCACTCCGTCTTGCGGCACCTGGGTCTCGAACTGCTGAACTACTGACCTTCCACAGCCTGCAGTTCAGTGTCTTAACCACTTGAGCCACCGCAGCTCCTCTGTAAAGGGTAGACAGTGACAATTTGCCCATATATTTAGAGCAAATCTTAAAAGCTATCCGAGGAAGCTGGCTTTAAAAAGCAGAATAAGCATTTCGGGAGAGTTAAGAAAGATCTAGAAAAGTTCAGTCAGTTCTAGAAATTTTCTTCTGGTGGCAAATGTTACATGCTCCATTTCTTTTGGGAGTGGTAGAGCAAGGCGGGAGAGAATAATTCCTGCTTAAAGTCTGGTGACCTGGGCCAGTTGTAGAAATTCCTTGTCTCCATGGAGAATGGAAGTGTCTTAGGGTTGCCAGCTTCAGGTTGGGTAATTCCTGGAGATTTGGGGGTGGACCCTGGAGATGGCAGAGTTGGGGGGGATGGACCTCAGCTGGGTCTAAAGCCATCGAACCCACCCTCCAAAGCAGCCATTTTCTGCAGATGAACTCTGTTGTCTGGAGATCCGTTGTAATTCCAGGAGGTCTCCAGGTCCCAGCTGGAGGCTGGCAATCCTACTGGGCCACTCTGCTAGAAAGCACGGGGAATTAGTTAATAATAGCTGCATTTTTAATGACTTCTATCTTTTTTCTTACTGGACTACTACCCCTTTTCTTCTGTAGGATATAGATAACTAAAAGCAGTTAAAAACTTAGCACAGCACGACAGATTTATTTCTGTCTTGCACTGAGAGAGATAATTTTCTCTTTACACACAGTTGTCTCCCCCCAAAGTATGTATTTTTCAGTATTACTTGTGCATGAATAAATTAGCATTCTATGCATAAATGATGTATCTCACATCCATAAACGGTGTATAAAATCCCTACAATATGCTTAATATCCTGTGTGGTGGGTTGGGTTGAGATTGCTTTTCTTGCTTCCAGTTGACCCATTGGGGCTATTCTGGTGCTAATCCACAGGGGATCCTGGCAACTTCAACAGCAGAGCTATTAATTTTGTCCAGCTGGGAGGGAGTATTAACAAATGAAGACCAGTTTCAGAGAGCTGCTGTGCTGGTCTGCAATAGAACAGCTAAATCCGAGACCAGGAGCACCTTAGAGGCCACTGAGACTTTGAGGGTACGAGCTTTCAAGAGCTAAAGCTCCCCTCGTGTCTGATAAAGGGAGCTTTGACAAGAAGAAGGAGGAGGAGGAGGAGGAGATGATTGGACTTATGCCCCGCCCTTCACTCGGAGTCTCAGAGCAGCTGTCAAACCCTGCTACGCGGTGCTTGCTTGGGTTGCCATCATTCTTGGGGGGAGGGCATTCCTGAGGGTGGGGTGAGTGTGTGTGGGAGAGAATGAGGCCTTTGCTTCTAGTAGATGTGGCTTTACACAAGTCACCCCCCCCCTCCCCTCCTCTTTTGCTTTCCGAGGGGAAGGCGTCCTTGAATACCTTCTTGTGCCATCTCAGACTCAAGATTACCAGGACATATATCTCTCCTGGTTGGCATGGCAATTAGGCAGAATATGAATGTGACAGGTGCTTGGGGGGCTGGATGGGACCTGCTTGAATTTTCTATAATAAGATTGTACCCGCCAAAAGTCTTCAGTTCTAACACGGTGACTTTTTCTATCTTGCATATACTCTAATAAACTCATCACTGCCAAAACGAGAGTTATTGAGCGTAACTGAGCCGGGGTCTGACAGTGGCTTACAATCTCCTTTCCCTTCCCTTCCCCTCCCCGCAACAGACACCCTGAGAGGTAGGTGGGGCTGAGAGAGCTCTTCCAAGGACTGCTCTTGAGAGAACAGCTCTGAGAGAACTTGTGACTGACCTAAGGTCACACCAGCATGGGGTTCAAATTAATAGGAAACAGACAGTGAGTATAAAGGGGCAGTTTTCTCACTGAAGGGTGGTAAGCAGTGGGGTGCCACAGGGATCAGTACTCAGTCCGATGCTTTTTAACTTGTTCATTAATGATTTGGAGTTGGAAGTAAGCAGTGAAGTGGCTAAATCTACAGATGACACGAAGTTGTTCAGGGTGGTGAGAACCAGGGAGGATTGTGAGGCCTCCAAAGGGATCTGTTGAGGATGGGTGAGTGGGCATCAATGTGGCATAAAGGGTTCAATGTAGCCAAGTGCAAAGTGATGCACATTGGAGTCAAAAATCCTAAATATAAATACACATTGATGGGCTCTGAACTGGCAGAGACTGACCAAGAGAGAGATCTTGGAGTCGTAGTAGATAACTCACTGAAAATGTCAAGACAGTGTGTGACTGCAATAAAAAGGCCAATGCTATGCTGGGGATTATTAGGAAGGGAATTGAAAACAAATCAGTCAGTATCATCGTGCCCCTGTATAAATCAATGGTGCGACCTCATTTGGAATACTGTGTACAGTTCTGGTCACCACACCTCAAAAAGGATATTATAGCAGTGGAAAAAGCGCAGAGAAGGGCAACTAGAATGATAAAAGGGTTGGAACACTTTCCCTATGAAGAAAGGTTAAAACGCTTGGGGCTCTTTAGTTTGGAGGAACGATGGCTGAGGGGTGACATGATTGAGTTTTACAAGATTATGCATGGGATAGAGCAGGTTGAGAAAGAAGTACTGTTCTCCCTTTCTTACAATACAAGAACTCATGGGCACTCAATGAAATTGCTGAGCAGTCGGGTTAGAATGGATAAAAGGAATTACTTCTTCACCAAAGAGTGTTTAACACATGGAATTCACTGCCACGGGAGGTGGTGGCAACTAGAAGCATGGACGGCTTCGAGGGGGAATTAGATACACATATGGAGCAGAGGTCCATCAGTGGCCATTAGGTGCAAGATATAGATAAGAACTCTCAGTCTGCGGCAAGGGATGCTCTGTATTCTTGATGCTTTGTGGGGCTAGCAACAGTGGGAGGGCTCCTAGTGTCCTGGCCCCACTGCTGGACCTCCTGATGGCACTGGTATTTTTGGCCACTATGTGACAGAGTGTTGGACTGGAGGGGCCACTGGCCTGATCCAACACTGGCTTCTCTTATGTTCTTATGTTCATCAGCTGCATGTGGAGGAATGGGGGATCAAACCCAGTGTAACAGGCCGGATTCACACCCCCCCCCCCGGCCAGAGTAACTCTGGGGATTAATCCAGACTAACCCCTGCCAGACAAACCTGTGCCGGGCCACGCCAGAGTTACCCCAACTGCACAACACAACAACCTGTAACCCCGGGCCAAAGTAACCCCTCAGGTGTAAAGTTGCCTATGCCAAACTATCTGAACCTGTGTCTCCCAGTCCCCAATATAGAGTGGTAAACTAAATGTCATTGTAACCAGCACAGTGTCAGCTTCTGAGGGTTTGAAGTCCATGAGAAACTTGTCAGCCAATCTGAGATTTCTCTGGGTAGTGAAGAACGGGGTATGAATCCAATCTCATTAGTCAACAAAGCCCGGCAGAGGTTTGTCTGGCAGGGGTTAGTCTGGATTAACCCCCGGGGTTACTCTGGCCTGGCCTGGCAGGGGTTACTCCGGGGGATGAATCCGGCCTGTTACACCGGTTCTCCCAGTCCATGCTACCAACCACTACACCAAAGCTTTTACCCTGAAAATCTTGTTGGGCTCTAGGGGCTGAAGGACTCAACTCTCTCTAGAAGCTAAAATGACTAAACTGAGGCTATCGTAATTTGGACGCATTATGAGAAGACAAGAGTCACTGGAAATCTAGCTGGTCTCCAAGGTGCTCCTGGACATGAGTCTAGCTGTTTTCCTGAAGACTAAGCCGGCTACCTTCCTAAAACCATCATAGAGTGATGAAAGCATTGGAACCTGCGCGCACAATAGAAACACAACTTCAAAAACTGCAGCAAAAAAAAAAACAGAGAGCTAAAAGTGTTGACAAAATATGAACAAGCCTTAAAAAAATGAGGAAATGTTCACTGTTCCCTCCTGGTGTTTTAAAGAGGCCTTAGAAGTAGCTAAAAATTAGGCCGTAAAGAGTGATTCACAGCAGCCTCATACTGGCAACACGTGAGAGCACATTTTCCAGAGTGATTGCCACAGCTTCCTAGCTTCAAATGTAACTTGCAATCAATGTTAATTGCTGATACTAATTTGCTTTTTAGAGGTATTGATGGCTGCCATATGCTTTGACCTGTTATCTGCTCCGAGGAGGTGATTAAAATTACCAAGGGATACGACAAGAAACTTACCGAGGCTTCTTCTCTCCATTTTTTAAATATTATAAATTAAATCCCATCAGTAGATGGGGGGGGGGCCTGAATTGCTAGTTTGACCAAAACTTGTGAGAGTAATATACAACTTGGCATTTAATTCACCTTACTTAGCAAGTTGCTTCTCTTGATCTGAGAATATTTAGAAGAAGAAGAAATAAGTCTGCAGGAAGGAAATTCTGAAATCAAATCTAAAATAAAGAGAGGCAGTTAGGGTTGTCAGTAGATAGATGGGCAGCATCGGTGAACCCATGAGTTCATTTTAATGACTTCCTGCGGATTTAAATAACACCCTTAAATATATACTGTTCACATATTCTTCTGGGTGAACTAGCTAAGGGACTTTGCTTACCACTGCATTATAGCCTTTTATTTTGTTAGGCTGGTTAGAGGAGAGCCACTCAAATTCAAGGGATCTTTATGAGGAAAGTCTTGGTTTAAATCTGTATTCTTTAGCTTATCCCCTTTCTCCTTTCTCCAGCCCCTCATAGTGTCCTGTAAGAGTCATCCTTAGGGTTCAGGGTCACCCTTAGAAAACAGGACTGTGGATGATTCATGGCACCAAGAGAATTCCACCTAACACCACTGTCAGATTTTGAGCTGGTCCCTCAGGCAAACACTCAAGGGGTCCCCTGACTGCCCTCATAGACTAATATGATTTTACTCATCTACTATGAGCATCAAAAGTGGGAAGCTGCTGGTGGTGGAAAGTGAGATCAAGTCACAGCTGATTTATGGTGACCTGGTAGGGTTTTCAAGGCAAGGGGTGGACATCGATGGCTTGCCATTGTCTGGCTCTGTGTACCAACCATGGACTTCTTAGTTGGGTTGCCAGGTCCCCCCTGGCCACCAGAGGTGGAGTGGGGAGGGTTGCCAGATCTAGGTTGGGAAACTAATGGAAGTTTGGGGATGAAGCTGAGGGGGGTGGGCAAGGACCCAGTAGGGTACAATGTCATAGAGGTTACCCTCCAAACTGTCCATTTTCTCCAGGGGAACTTATCTCTGTAGTCTGGAGATGAACTGTAATTCTAGGGGATGCCCAGGTCCCACCTATTCCTTGGTGGTCTCCCATCCAAATACTAATCATGGCCAACCCTGAAAATCCAGGGTCACCACACACAGGCCATCTTTGTTTGTCCCTTGCCTGGAAAACCCCATGAGGGGTCACCATAAATTGGCTGGGATTTGATAGCTCACTTTACCTTTAGCCCTGACCTGGATGCCCCAGGCTAGCCCAGTTTCACCCAGTCTCAGAAGTTAAGCAGGATCAGCTCTGGTTAGAACTTGGATGAGAAACCACCAAGGAAGTCCAGGGTTGCTACAGAGAAGCAGGCCATGGCAAACCACCTCTGAACAGCTTTTGCCTTTAAACCCCCTGAAGGATGTGCTGTTACTTAATGAGGAGTGAAGCTGGGACCTTCTGCATGCCAGGCATCACTTCTGGTTTCTAATATTTATAGAGTCACAATTCGATCTCGATCTCTAATCTATCTATCATCTATCTATCTAATAGATTGATATAGATAGATAGACGATAGATAATAGGTGATGGATAGATATAGTCAAAAACAGAAGCATGCCAACTGCTTGTAAATACAGGCTGGATTTCGGATGGCTTTGGGGGTTGCCAAGAGGCTGTATGGTGCCCACTTGTCACAGTCTGGAATATCTGCTGGGCCCTTAATCCTTCGCCCTGTCTGCTGTCGAAACATTATCCTGCGACATGAGGTGTGATCTGCCTCTCTTAGAGCTCACAGACGCTTGGCAGGTAGAGTATCTCTAGTCTTTTCAGCTGAATTACAGTGTGGGCATTTTAAAACATTTAATACAAATCCTGCCACAGTTATATTTAGATTCCTTATGTTAATCTGGACAATGTTTCAGCCAACAGTGTTGGAGCTTAAAGGCATATTCTTTCCAAGCATCTAAATTCAAAGGGCCTGGGTAAAACCAAAAAGGATTTGTCTATCACCACAAATTACATATTTAATAGGATAGACAAAAACAATTCTATACTGATGTATTGATTTTAAAAAGCTGTTTGACTTTTTTTTGTCTGGTTCCCCCCCCTCCTGTTTTTGAGAAGGCGGTAATATGGGATAACGTAGTATTACAATCCTTTCGTTCCTATTAGAATATGATAGCAAGCTGTAATTGCTTTATGCAGATTAGTGCACCAGGAATTCTACATTCTGAAAGAGATTTTTCTTTTCCGGAAACAAACTACAAACCACCAGACAGGATTGTTGCATCTCTTGAGGCGCAAGGCACTCTAGACTCAGATGGTGGAATCTGGAAGTTTGGCAATACAGGGAGGAGCTTTTAAAAATAAGCCAATATCAAGCTGTTCTGTCTAATATCTCGATTTAGGGTTACCAGCTCCAGATCAGGAAGTACCTGGAGATTTTCGGGGTACAGCCTGAGGAAGGCAGGGTTTGAGGAGGGGAGGGGCTTCAGTGGAGTATAATGCCACAGAGTCCACCTTCCAAAGTGGCCATTGTCTCCAGGTGAGCTGAACAGTGCTTGGAGAACAGTTGTAATCTCAGGAGATCCTCATTCACCACCTGGAGGTTGGGTGCTCTGATCTTCAGTTAGGGTTCTCAGTTTCCAGGAGGGCTGCCAGTTCCTCTTTTCTCATTGGTGGGGTGGGTGGGTGGGAGGAAGCTCTCCAGGAGTGGGAAGAAGGGGCAACATCATCACGGGTAATGTCCCCACCATGATGACGTCACACGGAAGTGACATCATCATACCAGGGACACCGTGCAGTGACACTCTGGTATTTTGGGCAAAACTCCATAGAGTTTTGCCCCAAATACCACAGCATTGCCATGCAGTGTCCCTGGTGTGATGACATCACTTCTGCATGATGCCATCCCACCAGGGACATTGTGACGGTGGCCAGTGATGGGCAGGAGCCCACCAAATTGGGGGCTTCCCTGCTCCCACCTGGGGGCTGGCAACCCTAGTTTCCAGGTGGAGCCTGGAGATCTCCTGGAACAACAACTGATCTACAGAAGACAGAGATCATTTCCCCTGGAGAAAATGGCTGCTTTGGAGTGTGGACTTGGTGGCATGTTACCCTGATGAGGCCCCTCTCCAAACCTGATCTCTCCCAGTCTCCACCCCCAGATCTCCAGAAACTTCCTGAGATAGAGTTGGTAACCACATGATGCCAGTACAGGATTAGAAGAAGAAGAAGAGAAGAGATTATCGCCCTATGGAACAGTAGATAATAAAATCACCATTTTCACTGTCCAACAGGAATTAACAGGATTCCGATCTGGGACCTCAGTCTCAGGTGACAAGCTGAAACCTCTGGGCCATCTTCTTGCCCACCCACTTAATGGCTACTTTTCAGACTTCTGTGCATATAGACATGCAAATTGGAGGTGGTAAACAATAATCTGGCATAAAGTTGCCAACTCCAGGTTGAGAAATTAGTGGAGATTTCGGGTGGCTGGAGGAGCTCGGAGAAAGCAGAGTTTGTGTCAGGTTTAAAAACAAGTAGATCCAGTCATTCTTGCACAAAGAAAAGTTTTATTGGACTATCTTGCCAAAACCCACAGTAGGAGGTCATTGTCAGGAATGGGGGCGAAGCAAAGCAAGCTAGCTTATAGTGTGATGCAATAAAGCGCCTAGCAAATTAAATTTGAGCACTCGCGCGGGAACTCCCGGCGGGAGAAATACTTCATGAACGGGAGACTACTCCCCCCTCCCCTTGCCTTCCCAGGACTGGAAAATTCTCAGTGAAACAAGAATAGTCCAAAGCCTACATTCAAGGCCACCGTGATAAGGAGAAGCGGCAGAGAAGAAGCTCCCACGTTTCTGCCTGCATAGCTACGCAAGCGCAAAGCAGGGTAGGGAACACAAAACAATGGATTCAGTGAGAAACATCAAAGGCATTTTCTGACATTCTGCCCTTCCCAAAATACCACCCACCCACCACTCAGGAAGGAGAGAATGAGGGGCCCCCAGGTTTAGTTGGGTATCGAGTGTGAAATTCTTTCAGGTGGTCAGGTGCATTGATATCCGACACTTTCACCCACTCCCTGTGTTAGGGCCCGAAGTGTACCCATTCAACAAGGTACAGAAGTTGTCCACGGAGAATCTTAGAGTCCAAAATGTCAGCAATTTCGTAGTGCTCCTCATCGTCAACCATCAAAGGGGGAGGTGCTGGAAGCTCAGGATGCCATTTAGTCGGGGGTAATGCTGGTTTGAGGAGGCTGTAATGGAAAATTGGATGTATTGCTTTAAGAGATTTAGGCAAATCTAGTTGTACAGTTACTGGATTTATACATCTCAAAACTTTGAATGGACCAATATATTTCCAAGCCAGTTTCCGGGATTGTTGGGCTAGTCTAAGGTTCTTGGTGGAAAGGTATACCGAGTCTCCCGGTTGCAGTTTCCAGGCACCCGCCCTCTTTTTGTCTGCCTGCTTTTTGTATTGTGCCTTGGCCTCATTCAATGTCTCAACAATTAGGGGCCAAGAGTCCCGGAAAGTTTTACACCATGCTGAGGCCTTTCCCCCAGTCTCACCAGGTTGCAAAAAGGGAAGAGGGGGCTGTCATAACCCATGGCAGCTTTGAAGGGAGACATATTCGTTGAAGCATGCCATGAGTTGTTGTACGCAAACTCCGCCAGTGGTAATAAATCTACCCAATTGTCTTGTTGATAGTTAGAAAAACACCTTAAGTACTGTTCTAAAGTCTGGTTTACTCTTTCCGTTTGCCCGTCGGTTTCAGGGTAATAGGCAGTACTGAGAGCGCGTTCAATACCCATAAGAGTCATCAACTCCAACCACAACTTTGAAACAAATTGAACCCCCCTGTCGGAGATTATTTTGAGCGGCAACGTATGTAGCCTGGCAATGTGCTGAAGGAAGGCTTTGGCCAGGACTTTGGCTGTCGGCAGGCTGGGAAACGGTACAAAATGAGCTTGTTTAGAAAATAGGTCTACTACCACCCAAATGACTGTCATATGTTTAGAGGGGGAAGATCCGTGATAAAGTCCATAGAGATCACTTCCCAGGGTCGGCTTGGGGTAGGTAGAGGCTGTAAAAGACCTGGAGGTTTCCCTGGTCTGGTTTTGCAACGATTGCACGTTGGGCAGGATTGTATATAAATGGATAAATCCCGTTTCATTCGGGGCCACCAGAAGCCGCGTTGCAGTAGGTGTAAGGATTTTACATATCCGAAGTGCCCCGCAGACTTTGAGTCATGGGCTGATTGCAACACCTGGGACCGGGTAGCTTCTGGAACAAAGATTTTATTGCCCCTGTACCAGCAGCCATTAGTACCACATTTCACATCGTCCCGAGCTTGTAATTCAAGCTTTTCTTGTGTGGTGATGTCAGTGGCAAATTGCTTTTCCCAGGTAATGGCTTGGATTGGGGTCAACAATTGTGCGCGTCTGGTTTTCCGGGTTACAACTGCTCCAACTAATTGCTCAGGGGTGAACATAGACTCTCGTATTTCTGTCCTCTTACACAGGTGTTGGGGAGGGCGGGAGAGAGCATCCGCCAGATGATTGGATTTACCTGGAAAATGGTGAAGGGTGAATTGAAATTTTGAGAAAAACTCAGCCCACCGGAATTGTTTTGCATTTAGATTCCGGGGTTTCCACAGTACCTCAAGATTTTTGTGATCAGTCCAGATTTCAAAAGGTACTCGGGACCCTTCTAACCAGTGCCTCCAGGTGATCAATGCTAAACGTATAGACGCTGCTTCTTTATCCCAAATGGGCCAAAATCTCTCTGTATCATTAAACTTTTTGGACACATAAGCAAGGGGTTGTAGTTGCCCCTGAGCATTCTCTTGCAATATCACCCCACCCATAGCGGTATCCGACGCGTCTACTTGGACCACAAATTTTTTTGTCTCATCAGGGTGTGCTAGTATGGGTTCAGACGTGAATAACTGTTTTAGTTGTTCAAAAGCTTCCTGACACTGGGGGGTCCAGTTCAAAGTGGCTCCGGGCATTGAAGCCTTGGTTCCCCTCCCCTTAGTCTTTAGCAGTTCTGTGAGGGGAAGGGCCACTTGGGCAAAATGTGGCAGGAATTGACGGTAAAAATTGGCGAAACCGAGGAAACTTTGGAGCTGCTGCCTGGTTTTGGGGGCTCCCACATCAACACATCCTGGACCTTTTTGAGTCCATTTCTAACCCTGCAGAGGATATGCGGTATCCCAAAAAGTCAATGCACTCCTGGTGGAATTCACATTTTGACAGTTTAACAAACAGTTTGTGTTCTAATAGCGTTTCCAATATTTTTCGCATAAGAGCAGTGTGAGATTCTTGATCCGGGGTGTAGACCAAGATATCATCCAAGTAAACAACCACCCCCTTGAATAAGTAGGGGTGTAACACTTCATTGATTAAATTCATGAAGACCCCTGGTGCTCCCTGTAATCCAAAGGGCATAACCCGATATTCAAATTGCCCCAGCGGGGTATTAAACGCAGTCTTATATTCATCACCCTGTCTGATACGGACTCGAAAATAGGCATCTCGTAAATCCAGTTTAGAAAACACTTTCCCCTTCGCCACCTCTGCCAACAAGTCTTTGATGAGGGGCATGGGGTAGGCATTGGTTGCAGATACTGCATTGAGCCCCCTGTAATCCGTGCATAGTCTGAGCCCCCCATCTTTTTTTTACAAAACAATACGGGTGCTGCAAAAGGGGACGATGCTGGCCTAATAAATCCACGGGCCAGATTTTTATCGATAAAGCGGCGTAGTTCTTCCTTTTCAATGGGACTCATGGCATAAATTTTCCCTTTTGGTAATTTTTGGCCCGGAAGGATTTCGATCGCACAGTCTGAGTTACGGTGGGGGGTAGTTCATCTGCTTCTTCCTCCTCAAACACCCTGGTTACATACCGGTATTCCTTAGGGATGCGGTTAAGGTCCTCCGTGGCTAAGCAAGCCCGTGGAGGTTCATTGCAGGGGGTTTTCCCCCACACTGGGTCCCATTTGTGCTCTGCACACTTCGGGGAGATAAATTGTACGCTTCCTTCTTCCCACAGAATATACGGATCGTGACCATGCAACCATGGGCTGCCCAACACCAATGGGAACTGGGCTTGAGGGGCTATTACAAACGAGCGTAGCTCCCAATGTTCACCAATGCCTACTCTTAGAGGAACAGTCTCAAATCGGCATGGTTCTTTCATTGGGGACCCATCCATTTGAGTAAAAGTTATTGGGTCTTTCAAATTGACAACAGTTGCTTCTAACCCCATAACCATAGACAGGTTTATTAGGTCCCTCCCGCACCCAGAGTCAATGAGGGCTCGAACCTGAATATGGGTCATCATCGCTGGATTCATCACAAGTACAGTCACAAAGAAGAGAGAGGGATAATTGCTCACCAGTTTAGGTGCCTCAGGTACTGGGTCCTGTTGTGTAGCGCCATTCACAAACAGGACCAATTCGTTTCCCTGCATCTCACTCTCCTCCTCCAGCATCATGGTATCCGCTTGGTCGGGGCTGGCAAAAAGAGCCCGTGTGTTGCGTGGCTTCGCTGTACCCTTTCGCGGGGTAGGGGTTGACCATCGTCTGGGCTCCTCTTGTGGTAGGGCTCTATTAGGATCCCCCTTCGGGCAGGATGCGGCGAAGTGCCCCTTTTCCCCACACCGCAGGCAAAGGCCCTGTCGCATACGCTGATCTCTCATCCCGCTTGAGGTGGAGGTTGGTTTGGGTCTGGCTTGGCCTGCTGTGAGACTCGGCCGGTTATTGCCCAGAGATAGATCCAGTTTCATGACACGCAAGCGACTTTCCGCTTTTTCGGCTTCCTCCATCCAGCCCTGGAGAGTGCGAGGCTGCTGAGAGCTGAGGACATTATTGCGGACGTCTACAGCTAGTCCCATTCGATATTGTTGAGCCAGCACCGCATCGGTCCAGTCCCGAATTTTCACTGCATGCCTTTGAAACTCCCTTGAATACTCCCGCACGGTGAGCTTGCCTTGTCTGAATGTGCGAAGGAAGGCTTCGGCTTTTTGGGCCGCCCCGGGTCCTCGAAACGGTTTCTCAAGGCCCACATGAAATCATCCACATTCCCCAATTCCGCTGCCTCCAGGTCATGAAGGGCTACATACCAACTAGTAGCACTCCCCCGGAACCTGGAAGCGATAAACTCCACCCGTTGCTCCTCGTCTGGGAACACATAGCCCCATCTCTGCACAAATTTCCCTACTTGCAATATGAAAAAGGACACAGTTTCTGGATCCCCATCAAACGTAATCTCCAACATGTCCTTAGGGCGGATTACTGGAGGGGCCGGGACCATGATCGGTGCTGGAACTGGCTGCGGGAGGGGTGCTGGAGCAGGGAGTTGAGGCGGAGGCAGAGCTGGTGGCTGGATAGGTCCTGGCTGTCCTGGTCCGGGTTCCGGTACTGGGCCGGCAGGTGGAGGTGGGGCCGGTGCTGGCTGGCCTGGTCCTGGGGCCGGAGGAGCAGGAGGTGGTTGTCCTGGTGGCACCGGTGGTGCAGGTGCTGGTGCCGGTCTAGGTTGCGTCAGTGGATGAGCTCGAATTGCTTGATCCATCATCTGTGGTAGGGATTGCATTAGTTTGCCCATGTCCCGTACCAGACGTCGGGTATCCTCTTGAATAGAGTCCATGCAAGCCTCTGTATCTGAACCAGATCCTGTTCTGGGAGATCCTCGAGACATCCGTCCCTGGGGGAGTCCAAAACTACCTCTCGGATCCAAAATGCTGTCCCGGCTCTGGCTCCCCGGCATGGACCAAGTTGTCTGGGTAGTGTCCAATAGGTTTTTAGTCCAATCGCGTGATCTGCGGTAGGTCACCCCTTTATCCCAGGGTGTTGGGGCTCCCGGCACGTAGGTTCGTGGAACCGCTCCCCCTTGACTCTGCGTTGGCCCGGCCGGGCTATAGATTGGGAGAGTGTACGCAGCACCCACTGTGCTGATCGATGGAGGGGTGACCACCCCTGCTGCTGATTGCGGGGTTGGCGCTGCCAAAACCGAGGTTGTAGTCACTGGAACAACGGTGGTGGTCGGGATGGTGACCACTGGAGTTGCTACGGTGGTGACTGGGACCGGGGCTCCCGGAGTAGTAGTCACTGGGACTGCGCCCGTGGCTCCCCCCCCAGCTCCGCTCATCATGGTAAACAGCGGAAACTGACGGTGGGGGAGTAATGGTGATTCCTGACAATATCTGTCAGGTTTAAAAACAAGTAGATCCAGTCATTCTTGCACAAAGAAAGGTTTTATTGGACTATCTTGCCAAAACCCACAGTAGGAGGTCATTGTCAGGAATGGGGGCGAAGCAAAGCAAGCTAGCTTATAGTGTGATGCAATAAAGCGCCTAGCAAATTAAATTTGAGCACTCGCGCGGGAACTCCCGGCGGGAGAAATACTTCATGAACGGGAGACTACTCCCCCCTCCCCTTGCCTTCCCAGGACTGGAAAATTCTCAGTGAAACAAGAATAGTCCAAAGCCTACATTCAAGGCCACCGTGATAAGGAGAAGCGGCAGAGAAGAAGCTCCCACGTTTCTGCCTGCATAGCTACGCAAGCGCAAAGCAGGGTAGGGAACACAAAACAATGGATTCAGTGAGAAACATCAAAGGCATTTTCTGACAGTTTGGAGGAGAGAAGGGACCTCAGAGGGTATAAACTGCCTACTCTCCAAAGTAGCCATTTTCTGGAGTTCAGTTATAATTCTAAGAGTTTTCCAGGCCCCAGCTGGAAGCTGACAACAATGGCACCATGGGCTCAATGGTATTATACATTTAGTGCATTCTTAATTTGCAAGTTATGTGTGTGTGTGTGTGTGTGTGTGTGTGTGTGTGTGGTGTGAATAATTCATCTCTGTAAAGCCACCTAATTGTGACTACAGTCATTCACAGGTACCTTGCAGTAAAATTTCTAGTGGTGTGTGGAAGTGCCTCCATGTAGTCCTGTTGTGCAATTTTGTGTCACCCAGATCCTGTCTGGGAGTCTTGGGTAGAGGTGCCAACCTCCGGTTGTAGCCAGAAGATCTCCCAGAATTACAACAGATTCCCAAGGTTTAGTTCCCTGGAGAATATGGCTGCTTTGGAGAGTTGGCTATATGCACTCCCTTCCCTCCCCCAACCCCACCCTCCTAGGGATGCCAGCCTCCAGGTGGGACCTGGGGATCCCCCAGAATCACAGCTCATCTCCTGACTGTGATCAGTTCCCCTGGAGAAGATGGATTTGTTGGAGGGTGGAATTGTCCTCTGCAAGTTCCACCCCCAAATCACCAGGAATTTCTCAACCTGGAGCTGGCAACCCTCTGCCCCCTGCTGGTGGCCAGGAGGGACTTGACAACCCTTTACCCTCTGCAAGCTGCACAGCTAAATCTCCAGGAATCTCCCAAGCCAGAGCCGGCGACCCTGGGCACTGAGAACCCGGGAATATAGGAACTCTTGTGTTTCATCCTTTCCCTCCAACATTCTGATTTCATAGAGGAGGGGGGGGGTATTTTTTTGCAGCAGCCCTGAGAATTCCCTGCCACTTGCAGACAAACAAGCAAGTCCCTTCAGCGAGTCTAAAAATAAGAACAGAGGAGAAAACTGCTGAGGCCTGCAGTCATCGTTTGTTCTGTTAGCCTTGGTTTTATTTATTTAATTTTATTTTTTTTCTGGCTCTCAAAGGCTTGGACATAAAAAAGAAAGAAAGAAAGAGAAAAACTTTCCCAAGGGCATGACCTTCTGCGGTGGGCTCAGTGAACCAATAAAACAAAAAAAGAAACCCTGAGGCCTTGTAAACAGTTGCTGGGGAAGATCAGGCGGCCTGCCATGGGAAGAGGAATATTGAGGGTAATGTAAGAGGCAGGGGGAACGGAAGCTTTAACAGGATAAAAACTGATAGCTGCCTTGCCTTCTTTGTCAGAGACGTGAACTCTGGCAAATCAAGGCCCTCTAGGATTACATCTCAAAAAGCTTGTGAACTTGGTATTCTTCACACCACTTGTCATGCTGCTGCGTGGGAAACAAGTGCGAAGCCCGGCGATATTATTCTGAAAGCTTTCAGAGGGGATGCTGATTGTTTTCCTATTCAGGAGGAGATCTCATCAGGGAGGAAAGTACAGATAAATAAAAAAACATGGCCCCTTTTAGAGGGTCTTTCTGTAGGCTTGCCAATGGCCAGGTCGTGACTGGAGATCTCCTGGGATTATGAGTGACAGGCATCAGTTCACCTGGAGAATGGCTGCTTTGGAAGGTGGACTCTATGGAATCTTAGCCCCACTGAAGCCCCTCCTCTTCACAAACCCCACCCTCTTAAGGTTCCACTAGGGTTGCCAGACCCCTCAGTGGAAGTTGGGGTCCCAGGCCACCAGGCCCCACCACCCCACCATCGATCAGCTTGCCAGCAGAGGGAACTTACCTGGGAGAAGAGTGAGGCCCAGTTGACACTGTGGCAATGTGTCTACATCACTTCTGACGTGAACTGGAAGTGATGCCATCACATCAGTGATATCAGGCTGATGCTCTGGTATTTGGGCAAAACCTCTATGTTAGAAGCCACATTTAGTGGAGTTTTCGCCCAAATACCAGACTGTTGCCCTGATGCTGCTGTGTGATGATGTCACTTCTGGGTCACAGCTGGATGTCCCTCCTGCTCCCAATAAGCCTCCCACCCCCATTGGTTGCCAGGTCCTAGCCCCCCCATCTCTTCTTATATATAATTCTATTTTTGAATGGCAACATTCCATGCACTCCCTCAGCCATTGGCCCATCAGCTGCCATTCAAGAGTACTTGCGTGCCATTGGCTGGGTGCTGGGTCTGCTCCTCTTCGCCACCTACTCTCCCTTCAGTCACTATGCCCTGTCAGAATTACTGGCAAATGGCTTTCTTTCTTGATGAAGATGCTTTTTCTGCTTGCCTCCTGAGTGGGACTAACTTTCCACGCATTGGCTGTTGGTAGGTGTAACAAAATGGCAGTTACCTGTGTTTGTTAAATGGCTGTGGTTCTTTGTTTAAAATGTTCCCCCATAAGGTTTAATTGAGCTGTAGTTCCAGAGAGGGGGCCCGCTGGGGCGTCACTCACTGGGTTGAATGGGGCTTCCTCATCTGCTGGCCTACAGTTCCCAGCTGCCTCAAGGCCAAAAAGTGCGGGAAAACAGGGACTTTCCCAACGGGTGGGGTGGCATCAATATAGACTGTTGATTTATGCCCTGTTGGTTCATAGTGTGTGCTTACTCCTACAGTGTAGGAGTGCTCCATAACTGTATAAATAGTTAAATAAATTATTTTATTTGGGCTAATAATCTGTATTGTGCTCTGACCACATAGTCTTCTCTGCTTTGCACAGCACCAAAAGGAGGGGGTAGCCCAGGAAAGCAAGGAAAGGCCAGGCCCTCCAAATAGGGAGATTTGGCCAGAGGGGTCTCACTGTCCCTCTAAAAAGGCAGTGACAATTCTGTGAATGGTGGCAGCAAACTTAAGGAGTGAGATACCCTCATGGGACGATGGTGGGAGGCAAACAGCTGAGTTGTAAGCTGGAACCCATTTTGCCACAGTAGGCAACCAAGCTTAGGTCAGACAAAAGAAGGAAACCCTTCACAGGCCTTTGTGAGGAACTCATTGGGGCCAGTCCTGACTAGGGTTGCCAGCTCCAGGTAGGGAGATTCCTGGAGATTTTCTGGAAGAGTCTATGGAAGCCAGGGTTTGGGGAGGGGAGATGCCTCAGCTGAACAGAATGCCATAAAGCCCACCTTCCAAATCAGTTATTTTCTCGGGGGGGGAGATCTGTTGTCTGGAGTTCAGTTGTGATACCTGGTGATCTTCAGGCTCCACCTGGAGGTTGGCTACCCTAGGCGTCGTCATTAGTGCTTCAGAGCAGGGTCTGCTAGATCCAGGTTCTTGCTGTAGAAGCTGAGTGGGTGATTTTGGACCAGTCACAGACTTTCAGCCTAACCTACCTCACAGGGTTGTTGTACAAGTCAAAAGGGGGAGAGGAGAATGATGTAATTAGACAGATAGTGCAGTAGGACTAAGACTAGGACTAGCTTTGGCCAGGGGAAAAAAATGACTGAAACAGTTCTACCAAGCATGGGATAATTATGAGATGGTGGCATACTTATAAAAGCAATGCTTTCCCCCCTAATAATCTCTGCAGGCTTTCAAATTTTCCAGATCCTTTTCTGACAGTTCAGGAGAAGCCCCTATCCTATCCCAGGGGTCCAAAAGTCACAATCTGTGTTAATTTGTTTACTATCCCTTGTCTCCTAGATCCCAGATTTATTCTTGCTAATAGGTACATTGAGACTTGTCAGCAAGTTCTCTCTGAATGTCCTCAAAGGAGATGTGCTCAGAAATGCATGACTGCTTGTGGACTGTCAAGGATCCCCGAAAGGACCTGCCATTTACAAATTATCCAGTCCCCTAGATCTCAGCAAATCAGATCAGATACCCAGAACTGAAACTGATGGAGAATATCTGATTCAAAGTAGGTTTCCTCCTAAGTTGTAACTGTCACATCTAGTTACATCCCTTTATGCCATGTCACATCAGTGTGCACGATGTCACACAAGCTACATAAACCATGATGGAGAAAATGCTAAGGTAACAGGTGACCTCGCGGGAAGTATCAAATGTATCATTTACTTTAATTTTGATACCTTCCCAGAATGTAGCCTAATTGGACTTCCTACAATTTGCATTAGAGGATGGCGGAAGACAGGAGGGCCTGGCATGATGCGTTCCATGGGGTCACTTGACTGTGTGACTGAACAACAACGACAGCAGCAACAACAAAATTAATAGGCTTGTAGGAAAAGATGCTTAAGAGTTTCTCTCAATAGGAGAGCCTTGTGTGGATTGTGTCACGGAATGTCCCAGTGGCTAAATTTGAAGATGACACGAAGTTGTTCAGGGTGGTGACAACCAGGGAGGATTGTGAGGCACTCCAAAGGGATCTGTCAAGGATGGGTGAGTGGGCGTCAATGTGGCAAATGGGGTTCAATGTGGCCAAGTACAAAGTGATGCACATTGGAGCCAAAAATCCTAAATATAAATACACATTGATGGGATCTGAACTGGCAGAGACAGACCAAGAGAGAGATCTTGGAGTCATAGTAGATAACTCAATGAAAATGTCTAGACAGTGTGTAGCTGCAATAAATAAGGCCAACACTATGCTGGGGATTATTAGGAAGGGAATTGAAAACAAATCAGCCAGTATCATCATCCCCCTGTATAAATCATTGGTGTGACCTCATTTGGAATACTGTGTACAGTTCTGGTCGCCACATCTCAAAAAGGATATTATAGCATTGGAAAAAGTGCAGAGAAGGGCAACTAGAATGATAAAAGGGTTGGAACACCTTCCCTATGAAGAAAGGTTAAAACGCTTGGGGCTCTTTAGCTTAGAGAAACGATGGCTGAGGGGTGATATGATCGAGGTTTACGAGATTATGAATGGGATTGAGTAGGTTGAGAAAGAAGTACTTTTCTCCCTTTCTCACAATACAAGAACTCGTGGGCACTCCATGAAATTGCTGAGCAGTCAGGTTAGAACAGATAAAAGGAAATACTTCTTCACCCAAAGAGTGATTAACATATGGAATTCACTGACACAGGAGGTGGTGGCAGCTACAAGCATGGACAGTTTCAAGAGGGAATTAGATAAACACAAGTGGAGACCCGCAAGAAACTTGCGGGATGGTTATCTCATTCGTCACACTTTTGCTTCCTCTGCTCATCCCCTACCTCTCTCACACTATTTCTCCCCTCTGCTCCCCTTTTCTTACTCTATTTCTGCTCCATGCATGTGATTTCCTCTCTCTTTCTGATCTGTCATCTTTCTCTTTGTTTTTCTGCCTCCCCACTTCATCACTCTTTCTCTCTCTTTCTGCCCCCCACCCCATCATTCTTTCTTTCTGCCCCCAGCCTCCTGGCTGCTTTCTGCCCCCAGCCTCTCTCCCAGCCTCCTGCCTGCTTCTTCCCCCACTCTGCAGAGCAGCAGTAGCAGTGGTGGCAGTGCTCTCAGCCACCCACTTGCTTTCTCTCCACAGCAGCAGTGGCAGCACTCTGGGAATCACAATGGATCTCCCAGCTACAGAGATCAATTCACCTTAGGGTTGCCAGCTCCAGGTTGCAAATTTCCTGGAGATTTGGGGGTGGAGCCTTGGGACAGTGAGGCTTGGGGAGGCAAGCAGCCTCATCAGGGTATGATGCCATAGACTCAACCCTCCAAAACAGCCATTTTATCCAGGGGAACTGATTTCTGTCTCCGGGACAACAGTTGTAATTCTGGATGATCTCCAGTCCTCACCCAGAGGTTGGCAATGGTGGTTCTCATGGAGGAAATGGCTGGAGGGTGGAGTCTATGGCATTACACCAGTCCAAAGTTCCTCCCCTCCTTAAATCCCACCCTCTCCAGGCTTCACCCCTCAAATGTCCAGGGATTTCCCAACCTGGAGTTGGCAACCTTATTTCCTTCCCAACTAACAGCCAACCTACCTTTATCTGCCTCTCTGTCTCCTGTTTTCCATCTTTACCCCCCAGCCTCTACCTAGGAAAATTACAGTCTTTCTCCACAGTGAGGGCCAAAGCAGCTTTCATTATTCCCTCCTCCTTTTTTTCTGCACAACAACCCTGTGAGGTTGGTTAGGCTGAAATATGTGACTGGTCCAAAATCACACAGTCACCTTCCACTGCAAGATGGGGATCTGAACCTGGGTCTTGCAGATCCTACTTTAAAGTTCTAACTGCTGCACCTCACTGGCTTTCATAGGGTGGCTGCTGATGAATGGTAGCAAGCAGCCGAGGCTAGGTGAGTCATGCAAATCAGGGGGGACCTGGCAAGCCTAGAATGCTGCCAGGCCTAGAGTGGCCAACCTGCAAATGTGCCCTGGAGACCCCCCAGAATTACAACTGGACTCTAGACAGCAGAGGTCTGTCTCCCTGCAGAAAATGGCTGCTTTGGAGGGTGGAAACTGTGGCATTATACCCAGCTGAGGCCTCTCCCTTCCCAAACCCAGCCCTCCTCCTTAGAGTCCACCACAAAATCTCTAGAAATCCCCCAGCCTGGCCCTGGCAACTTTTGTGAGGCCTGGCCCCAAGGCTTCCTCCCTCCCTCCCTCCCTCCAAGGCTGAAAGAGGCCTGGAAAGGGCCCTTCCCCCACCCCTTCCATCGACAGAGCCAGTTAGAAGCCTCCCCCCCCCAACGTTCTAATCTCTCACCGTTGCTGCCTGGAGTTAGGTCCCTGCAGAGGCCATTTCAAAAGGCTTTTGGGGAATTCAAGAGTTCCTGAAGGGATTTCTTCACTTTTGGGATTTTTCTACAAACCCAGGAAGTCTACTGACTATGCAGGAAAAGCTGTTGGGGGAGAGTGAGGCCCCTGTTGGTGGGAATAGGTATCCGCACTTTTTGGCTATTAGAATAAGGATATGGAACAGAAGTCCATCAGTGGCTATTAGCCACAGGGTATAGATGGGAACTCTCAGTCTGGGGCAGGTGATGCATTCTATTCTTGGTGCTGGAGGAGGCAGCAGTGGGAGGGCTTCTAGTGTCCTGGCCCCACTGCTGGACCTCCTGATGGCATGTGGTATATTTTGGCCACTGTGTGACAGAGTGTTGGACTAGATGGGCCATTGGCCTGATTCAACATTGGCTTCTCTTATGTTCTTATGTTCTTATGTAATGAAATGAAAAACTGGAAGGCAGTATGCAAGTATGTACTAAATCTCTACTGCAATACATGGAGGGATTTTGTAGTACTGGTGTAGAGCCTCACAGTGATTGGCTAAACTACCTTAATTTAAGCAGAAGAGTCTCTGACTACTGCAATGTTTCCTCACTCAGGATCTTGCTCTGGAGGCAGCTAGATCTGAGCCCAGTAGCACCTTAGTGACCAACAATATTTTGGGGGAGAGGAAGCATTTGAGAGCCAAAGCCCCCTTTCTCAGACTCAAAGGCAGCTCTGACTCTTAAAAGTGCAAACCCTGGGAAACGTGTTGGCCTCCACAGTGGCACTGGCCTGTCATCACTGCTCTACTGCAGAACAACATGGCAACCCTCGTTCTTCCCCTTGTAGTGCAAGATTCCCATCAACCAAATTGGATTATTAGGTGTTACGTACTGAGTTAGAATGGCACCAAGGAACTGACCTAGCTTGAACGCCAGAACAATAGATAACTAGGATTCTGGAAGAAACCAATTGAACAGGAGTTGTAATGTAAATAGCCTACTACCGGGAGTGGGGGGGTGTAGGGTGTGGTTTTTTACTGGCTTATAAGCAGGACTTCGCCCCTGCTACAGTTGTCCTTAATTTGAGCTGATTCACTAATAAACTATGAGCTGATCACTACACACGTCTTGAACCCAGTATATTTCATTAGGATTGACGGAAGTTTTGAAAGAATGGGTCTTTTACCATGTTCTCTTTTGTCACAGACCATTGACAATTAGGCAAAGGATCTGTGACATGGAACAAGATTTAATGAAGTCTCTGGGCTTCAGGGTCCCTGAGAAGACGAAATGCATCAAGTCAGTGGCTCAATATCACAAAACCCTAGAGTTCCTCCCTTACAGGAGGGCTTTTACACTGGCCAGATGTAATGCCTTGCCCTCAGTGATCTTGGAAGGGAGATATAAGAAGATTGCATGCTCAGAGAGGATTTGCTCTTGCCCCCTAGCAGAGGTGGAGACAATGGGACATGGTTCCCCCCCCATAAACAAATTCAAGATAAGACCCTTTTTTCCCTTTTAGACAGCCCTGTGGTAGAGGGGACAAGACTTGTTTAGATAACTTATTAACAGATGAAATTTCAGTTATCACTAAACTAACTGCTAGATTTTGCACTCAGGTGATTGAAGTGTACAGTAAATCTCAGTCCTGCCACTTTGAGCCTTGACTCAGTTTCCTTTATGAGGTCTATTACACAGCTGGTCACTTACGATGCTATGTTATGTATTTCATAATCTATTTTTCTCTTTTTAATATAATATGAATGTATTTATTCATTGTAAAATCTTCTATGTCTGTATTTTAGCTGGAGTTTTTAACTTGTATGTTTGAATAGCTAAATAATGTTATTGTTGTTGTTTTTAACTGGATCTGGTCATGGACCGTAATATAATAAAATTGAAATTGAAATGGCAACCCTCTGAATTAGCTGATATGGGTGCGCTCCAAACAACATCAACTTATTTGCAAGGAGATACAGGGACGGGAATAATCAGTTTCAGAACAAGGGAGCTCGGCTCACCCAGTCTATACTTCTAGCCGACAAAGAGAACTAACTAAATAGGGACTCCATCCTGTGAGACTAAACCACCTAGCGCAAATATCGCCAATGGGAAGCAGACTGGTCCATTGTGATGTATACACTAAATGTACCACAGCTATTATTGACTGGGTTTCCCCCGTCTAAGGAGACTTTGATGCTATTCACTGACTTGCTGGGATCCCAGAAGGGGGTGGTAGATGAAAAAGGTCTAGGTAAGAAGAGAGAGAAGGAGCCAGGGCCACAAAATACAGACTCCAGGTGCCTAATAAAGCAGCCTTAAAGAAGGAGCAGTGCTAGGGAATGAGAATTGGAATTAGAACTCGATGAAAGGGCCCTTTCTTGTTTCGTTCCCATTTCAACTGGGGTCACTAACTATGGGTTGAGAAATTCCTGGAGATTTGGGAGTGGAGCCTGGGGAGGGGGGCTGGGGAGGAGAGGCCTCACCAGTGGGGTACAAGGCCACGGAGCCCACCCTCCAAAGCAGCCATTTTCTCATCAGGAACTGATCTCGGTAATTCTGAGAGATCTTCAGGCTCCACTGGGAGGTTGCCAACTTGACTGCTTTGGAGGGTGGACTCTATGCAGGGGTCATTTCGTAGAAGAAGAGGTGCAGGAGCTCATTAGCATAACTTATTTGCATATGCCACACCCCCTGGCATCACTGGAAGTGTGTCAGAAGGCAACACCCACCGCTCAGGCTCCACTGGACTCTTTTGGATTGCTAGCTATGGGGGGGAGGGGAATGCACAGATCTGCCCTCACAGAGGAGGGAGGGCTTGTACCTGAATAAACCTTGGTCTTAAAGGTGCCACTGGACTCTTTTGGGTGGCCGGCAAGCAAAGGAAAGTGCATTGCTGCTTGTGGGTTGAGGGCACTGCGGAGGACGCGCATGGCCTCAAGCAGGTAGGGGCAGGGCTGAGGTGCAGGAGGAGGCCAAGGAGGCTGGGGCAGAGCTCCTCACAGGCCTTGCTGGAGTTGCTGGGGCCCACCTTGCAGAGGCGCTGCTCCAGGGCCAGCATGAGGAACGGTAGAGCTTGGGCGGGCTGAGTGCCATGGCCCAGGCAGTGGGGGAGCAGCTCAAGGGCCAGCTTGCGACAGTGCTCCAATGGGTCAGCCAGCAGGCTGGGAAAGGCAAAGGGGGGCTGCTGGGTGCAGGGGGTGGGACTTGCTGCATGTGCCCGTCCCCTGTGCTTCTTACTGCCGGAGCTTCACTCCTGTATGCTCCTGCAGGAAATGAGCCCTGACTCTATGGCATTATACCCTGCTGAGGTTTCTTCCCTCACCAAACCCTGCGTTCCTCAGGCTCCACCCCCAAATCACCAGGAATCTCCCAACCTGAACTTGGCAGCCCAAGGCAGAAGTACAGAACTCTTGCTCACAGGCTCAGCAAGGGAGGGAGGCACCTCTACAATCCTCATATGAGCTCAAACACAGAGGGGGGGGGGAACCTCCAAATAGATAGCCTCACATTTAAATTCAGATGATAGATCACTCCTCTGTTTAAGATACTTGTTTGAATTTGACAATAGCCCAGGCACTCAATTAGATAAAATCACTATCAGCTCGGATCATACATCCCATACTCCGCATAGAATGAATCATATGTTGTCAATGCAGCTGTCATAACAGACAATTGATTTGTCGAACTGAGACACATCTAAATTCCAAAAATGAATACTAAAGACTGCCTCCACCTGTCCACTCCTGACCTTTCACTGTTTCTTCCCCTGTTCATATATTACTGATGATTGTATATAGGCAACATTGACTCTATTAGGTAGATATCAGGGGTGTGCAAAAAACCAAACCAACATGGTATTTTCCAAGTTCAGGTATATTGAACACACTAAGTATTGGTATTTCCCAACATTCCCAAATCCTAACACTGGTATGGTATTTGGATTTGGTAAATATTTGGGATTGCCATTTTTTTCCCTGTTCCATTATACCTATGGGGACCATTATATTGGAGACTCAATCCAGGGGTATCTGGGGCTTGGAGGGCCTGTTTGTTGATGTGGAAGCACTACATTTGCAGCATAGCTACTGGTGCCTCTCCTCTAAAAAACCCCTATGTTTCAAAAAGATTGGAACAGGGGGTCCAATTCTATGGTTCCTCCAAAAAGGTGCCCCCATCCTCCATTAAAAGCAATGGGTGGACAAAAGGTGTTTAAAGGGATTGTGCAAGCAGTGCAACTTTGAAGGCATTTAAAGGGACCACAATCCCTTTAAACACCTTCTCCAAGGAGTCCACCCAGAAGGCATTTAAAGGAAGCACATGCTGTCTTTCTGCCCAGTCAGAGCCCATAGAAGGCAAAGAATGTTTAAAAACAGTTTGTATGTAAGGACCATCAAGTCATAACCAACTTATGGCTGCCCCAGCAAGGGGCTTTGAAGGCAAGTGAGAAGTAGAGGGAGGTTGCCATTGCCTTCCTCTATAAAATCTTCCTTGTGGTCTCCCATTCAGAGCCGGTGCCTCCATATAGGCGAGTTATGCAGTTGCCTAGAGTCCCACCTTCAGAAGAGGGCTGGACTGCCAATGAACCCCCCACCTCACAGTGGGCTGACAGATACTAGCTGCCTGTAAAAATACATTGGTCATTTCCCCAGGCTGGCAGCTGCTGCCCCCATGGCCTGCTGGTGAGTCTCCTCCTGTCTCCAAGGCAGAGATCCACTGGAGGAAAACATGCCTTTATGCAGTTCCTGTACCTTTGAATCCAAGGAGCTGGAGCGGAGACAGGAGGGAGGAGGCCAGAGAGGGTGAGTGACAGAGCAAGAGCAAGGGGTGCTTGGATCTGTTCTCCATAATAAGCCAGATTTCTCTCCATTGGGGTGACAGGAAAGAGGCAAGGAGGAGGAACGGGGGGGCTCCAGCAGGGTGGGGATGTGTGACGGTTCCTGCTGCCCCTCCCAGGCTGAAACTGCCAGGCAGGACCCCAGTGGCCACCTCCCTCCATCCTCCGCAGAAAGGGCATCCTCGCAGCAACCCCTGATGAGGGACCACACCGGGCAGAGAGGTGACCTGGTGCTGACTGGGCAGGGGGTCTGTGGGGAGGCATCGGTGGAGGAGCACCCTTCCTGCCTGCCTGCCTTCCTCGTCCAGGGGGGGGGCCGAGAGGAGGAGCGCCATAGGGGCTCGTGTTTGTGAAGGAGCGGGAGAGTGGAGCAGCTTGAGTGTGTGAGCCGTCCAAGCCTGCCACTGCTGCAGGGCTGCCGAGCCTGGCTCGTGTCTTCACCACGTGCAAAAGTGCCGCCCTGGGAACTGAGTACCCAGCACAGCACTGCCCTAGCAGTGGGTGGCACATGCCAGGGGAGCCAGAGACCCCCCACCCCCCTGGGCTGCCGATGCATGCAGCCTCCGCCTCTTCCTGGCCCTCCTCCTCCCTGTCCAGGCCTCCCTGGCCCCCCTCTGGCACCGGGGACAGTTGAGGAAGCAGCGACTGATTGGTGCCCCCCAAAGACCAGCCGTTCCTCACCCGCCGCCTCCGGCCCAGGGAGCAACAGCAGATGGATCCTGACCCCCCCTCCCTTCCCACTGGAGCAGGTGTCAGTGGCAGACACTGACGCCGCCCACGCTGGGGCTTTGGCACATTGCTTGAGCGAGCCGCTGCCCACCCCCACTCCTCTCCTTCCTCCTCATCCTATCCTCTCCTTTCTTTTTTCCCCTCCCCGCAGCACATCTGCAAGGTGTGTTACATTCATGTCCAGCAGGGGCAGGTTCGATTTTGATGATGGCAGCTCCTATGGTGGCAGCTGGGAGGAGGGCAAGGCATGTGGCCACGGCATCTGCACCGGGGCCTAGGTGAGTACGCCGGCTCCTGGAGCCATGGCTTCAAGGTGCTGGGTGTCTACACCTGGCCCAGCCGCAACACCTACCAGAACACCTGGGTGCAGGGCAAGCACTATGACATCGGCTGCAAGAGCAAAGGCAAGTGGTTCTACCACGGCGAGTGGATCCATGGCTTCAAAGGTTCCTACGGGGTGCACGAATGCAGCACCAACAGTGCCAAGTACGATGGCACCTGGACCAACGACCTGCAGGATGGCTATGGGACCAAGACCTACTCTGATGGCAGTGAGTGGTGGTGCCCCCCACCCCAGGGGGGAAGGTACAGTGAGCTCACCCTGGGCTGGCTGGGGGAGTGGGAGAGAGCTGGGTTCAAATCCCTGCACGGCCCACTTCCTGCATCTGGCCCTGCCCCCCCCCCCTTAGGGGATCCTGGCAAGAGGAAAACAGCTCTCTTAGACAGCCCAGGAGGCAGCGGTTCCAAGCAGTCTGGAGGGACAAGGCCCAGGGTTGCCAAACGCCAGGTGCATCCTGGAGGCCCTAGGTCCTCTCCAGACCAGAGGCCAGTTCCCCTGGAGAAAATGGCTGCTTTGGATGGAGGACTGTATGGGATACCATAGATCTGAGGGGAAATCCATCTCCGCATTCTCCACCCCCCCCTTGTAGGCACTGCCTCTGAATCTCCAGGAAGTTCCCTGGCTGGATTTGGCAACCCTGTGTGTCAGGATGGAGAAAACAGAGGCCTTGGATGTGACTGGGAGAGGTGGGACTTCTTAACTGGGCCAACCTCTTAGATGTGGCCATACAATCAGTTGAAGAGAGATTTCAACAACTACAACACCATAATTCCCTCTTTGGCTTCCTGTATGATATATACAGTATTAACGGGAAAAAAAATGCATTGAAGATGTATGTAAGATCTGCAAGAATTTGGAACAAGCATTGATGCACAATGGAAACAAAGATATTGATGCTGAAGATCTGAGTTATGAACTGCAAGCAGTAGCTTGGAGACTTCCAAAGTCTGTGCCACCACAAAGAGTACTTGTCTTTGTACTTCAACAAAAACTCCAGGAGAGTGTGCCTAATGTTTCTGTTGCTCTAAGTATCCTTCTCACACTTCCAGTGTCAGTGGCAAGTGGTGAACGCAGCTCCTCAGAAGTCAGACTTATAAAAACATGCATACGCTCGACAATGCTGCAAAAGAGACTACTTGGTTTGGCAACTATTTCAAATGAACCTGCGGAAGCATCGGCACTTGACCTGAAGGAACTGGTGATATTTGCTGAAGAAAAGGCACGCAAAATGAGATTCTGATGTGCCTGAAATGGAAGC